>OX123187.2:58075035-59310634 GCA_944739405.2 Euclidia mi
TGACATAATTAAATAATAAATAGTCCTAATAATATGCTTTTTATTCAGTATTATAGCAGAATTCGAGACAAACATACCTACTGAGTTGTGAACATGAGCAAAGCAGACGTGGTAAACGAAATTCATAAAAATGCGAGAGTGAACTATCCGCGAAGACATGTTGTAATGAGAGATATAGATGACTTGTGGCAAGCAGACTTAATTGATTTGCAATCAATTTACAAAAGAAAATAAAAATTATAGATATATTCTTACCGTTATTGATTCATTTTCGAAATATGCTTGGGCCTTTCCTATGAGAAGTAAAAGCAAAGAAGATGTGTATAACTCTTTCAAAACTTTGTTGGATAAAGGGCGTGTTCCTAAAAATCTGCAAACCGATAATGGAACAGAATTTTATAATAACAAATTTCAGAAGCTTATGAAATCGTTTCATATTAACCATTATTCAACCTTCTCAACAAAAAAAGCTTCAATAGTCGAACGATTTATCAGAACATTGAAATCTAAAATCTATAAGGAATTTAGTTTAAAAGGCAATTACAATTGGGTAAATAATACCCTCAATGATGTTATTTACAAATACAATCACACTCACCACACTCACTATTAATGAAATCCCTGCTAATGTGAACAATATGAATAAAAAACTGATATTAGAAAGGTATTTAAATTTGCCAAAAAATGATAATTTAAAAAGCAAGTACAAAGTAGGTGATTATGTGCGTATCAGTAAATACAAAGGTACATTTGAAAAAGGTTATACTCCCAACTGGTCAACAGAAATATTTAAAATTCGTAAAATACAAAATACAACTCCTATAACTTACTTAATTGAAGACACTATCAGAGGTTTGCCTATTTTAGGAGCATTTTATACACAAGAACTTCAAAAAGCAAAACATCCCAATATATATCTAGTCGAGAAAGTTCTAAGAAGAAAAGGTAACAGGGTTTTAGTAAAATGGTTAGGTTTGTCTTCAGCTGAAAGCAGTTGGATTGATAAATCGAATGTAATATTATAAATAAAATAACGTTAACAAACTCGAATCACATAACTATTTATTAAAGTATTCAAACCGGAATCATCAGTCTTATAATGTGTTTTGGAGAGAGTAGTCTTCTCAATTGGCTTATTAATAATTTACCATTTGAATTACACTTACCAGGATATAATTACTGTGGCCCAGGTACTAAATTAATAAAAAGACTAACAAAAGGAGATAACGGCGTAAATAAGTTGGACGAATACTGCAAAGATCATGATATTGCATATCACAAGTCATCAAACTTAAAGGATCGACATAAGGCTGATTTAATTTTGTTAAGAATGGCGAAAGAGCGAGCGGTTGCTTCCGATGCCAGTATAGCTGAAAAACTCGCGGCACGCTTAGTAAGTAAGGCTATGTCAGCAAAAATTAAAACTGGTTCTGGGTTGGACAAAAAGCCTTCTCCAAAAATTACACCTGGAAAAGGGTTAAAAAGTAAATTAAAATCTGCTATTACAAAAGCAAAAAGGCATATCAAAAAATTAAAACCTAAGAGCAAGAAAATGGCAATAGAATTAGCTATTGCCGCTACTAGAGAATTGGCTGATGATTCATCGATTAAGCTCCCTCGCGTTATTCCTCTTCCAAAAACTGGGGGAGTATTACCTTTGATTCCTATTTTTGCGGGATTATCAGCTGCGGGAGCTTTAGCAGGCGGTGCAGCTGGTATTGCTAAAACCATAAATGAATTCAAAATGGCTAAAAAGCTGTATGAAGAATCGAGAAGACATAATGAAAAAATGGAAGCTCTATGTATTGGGAAAGGACTACACCTTAAACCACATAAAGGCGGCCTTGGAATTTTCGTATCAAAAGAAAAAAACTAAGATATCGGCTACCCAAATGGGCCTTAACTAACTTTGACATTTTAAAGTACGGGAATAGAATTCCTTATTTTAGAGCTGTCTTTATGAGAGATGAGCTCCCTAAATGTCCTTATAAAAAAGAATGTGGAGTTATTAATTTGGATAGTTCAAAAAATCCTGGTTCTCATTGGGTAGCCTATGCAAAATATAATGATTATGTTGAATATTTTGACAGTTATGGAAATCTTAAACCTCCGAAGGAATTTATAAAATATGTAGGTTCTAACATTCAATATAATTATGAAAATATACAACGTGATCACCCCTTCAATTGTTGACATTTATGTTTAAATTTCTTAAAGAATTTTTGGTATAATCATGAAATAAAATAAAAAGGATCATCTAAAAGAGTTCAGTATGCAAGCATGTCTACTACGGTTACCATCTCTGGAAATAAATCGGAACTGATTTCGTATTTTCAACCACCTCTTCATTTATCTGATCAGTACGAGTGCGGTTTACTATACTTTTCAGTATTAAAATCAAGACCGAATGTGCCCGTTAATAACAGCAGTTTAACAGCTGTTATCAGAATTGAATGTGATCTTGTACACGGTTCATACTGCAACGGATTACCGACTCATTTTATTCATGAATTTATATCTGATACTGCTCCAAGTCACGGCTACATAGAAATACCTCAGAACGTTATTTACTTTCCAGTTAACAAAAATATAATTTCATCCATATCTGTTAGGATTGTAGATCAGTTTGGTTACCGTATTGACTTTGGTGAAGAAAATATTCAATTACGTCTTCATTTAAGAAAAGCAAAATGATAGTATATTATAAAAACCCTTCAGTGAAAATAAAACGTCCTATTCCGTCAACGACCATAAAGGTGCACAGACATAAGAAAAACGTGAAGAAATTGACTAAATCAAATAAAGATTTTCTTAAAGCTTTAGGGTTTAAAGTATGAGTATACTACAGATTACCGATTTACCACACTTTGATAGTTCGATCGAAAGTTATGAAATCCATTCATACAATCCCTACAATAACAGTTTTAGAGAAAACGATGAAATCAGAATCCCCATACACCAGCAAGATATATACGTGCTACCATCAGCCAGTTCCATCTACATCGAAGGTCAAGCAAAGCTGTTCGGTAAGGATGGGCATCAGATCAAGAAAGCTGTTACGTTTACTAATAACCCTGTTATGTACTTGTTCCAAGACATCAGGTACGAAATGAATGGAATTGAAAAAGATCGTATAAAAAATTCTGGAATAACATCAACAATAAAGTCATACATCTCATTTAATGAAGCAGAAAGTAAAGTTTCTGCATTATGGGGTTGGAATTTAAACGGATTCCAAAGTGATGGACATTTTAGCGTTGTGGTGCCCTTAAATAAGATTTTAGGGTTTGCAGAGGATTACAATAAAATAGTGATAAATTGTAAACACGAACTTATATTGAATAGGAGTAATTCTAACTTAAATAGTATTATTCTTACTGATGAAGTCGTTCAGCTTCAAATAGATATACAGAGAATTCAATGGAGAGTACCACATATAAAAGTTTCCGATCGAGAACGTTTAATACTTTTAAAGCACTTAGAAAGAGATAAACCTATTCAGATGGCCTTTAGAAATTGGGATTTATATGAGTATCCTTTACTACCTAAAACTACAAAGCATTCTTGGTCAGTAAAGACTGCTTCTCAATTAGAAAAGCCTCGGTATGTCATTTTTTGCTTGCAAACTAATAGAAAAAATAATAGAACTAAAGACAGTTCGGTATTTGATCATTGTGAGGTGACAAATGTTACGCTCTTTTTAAATTCGCAATATTATCCTTATGAGCCTTTATCTTTAAAGTTTTGTGAGAACAAATTTAGTATATTATATGAAATGTATGTGAAATTTCGCCAGTCGTATTACAACTCTCCGGTAGAACCGTTGCTTGATCTGCAGGATTTCAAAGAAAAGGCCCCAGTCTTCATCTTAGACTGCTCGAGGCAAAACGATAGTTTAAAAACTGGTCCAGTGGATGTAAGATTGGAATTTGAATGTTCAACACAAATACCAGATAAGACAACTGCATACTGTTTGATTATAAACGACTGACTTGTGGAATACAAACCTCTGAGCAACATCGTGCGTAGATTATCATGACTGCTATTGTAGACATCCAAGGCTTTAAAACAGAAGCAAATGAATTTATAATAAAAGAAATTGCTATATGGTGTAATCAAAGCCTGCAAGTGTTTTTAATCAAACCGCCATTTCCTTTTTACGATTTGACTAAATCGGAAAGACAACAAGTTTGCTGGATTGAGCGTAATAGAAAAATATACTGGAGCGAAGGATTTATACCTTACTCAAATTATCAATATTTAGTTTTAGATATCTTAAAAGATAAGTGTGTTTTCGTTAAAGGTCTTGAAAAAGTGTCATGGTTGAAAAATATTTTAAATAGTGTTAATGTAATTAATTTAGAAGATAAAGGTTGTCCTAATTTGTTAACCCTATATGATCGCTATAAATATTCCGGAGATTTGTACAATTGTATCTATTATGACTCAATATGTGCATTAAAAAATGTTATGTGCTTAAAAAAATGGTGCTTTGATAATAAACTTTTTTTAAAAGATACAATATGGATTGTTTCATTTTACTTAATCGTTTTACCTATACTCACTAACATACCCATTTAGTTTTAATATATACTATGAATGGAATATTACATGAATTGATACACATTCATAAGTACAATAAAAAACTCAGCAAAGAGAACAGTTACATTGGTCACTAAGACAAGGAGTTAAATTCCTAACCTGAAAACCTTAGAATAGGTGTTATTATTCTAAGCTGAAAACATAATGTTAATAATCTATATCGTGAATAAAACGGATCGCAGATAACAAAAGTAGGTATTATTGGAGGTGTCTGCGACGCGAAACGAGCGAAGCGAGTTGAGTGACGCAGAAGTCAGAACACATTTATATTAATCGATCGAACACTACACGTGCAGTCAATCTGCTTTATCTCGATACGTCCGCATCACCTGGAATCCGAGTGACCGTGGGTTCAAGTTCCATGTAGACGAAGTCAGAGGCAAAAGCTAGTTGTGGATAAAACAATTATATAATTCATAAGTACATACATTCATAGTCTTATGCCTGTAACCCTGAAGAGGTAGGCAAAGGTGTATTACTACACCCACTTTTCGCCAGATATATTTAAGTCCCACGTAATAGGGAGGCGAGCCTGTTGCCGTACCGGGCACATTTCTAGACTTCATGCTGTTACTGAGAATTTCCTAACAGAAAAACCCAATAACACTTTGGCCGACCCGGTAATCGAACCCGGGAGCCACCCGATCCTACTTTCAACATTGTTAAGATTTTGCATTCATTCATTAAAATTATCAACGAGCAAAGATAACAGTATGTGCATATAAATTATTATGAATGCATCGCTGTGCCCGAGCCGCACTGAGCGCGTCGAACGAACTTGAGAATGTTGTTTATATTATGTCATCCCAAGTAAAAACATTGTTACTATGCTACCAGTATTACGATGCATCGATGAATGAAATAATATTATACTTCTAATGCCAACCATCCGTATCGCAGATCATGTTAGTTTTGTGATTTTTGGGGCGCTCTGCATTGCGAACGGAGCGAAGCGAGGTGAGTGATGCAGTAAGCAAATGAATTTATACTAAAAGAAATAGCTGTATGGTGTAATAAAAACCTACAAGTGTTTTTAATCAAACCACCATTTCCTTTTTACGATTTGACTAAATCAGAAAGACGGCAGGTTTGCTGGATTGAATGCCTGTAGAAGATGAAAATGAAATGCATAATTATTATTATTAAAAGAGTAATTAAATAATCTTATAAGAAATAAGTGATTCCTAATCTAACATTTATTGTATTTTAAAGTGCTATTTGTTTTAAGACTAAGATATATAAATCATCCATCAAGAATCCTAATTGTCTACTACTTAAATATATTATATATTAGAAGATTTTACTATCGTAATTATAAAAAATAAACGTTTGTACTGAGTTATTGATTATCTTGGATAATTCTATACACGTCATGTTAAGACAAAGTGGTCCAATATTTTATCACATCTTTGACGACACGTTTGGCGCATTGGCTAAGAGTATGACTCGCATCACAATGTAAATAATAGGTTTAATAGACGCAGCAACTAATGCACCAACGTGTTGCGGGTTCGATTCCCGCACGGAACAAATGAGTATTGTTCCGGTTTGGATTTTGTTTTTATGTTTTTTTACTTTATTTTTTTTTGTATTATAAGCAATTATTATGTCTCCATAATACCTACTGTTGGCTACTTACTAAGAAAGAAAGAAAGAGAAAAACTATTTATTTGTCACAGACACAGAAAAAGTATTACATATAAAAGAAAACATTGCAAGGCATAAGATTAGTCTGTGACAAATATGTGCACTTGATGTGCACACTCAGCTATATTGTTGCATTGTGGCAGTGTCCACAACTCTATAATTGAGTTATAGTTGCTAGTAAAAGCTAACCTCTCATTATACGGAAGTTCTATGCATTCATTAGTACAAAATGTGCACCAAATCGTTTCGATGCAACAATGTGCCGTGATCGAACATGATATTGTTGTTTATTGTACTTATTTAAGTGCGCGCGATAATTTTTGCTTGGCTATGTCAGTTCGACACCATACCAGATTATGATACACACAACAACCGATCGGACTGATCGCGTCGACTGAACACAGCAGTCTAACTTGAGAATGTTGTTACATTAGCATCTCAAACTAGAAACGACAGTAAGTTGTCCCATTGCATTGCTACTACAATGATATGTCGGTGAATGAAATACAATATTATATCGTGAATCAGACGGATCGCAGATAACAACGGTATTATTGGGAGCGTCTGCGTCAGCTCACTTTGTTCTGAGTGATGCAGATCACATTTATATTAATCGATCTCGATTGTAAAATTGGGGCTTCTGTATCACGCAGCTCGAGCGGCGACGCGAGAGCAAGTGATGCAGAAGCCCCAATTTTACTCTACTGACAGATCATATAAGGTATCCGATTTCATATATATTCCTGGATCATGGCGATCCACGGATGATATATAAAACGAGCTTAAGATAATTCTTATTGACGGACCCGGGTAGCCATATTATCGTTCTGTTTTGCGCGTAGTACGTAGCGAGTTTTTAAAAAAACAATTTTTCACAGCTGAAAAACGTTTATTAATTACACCCGAAATTACATTGACTAAATCTAGACCGAACTCAAGCTTTCGCGACCGCGAGATATAGGATGTTGGCGCGGTAGATGAATGATGCGAACTGGATGATAACTGTATGCTAACTGTATGCTAACTAACTGGCCGCATGGCGGTAATGGCTTATATATTAATAATAATATGCTTACATTGCATTTCCCTTTAACTAAATTCGGTTATAACACGTCCCCCCTTGAAGACGAAGCTTCATCTTAAATAAGATGAACGCGAAATTTAATGAAAACCGCGTGCAAGAGCTTGAGTTTTACAATTACTTATCAAGACATAGAAAGTAGTATAAAGGTATTAAGAAAGTAGTAACATAAAAACAAAGATTTATATGTTTAAAATCATTATAAGTCGAGATTAAAATTATACAAACTAAGTGGAGAATACTCCTTAGATAGAGATTCTTATAATAACATTTTAATATAGTAGATATAGAATATGGAAATGTCTGTTATAACTAATAAATGCTTAGATTACGGTTGGACTTTTCAAACTGCCTAAATTTTACATTTTTATTTAGTTTATTGATTTCGATTTCTGGCAAACTATGAATTGACCTTTGTCAAACTCATCTGAGTTTTCAGATATGGTAGTTAATTCCATAGGATGGCTTATTGAAGTTTCATTGCTACTTTTACTATCATTATAACAATGATTGTATATCTGTATACAACAGGATGGGTTAACGCATTTAGCAAAACATTTCTTGTATAACTTGTAAAGAGCCTAAACAATAATTGTACTGATTATTATAGAAGTTAATGTGGAATAATAATGTCCATATTTTACAATATGAGATTGATTTTGCACATTATTTATTTGGTTTTCTAAGCTGTCTAATTTATGCGAAGCTAATTTTAGTGATTCCAAATCTACGTTTGATAACGAGATAGGAGAAAATTCATGAAAACTGTTATTTAAAATCTTATTAAATTTGCAACAATCATCTTCTGTTATATCATAGTTAATTGATAATTGACTTGGTAAAATTCTTTTATAGTTATGAGAAGGATAGAATTGTAAAGTTTGAAAATACGCAATACATTAATTTTTCAAGGATAACAGACCAGTACCTTGCAGAGTATAATCCTTAATATCATGGTTACACTTTAATGTTAATTTACTAGGCTTAGATTGGACAAAAATGTATTTTCCATCATTTAACTTCTGCCAAATATTAATATTACCATATATTAACTTATTATTACACATATCCGGAAGAGATATAGTTACTTCCGTTAACAATTTCGACTCACAAGATGGGTTATTAATTGTCGACAGAACAGAAGGTAAAGGACATATTATGTACTTAGTATTGACATTCTTACAACTAGAAATATCATCTTATAATGCATAACTTAACCTATCGTCAGTTATTGCTATAAAGAGCTTAGAGGGATGAATTAATGCATAAGTTAAGAAATTATCTTCTTGAGGAGTAGGTAACGGTAAGTTTTTATAAACATTAAACCTCATATGATTTACTAAAGGAATCTGAATTACAAACATAATTTTGTTATTATAATAATATGCAGTTAATTGCGACAAATCTATAATACTGTGTATATTTTGTAAAGATAAAGAGACAGGAAATTTGATATTTGATTTAAATTGTTTACTACTTGAAAGTTCATTGTATAATTTCGTGGGAGTTAAAACATATGGATGTAAAATATTAGCTTTTGCAAATAAAATTGAATTTAAAATTGTATCTAGAATGTTAGAGATTGACAACAATGGTCCTTCAAGGACATTAAACAAGGAATTAATTTTCTCAATGTTAATTAGATTAGTATTCGCTTTAGAATTTTCTGTAAAATTAAGTTTTTGTATTTGTTTATCTAATTTAATTTCATTTTCATTTAATTTATGTATAGAAATATTAAAGTTATTTATTGTGGACTGAACAACGTTTATGTTGTCCTTCATAAGAGAAAATATATGATTTTCGTTTTCTTGACATGCTGAAATGGCCTCGTCATATTTTCTAGCGTCATCCGCGTCTAGAGTGCCGAAAAAGAACTTTAATATTTCGCCACCGAATTCGAGTGACCTTTCAACACGATCATCAATCTTTTCTGAGATAAGGTGAGATAAAGAATTATATTTAAGAGAATTAGCATTAATTAATATTTCTAAAGCGTCAATCGCATTTTACAATCTAAAGTAACTATAGCTTAATTTCTTGCTTTTTCACAGAAAGCAGATAAAGATAAAATAGATTTTTGGATTTTATCCAAATAAGGTTTGATAGGGACGACTTCGACATAAGTAATCACGTTCCAGAAGTCGTTGTAAAAATACGCAATTGATATCGGGTCAAAATATATGCCCGGACTGTGAGAAATATATTCAATGGGATCAGCAGAAACCAATCTGTAACAATGACAAATCACGCCGGTTTAATTTCGTTAACATGGTATTTCATGTGTTTTCTATTAATACTTAAGGAGACGTTATTTTTACCGTGCACTTTGACTATTTTATAGGGTCCTTTCCAAATGGGAGATAAGGCTTTTCTTAATCTATGGTGATGTCTTAAATAAACCATATCACCGACTTTGTAAGTTTTAGAATTGGTATTTGCATCATAATATTTCTTAGAGGTTTCTTTACTTTTAATTATATTTTCTAACGCTCTTTCGCGAGAAAAACGCAACCTATACTGTAAGGCGCGAATATAGTCATGATAAGTTGTGCTATCGTTTGTTTCATATAAGCTACTGGGTATGGAAGGCTTATGGCCAAATAATAACTCGAAGGGAGTAAATTCTGTTGTGCAATGGGGAGTTGTATTATATGATAAGATTGCAGTTGCTAGATAGCAATGCCAATCGTCGTGATTTTCGTTCACGAACGTCTTGAGATACTCCTTGAGAGTGGCGTTACTCCTTTCTAGAGCACCATTGGTTTGAGGATGATACGGGGTTGAAAATAGGTTTTTGATTTTTAGGATATCAGTTAGTTGCTTGAAGAGATCGGAGGTGAAGCAGGTACCTTGATCGGTAAGAATCATTTTAGGAAATCCGAATAGAGAAAAGAAATGAATTAAGTTTCGAGCAACTTCATCAGTGGAACATGAGATCATAGGGTAAGCAGAAGAAAACTTTGTCAGATCATCCTGGAGGGTAAGTATGTATTTGAACTTTTGAAGGCCAGCTTCGGGCAGAGTACCAACGATATCTAAGGCTAATCTTTCAAAGGGCTTAGTACTCGAGGAGGTAATAACCATAGGGGCTTTATTCGAAGAGCGTAAGGGTTTATTTATTTGACATAATCTACAGTCTTTAACAAATCGTTCGATATCAGAACGCATCGATTTCCAATAGTAGGATGCTTTTATCCTATTATACATTCTTTTAACACCTGGGTGACCAGCAATAGTGGTACCGTGATTTTCTTTTAGAATTTTAGGGACCTCAGCGGGAGTTTAATATATTATTTGATTTTTATATATATGTATTTTGATTTGGGTGCCGTGAAAAATGCAAGATATCATATTATAGATCTTAATGTAAACTAATTTAGTAAATGGCTCCGAAAAATCCGATATAGCTAATTCTTTTTCGTAGTATTCGTTAGATAAGATTTTGTTACACGATTCCATAAGTAATCTTAATATATAAAATCCTTGCGTTACTTACTGACTGACAGACACGCTACAGACGAAACTATTGGGCGCAGGAAGCTGAAATTTGGCATGTATGTTCCTTGGGGACCGTAGGGGTGCACTAAGAAGGGATTTCCCGAAATTCCCACGGGATCGGCCATAACGGGTAAATTAAAAAAAAATGCAGGCGTAGCCGCTGGCGTCCTCTAGTTTATAAATAATTCTATAACTAGTTTCATCGTAATGATGTGTTTTCGTAAAAAGAAAATAAAATGTTCTATTATTAGAATCTACAATGTGAACAGTTTCAAGTTCACGTTCACGGGCTTTTAACTCGTCAGCATTTTCGATGAGTGATAACAATTGCTCGCAATGCGGCATAGAGTAGTCGAAGTCCAGAGACATCGGACATGCTATATATTTTTGTTTGGCTAAATGAAGTGATTGACTATGCTCTTCTATGATTGTATCGTTATTAGATGTAGTTTTTTAAGAATTGCTTTTTAAAATATTGTTCATAAGTTGATTTATTTAAATTAGAATTAGAGGTTAACGCGTTTACGGGGTACCTGGATAAGGTATCGACTTTAGAATTTAATCTGCCTTGTTTGTACACTATTTCATAATTATATTCTTCTAATTTCAGGCGCCATCGTATAAGACGACTACCTGGATCTTTAACGTTGAACAACCAAACTAAGGGTCTGTGATCGGTAACGATTTTGAATTGGTAGCCATATAAATAGGGACGGAACGTCTTCACGCCAAAAAGAATAGCTAGAAGTTCTTTTTCCGTAGTGGAATAGTTTCCTTCTGCTTTGTTTAGGGTTCGTGACGCATAGGCTATCGGCTTATCCTTGCCGATTTCACCCTGGGAAAGAATAGCTCCAACGGCATAATTAGATGCGTCAGTGGTAAGTATGAAAGGTTTTGAATAATCAGGATATTGAAGAAGAGGTGCTGAAACTAATTTATGTTTTAAGGTTTGGAATGCAAGTTCTTGTTCTTGCGTCCAATGGAAGGCGACATCTTTCTTTAAAAGGGAGGTGAGTGGTTTGGTAATTTTAGAGAAGTTTTCTATGAATCTGCGGTAATAACCGACTAGACCTAGGAATGATTTTATGTCCTTGGGGTTTTTAGGAGTTGAAAGACCTTCGATGGCCTTCACCTTGTCTGGGTTGGGTGAGACACCTTTGTCGGTGATGACATGACCGAGATAAGTGACTTCGCGGCGTAAGAACTCGCACTTATCTGGTTGCAATTTTAGATTATGTTGACGGAACCTTTCAAGGACTAATTTTAGCTTTTCAATGTGACTAGGGAGATCTGGCGAGTACAAAATACAATCATCTAAATAAATATAGCAGTGTAATCCTTGGAGACCAGATAGGACTGTATTCATGAGGCGTTGGAAGGTGCTAGGTGCATTTTTTAAGCCAAAAGGCATTCGGGTAAATTCGTAATGACCAGACGTTTCATTTGTGCCTACAATTGTGAATCCTGTTTTTGCCGCGTCAGCAGGATTTAAAGAAATTCGGTGGAACCCACTTACAAGATCTAAGGTCGTAAAGTACTTAGAATGCCCTAGTTGGTCGAGAATATCTGTTATTAACGGTATGGGATAGATATCGGACACCGTGACGTCATTAAGACGACGGTAGTCGATAACTATACGCCATTTTCGTTTCCCCGAGGCGTCTGCCTTCTTCGGGACAACCCATACAGGGGCGCTCCATGGTGATTGAGACGGGCGTATGATATTTTGTTCGAGCATTTTGGTTATTTGACTGTCTACTTCTTCTTTGTGGCACTCCGGAAAATGGTAAGACTTTACGTGGATTAGGGCGGCATTCCCTGTGTTTATAGAGTGATTGATAGTGCTAGTACAGGTGAGAGGTTCACCTTCAAGATGAAAAACGTCTGTAAATTGAGAACAACAGTCTAACAGAGTTGCTTTTTCTTCTGGATTTAGGTGAGAGGTTCGAATTTGATTTAAAACTTGATTATGTCTATCAATGACAGGAAGTGAAGCTTTATTTATAGTCTGAATGTCTGATGTTGTCAGACACTCTGTGAAGTCATTTTCCATACTTGTAAGATTAACGGAATAGTTATTTATTTCGATCTCGGATTCAGTAGTATTTAGAATAGAAATATTAACTCTACGATTTGGCTTTAAGGTCACGACGCAATTCGCGACATAAACGCCTTCAGAAATCTTATGGTCGAGAACTAAGGCTTCTTTAAGAAAAGGTAATTCATCACTATTGTTTGACACTCCACATTCAATTATAGCTTCAGAACGAGCTGGGATTTTGTAAATTGGCAACTTAAAACGTAAAGGTAAAGTATGATTTTGAATTATTAAACATTCCTTGTCATAGTCTATGACTGCTTTAAGATGACCTAGAAGATCTGTGCCGATTATGCCATCATAATCAAGGCTAACATCATTCTTTACGACGTGAAATTTATAAGAATGTACTTCCAAAGATAAGTAAAATTGCATTTGGAAGGTGCCTAATGTTTGACAAAACGTGCCACTATCATTGATTCCTTTAAGTCGCACTATTTCTGATGATAGTTGAGGCTTTTTATAAAGACTTTCTTCTTTAACTAAAGAAATGCTAGAACCAGTGTCGATTAATAGAACAAGTGACCTGGTAGTATGCTTAGTAAATAAGAAAACATGTGGGAGTGTTACCTTTTTAATAAACGAATTTATTTCGTAAATTGGTATATCATTCTGATGAGATTTAGAACATTTCAGGTGTGACGGTGACAAATCATCTGGCGGATAAGAGGTAAGTTTGCTTTTTGAGTTACCATCACTACTCTTAAAAGGTAAGTTACGATTACTACACGGTTCCGTGCAAGATTTAGAATTAGTATAAGATTTGGTATCATGAGATTTAGTATAATCATAAGATTTAGTATAAGATTTAGTAATGTCATAAGATTTAGGATTATCATAAGATTTAGCATAAGATTTAGGATTATCATAAGATTTAGCATAAGATATAGAATTATCGTAAGATTTAGTATACGATTTCGTATTATCATAAGATTTAGTATAAGATTTAGCATAAGATTTAGCATAAGATTTAGCATTATCGTATGATTTAGCATAAGATTTATAATTATCGTAAGATTCAGCATAAGATTTCGTATTATCATAAGATTTAGTATAAGGTTTCGTATTATCATAGGATTTAGTATACGATTTAGGATAAGACATAGTATTATCATAAGATTTGGTATGACTCAGATTCCTGTTTTGGAACTGAGGTGAATAAGATTTAGAAAGAATCGTGTCATTTTTAAATGCTGTGGATTCCGATAGACACGCACTCAGAATCCGATTTGGTTTAAAGGTTCAGAGGCTAATGTTTCATTAGCGTCTGAGTGGTTCACGGCCATATCATTCGTATGGCAAAAGTTTACATAAGCGTTGCCTCTGCGCGTATCACTACTCTGTGCCTGAGTATCAGGTTGTTGTATATTACGGCGTTGATTATTGTACTGCCGTTTGCGACACTCGGTTATCAAATGACCGGGATTTTTGCAATATGCGCAGATTTTCCGTGGGAAATTATTAGGATTTTGGGACGATTGAGTTTGCATGGGAAAACGATTTTGATAAGTATTAGGATTAGTAAAATTCGTATTATAAGATTTCACGTTTTTGTTTTTATTCCGAAAACATTCAGAAGACAAGTGACCTTGTTTGTTACAGGTCGTACATGTTTTTGGCGATTTTAAGGAAAATTTGGAAGCGTTAAATAATTTTTCTTCCTCGATAGCATGTGTGACGGCCTCGTTTAGCGTTTTAGGGTTACGACAACGAACTATATGTGAAAAACTTGGATTTAGGCCCATTAGGAAAGTGTTGAGTGTCAAGTCGTCGATACCGGCGACTCTACCAACTAATTCATCCTTTTTATCACAGGAGAAATGCACATCTGATAACAAACGCGTTAAACATGATTCAATTCGCAAAGAGTATTGTGAGACAGTTTCCGACGGCAAGTTTTGCTTGCAATTTTGAAGGTCGGACAAGAGATGTGTAGAATGTTTCTTCTCGCTAAAGTTTTGTTTTAGAAAATCTTTAAGTTCTGACCAGTTACTAAAAGTTTTTAAAGAACACGCTATTTGTGCCTTACCTTCCAATTGGGAAATGATAAATTTACATAAAATAGTCTGTTGTTCGTCAGAGGCGAGTGAAATGGCATTGTCACAGTTTGTGAGGAATGCGGGGAGAGTCTCCCTTTTACCATCATATGGTTTAATACATTTAGTAAGGAAATTCAGCGTTGTGGCATTAGCCATTTTTGTAGGCTTTTTAATATCTTTTTCAGATTTTACTGAATATTCGGAATCCGTCATAAATGGTGAGTACTTTACAAATATTTAGATAACTTTAAGATTTAGTAGATATGACCTTACGATAGATTGATTACTAATATAATAATTAGGATATACTTAAGATTTAGTTTATAAGATTTAGTTAATATGATTTAGTTTATAAGATTTAGTTTATAAGACATAGAAAATAATATTTATTACAAGGTCAATTTAAAATACGTGCTTATAATTAGATTTCCCTTTTAGAAGTTACGAGATGACGCACACGCTTTTTAGAATGCTCTGCTTTTATCACAAAACACTGCACAAACACAACACAACACAAAGAGTTTGGAAATAAGTATAAGACTTACGTTGATGATGATTTCGTGTTCCACATGAAGACGAAGAGAATAAGGTGAGTTAGCTGCATCATAGGGTGCGGATATCACCCTGTAGTTGAAGACGTCGAGCTGCTTTACACCCAGAGGGTTTTCAAAGCTTAGTAGAAGTTTTTGGGAACGGTCTCGATTGGTGCGGCGCCGGCTCACGCATAATAGCGGAGGCTGACGGTCGGCTACACTCTAGTCAAGGTCAAGGCTGCAAGGGTAAGCGCTGGCTCACGCTATAAAGCGGAGGCTGACAGTCGGCTAAGGGGGTGTACTTGCGTGTATCGATGCGGGCTCACGCTATGAGAGCGGAGACAGATCGTCGACCTTGCGCTGCTAGTACACTTTCACTACGCACTGTTCAGATGCTGCGGTCTGAATACGGATCCAGAAAGCCAACAGCATCCCACTTCTGACACCAATGTTTTGCGCGTAGTACGTAGCGAGTTTTTAGAAAAACAAATTTTCACAGCTGAAAAACGTTTATTAATTACACCCGAAATTACATTGACTAAATCTAGACCGAACTCAAGCTTTCGCAACCGCGAGATATAGGATGTTGGCGCGGTAGATGAATGATGCGAACTGGATGATAACTGTATGCTAACTGAATGCTAACTAACTGGCCGCATGGCGGTAATGGCTTATATATTAATTATAATATGCTTACATTGCATTTCCCTTTAACTAAATTCGGTTATAACAGTTCGCATGTAAGCTCGCGTACTGGGTTCAAACTAGGGCATGCAATGCTTACCGGTTTCCGGGTAACGGTTTTTGCCTGTAAACCAATTTGGCAGGAAGGCAATGACTGCTGAAAAATACAAAACCGGTAATTGGCCGGAAAATAAACCTAATCTGCACCGTTGCACCTGAAAATATTCTAAATTTTCAGGTGCAGCTGTTTTTTGCAGATCTAATTGATAATCATGTTACTATGTTTAAAACTAAGCTGGCTTCTTTTTCTTAACTTTTAGCCCTCGACGCAAACAGTGTATTTGTTTGTAGGTGTTAGAAGTTTTACGTATCTATAGATCAGTACGTCTGCCCGGGGCATCGTATCTCCTAAGCAAATAGATCGACCCTAATGCGTTTTTTTTTGTTTAAAAACGGGCGTAATCGAAAAGTTTCATAGCAACCATAATATACATAATGAAAATCGGTGTCATGGGTTACTTGAAATGTTTTATTCTAAAATATTTAAATTAAGAGTGACAATCCAATCTATTGATATTTATGCACTAAAGACACGCTTTCCATTCAACTGCGAATGCCGGTCTTTTATAAAACTATTGATGCTCCAATAAACCAGCCTCTAATTTTTATACATCTAAGTTTTGTAATAACAAACGGCATTTAATAAAATCATCTGGAGCCCGGGCTTAACTGGTTTTACAGAATATTAGCTTTTCCACAGAGCGATATTATCTGTCCTGCGCAACCCAAATGGATAGCGATATTCCGTAGCATAATCCAATATCAGTACATACAAGAGTACTGATTGGTCATAACGAATGTCAAAGATCTTCATGACCGGCGGAACCGACGCCATAACGTGCTCATCGAGGCACGGGATAAGAAATTATGAACAATTTAAAACGTATATAACTTCGCAAAGTTAGCGATGCATGCCATGAGTTCAAAATCAAAGATTTAAGTCCCTGTAATTAAGCGTGGCAGTCTATTGGTCACCTAACCGGGCTATCACGTCTCTTAAACATAGGTTAATCCTTAGTTTACTGCTGAAACTATAAATCTAAGTAAAACTTCAAGAGTAACTGCTTGAGAACCTAAAATCACACAAGCCAGTGAGTTAAGCTAACTGGTTAGCGACAAAGTAAGTAAACAAGACAAGTTTGTTAGTGACATTAACTAAGTTTAACGAGCTGGTACTTAGACCACAGGTTATATTAAGGGACTTATAACTGCTATTCTAGATGTTTCTGAAAGACTTACATAATAGACTATGATCTAAACCTTCTCACATACATACATAGATTCACTCCTGTTTGGCGAAGGCGTAGGCAGAGACTACGGACCACCATTTGCAAAGATCACCTAAAATGTGTTGCATCTATGTTGAAAGGAACTGGTAACCCAAGTTATAAACTAATTGTGTACCAATTATCGAAATTCATTGAGCAATTTTTATTGACTCATTGAAAACACACCCAAAAACCTAAGCAAACCAACTAAGTAAGAATTATTTATTAATATAAATGTATGAGTATATTATAAATCAATGATAATTTTAATGGTGTAACAACCCACTTGACCAACTCAAAGGCTGCGATAGCATAATGTAGATACCAAAAGACTATTGCAGACTAATGCAGATGGCATCAGGTTCGAATCCATGGCACGCACCACCGACAATTTGCACTTAAGTGTTAAAGTTTGTGTCCAGCCGCTGCCAGCCACTTTTCGTATATCGTCACTCGAATAAGCCGGAGAGCGCCCTACACAACATTTGGCAAGGCGCAAGAAGATACTCAATAATAATACTTACGGTCAATATCAATCCACGTTTGACGTTGAAGAACTGAAGACCACTCAAAGCTACAGTGTTCCCGTGTATCTGATCCAAAAACCTCTCAATCTGAAAATATATTATATTATGAGCTTAATAAAATTATTAACCAAAATTATGGAATTCTAATTTATAATCAATCGTGATTCATGTAGAAACGTGACCAATTTTGAGCAATTTATTTCGCGGATGACGTTATAATTTAATTGAATGCTTCGCACTGAATGCTCTTTAACACCACATGTGTGATCCACAAATTGTTATTTTGGGTCTGCATTTTCTTTATGTCAGTTGATTGTATGTTTGTTAAAACCCCTTGTGACATCGGGCACCTCCACGGGTCAGGACCCCCAAAGGTCACAATCTGAAATACACTATCTGTCCCTAGCACGGGGATAGTCCTTAAAGACATTACTTTACTGAAAGCTAATAAGATAAATTAATTGAAAGATCACTTAGAGTTGAACTGACCGGTACCTAGGCAAGTTGGCAATAACGCATGATACTGTGACGGCCGGTGTCTTGTCGAACTGTCATCACTACGGTCGTCTTGGTCGTCAAGGACTACTGACGTCTACACGACAAACAAGCCGGTCGTCAAACATAATCATTAGCAAAGAGGTTTGAAAACTATTTCATTATTTAGAAATTAGTTCGATGACGTATACACTCTGTTAAGAATTCGCCAAATTCACCAGTCATTGACAACAAGGCGATGGCCGTGCGGAGAACACATCCCGTTCACGTTCTGAGGGCGGGTTCAAATCCCAATCATAAGAATAATGTGGATTTTGGTTTTTATGAAATTTGGAAAATGTTTATGAATATTTGGCAAATATTTAAAAAAAGATTATTTAAATATTTTGAGTTAAAATTTGAAAATTCTAGAAACTTCAGGAAGGAGTGGAAAGGTTAAAAAGAGACAGGAGATGGAAAAACAATTGAATAATGAAATGACAACCGAAAATAGTAAATCTAGAACATTCCTAGGGGTATATAAGGCGGTGTAGACGCGCTGAGCGCCAGTTTAAGTTGAGAAGTGGTAAAGTGGAAAAGAAAAGGAAGAAGTAAAAGGAAGAAAGAAGTAGTAGTGAAATAAAGTGAAGTGAAAGTATAGCGCAGTGAAGTGTAGTGCAAAAGACGTTAGTGTTGGTGCTGTCCGCGTCGAAATCAAACGACGCATCGTGTGTGTGAAGTTGAATAAAGTGGCATCAGTGCTACTCGGTGTTTCCTTCCAATCCCGTTACCCCGCCTTAACAATACTTATTTACGATATTACATACATACATAGCCTCACGCCTATAACCCCGAAGAGGTAGGCAGAGGTGTATTTCTACACCCACTTTTCGCCAGTTATACTTTAGTCCCACGTAATAAGGGGCGAGCCTATTGCTGTACCGGGCACATTTCCAGACTCCGTGCTGCTACTGAGAATTTCGTGACAGAAAAACCCAATAACACTGCCCGACCCAGGAATCGAACCCGGGACCTCCCGATCCCACGCGCACATTTATGCAGCGAAACCAACGAGGCAGTCGTATAGGGTTTGATGTCGAGTTTTCCGTCTCTACGCAAAGATGGTATTTGCATCGTGTTATCCCTTAGTCGCCTTTTACGACACCCACGGGAAGATAGGGAGTGGTGACACTTGTATTCTATGCCGTCAACCACACGGCAATATTAGAACTTAATAATCAAGACTTTCAAGAATTGATCTTCGCGAGGCTAATAGACGTAATTTTTATTACTCTCTACATCACTTTAAGGAACACTGTGGGAGACAATATACATAAATAACATGTTTTTTATTTATAAAGCTAATCATTACAATTAAAATGTCTGTTTCAAATCTATATAGCAACATTGTATCTATTTAAACTCCTGACTCCAACTTGTGTTAGCACTCTTAAAAACTCTCAGGTCGTCGCTCCACTGCCTCCGTCAGCCATCTGACGATAAACTTCGTAACACCATAATTCCTTTCGTAATAGTTATCGAGTTTGTCCGAGTTTGCAACAATAGTTCTACCGCAGTAGTTGTTGAGATGATTTGGCCAAAACCGTTTTTAGTTAGGAACTTTGATTAAGTGTATTCATTGAACAAGTTTCGTGTCCCGTGTGTCCCGGTTTTATTAGTTCTTGTATTTTCTTCTATGTATCAAGGTCTAGGTTAAGGTAATTAGACACATTTTGTACTAAGTTAGCTAAACAATTATGGAAGTTTTAAGGGGTGTTGTCCTGTATATTTTCCCATTTCCGTGGGTATCGTAAGAGGAAAATACACGAACAAAAGTATCTTTGGGAGAGCTCCCCTAACCCGTCTAGCCAGCCATGTTTTTGCAGTTTATTGGACATTAGACGGTTGTTTTTATAATGATATAGTAGTAAAGGTTTCAGATTGCCATAATACAGGCTCTACCTAGGGATGTTATATGATCATATCGTTACTAACTTTTGTTTCTTCACAACATGCACCATGCATTCCTAAACATTTATAATGAACTAGATGAGCCCGCGGTTATACTCGCGTTATTTAAGGCTACTGCTTCGCTCCCGTTTCTCATAGCGTGATGTTATATAGCCTATAGCCTTCCTCAATAAATGGGCTATCCAACACTGAAATAATTTTCAAATTGGTCCAGTAGTTCCTGTGATCAGCGCGTTCAAGCAAACCAACAAACAAACTCTTCAGCTTTATATTTAAGTATTAGATACTTCATTTCAATGCAGTAAGTGACAGGCGACACAGAGTATAAAGCGTTAGCAGGTTCCAAGCTCGCTATGTACACGTGGGACGCGGTCAGTGACACTATCAGGAACCTGGTCACCAGGAACACGAACGAGTACACGAAGTAAACTGAGTGCTCGTAGCCGCGCATGTACCTGGATTATACATTTATGTATAAATTCAATAATAATAATATAAGAACAATGACTGCCTCCGTGGTCCCAGGTTTGGTTCCCGGGTCGGGCAAAAGTGTTACTGAGCTTTTCCGAATTCGCAGTAGTAAACTACAAGTAAGTCTTATTGTAATATTCTACCACATTCATACGACGCCATCTATTCCCAAACATAGCAGAGTGAATAGATTATTTTTGTAAATACACACATATTATACATAAAAACACCCAAAACAAGACAGACATCCATGTTCAAGCGCACAAATGATTGACTCAAGCGGGAATCGCACCCGCGACCTTCGGCGGTACAGTCGGTCCAGTGTCAGTAGTCGCACCTGCTACTCCGATTTGCCGTAAAAAATAATTCAATTTCTTATGTAACAATCATAGACTATATAGACTAGGAATGGTAGAATAACTGACCTGCGGCCATCGTTACGTATGTAGTCTATACCTACAATGGTAGGTATAGACTGTATTATGGCAATCTGAAACCTTTACTACTATATCATTATAAAAACAACCGTCTAATGTCCAATAAACTGCAAAAACATGGCTGGCTAGACGGGTTAGGGGAGCTCTCCCAAAGATACTTTTATTCGTGTATTTTCCTCTTACGATACCCACGGAAATGGGAAAATATACAGGACAACACCCCTTAAAACTTCCATAATTGTTTAGCTAACTTAGTACAAAATGTGTCTAATTACCTTAACCTAGACCTTGATACATAGAAGAAAATACAAGAACTAATAAAACCGGGACACACGGGACACGAAACTTGTTCAATGAATACACTTAATCAAAGTTCCTAACTAAAAACGGTTTTGGCCAAATCATCTCAACAACTACTGCGGTAGAACTATTGTTGCAAACTCGGACAAACTCGATAACTATTACGAAAGGGATTATGGTGTTACGAAGTTTATCGTCAGATGGCTGACGGAGGCAGTGGAGCGACGACCTGAGAGTTTTTAAGAGTGCTAACACAAGTTGGAGTCAGGAGTTTAAATAGATACAATGTTGCTATATAGATTTGAAACAGACATTTTAATTGTAATGATTAGCTTTATAAATAAAAAACATGTTATTTATGTACATTGTCTCCCACAGTGTTCCTTAAAGTGATGTAGAGAGTAATAAAAATTACGTCTATTAGCCTCGCGAAGATCAATTCTTGAAAGTCTTGATTATTAAGTTCTAATATTGCCGTGTGGTTGACGGCATAGAATACAAGTGTCACCACTCCCTATCTTCCCGTGGGTGTCGTAAAAGGCGACTAAGGGATAACACGATGCAAATACCATCTTTGCGTAGAGACGGAAAACTCGACATCAAACCCTATACGACTGCCTCGTTGGTTTCGCTGCATAAATGTGCGCGTGGGATCGGGAGGTCCCGGGTTCGATTCCTGGGTCGGGCAGTGTTATTGGGTTTTTCTGTCACGAAATTCTCAGTAGCAGCACGGAGTCTGGAAATGTGCCCGGTACAGCAATAGGCTCGCCCCTTATTACGTGGGACTAAAGTATAACTGGCGAAAAGTGGGTGTAGAAATACACCTCTGCCTACCTCTTCGGGGTTATAGGCGTGAGGCTATGTATGTATGTAATATGACGCGGTCAGTGACACCATCAGGAACCTGGTCACCAGGAACACGAACGAGTACACGAAGTAAACTGAGTGCTCGTAGCCGCGCATGTACCTGGATTATACATTTATGTATAAATTCAATAATAATAATATAAGAACAATGACTGCCTCCGTGGTCCCAGGTTTGGTTCCCGGGTCGGGCAAAAGTGTTACTGAGCTTTTCCGAATTCGCAGTAGTAAACTACAAGTAAGTCTTATTGTAATATTCTACCACATTCATACGACGCCATCTATTCCCAAACATAGCAGAGTGAATAGATTATTTTTGTAAATACACACATATTATACATAAAAACACCCAAAACAAGACAGACATCCATGTTCAAGCGCACAAATGATTGACTCAAGCGGGAATCGCACCCGCGACCTTCGGCGGTACAGTCGGTCCAGTGTCAGTAGTCGCACCTGCTACTCCAATTTGCCGTAAAAAATAATTCAATTTCTTATGTAACAATCATAGACTATATAGACTAGGAATGGTAGAATAACTGACCTGCGGCCATCGTTACGTATGTAGTCTATACCTACAATGGTAGGTATAGACTACATACGTAACGATCATGGATCATGTCAGGCACAGCAAAGTGAGTAAAATTTAAAAAACATATATTCTGCATTGATCTGTATAACAACGTTATCTCAATGATATTCTGACTGAGATAGGTATTGAATGGATTGGTGGACACTCGAGAAAATAGCTCTACGATTTGTGGGGCTGCTCTTGGAAATTCACTGCGACCAGCCAACGAAGGCAAGCCGTAGACGAGTTCCTGACCGATCCCTGAAGTATTTAAGTAGTATAGGAAATATTATTTATATAGAAACCTGTCTATTGAGATCGATATAAAAATATCTTACCGTGGATCAGGCGAACCATCATCTCGACATCTCGGGGTAGACCTGATGCCATCTCTAAAATTAAATTGTTGAATTATACAGGAGAAAAAAATTAAGTACGCATTTGATTGCTTTTAGCAAACATTTTATGAAATTATATTTGCCACATGCAGGATTAATTAATACAGTAGTAAACACCATACTAAATAAATCATGAAGAATAATAAAAAAAGGACTTGATTTATAAAGTAATGAGTATGAACGTCAAAGAACAATAGCCATTTTGCATAGAGACGCCGGCCCAGATGTGGACGACGGCGTTCCAGGCCGAGAGTGGGCCCTGGTCATAGCCGAGCTCGAGCCCCGACTTATAGAGCTCTTCACTAAATGTATGGCAGAGGGCCGGTCTTCTCGTCTTTGGAAGACGGGCAAACTGGTCCTAATCAAGAAGGCCCGGCGGACAGTCCTGCTGCCTACCGGCCCATCGTATTGCTTGACGAGGTTGCGAAGATGCTCGAGCATATAGTTGCCGAGCGCCTCTTCCAGCATCTGTCGAGCGTGGACCCGAACTTGGCGGACAACCAATTCGGTTTTCGCCGAGGGCGTTCCACGATTGATGCCATACAGAAAGTGAGGAGCCTGGCGGAGGTCACATTATCCCGGGGCGAGGTGGTTCTAGCGGTGTCGCTTGACATTGCACACCTTGCCCTGGAGCGTCGTCAAGTCGGCGCTCGTCTACTATCGAGTGCCGACGTACCTCCGCCAAATAGTCGGGGCATACCTATACGAGAGGTATGTGGTATACCCTGGTCACGACGGTTGGAGTCGGCGAGAGATGTCGTGCGGTGTTCCACAGGGGTCGCTTCTTGGTCCACTCCTGTGGAACATCGGCTACGACTATGAGCTGCGGGGTGCGCTCCTCCATGGTGTCGGCATATGCCGACGATGGCCCTGTCAAAATTCAAGGCCATTTCGTTTCATGGGCCTCGGAACAGGCAACCTGCAGGGCCAAGATAATGGTAGGAGGGGTCTTTGGACTTTCACCGGCATTTTGACGTTACAAACATGATTGTTGATTGTATCAACGGATGCAATGGACACCCAGACTCGAGACATTAATTTATGAAACATACAAACTGTTGTTTCGTGTGGGAATCGAACCCACGTAGGGTCAAGCGCTAACCGTGCAGTCATTCACTATTATAGTTAAAAACAAATCAGTGTTATGCGTATGTCATTAAAACTAAAAAAAATAACAATCACGAATTTGGTAGGTATTACAGTCGTTATATAGATCAATGGTATTACATATAAAATATAGGGTGTCACAAGACCCATCATCAAGCCGAAGTCTACTCGTTGTGGACATCGTGCCAAGTCATACTAACCAAAAAGAATACCTGGGAAACGATTTTTTTTTAAGATTTCACATTTTTTAAACCACAATTAAAAGCGCGCGTGTGCAGTGCTCGAAATACCTACTTATCCATGGGGTCATATGGCATCTAAAGAACATATTGGCAGGGTAAATGCATCAATTTTGTACCTAATTAACTAAATTCCATACTAACTTTGAGCCTCAATATCTGCTGAACCAGTAATTTCCCAGGTATGGTGCCGAAGTAAAAAAAATTCGTAGTGATTGGTACAACATGGGATTTCAGTTTTCGTTAGGGGTATTTTTACCTTATCTTTAGCAGCTTCCACTCTAACATTGACTTGCTCAAGTCTCGAAGTTAAATAAATGCTCATACAAATAATAAACAAGTCTGCGAAATTCCAGTTAAACGTACACTGTAAGTTGATCGCCTGCAAATAAGTTTGTAAAAATAGTAACAATTTTGGAAATACATTGAGTATAGAGGCTAAAAGTCAAACAATATAATGTGGCTGTCGGTATGATCCCATAGGACTGGATGCAGGAGGAGGCCAGGAAGTTCAACATCTTGCCCTCTAAAAGCAGATGATTTCTTGCAGAAAATTACTATTTAGTGTTACTTTTCTAATTGCATCGAGAAAATCAATTAAAATATACTTTTGTGCAACCACGTTGTTTAAATTATTGTTCAAAGGTTAAATAAAAACACAGTGAATATTTTTTATACAAAAATGAAACACTTACTTGAGAGACAACAGCGACTACGCTATTATATGGTATGGAGAGAAAAATCCAAGGGAAGCTGTGTTTTATCAGTGCCTCATATACAGGCACGTTCGGTTGACAATCTAACGCCACAGATACTCCTTGCAACTCGGCAAACAGATGTTCCACTGGAAGTATGCATTGGAGTTATTAAAATTTATTTACTAGAAATAATGTGTCAAGGAAACAACAATTCAAGTTCTAAAGAAACATAAAGTACTTCTAACAATCTTTAAGTGTAATAGAAAGTCTTATTAACAAAATAATACAAGACGCTCAAAGCTTCGCTTTAAAGGGCGTTTTTACTGTCATGCGGATTTGCTCACGCACGCTGGATTGTCCCGCATGCGTAGCACCCGCAAGGAATAATTTCATATGCGTATCTATTGTAAAGCGTGCTAAACGCACGCGAGACGCGGGGCGCTGTGCGGGGCGTCACCCCGGTGCGTGCCGACAACTTCAGTGCCCATTTTAGAGTCGGACGGGTCGCACGCGCCGTATTGTACTATCAAAATGAAAATCGATACAGAGCGAGTAATAATTGAAGTTCATCTGCGGCCCGTGCTGTGGGATAAACGCAATGAATTATACAAAAACAGGGATGCAAGAGAGGCTGCATGAAGAGAAATTTTGAAGGAATTGGCACCTAACTACGAAAATTTGAGCGAAGAGGAGAAAAAAGAGGCGGGTATGTGTTTGGTTCATTATTTTATTTATACAAGCATAAATCTTAAATACACAAATACTTATACCTAAAAACCTTCTAGTGCTTCTAGTTGTATAAGAAAGGTAAATTCAGTGCGAACAGCTTTTTATCTCGTAGAGACTGACTTACTAATAGATGTTCGAAATAAGAATATGACTGACTGTCAACGACTCCATATTGCCTGTCATTCCGCAAGAACTTCATTGTGATATGACTGTAAGGTCTGCATAAAAACTACCAAAAATATTATGTCATTTAAAATTATGAAATTTAGTTACCTATTTCTATAAAACCCATTGTTTCAAATAACAATGGTACACACGACCACAGATCAAGTTACCCAAAATCAGTATAAACGGAACTCGCGGGTTTTGGGTAGGTTGATCTGTGGCCGTGTGTACGTTATGAAGAATTGATGATTAGATTTAACACCTTTGTGTGTTTAAAACATAATTTTAGGCCTATTTTGTTCCTCAAAATATCAATCTTAATTTTTTTAACTTTTCTTTTTTCTCTCTGGCGTTACTAGGTAATTTGACAGATAATGACATATGTGATGTGAAGTTAATCACAAACGCGATCCTATTCTTATTTGGAACCTTTAGCCGGGCCGCAAACGTACGTTTTCTGCATACGTTTTCGGAATTCCTTTTTTCGAATCCACCTAACGTAACGTTGCGAATGCCATACTTTAAAAAAAAGTAGGTAAGGCCGGGCTTATAATACTAAAATGTGCTTTGGTTTTTTTGTATGTAGTTTTACGGCTCTGGATACAAGTCCTTTTGAGTTTATTAATTAATTATATACCGGTGTTGCCAGGAGACTTCATTGATAAAGTAATCTGCAAATATATCTCTGATATAACTTGCCGACGTATTACTACTTTCAGTCTGCTGTCTGAGCAATGATCCCGTAAAACCATTTATGACAAATGTATCGCTGACCTTGTAGCTATCCCGTTTCCTTATGAAATTATGAAGTACACATGCCGTCTTGACTATTAATTGTGCTAGATCTAACTTGACAGTCATGGAACTGTGAAATATTCTAAATTTATTTGACATAATTCCAAAAGTGCATTCTATGTACCTTCTAGCTCTGGACAGACGGTAATTAAATATTTTCTTTTTGTAAGGTAAATTATCACGAGCATAAGGCCGCATCACATGTGATGATAAATCAAATGCCTCATCTCCCACTATCACGAATGGCAACTTTGCTCTTACACTAGATGGAGTAGCTACTTCGGGGCAAATAATAGGCAACTCTTGAGCGTTAGGGATACCTAACGTGTTATTTTCCAGTTTCGCATACAATTGACTCCTTCTGAAGATGGTTGAATCGGCATTACTTCCACTGGTACCGACATTAATATATGTAAAATTATAATCAACGTCACACATTGCGAGGAGCACTACAGAATAATATTTCTTATAATTAAAATATAATGATCCACTGTGCGGTGGTCGAATCACTCTTATATGTTTTCCATCAATAGCACCCAAGCAATTAGGAAAATTCGCATTTGTGAGAAATCCTTCTGCGATTTCGTTCCATTTGATCCTATTGGGCTGTGGAATACATTCAGACTTTAGTTCAATCCATATTGTATAACAAACTTGTCTTACTATTTCGCTAATTGTTGCAATTCCAATCAGGTACGAATAGTGTAGATCTATGAATGTATTACCAGTTGCCAAATATCTGAAAAAAGACAATATGTTAGTTAGCGGAACGTGTATAGAAACAATATAATAATAATGACGCTGCCATCAGACATAAAGCCTGTGATAAAGCTCTCTACGCACGATCTTAAATACTTAAACAGCGTACTTTAAACAGCGTAAAGTTGATAACACGTCTGCATGAAGGAGGGCCTTTTGAATGCAGTTAAATTACCAACTAGTGTCAAATCTGTACACACGGCCACAGATCAAGTTGCCCGAAAACAGTATAAACAGGGCTCGCGCGTTGTTTATAATCCTACTTAGACGACCTGCCCGGCGAGGCCCGACCGAGTTCCTTTAATACTGGTTTTAGGTAACTTGATCTGAGGTCGTGTATACTTTTGGCAACTACTTATTATATTTTATTATTTCAGACAAGAAAATACAACAACGCTGGCGAACAGCAAGGGACACTTACCAGAAAGACAAGATATCTGAAAGAAATCAGCCATCCGGCTCTGGGAGTAAAAAGAAGAAGAAATATTCTTACTATGACATTTTGACTTTCTTAGACAGTACAAAGGAAACTGCCGGAGATGAGTCATTATGTGAAGAAATGTCTGAACAAAGTAATTTAGAAACACCTAATGAGTCCACGCAACCAGGTATTTCACGTCAAGAAACTTCTCAGCTAATATCACAACGTAATTTAGAAACACCCAATGAGTCCACGCAACCAGGTACTTCACGTCAAGAAAGTTCTCAGCTAACATCACAACTGCAGCTCAACCAACCAACATCACAAAAAAAAATTAAAAAGCAAGGACATACATCTGAATTTGAGACACAGTTATTGGAATGCTTAAAGTCTAATCAATCGGAGCTAGAAAGTGAGGATTTGGCTTTCATTCAATTTCTACAGCCTTCATTAAAAAGATTCACAAGATACCAAAAATTAATGTTCAGAACAAAAGTGTTAAATATAGTTATGGAAATGGAAAACCAAACACAACACGTTCTAGTGCTTTAACTGAGCATGACAGTATGTCACCGATAAATCAATATTACCAAACCTATAATATAATCCAGGTTACTTCATGTCTTAATGATAATGCTATTAGTCCTGCTGCAGTGAATGATAATGAAACTCTTATTTCTACGTATGGAACTGAAAGTCGCCTCTTTAATATCACGTCTTATGACATTTGTACCCCAGCAACAACATCATCTACTGGCGAAAGTAATGTCAATGCTCAGGATACAATTAATGATGTTAAATTTGATTTTTAATTTATCAATAAAACTCTTTTTATTAAAGTATGATAAACTTTTTTTTCTCCAGCTTATCTCTTATTGTTTGTTTATTCATATGATTGCGGTAGTACACACGGCCCTAAATCAAGTTACCCAAAAACAGTATAACCGGGACTCGGACGGGTTACCTAAGCATTATAATGCTCAACGCGCGAGTTCCATTTATACTGGTTTTGGGTAACATGATCTGTGGATGTGTGTACTTGATCAGATAAAAAAGGATTGAGTATGTACACACGGCCGAGTCCCGGTTATACTGGTTTTGGGTAACTTGATCTGTGGCCGTATGTATGTACCTACTCCTAGCAGGAAAGTATGACCTGGAGTGAATTGAGTACAAACAATGATAAGTCGAGCATAATCTGGCTGTAATGAGAATGTATCATACTTAATAGAACAAGGTAGGTATTTTAAGAGTTCATAGGATGAACCAAACGAAAGTAATATGCATCCATTGAATTTTCGAGACGACCATTCGGGGCAGTGCTTATCGAGCAACTTACTTTGCGCGTGTGTAGCAGGCTACACAAATTTGAACTTTGAGCGTTTTGATGTGCGCGCGAAAAACCGACACCGAATGGCAAAGTACAAACGTTTTGTCAAAGCCTTTGACAAATACTCAAACACCCGTGCTACACAAGTGTCCAAACAAGTGTTCAAATAAGTGATCAAATGTTTGTGCTGTGTCTAGCGCCGACTTAAGTATTGTCGTTTGGGACAAAAAAAGGGATTTATCTCTCCGGTCTTCCTACTAGAGTCTTTTTTCTCCAAAACGACTATACGCACATTTATAAAAGTTCAGTCACATTCACATCAGATTATGCTCGACGTTATCATTGCACTCAATCAACTCCAGGTGATACTTTCCTGCTAGGAGTAAGTACGTACACAAAGGATTTGAACATAGTATTAACGGGTACCATTTGGTATATAGTATATACACACGGCTACAGATCAAGTTACCCATAACCAGTATAAACGGAAGTCGCGTGTTGAGCATTACCGTACTTAAACGACCTGGCCGAGTCCCGTTTAAACTGGTTTTGGGTAACTTGATCTGTGACCGTGTGTACCTGTTCAAATCCCTTGCCACGAAACCATAGCATGAAATTAAATATTTAATTTAATAATATTAATAATATTTAACTTACCTTAATGTAATAGCGAGTCGCTCAATCGGTTGTATTGTTCTAAAACTGCATTTTTGTAGCTTATGCTCAATTTTACACAACAGTTCTTCAAAAGAACGAATGGACATTCGAAAGTAATTTTTAAATTTACGTTCATTATCTCGTAGTTTTTCAAAATGTATAACAAACGCTCCAGCAAGAAGCCTATTTTCAAGAAAGGGATCAACATGTACTTTTGTCTTCTTGTGTCGTCGTTTGTAAAGTATGTAAGCGATACATATTCTTCTGAAATTGATCATATTTGAACACGTCTATACCATCATGCAACCCGTAGCAAACTGAAACTCTAAACTACGTATGATCCGCAGCGTGAAATTTTACGCATGCGGGTCAATCCCGCGTGCGTGAGCAAATCCGCATGACATTAAAAACGCCCAAAATATAGACTAAAATTAATCGTAGCAGTTTTTTTAGAAGTGCGCATGGATTTCTGAAAATTCAAAAAAAGAAATTGTACCGTTTTGTAATAATGTTTTAGCCTTTATGACGAAACATGCTTTAGACGAACAAACCAACGAGTAATTATATTTATCATCACAAAAGCAATAAATTTCGTTTGAAACTAACAATAAAACTCGAGACACTTTTGGGTATACGCCTTTCTGGTATTACACCATTTAGATCGATTTCCGGCTCTTCGGGTCCGGCTACTCTGCGTATATCACCACTTCACCTAGTCGAAGAGCCTCATACACTACAGCTAATACAAAATAGAAAGTCAGCTTACGAATAGCCAAAGTAAGTAGTCCACAAGACAAGATATTAAACTTCAGTCTCAGTCTACAATCGGTGGTAGGATCAACTGCCTCCATCTGAGCAATCTGCGTGCACAACTTGGGGCATTTGATCGCTACCCGCAAGAACATTATCGTGGTCAGCAGACTGAATGTGTAGAAAACTAATGTAGCTGAAAAATAATAAATATTTAGTCAATTAGTTTTTCCATCTTAATTTTTTTGGCTGTCGGTAAAAATATATAAAAGGTTTTGAATTTTAGACGATATTCAGCACGGCGGCGACGCCCGCCAACACCAACGGCGGGTCAATCTCGGGCGGGGTCATGGAAAAATATGCTATCCGCGAATCACGTGACCCCGTCACTATACGGGACCCGTAAAGGCACCGCGGTGAATTTATTGGGTATGCCCTGAACGCCTTTAGGGGAGAGCCTTCACATACCTCCTCCTCCGCCAGTCTCAAGCCCGGTCGATCACACACTGGCCGAGTTGGCGTCGAGTTCCGATGGTTCATAAGGAAAGTTTCCACCGTAGTCAACAAAAAAAAAGAAGAGATATTCAACAAGAAAACTTAAACATTCATCTACCGAAACTTCTAAACACTCGCGTTGCATGTTTAAGAATATATATATATACACGGGAATTAACGCGAACATGCATTAGGTATTAACAAACCTTATTTTGCTTGACGTTCAAGCCAGTCAGCTTGCGACCACGGGACGTGCAACCGTCTCGAAACGTCATGCAAAGTAAGGTAAGTATGTAAATACCTAATGAATGCTGTAATCATATTATTTTTTATATCAGCAATCAGTCTTTGGACTATGAGCTGATAAGTTGTAGGTCAATAAGTTGTAGAGAGTGTGCACTCCAGTGAGAGTACTACTCTTGCTTTAATTAAGCTACATCCTATCTGGTAGCTTCAATATGTCGTGCCTTTTAAGTCTTTTTGGATAATCCTGAGTATTTAGCTGAAGTGCCAGCTCATTTGGCTGTTCTGCGAGTCTATGTTGGTATTTTCTGGAGTATAGCCGGATTTCTTCCCTTACGGAATTCATTTTAAAATGTAGGTGTATTTCGTCATTGGTGATAAAACCAAGGAACATTGGCGATTGTACGTAGAATGATATTTTGCATTCTTTGGATGACACTTATATTAGAGTTGCTAGCACTACCCCACAGTTGTACCCCGTAATTCCATATTGGTTTGAGTATCATTTTGTATATTAGCAGCTTGTTGTCAATATTCAGTTTACTATTACGGCACAACAACCACAGCAAAGTTTTGAATTTAAGTTTCAGTTCCTCTCTTTTAGCTTTAATATGATTTTTGCATGTCAGCCGCCTATCAAGGTGCATTCCAAGGTACTTTACGCTATCGCTTTGTGGTAACAGATTGCCATAAAGGTATACTAGCGGACAATTGCTCTTTCTCAGGGTGAATGTTATATGAACCGATTTGGAGGTACTTGCTTTTATTTTCCATTTGGACAACCAGACATCTATCTCATTTAGTCCGCTCTGTAGTAGTTGAGATGCATGGGCTGGATTGTCGCTACTAGCTAATATGGCAGTATCGTCAGCGAATGTAGCTGTGGTTATTCCCGTTATCATAGGAAGATCTGCAGTGTAGATGGAATATAGAACAGATCCCAGTACCGATCCCTGCGGCACACCTGCTTTGATGTCATTTAATTTGGAGCAGTCTTTGCTTTCCTTTACTTGAAATACCCTTCCATCCAGGTAAGAATTTACAAGTGTAAAAAAATTGTATGGGAAGCAATTCTTAAACTTGTATAGTAGACCATTATGCCATACTTTATCAAACGCCTGTTGTATGTCGAGAAATGCCGACGAACAATACTCCTTTCTTTCTAAGGCATCTATGATTTTGTTGGTGACACGATGGACTTGTTCTATGGTGGAATGATACTGCCTAAAACCAAATTGATGGTCTGGAATAACTTTCTCTGCTTCAATAATGGGTCGTAATCTGTGCAGAATTATCTTTTCAGAGGTCTTAGATAAGATTGGCAATAAGCTGATAGGTTTGTAGGACTGGAATTCATTTGGAGGTTTTCCTGCTTTAAAAATCATTCTTATCTGGGATATCTTCCACATAGATGGGAAGTACTGAACCCTCAGAATACCATTATACAAGACAGTTAAAAATACTACAGCCTTTTTGGGTAATTGCTTGAAGATTTCTGCCGTAATCAGTTCAACCCCTGGTGCCTTCTTATTTGTAAGGTTATTAATTGTTCTCCATACTTCTTTCACTGTGGTTGGTTTCAAAGGCAATGACATCTGGAATGGTTCTTCCAGAGCTTTGAGTACACGATGTTCGTGTTCTATATCCACTGTCGAATTCGGTGAGAATACAGATGCCAGGTGATCAGCAAATACGTTTGCTTTTTCTAGAGCTGATTTAGCCCACTTATTACTATTACTTCTAAGCGGTGGCTTAGCGTCTTGGGGTCTATTCAGAGCTTTAGTGAATTTCCAGAGAGAAAAGTTAGTAGACGCAGTTGGTGTTAGAGATTCAAGCTTAACCTTGAGGCCATCAAAGTCGAAACAGTGAGGACAAAATAAACCTAAATAAAGCTATAAAATAATTAAAGTCTTTAATAAAAGAGTGGCATAATTCTATACTCAAGTATAGAATTATTGTCCTCACTGTTTCGACTTTGATGCCATATTCGCCGAAGTTTTCATTTTTATAGAATTCGTGTCCTTATTTGCAGTGGGAGGTTCACAGTACGGGGTCTATGTTCAATGACTGGTGTAGTTAGACGAGCAGCATCTTGTCAAAGTTCTGTGATATTTTTCGTTGCATCATCAATGTTTTCTGGTGACTTTAGTGCGATTTTTAGGTTTATGTTATCCTCCATATATTCTCGAAATGAGTCCCAATCTGTGTTTTATTAGTAAGTGATGATGGCTTCTCTATGTCGATCACCATAGTCTCACTGTGAGCATTACAGGGGTGTGGTCAGAACTACTGTCCAAGCATTGTTCAGCCTTGAGATAATCTTTAGACAGACCATTGATAATGAAGAAGTCTAGAAGATCTGGCATCTTACCGGAGTCAGTGGGCCAGTAGGTTGGTTCGGCTGCAGATATTGCATGAAGGTTATTTACTGTCAAACAGTTTTGCAGTTGCCTGCCTCTAGTTGTAATTCATCTAAATCCCCAGTATGTATTTTTTGAGTTCCAGTCTACACCAGCAATAAATCGTCCACCCAGCGTTTTAAAGAAGAGGGAAACTTAATGCATGCTCGCGTTAATACCCGTGTATATATATATATATATATATATATATATATATATATATATATATTTCATCTATCGTCAAATATAATTATCAAAACCCATTCAGTTGTGGTTTAAGCTTAAATTTTCATATTAATAATATAAGTGACTAGAGGAAGCCCGCGGCTACGCCTGCTCGTTGTTATATTTTACCCGTTTTGCGCGATCCCGTGGGAATTTCGGGAAATCCCTTTTTAGTGCACCCCTACGGTCTCCCAGGAACACACATGTCAAATTTCAGCTTCCTGTGCCGAATAGTTTTGGCTGTAGCTTGCCTGTCATTCAGTCAGTAACGCAAGGATTTTAAAGATACAGACGCGCAGCTTGTTCAAAAAAGCACTGTCAACTGTAGACTCCGCAAGTAAGCAAATAATTATGAATTGTTTATATTTATGTGTAATAGAAATAATTAGTCATCATCATCATCATCGTCAGCCCTGTATATAAACTATCCCACTGCTGGGCACGGGCTTCTCCTCACGATAAGAAGGGTAAGCAGGCATAGTCCACCACGCTGGCCAAGTGCGGGTTGGCAGACTTCAAATGCCTTTCGAGAACATTATAGAGAACTCTCAGACATGCAGGTTTCCTCACAGTATTTTCCTTCAACGTTTAGCAAGCTATAATTAACAATTTAATAATAAGTATTAGTTGAAATTTTATCTCAGTGTCTTAATTTTACGGTGCAGCAAATAACAACAACTTACTCGTAATAAAAAAAAATCATTATAATGGAAATATTTGCAATTAATACATCTTTACGTTAAAAAATGGTAATGGCCCTTCCTGCGGTGGTTTGGAGACACTGAGGCCTCTGCCTCGAATATTGCGTGCAGCGGGGCGGAGGCGGTGGCGGCGCGGGAGCGGTGCGGGCAACGCCGACCCGTTCTCGAAACCAGCGAGCAGATCGTGCGGCACTATAACGGCGTAGTGTTGTGTTCGTGGTTGTGTAGTCGAGATATTTATTTTTATTCGCGAAGGAAATGTCTGAACAGGAACGGCAACCTCTTTTTGATTCAAAAATACTCATTAGTCACAAAAATAAATTGCACAACACTGCAATGCAGACGCGCGGGCGGTCACTGCTTGACTGGAGTGCACCGCTCGTTGCCCGCCGACGCGCCGCTGCCGCGCCGCTGTTTTCGAGGGCCGCTCCATTTGATTTTATGCATTAGATACTGCCGCTCCCGCGCCGCCGCCACCGCCCCGCTGCACGCAAAATTCGAGGCAGCGGCCTCAAAAGCCATTCGGGTGTGTCAGGATATCCGCTCTTGTTAAATGCCTCCGGTCTTCCAACACGCCCGATAAAATGAGACAATCTTTAAAAATACGTAAATAGCACTTGGAGGTCTATAGATGAACTATTTATTTTTAAGAATGTGTAATTGTTATGTGAAGAAGCATGTTGTTCTAGATCGCAGAAAACTAGGATGCAATCTGTGCTGATGATCTAAACCAAACCGTGATCCACAAATAGAAATAGCCTATTCATCCAAGAATTACTTAAATAGACACTTATTACTTTTATTTATTTGAAGTAGGATATTTCTGCTAAAATATTATCATGTTGCCTTGACCTTATTGACATTTCAAAATCTCAAATAGAAGGAACGATTGGTTTCATATTAAAATATTTTATTTATTTCACTGTTGTTTGACAATCACGTCTTAGAATCGAATTTCACCTCGGTAAATGCTATTTGATCAAATTGAAATATTATTCGTGTATAAAAGCTACGAGTGTTTTCTTTTTCTTTTTTACAACACCATCTAGTCCCAAACTAAGCAGAAGCTTGTACTATGGGTACTAGACAATAGATAAACATACATATTATATACTGTTATTTTTTGTAAATAACTGTCCTGTAAAACCCCGGTTTGATGGAGGTGGAGGTTCGATTCCCGCTCAAGTCAAACATTTGTGTGCATGAACATGAATGTTTGTCTTGGTCTGGGTGTTTCTATGTACTAATATGTATTTACAAAAAATAACAGTATATAATATGTATGTTTATCTATTGTCTAGTACCCATAGTACAAGCTTCTGCTTAGTTTGGGACTAGATGGTGTTGTAAAAAAGAAAAAGAAAACACTCGTAGCTTTTATACACGAATAATATTTCAATTTGATCAAATAGCATTTACCGAGGTGAAATTCGATTCTAAGACGTGATTGTCAAACAACAGTGAAATAAATAAAATATTTTAATATGAAACCAATCGTTCCTTCTATTTGAGATTTTGAAATGTCAATAAGGTCAAGGCAACATGATAATATTTTAGCAGAAATATCCTACTTCAAATAAATAAAAGTAATAAGTGTCTATTTAAGTAATTCTTGGATGAATAGGCTATTTCTATTTGTGGATCACGGTTTGGTTTAGATCATCAGCACAGATTGCATCCTAGTTTTCTGCGATCTAGAACAACATGCTTCTTCACATAACAATTACACATTCTTAAAAATAAATAGTTCATCTATAGACCTCCAAGTGCTATTTACGTATTTTTAAAGATTGTCTCATTTTATCGGGCGTGTTGGAAGACCGGAGGCATTTAACAAGAGCGGATATCCTGACACACCCGAATGGCTTTTGAGGCCGCTGCCTCGAATTTTGCGTGCAGCGGGGCGGTGGCGGCGGCGCGGGAGCGGCAGTATCTAATGTATAAAATCAAATGGAGCGGCCCTCGAAAACAGCGGCGCGGCAGCGGCGCGTCGGCGGGCAACGAGCGGTGCACTCCAGTCAAGCAGTGACCACCCGCGCGTCTGCATTGCAGTGTTGTGCAATTTATTTTTGTGACTAATGAGTATTTTTGAATCAAAAAGAGGTTGCCGTTCCTGTTCAGACATTTCCTTCGCGAATAAAAATAAATATCTCGACTACACAACCACGAACACAACACTACGCCGTTATAGTGCCACGCGATCTGCTCGCTGGTTTCGAGAACGGGTCGGCGTTGCCCGCACCGCTCCCGCGCCGCCACCGCTTCCGCCCCGCTGCACGCAATATTCGAGGCAGAGGCCTCAGTGTCTCCAAACCACCGCAGGAAGGGCCATTACCATTTTTTAACGTAAAGATGTATTAATTGCAAATATTTCCATTATAATGATTTTTTTTTATTACGAGTAAGTTGTTGTTATTTGCTGCACCGTAAAATTAAGACACTGAGATAAAATTTCAACTAATACTTATTATTAAATTGTTAATTATAGCTTGCTAAACGTTGAAGGAAAATACTGTGAGGAAACCTGCATGTCTGAGAGTTCTCTATAATGTTCTCGAAAGGCATTTGAAGTCTGCCAACCCGCACTTGGCCAGCGTGGTGGACTATGCCTTATCGTGAGGAGAAGCCCGTGCCCAGCAGTGGGATAGTTTATATACAGGGCTGACGATGATGATGATGATGACTAATTATTTCTATTACACATAAATATAAACAATTCATAATTATTTGCTTACTTGCGGAGTCTACAGTTGACAGTGCTTTTTTGAACAAGCTGTGTATCAAAATACACACAAATGCGACTTGTCCCGACATACACAAGAAAGTGACGGCGCAGCGCCATGAAATTAATTTAAACCTGTAAAATACGTCTCTTTCCATCATTCAGCTCATATTGCTCTAAATAAAGTTGCTCTTAAACTTAACTAAAGCACTAAATTTAATATAGTTCCAAGTTTAGTCTTGGCCTTATCTGTACAAAAAATACCATAATTAGGCGCATTTTTGGTCATTATTTGTCTCTAAGATACGCTTTATACATAATTAATATAAAATTGAAATTAAGAAAGTCCATTGACGAATGATCTTTACAGTGTAAATATAGCGCCAATCATGGTGCATGGTGTTATATTTGGGCGATGTTTTGAGATATGGTCTGTACTTTTCATCATAACAAATTAAGATTTTTACAAGACTGGGATGTAAAAATAATAATGTAAATAAATTTCTGTGTCTGCTCTTAGAGTTTTTAGCAAACATGTACTATAATGTCAAAAAAATCACACTTCTTTTATTGATAAAAAAGAATAAAATATTTTGAGTAAGGTTTACTTTTTAATAATGTGTATTATATGATTACCTTAATTTTTTTGCATCTTGCTCTTGAACTCCAAGGACGGGGTTCAATCCAAAACACTGCCCGATCATGACTGTTAATCTGATAGCTGAATGAAAGTTGGGATACTTTTTCTCAGGAATTATTTGTTGTGAGTAGCGAACTTGTACAGGATCTGTAAAATGTGTACACAGATTTAGAGGAAATGTTGTAGCTGAAGTGTTAACTGTCACGTTGGTTGAGCAATAGTGTAATAATGTGTGTACAACTGGTGTTTGTTATGCCATATGTTCGAGGAATGTTATTAATATCTTTGCCAAAACTTATTTATTACCAATCTGTGTCCTTTTATTTATTCATCTTTTAATTTAAAAAATGTCCTCATTGGGCAACACTTGAACCTGCGATTATGGAATTATACCTATAGCTTTAATCTTTTATTTTTTTATTTATTTATTAAACTTCAAACATACACTATAATGATATATGTATAGGCGGACTTAATGCCTAAGGCATTCTCTACCAGTCTACCCTTTGGGTGTACAGAGATTGAACAAAGTAGGTGTAAATTGAAGTTAGTATAAGTAGAGAAGGACAATTCTTCATTTTGAGTAAAACTAATCAAGATATTATATAGGTATACATAAAGATAATATGCTAAAAATATATAAACATATAAATATTATTCATGAATAAGAATACACTATACACTATTCTGTCGTGGTTGGAATATAGATACTTAAAATAAGACACAGTTTTTCTACGTCCATACGACCAAAAAAACGCCTCTGCGCAACCTTAGGTGGGGATTTCGGTGGTTTTAGGATGTAGGAGAGGATAATGAGGTCGTGATGAGAGAAAGCAGGAGCTATGTGTTGACCGTAGGAAGAGGCTATGGGTAGGTTGTAGAGGTAAGATGTGCAGACTGGCTGACTTTACAATGTCCAGGAGTTTGGAAGATCTTTGGGTACAAGGGGACAGGAGATCGGTGTTAAAATCGCCCATGATGATATGATGTGAATACTCCGACCCTAAAGATTCCAGACTCATTTCGAGACTGGAGAAATAATTTACAGAAGGAGGACAGTAGACGACACCAAGGACCAATTTGGACCCCTTTTACGCAAACTTCGATAAAAAGATACTCCGCAGTGGCAGTTGAGTTGGGAGAAGATGAAGACAGAATTTTATAGGGCAAATTACTGCAGAGATAAATAGCGACACCTCCCCCCCTCCGGTCGACTCGATCATTACGGATCAAGATAAAACCGGGGAGAGGGTAAGTGATAGAAAGAAGATGCGGTTTAAGCCAACTCTCCGAAACCAGGATAGCATGAACATTAGCGTTAGTGAAAGCCTCTAGTAAGTCGCTGTAATGGCCAATGCTTTGTGCATTAATATGACATACATTAAAATTGCTGCAAGTAGTTTGATTGAAAGTTTTCCTCGCAATGTCACATAATGTATCAGTAAGACAATGAAAACTCCCATCTAGCGTTACGTTATCAGAACTATTGGCAGAATAGAAAGAATCATCATCAGAATTCATAATATATATATAATGAAGAAAGAAAATATATGTACTTATTTGGTACAAATATTCTATCCCTGCACTACCCGCCAGCTGACACACAATATAGATAACAAAAAATAATACAAACAAAACGCACAATTACACAGACGCACATTACAGATACAAGTAATAATAAAACGTATTAAATCAATGCAATTTCCGAACACAACTTCAAATCAACATAACGTTAAAGTGACAATTTCTCATAACTGTTTTGACAATAAGCTACTTTGTTGTTAATGTTTTAGATTTACAAATAACAAAGTGAAATAAAAAAAAGTGATAAAGTGGTGGGTAAATTAACTAAAACTGTTACCTAATGAAGTTATCAAGTTAATGTTTAGAAAAGTGTATGGCGAAACGTTATAGCGAATTACAGCGATAATACTAGTAATAGTCAAATACTATTTACGTTGGCGAGAAATTGCTGCTGAAGTTCTGACGTCATTCTTGCTCGATGTTGAAGCACTGGGGTATTTCTCCACGAGAATGTTGAGCTGCTCCATGGTAGTCAGCTTGTGACGGCTTCCATCTGCGGCTTTTACTGTAATTACGCCATCCTGGGTCCAGCATCCTCTCATACCAAAATGTTGGCGGGCTTTGGAGAAGATGGATTGTCGAGTCTTTGTAAGGAACTCCTTAACTGCGACGGCTGAACCCTTCATCTTGGCTTTATTCTTCCAAACAACAGATCTGGATTCCACGGAAGTAAATCTCACAAGTAGTGGCCTGTGATGGTCTTTGTTGAGCACTCCGATCCAGTAAGAAGTACGGATATTCGATGCCAAGATATCTTTGAGGTCCATTCTATGGATAACATTAATAGTAACGGCTGTACAGTCTTCTCCGTCAACCTCTGCGACACCCAGGAATATGAGGGCTTTTCGACGGTGCCTAGTCTCCGTATCATCAACCAAGGCAGTTACCTCATTAATCTGCTTTCTGAGCAGACTGAGTATGGCGAAAACCAGTTCCCTAAAGGTCCGGCACTCTTCAGCGACTTTGGCTACTGTATCCTTAGCAGGGCCCCCGGTGTGCAGCTGAGCTTCAAGTGCCGCCATCCTCTTGGAAAAGCATTCCTCCAGATTTATTTATGCAGTTTTTATATCGACCAATTGAGATATAATTTATCCAGTACTTCAGTGATATTCAAAAGGTGTGATGCGCTGGCAGGTGGTGTATGTGATTGAATGTAGTATTTACATTAGCAGATGTATTGTGCCACAAACGTAAGTACGTTCTAGTTATGCACTATTGCACTCAATAAAGTGGATATTTATATTAAAAATCGACTATTTCAATAATTAAATATTTTCGACAAAATTTTTACATGTGATAAATTTTCTACACCTACCGCCAAAAAAAAACTTCTCTAAAAAACTTCTTTTTTGCTGTAGAATATAAATCATTACAGAATTTTTGGCATGGACGCGGCCATTGTACATGTACTACACATTGATAGACGCCTACATCTCAAGTTGGATGTAGATAGTTCCTCAATGGTCCATTGAGGAACTATCTACATGTTTGAGTTTCAGTAGAATTAAGTAGGTCACATATTGCACCATGTCTCCGAATTAATGGAATTAAACTTAGATGTAGAACACATATGTATATTATGCTACGTCGTCTACAATACATATTATAACTCTTGTACTGTATTAAGGTCATTGACGCAAGATAATTTGAAAATGTCTCTTATGCGGAAAAAGCAATATCAATCAAGCAACCATGTTTCTTAAGACAAAAATAAATCACAGCGTCAAACCACATAGCTAGCTAAATTAAAGTTTTTTCGTATAGTTGCTAATATCACAAATCAAAACAAATACTCAGAAATCTTTAAATATATCGCAAAACAACAATCAGAACTGTTCCAGTCAGAGTAAAGAATATGTGCTACTAAGTACAATAATATAGGCTTTTATTATAAAAATAATAATATGATGCTAAAACATAAAAATATGTGTAAAAGAAAATACTCACAGTTCCAGTCATTCTTATATTTTTTAAACTTGCCCAATGAGTACAGATCCATAGTGTTGTCCGCTACAAGCCTTCGACAGGTTTTGTTCCAACAATTAATATTCACTGCATTGCCTCTGATATTCGTGATAAAGTTCGCACGATTTTTCATTAGGGTTCTGTAATAACACTTGAAATTCCAATAAACTTGTATAAAATGTATAATGCTGTTGAGTGAAATCGACAAGTGCGTTGTATACTCATTTACTATTAGCTGTGGGAATACAACACTACAGTCGTAAATATATTTTTCATTTATTTCTCATCGTGATAGTACATTATTATGTGTAAGGTTAAATAACTCTAGGTTTCTAAGCAAGTGTGTAAGGCTATATTATTATACATATAACAGGTAAGATATTATTATACTTATTTTAACCATTTTAAACTGGTTCATGGAATGTAGTAATTTGTGAGGTGAATCAATGTGCCTAATTACAGAAATATTTTTTATTAGATTTCAATTAATGCCGTCAAGGCATACGAGGATCTGACAACAAATTGTTGTACTTATCTAATTATCATTTTACATAACACATTTCTTAAAATAAATCTCTTACGAAATATAATACGTCGCAGATTTCAACCTGTGGTAGGCGATAGGCCTACCAAAAATCACAGTTAGACCTATTTAAAACTGTGATTTTTGTTTTTTTTGGACCTGCGATCAGCGTGATTTTCGCGAGTTGTGAAAAAGTGGTAGCAGAGTTTTCAGACGAGATGCAGCCAAATTCAATAAGAAAGTATAAAAAGACCCCAGTATGTATATACTTATAATTACGAAGCATAATTGGCTAATACTTTTCTGTATTCAGATGCCAACAATCTTAATATATAAAATCCTTGCGTTACTGACTGACTGACAGACACGCTACAGCCGAAATTATTGGGTGGAGGAAGCTGAAATTTGGCATGTATGTTCCTTGGGGACCGTAGGGGTGCACTAAGAAGGGAAATCCCGAAATTCCCACGGGATCGGCCAAAACGGGTAAATTAAAAAAAATTGCAGGCGTAGCTGCTGGCGTCCTCTAGTTATAACATAATATTAATCGATATCCAATATGTCTATATACTTTCAGTTGATATATTGTTACGACTAAAATTAGTCAAACGCGATTTAGTAATTAAATAACCCGATTAGCAAAAGATATCGACGTGTTTTGAATCGACAACAATGTATGATACTATACACTAGTCATAGTAAATAAATTTATTTGAAACTAAAGGACGCCTGCTGCTATGATTGCACATATATTTTTAATGAATCCTTTCTTCCCGATCCTGTGGCAAGTTCGGGCAAACACTCCTTAATGCACTCCAGTACCTCACGCTTCACAGCAGACATACCTATAATTATGTCAAATTTCAGCTTTCAGTGCGCAATAGTTTGGCTGTGCGTTTTCTGTCAGTCAGTGACTAACGGAAGCATTTCATGTTGGTATATTAATTAATTGTATGATGCTTTTGTTGGATTGATTGTTGATTAGCCGCTTGACCACTAGCGCCAATTCGCCGAATTCGCTCGACCGCTCACGTTCTAAACAAAATGTCGCGCCACCACTCGCCAGATGGGCGCGCTAACATAAACATTTATTGTTGATAAGTCGGTAACATGAGTAAGTTGAAGTGCTCGTTTAAGTCGTATGAATTTTTTGTTGATATTTAAATTCTAATTTATTATACTTAGCAGCGAACATTGACTATCGTTGAAAAAACACTTTGTATATTTTAAACAGGATTATTGTAAAAAGTAAATCGATGACATACATGTTTTATGAGTTTTCACTATAGAGGGATTCTATCTACACCGAATTTAATAAAAAAGCATGTATCATAGTATGAAAATATTTAAATACACGCATACGATTAGCACGTTATCACGGAACGCGCGAAACAAAGAGTGGCATTTGACATTATTTTTTCGTGCCGGTTTAACGATTTTAAGACTCGCGTCGTATTTTTAGCATGAAGAAATGTTCAATGATTTGAATAGAACAGAGAAAAAGGATTTAAAACATTACGTTATAGAAAGAAACAGTAAATTCAGACCAAGTATAGCGCTGTAACCAAAAAGGGAAAATAGTCACTTGTGCGCGGTCTACGGAATTTCGAAAAAGGGAGAATAGTCACTTGTGCGCGGTCAAGCGGTTAGTATAATAATTTCATATTTGTAAGTTAGTGGACAATGTGTTTTCTAGAATAGACTTTTATTTAACCAGCTACCAAAAGAATTGTAAAGAAAATAGACGATAAAATATGAAATTAAGGTACATTATACTTAGAATAAGTATAATGTTATTTAGACCTCTAGACCTCGCTGGAAACCAGCTAGACAAACTTGAGCGAATTCAAAATGTCTGTATACGATTCGTATTTGGCTTGCGCAAATACGACCATGTTTCGCAATTTCGAACACAGCTCAAGTGGTTACCAATTCGACATCGCCGGAATTTCTCATTCTCACTTTACTGTACAATATATTGTTTTACCCTTCAACTCCGCAGGGAGTTTCTTCTGGGAGAGGAGTTTCTTTCCTTTAAGATAGGAGTATCTTAAAGGAAGATTTGAGTTCCTTCATGATACACATAATAGATATTTAAGGTCATCAGAAAATTTGAGGCTTACAATGCCGGTTCATTCCACGGCATTTTATGACAATTCCTTCACCGTAACTGCTGTTCGCTTTTGGAATAAATTACCGCTGCACATTAGGCAAGCTAAGACGGTAGCTAAATTTAAATCTTTAGTGAAGGATTATTATCTCTCATTATAATTTACTGTCCATTCTAAAATATTCTATAATTAAGGCATTGCTATAGTATATGTGTGTATAATTATGTCCTTTATATTTAATATATATGTTTTGGTCAGGGGGTGCTTCTGTCTATTGGTCTGTCCGACCATTAGATAGGGCTTTGGGTACGTGCTCCCGGCTCTCCGAGTTACTGTAGTCACTACCCCATATCCGTCCAGTGATTACAGTACCTACGCCTACAACCCCTTTCTTCCTCGTCATTCCATCCTAACCATTTACCCCGTATCTCCTATCACCGTCCTCTATAACGATCACATTCCCAAGGAGGGTTGGCGTCAGGCAGGCGGCCGGCTGGAAAAACACATGCCAAAACCTTCTGCAGTATGGCCAAGTGTATACATGAGTGCGATAGGATTAGGGCATTGACACGCAGGGGCAGCACCCAGCACCTGCGAGAAGTATGCAAGGGTTGTTGCACTACTCCGGCGAGTGCAACGTAAGAAGCGAGCCTGTGACGTAAAGGTGAGGTATGCAAGTTGGAACGTAGGTACGATGACTGGAAGAACTAGAGAGTTAGCTAGTGTTTTGAAAAGAAGACGAATAAATGTGGCATGTTTGCAGGAAACAAGATGGAAAGGTACGAAAGCTAGGGAGATCGAAGAAGGATACAAGTTTTATTATTGTGGAAGTGATGGCAAAAGAAATGGTGTGGGAATTGTGTTAGACGGAAGAAGCGACGATTTCCGCTACCTAGGTTCACTCCTGCAAGATGACGGCGAAATTGATCGGGATGTTAGGCAAAGAATCAACGCAGGATGGATAAAATGGTGACAGGTCTCAGGCACAACATGCAACCACAAAATGTCTGTGAAATTAAAGGGCCGCGTGTATAAGTCGGTTATAAGGCCTGTCGTACTGTATGGAGCTGAGTGTTGGGCTACAAAGAACATGGATGAGAAACGATTGCATGTGGCAGAGATGAGAATGTTACGATGGATGTGTGGAGTGACAAGAATGGACAGAATTAGGAATGATTACGTTAGGGGTAGTTTGAAAGTGGCGCCCATTGATGAAAAGATAAAAGGGAGTCGATTGGCCTGGTATGGACATGTTATGCGGAGAGATGACATGTATGTAGGTAAAAAAGTGATGAATATGCATGTAGAAGGACGAAAAGGGAGAGGACGGCCAAGGAAAAGATGGATGGACTGGGTGAGGATGGACATGAAAGAGAAAATGGTAAATGATCGGATGACTGGTGACAGAGAAGTATGGAAGATAAGGATATACTGCGCCGATCCCAAATAAATTGGGACCAGGGCAAGACAATGATGATATATGTTTTGTATGTTTATGTATATAATATGTCTTTGTATGTATGTAGATGTATTTGTATGCAGGTATATAGAGTAGAGTTTATCAATACAAACCCTATACCAACCCGTTTGGCCAGCGTGATGTAGTTGGCCAATTCCTCCTTTTAAAGGAGAGGCCTAGTCCAGCAGTGGACTGCAAAAGGCTGACGATGATGATGATATATGTATGTGTTTAGAGATATCTTTATATTATTACTGTTACACCTACAACTACCACTATTTTCCGACCAATAATATTTCCATCCAAAGGTTGCCTGGTAGAGATCGCCATTAGCGATAAGGCCGCCCATTGTAATTCGCTTATATTGTATGATATCCTATGTTGTATTTCTGGTGTAAATAAATAAATGTTTTAATCCTTATATTATGTCCTTGCATTGACGTCATAAAAATGATTTGAGATGTCAGATTCAATTTTCAAGATAAGTCCAGAGATTCTAGCGATCTAAGTTATATCCTCAATTGTATTACAAATCGTCATTCACAAGTAGTCATCAATTACTAAAATACTTAAACAGCAATTATTTGATCCCACCATTGTACAACAGAACTGGCGATTATACGATCAATTAAAACAAACGGTAGCGCTATTCGAAGCTATTATTTATTCGAAGCATTCGAACGTTAATTGTCTTTGAATAGCTTTATGAATAACAAAGTGGTTTTAATTCCAAATATGCAACAGGATAGTATTTAGTGTGGAGCGGTTGTCCGCGTTTACCTACATTTATTTTTAACTTGTTTGCATTGTGTGTACATATTTGTCGTAATTGCGTTTGTAACTCACTAGTGAATGAGTAAAATATTAATGCCATTCTTTTCGTGAGTCAATTTATCACAAACTAGCTGAGCCCGCGGTTACACCCGCGTTATTTAGGGCTAGTGCTCCGCACCCGTCGCTCACAGCGTGATAATATTGATAAGCTGTTAGCCTAAAGCCTTCCTCGTTAAATGGATTATCCACCACAAAATAATTATCCAAATCGGAACATAAGTTCCTGAGATTAGCACGTACAAGCAAACAAACTCTTCAGCTATATTATATTAGGATTGATATTGATTTGTATTAGGCAGATTTGTAAAGTTTTACTATAATATTATAAGTCTCATTTTGAAATATCGTCACGTGTTCATCTAATTAATCTGTCATTATACACACATTGACTAATAAGAGTGCTCTCAAAACGTTCATGCTTGAGGTATACACTCTAGAACTTTACATCTGTCTGTATATATTTCTATCTGTATATAAAATCCTTGCGTTACTGACTGACTGGCAGACACGCTACAGCCGAAACTACTGGGCGCAAGTAGGTGAAATTTGGCACGTATATTCCTTGAGGAGTGTAGGGGAGCGCCAAGAGAGGATACTTGGAAATTCCTCCATTAAGGGGGTAAAACAGGTAGTGAGAGTTTGTATGAAACTTTTTGATTAATTTCAAACTTTGTGTATTGGTCCCTCAAATGAAGTTCGTGAACAATAAGTGTTATAAAAACATTTCATTTCGATACGGAAACTCATTTATTCACAAGAGAAATCATCTACATAACTATACTGACACTGCTACAAGATTATATTTAATAAACCATAAAATAATGTGATTAGCTAAGCCAATTTCTGAGGTATAATAAAATTAATCTTGGAAATTGCTAACTAAAATCTAATTACAGACATCCAACAGCCAAGCTTTTAATATAATAAGTGAACTCAAACAGGTGTATAAAGCTTGTTCAAAGCCAAATAAAATTTAACTTGTGCTAGAGAATCTATATTTAACAGTATTCGCATAGCAATCTACAGTAATTTGGCATCCTGAGGGTAAAACTTACTAAGAACTTACTTAATTATTCTCACAAAAGTCTAGTAACAGGTAATAGTAATAATTTACCAGATAGAATTAGTAAACCGAAATTATTTTATAATTGGTTTTTAGTCATGCACAATATGAGACAAGATGATAATCTAGAGCTGTCAAATCAAATTTATCTTCTTGCTCTTTCAATTCGACACACTTCGTCATGTCACCTAAACTACAGTCTTATTAAATTATATGATGCCGTCTCTTTCTATTTTATTCAAAAAAAACAATGAACGGTCTGAACATGAATGGTCTGAATATTTTGTTAAGGTGTGCACAGAGAATTCACCACGACTGGCTTCACACTATGCGTAGAATCGGATGAGAAGATAATTCCCTTTCATTTTGTAACTTGATCCTCAGCTGCTGAATTTTTGGATCTTTTTAATAGAATTATCTAAGCTAACAAATGGAACCAGTGATGACTCGCCTCGACAAGACAATGGAATGGGAAGATGGGAAAAACAAAAATATTTCTGATAAAGTATCATAAGTTTTCTTTTTTAAAGAGTTCTCTGTTCATGTGAACGCACTGGTTAGGATGCTTTTTGCCATTATAACGAATGACACCAATAATGCAATCAGTTGGCTCCATAACAGATTTTTACATTCCACTGCTTGGCTTAAAAGCCTTACCTAGTTTTTTTCACAGTAGTACTGTGATTGAATATGAGGATTAAGCTTACTATTCAAGGCTGACGTAACACGTTGGTACGCAGTTTCATTTCGAAATTTCCGTCTCTTTGCAAGTATACATTTCGCTTCGTATATTTTCCTTACGACACCTAGTTTATGAAGTGGGGTAGTAATAATCGATTTTAAACTTTCGCGATTTGTATACATCATACAATTTTACTAAAACGGGTCTTATTCGCGATATTTAATTAATTTAAGGTATAAATACCTATGTTTTACCGACGTTTCGGCCGTCTTACAACAGCCTTGGTCGCGGCAGGACTGATGTCATCTCAGCGTCGTCCTTGTGAAGCGCGGGTTTCGGCAGCTACCCTCACTTGTTTTTTATTTTTATTTTTATCCGAACTGTCGGTACGTTGTTGACACACAACACTTATGATGTCTACACACTGATGAGCTGTGTTACTGCGGCGGGCTTTACATTTGTTGATTACCGGATTCCAAGTTGCAGACAGTTTGTATCCATCCTCCCGGTTGAAATTTTTATGCTTTTTGATTTCAACCGCTTCGCGTACTATCCTATAGTAATAGTGACGATCGGTAGATAAGACCTTTGGTTGATGTAATTCGATCCAGTGGTTTGGTTCCGACTCCAACAAATGCTCAGTTATGGCAAACTTGTTAATTTGCCGGTTTTTTACAGCTGCGATATGTTCCTTGACCCTTTCAGCGATAGTTCGTTTGGTCTGTCCGATATAGGAACTACCACAACTGCAGTCGACCTTGTAGACGCCAGGTGTTTGTAGAGGAATGACATCCTTCGGAGTGCGCACATAATGTGCTACCTTGGAGAGCGGACTGTATACAGTCTTTATGGAGTATTTCTGTAGTACTGTTCCAACTTTGTCCGTCACTCCCTTTATGTAAGGCATGTAAGCCGGTACTCTGCTTACTTCCGGTTTACGGTCCTTACTCTTCAGACGTGGTATCTTCTTGTTGAATCCGTTGCACCTAAGTACCTCCTGAACATGTGACAGCTCACTGTTCAAATGTTCAGGGTCACAGAGGTCATACGCTCTGTTTACTAATGAAGTCACGACGGATTCCAAGTGTCACGGGTGATGATGCGAGTATGCGTTGAGATACCTATCTGTGTGTGTCGGTTTTCTATAAACAGTGTGTCCCAAGGTACCGTTTTCCCTCACTGTCACTTTTACGTCGAGAAAGGGTAACGACCCGTCTGCCTCCATTTCAAATGTAAATCTAATATTAGGGTGTATGGATTTTAAGCTTTTTGCGAACTGTTCTACGTCTTGCTTGTCGCCCTTTATGATACATAATACAACGTCGACATACCTCTTCCATAGCTTTACATTAGATGCCTGCATGTCTATGGATTCCTAGAAGTACTCCATCCAGATGTTGGCCATTACCGGTGCTACTGGGCTACCCATAGCCACTCCGTCGATCTGGAGGTAATGTTGTCCACGGTATAGGAAGTAGTTTGCTTCCAAACAATTTTTAAGTAGAATAGTATATTTGTCAGACAGACCGTTTGCCTTTAGTTTTCTCTCAACGACCTCAAGGCAATTACTGTACTTTATTATTGGTGAAAAGTGACTCCCCGTCAAAACTCACCATCACTTCGTCTGGTTCCTTTTTCACGCTCTTGATAATGTCAATAAAGTGACGAGAGTCCTTCACGAAAGATGCCGTCTTACCTACCAACGGTTGCAGTACCTTGCTGATGTGTTTCGCCAAACCATATGTGAGTGAGTTTATTTGACTCACTATCGGTCGCAATGGTACGTTAGTCTTGTGGACTTTAGGCAAACCGTATATCTTGGGTGGCTGACAGTGAGGGAAAATGGTACTTTGGGACACACTGTTTATAGAAAACCGACACACACAGATAGGTATCTCAACGCATACTCGCATCATCACCCGCGACACTTGGAATCCGTAGTGACTTCATTAGTAAACAGAGCGTATGACCTCTGTGACCCTGAACATTTGAACAGTGAGCTGTCACATGTTCAAGAGGTACTTATGTGCAACGGATTCAACAAGAAGATACCACATCTGAAGACAGACCAAACGAACCATCGCTGAAAGGGTCAAGGAACATGTAGTATTTGCTATCACAGCAAATAGAACCACTACACGAATCGATGTAACACTGGCTCACCACTACACACAGATCCGAGGGCACGTCTAGCGCGCACCGCAGCCTATCAACCGACTGACTGTCCTTAGTGACAGTGACAGATACAGACTATACAGATATAGTACTAGTGACAGGCGTCAAGTGACGCTACTTCCTCTACTGGTGTAGATGAGACAGTGTAATGTATCTATTGCATAGACACAAACACTACATCTCTTCCCTTTTAACATTTTGATTTATCATTATAATGTATGTCTATTTTATTGGCAAATAATTATACGTCATTGCCTTATTTCTTATATCTGGACCTTATACGCAAAATACACGCCAGGACGTAGAGTTGCGGAAACAGCCCAGGCTACCATACCATACATAGATGCTGTTTCCTTCTGTTTGTTTTGGCCTTACCGCTCTTATCTTGCGGTCTCCGTATTCTTTTCCTTTTTCTTTTTGCAACTTCGGTCTCATTATCCGCCTTGTCTCTTAAAATAGATTTAATAGTCTTTTTATTGGTCTTATTGATATATTTCCACATTGGGTTTTTATCCATGTTCATTCTTGAAAAATACTTCTGACGTTTTTCCTGTTACCGTATGGTGGCGTTGTACTTCCTTCAGTATTAAAAATGTTAGTGTATCTTTCATACCCTGCTTTTCTCTTGAGTCGTTTTACTGTTTTTGGTTAGATGCTCTCTTAATTTGTGGCGAATATCGCACTGTGTTTAAATTTAAATATCAACATCATGACAAAACTTTGAACTCCTCGCAACGAACCGCCGCGAATCAGACGAACAGCATCAGTAGTGACCGATAGTGGGCAGCCCAGCCGACCGAAGACTTTTCACAGAATTTTTATGATTTGCGAACTCGTTATAGTTCTTGTAATCTTGATTTCTTAACAGCGGTTGTACCTTCACTATACACGCAACAAGAATATAATCGTTATTTGGCAATGGGCCCAATAGATCGATAGCAATATCAAAGTTCTCGTCCATTTAGGTACTTAGAGAACTTGCTAAGCTAACTAGAGTGTATCCCTTGCAATTCTTAATCGCCCATTCAACATCCAGCCTCTTTTTCTGTCTGGCTATATTTTCTTTCACATTGAGTGTCCAATTTCCGTATCCTACATTTCACATTCTTGGTCCTTTACTATCACTTGCGCATATACCGCTCCCAGTCCTATAGGACTTGCGTCTGCTTTTACCCACATCTTGTCTTTAATGTCGCAATATCCCAATGTCTATTTCCGACAGCATTATTTTTTCATTTATTCTCATTCATTCCGATCTCCTCTTCAGTATTCTTCTATATTTGCCCTATTGCCCCATTTCCTAAAAAGCTCTGTAATTCCTCTCCAGTCCTTGGCATTCCAAATCCAGTTCATTTTTTTCAACGGCCTGACTCTTTCCGGTATCAGTTCGTGACCCAAAATGCGTTGTCTATGCTTTATGAATACATTTATTTTTATTTAATAAAACACTGTTTTATTTAAGCACCTCCATTACTCCAGAAAGCCGCACATCGTGCTCCCCCTCGTTGCACTGTTGCATTTACTCTAACAGCGAGACTGGAACTCTCCGATAGAGTGGCATAGCTGGTTCGACCGATGTATCAAAAGATATCTATCTCACCTTTTATAGCTACGTCGTCGTTCATGTCTTATATATACTACATTACTAAAGGTCGGCGGTCAGTTTTTTGAACTTTTCTCTGTTTATTGCAAGTCGGAACAGTTCTTCCACAGACTTGATGCCAGTCCACTCTCTGATGTTTCGGAGCCAAGACATTTTTCTTCTACCAACTTTTCTTTTGCCTGCAATCTTGCCCATCAGGATGGTTTGTAAAAGCCTGTATCTTCCATGCCTGAGAACATGACCTAGATAAGCCACTTTCCTTTGCTTGATGGTGCGCAGCAACTTTGTTCCCTTGGACATATGCCTCAGAACTGGTGACTTTATTAGTCCAACTGATGCGAAGCACACGGCGATAGGTCCACATTTCAAAAGCCTCGATCTTTTTACGGAGGTCTGCTTTAATGGTCCACGACTCACACCCGTAAAGGACAACTAGCCAGATATAACATTGTAGGAGTTTGGTAAATATATACTGCACTTCCCATTTCCAAGCAAACGCCTCCATTGTCTCTTGATACAGTCACCCTATCCTTCCGGACTTCGGGCGAGCTTCCGTTCTTTGTTGAAATTCTTTAGTTTTGCAAAATCTTTGGTAGCAGCTGCACTCCCCGTAGCCGTTACACTCCCTTGAACTTTACTGGGCAAGGAAGGCCCCGGAACACATGCGCTGATATGCCACAACCTGCACACCTCGGTGTCCTTTTCTCTACACTCAACGTTCTCTCTTGTTTCACCCACCTAGCACCATTCCTGCTTCGGTTTCTCATTGCATTGACTTCATTTGCCTTACTTTGTCTTTTTGTTCGTATCAGTTCCGTTGGCAATCCACACCCTCCAAGGTGTTAGGCCATAGTGATAACCTTGTCCAATGCCATCTCATTACCCATTGTCAACACTTATGTCCGATGGCATGGATTTATCCAGTGTTTGGTCCATTATGTGGTCATCAGGTTCTTCGAACATACACTTCCGAGCCCGATTCCTCAGTTCAACAAGAAATTTCTCGAAACGTTCTCCTTCATCTTGCCGAATAAGCCGGAAACCGCGCCGTTCAAAAGTCATGTTTTGTTTAGATGAGAGGTACCATAAAGTTTCTTAATAGCTACTCCAGAAATACTCACATCCACTACAGCTTTCTGCTAGCTCCTGGCAACGGTAAATATTTCTTGTAGTCCGCTTCATCTTAGGACTATCAGCACAGCTCTCATATTAGCTGGGGTAGTAATGCCAGCAGCCTCAAGATAAATTCGAAGGGGTCACTTCCATTTTCCACTGTAAGCCGACTTATTTACTGTCTCCAATTAAATGGAATTTACAATTTCAATTTATTGCAATCCCTTAGTCCAATTCCAATTAAATGAAATTCCTAAGTCCAATTCTAATTTAATGAAATTCCTGAGTCCGCTTTCAATTGAATGGAAGACCACTTTCAATTGAATGGAAAACAACTTTCAAGTGAATGGAAGACCACTCTATATTGAATGGAAGACCACTTTCAATTGAATGGAAGACCACTTTCAATTGAATGGAAGACCACTTTCAATTGAATGGAAGACCACTTTCAATTGAATGGAAGACCACTTTCAATTGAATGGAAGACCACTTTCAATTGAATGGAAGACCACTTCCAATTTAATGGAAGACCACTTCCAATTTAATGGAAGACCACTTCCAATTGAATGGAAGACCACTTCCAATTGAATGGAAGACCACTTCCAATTGAATGGAAGACCACTTCCAATTGAATGGAAAACCACTTCCAATTTAATGGAAGACCACTTCCAATTAAATGGAAGATCGAAGACCACCTCCAATTTAATGGAAGACCGAATACCACCTCCAATTTAATGGAAGACCGAAGATCCAACCACTTTCAATTTAATGGATGTTTGTCGAATCAAATAAAATCAAATCATATTTTATTTGTTATACATAGGTTTACAATAGTTGGTTATAGACAAATATAATAGTACGCTATATTTAGTCACTTAGACATACAAATACTAGGCAGATACTTACCTTCTTCTTTCTCTTAGCGTTATCCCAGTTCCAATCTGGGGTCCGCTTACAGATATTAGGCAGATGCTTACCAATTTAATTAAACAAGCAAATATTCAATATAAAATGTCAATTTAAATACATATTAAGATAATTAGAATCACCAATTCCAATTTTATAATGGTCGAGTGGAATTCGCCATCCTCGAGACTTAGATCATAGACACGTCGATTCCTTCATTGGTATAAGGGTTGTTTTGACACTCGTAGTGACGTTATAATTCCATCGATACCTTCACTAAACATATCAGCCTCTACCCACAGCCTCGCTCACCCATCGCTTAAGAAGGTAGCCCATGGGTCACTGTGCTGCACAAGCCACTACTACATCACTGCAATACCTTATCATAATACCTCGTTTTATGAAAGAGTAACAAGTGTTCCTGACTCGGTTACAAAAAAAAACAACAATATGCAGATCTCAATTTGAACAGGTTTAACAAATCAAATCACACAGGTGTCTGTATCTACGTTCAAATCTACTTATTGATATTCATGTTTGATCCACACCTTTATTTTTTTACTCAATCTGAGGATTTATCAACATCCTATTGAAATTAATTCTGGCAAACCAGATCTTGAGTGATTATTCAAAACACTTTCCATATTCATATATAATACGTCATTTTACAACCCCATTGTAAGCATGTGTCGACTAATTATAATGACTTACTACCTGAACACACAACAGTAAATTAACTTTTAAGAACGATGTTCAACATATTATGTCTCATGAGTAATGACTACTAACACTTGTAGTTACATAAACGTAACGAACGTTACACAATACGTTTATTTCTTTCTTTTTATTATTTTAATTTTTCACTCTGTTATTTTTACAGATCATGATGTATACGCATAAGTATTTAGGAACCTAGTTCAGTTTATAATTCTATTGCTTATATATGTTTGCCACAAATGTACTAGATTCTGTCATGTGTGATTAAATAAATTTATTCGATATTGACCACTAGTAAGCCCATCATTAGTCAAATTAAAATTAGTAACAACCCACGAATATTCGAAACGCCATTTGTAACTATCCTACTCTAACACTAGAAAGACTTCATAAGTCAAAGTGAAGTAAATAATTCCGTTCTGTAAGGCTGCTAGTTTAATGTAGTTTCCATGTACTTTCCTTACTCTAAGAATTAGCAGAATACTCATTCCGTTCAAAACATAGTTTCATCTTATACCAATATATAAAGCCGAAGGGTTTGTCTGTCTGCTTGTTTGGCCGAACGCGCCAATCCCAGGAGCCCCTAGACCGATTCCAAAAACTCCTCTAGCGTCACACAGCCCATCCACCGAGGAAGGCCACAGGCCACACAAAACCACGCCACTAGCCGCGGGAGCGGAGCAGCAGCCCCAAACAACGCGGGTGCAACCACGGGCTCATCTAGTGTTATATAAAATACGAGAATTGTCCCTCTGGTTACATGTCTAAAGGGCAAAGTCACACACGCCTTTTTAAGAAATGAAAGGCCAATCATAGCAATTTTGTACAAGCTTACACTCTATGGACATAGTACGTACGATTCGATTAGTCAAATAACTTTAGCGCCACTGCCCTGCGAAGGACAGTCTAGACCGGGTTTATTGTTCTATGTTTAGCTGAAAACCAGCCGAAGCTGAGTGTTGGTTCTAAAACCAATATTACAACTATACTAGAAGAATGACTAGTACGTTTGACTCAAACTTACTTGCTTTTATTGGATTAATGCAATTTAGACTGTACGCTCAGTTTGGTTTATATTACTTACTATGTCTATAAACGGCTGTACGCTAGACCAGAACATTTATTTGACATTCTAGGTAGGCAAGCATATGTTCACAAGGTTCGTGATCGCAAGTCACACTCACATGATTTACTAAAAAAGAAATAAAAACAATCTCTTTCTTTTTAACTCGAGTATCGAACCCGGAACCTCTGATCCTCTGATATTTACGCTGTAGCTAGATCATAGTTGTCTTCAGACAACCATATGCTAACATAAAATGCAAAAGTCATAATTAAATCGTTCAGTACTACCCACATATTTGTTTTTCTTCTTTCGCTATTGAAACGAAGCTTATTCGTGATATCTTGTAGCACGACACTGTAGAGGTCAAACGGTTCACAGTAAACGCCCGTTCCAACCTCAGCAAGTAAACAAGTAGGCACAACAAGTACCTACACTAATAATTACATGCATTATTTCACTATAGTAATTTTGTAAGTAAGGTATTTGAATAAACAATGGCTTTGTTTATTTAGTTATTTGACAATTGATCTTACCTTTGACGATTTGGCGGTACTAAATCGAATAACTCATTAAGAATTATTTTGCATTAACAACGCCCTCTATTGTAACACAGGTAAATTTCACTATAAAGCTTTTATAAATTTAAATTAAACGTAACGTAATGTGCTACACCGACATCTAAGCAGCGTATACCTTGTGCATAAAACTCAAAAATAGTCGGACTTTCCTTCCTTTTTTTTTAAATATTGTATTTGTTTCACTGACCTGTATTTATCCTCGTCGCCATTTGTAGTATTTGCTATCACAGCCAATATAACCTCTACACGAATCGATGTAACACTGGCTCACCACTACAGACAGATCCGAGGGCACGTCTAGCGCTCACCGCGCCAATCAACCGACTGACTGTCCTTAGTGACAGTGACAGATACAGACTATACAGATATAGTACTAGTGACAGGCGTCAAGTGACGTTACCTCCTCTACTGGTGTACATGAGACAGTGTAATGTATCTATTGCATAGAAACAAATAATACAGAACATATCGCAGCTGTAAAAAACCGGCAAATTAACAAGTCTGCCATGGCTGAGCATTTGTTGGAGTCTGGACCAAACCACTGAATCGAATGACATCAACCAAAGGTCTTATCTACCGATCGTCACTATTATTCCAGGATAGTACGTGAAGCGGTTGAAATCTAAAAGCATAAAAATTTCAACCGGGAGGATGGATACAGACTGTCTGCAACTTGGAATCCGGTAATCAACAAATGTAAACCCCGCCGCAGTAACACAGCTCATCAGTGTGTAGACGTCATAAGTGTTGTGTGTCAACAATGTACCGACAGTTCGGATAAAAATAGAAATAAAAAACAAGTGAGGGTAGCTGCCGAAAACCGCGCTTCACAAGGACGACGCTGAGATGACATCAGTCCTGCCGCGACCAAGACTGTTGTAAGACGGCTTAAACGTCGGTAAAACATAGGTATTTATACCTTAAATTAATTAAATATCGCGAATAAGCCCCGTTTTTTTAAAATTGTATGATGGGGTAGTAATGTTTTGTATTCTTAATCCATCAATACATGAACAGTTGCTAATTTAAAAAACCAAAATAAATAGATACCAAAATCGGGTCGGCCAAAGTGTTATTGGGATTTTCCGTTAGGAAATTCTCAGTAGCAGCACGGAGTCTGGTAATGTGCCCGGTACGGCAATAGGCTTGCCCCCTATTACGTGGGACCTAAAAATTCATTGCGAAATGTGGTGTTCCTGTACGGTTTTAACCAATACCTAGTTTGATTCCTAAGAAATGTGAAGTCTTGTTCACAATATAAGAAGAGAGTATTGATTTGACAAGATAACGTAATTAACGTTTGAAAGACATTTGACCCTTGGTGTAGCATTAGATTGCTTAACTCTTAATTTACCCGGTAGTTCCGTAGGTCCGTAGGACTCTATTGAAAACTTTCAGCGCTAATAAAACCCTTAGTTTTTGGAATAACAAGTTGTGCGTTTCAGTACCTTCACACAGTGACGAGCCAGACGCGAGGTAGAGCGGGAGTCGATGAGCGAAGCTCCGATTGGTAAGTAAATAGGCTAGTGGAGTCCCTGGGACTCCACCGGGGTATTAATGCTATAGTTTCGATGTATTTACGGTACTGTTATTGTGCATTATTTTCTGTTTTCAGTTGATATAATGACATCTTGTACTTTATAGTACCATAAATGTCCTTGATGAACGTGCTGAGTCTGTGGCTTGAATAGTTGAGGGACGTCGACGCGGATGATGAGGATCAACAAAATATGGTGTTCAATCAGCCAAGAAGACTAGTACCTGATGGGAACCACAACTCAGCTTTAGATCGTTCAGCAAAAGACTGCGTATATTTTCCTTATTTGTGTACAAAAAAAGAGGAAATTACTATGTCACCAACCGTGACTAGAAGGACTTGCACGTTTTAATTTTTGGTCTAACCATGTTCTGTTTTTTTTTAAATTGATTATGTTATTGGTAGGTTTTTAGAAGTGTAGAAACTTAAATTTAGGCCTCGTAATTTTGTGATAAAAATTGTCTTATCTTAGAAATACCTCAATAAACGACTGTAATTCCATAATTTTAAGTGAAAATTTATCTTATTGTAAAACCTAATACATAATTTACAAATCTAATAAGAGATTTCTTCTTAAAAAGTTTTTATTTCATTTTAAATTTACGATGAAATATCCAAGAGCCCTGGGGACTCCACCAGGTAAATTCTATATGTATGAAGATATCAAGTAACTCAAGGTTTAAACAGTCATTGATTCATTGAAAGACAGACATACAGAGCTCTTTATGTCTGTCTTTGATACTATCTACAAAATACATAAACCAAAGATATAAATATCTAGCATATATTTCATATAGTTTCTAACCTGTAAATATTCGAATTGACATCCCATTAACCTGTTGTTGCTATGCGGCCTTGCCCAAGTTCATGGCCTTCCAAGCAAATACCCTCACGTCCGACGTTTAGCCCAACTAATGGCATCTGCCTCGTCCGGAGGCTAGCGATCTTACTGACTAGATATTCTACGTTACATAATACTTGGTATTATACAACCTAGAAAGCAGTTACATTGGAGCCAAATATATTTTTTTCTTTAGATTGTCGAGCGAGGAATACATCGGGAAGTCCGTAATGCCAATAGTGTAATTAATTTATTTATAATGGAAGCTGTTTTTTGTAAAATGTTAGTGCTTACGATGCTCAATATAAAACCGAACCAGACTTGTAGTAAGTATGTCAACTAATAGTAACTCAATAATACCTTATTATTAGGACTTGGTATTTACTGTTATTTATCTTACGGACTGATTAGGCTGAATTATGTTTGTCATGAAAAACGTATGTTGCACCAAAAAAGAATTCTTAGTAGAGCCGGTCTCAGTATTTATGATCCTACTATTTTCTTGGGCTTACACGAATGCGAAATTTGACGTTATTTTCCATTCGTGTAAACCTAAGAAAATACTAGGCATTACATTCGGTTTCATTTCATGAAATCGCGATAACATGTAGTTTAATTTCAATTTATGATCCTACTTGATCAAACAGTATCCTCACACACACACACACACACACACATACACACACACACACGCACACACACACACGCACACACGCACACACGCACACATGCACACACGCACACACGCATACACGCACACACGCGCACACGCGCACGCACACACGCACACACACACGCGCGCACACACACACACACACACACACACACACACATACTGTATTAAACAAATAATATAATATACACAAACCTTTTTATATATACTCGTATAAATAAAGGCTTGTGTATATTATAATCTATAATTATCAGCCCAAAACAATCCAATACCCAAAACAAACAAAATCTATAACTTTGTTTACAGGATATAATTAATTATTTATATATACGATCACGTAGAAAGAATTTACTCGTGAGTGAGAGTAAGTACAGGCAAGACTTTGGCCGCGGCTCCACCTCCGTAAATTATATGGGTGAGACGCCCCTCAAAATTCACCCCGTTTTGAAGTGCCCGTACGCCTCTTTTCAAGGGGCGAATGGAGAAAATAATGATTGAATATTTTTTAAGGCTCCATACGCCCCTTTCCTATAATCTATGATATTATTAAAAATAATAATACCGTTAGACAAAACATAGTTTTACGGGTTATACATTTTTAAATACTGAGTTAGAATTAGTACTTATTGCTATCTGATATTGCGTTGTGTAAATTCAAATTATTGCTAAAGATTGTAAAAAATAAGATATTATAATATATTACATATTTAGTTTAGTGAGGTACATATTCTGTGATCTAATTAGACACTACTGATTTTAAAATGGAATATTTTTAACAGCGTATCAAAAATGTTATGTGTTACACTAAAGTGAGTTACGCAAAAAAACTTTATTATTTCACTAAAATACTGACTTGCACACTAAAAATACTATTTGTACACTAAATATGATGATCTTTTTACAAAATATCATTTGATATGAAAAGTTTCGTCCGCTCGGGAAACTTATCCACTCAGAAAACTTAATAGGTTATGTTAGGTTCTCTTGTGACCCTGCTCCCAAAAATAGGAGCCCTGCGAAGCAGGGCTCCATCAACTTAGCTTAGTGGTGCAATTAGTATTTTTGGTGGAAAATTAGTATTTTTGTCTAACAGTTAAATACGATCCTTTTAAAATTGTTATGAGTATTCCACGTGAAACTTTCAGTGCCTAATTTCTGACTAATAATATCAAAACCAGGTTTTATAGGCGACTACCATCTGTTCATTAATGTTGCTCTGGTACTTTTCGAAACATATGATAACTTTGTAACCGGCTTTTTTATAAATGCCTAACCTTCACTAGTTCCTCCTTCATCTGGTCACTTTCACTAGACGTCGCTACGCTGCTGGTTGTAGTGACAACCAAGTATTATTCTGCTTTCTACTTCAATATCTACTGTCCTGCTGGAGGGTTAGCATATTCTAATTGTCTGTGTGCCTATATGTTTTGTCTGTAGTATCTGTCTCTTCTAAGCATAACAGCTAATCTAGGGATAGCCTGTTTATGACCAGTTGTTGTGTATTCTCTATGCTGTTTTCAGTTCTCCCTACGGGTCTACACCTCTACGGGTCTACACCTGTCTTCTACTTACGAGCTGACGTTGTCCCTAGGGGCTGACGTTCTCTCTACGGGCTGAAGTTCTACCTACGGGTTACAGTTCTACCTACGGGCTACAATTCTCCCTACGGGTTGCTGTAGCTGCGACCTACGAGTTGCTGGCGCCGTGCTGCTACCAGCCGTCGCCTACGCATCAGCTCCTACCTGCTAGTTTCCTACAGCCAGTCCACTGGCGCCTGACTGCGCCGGCCCACGCCTGAGCCTTACCGCTCAGCCTATATCAGCTGCACCACCTGAGCCTCCGCTCAGCCTACACCTCAACCACCGAGCTGCCTACACAGCGTGCAATTCGGCTGGCTCACCGGCGACCCTACGAGCAGTCAAGCCCGCGAGCGTCGGAGACCAGCAGGAGTCTACACTCCAGCCTTCAGGCCAGTGCTTACACCAAGTCGGTCATACTGTATGTAAGCGGTAGTGAGAAGTAATAAAAAACCTGTTCAGTCTAGCAGTGTTTCTATTGAACACCGACAACCTACCTGAGACCCTCCGTCCCAGTGGCGCCCAACGTGGGGCCTACTAGATATATGTACGTTACATCTGTTCGTTTCCGTTACCCTGGTACTTTTTAAAACAATCGTCATACTTCGTTTCAATAAATAAAAAAATGCTCAGGTGATTGAAAACTATACATTATTGCGAGGCGGATATCAATAATATAAAACTCCTTTTTATATTATTGATATCCGCCTCTATCCTCTTTTTTTTAGTAATATATATCTTATATTAATAACAAATCTGTCTATATTTTAGACAATAGAATAGTTTGATTGTTGTAGCCGTGTCGCTCGTTGCAAAGGCAAAGATACACACTGCATAAACATTTTGTGCCCTTAATCAAATCTACGGAGTAACAAAAAGTGAATGATTTATGCAATATGTATCACATATAAATAACACACCGCCTTTGTTGCACTCTTCTGTACTGATGTGTAAAGCCAAAACCTTAAAGTAAAGTGAACACTGCATATATTTACCCAAATTGACTGACTTATATTGTTACAAAGGCGTGATAATGAAATCAAACAATTAGTATAGTGACAAATTTAAGGCACGTAACCTCTTAAAAGTAATGCATGCCATTGCCAATTCGTACATTTTCTTGCTTTTTTTAAGCAGTCTAAATATATTCATTATTTACAAAAATTGGCAACTGTTCACTTCAGGTTAAAACAAAGAATTTTGAAATTAAAATATGACTTCCATTTTTGGACGACTCTCAAACAACTTGCTATACACTTGTCGTCGTTAACTTACATAATTAAATTTGAATGGAAATATCTTAGGTTGTGTAACGGCATTGCAGAGTTTTTAAATATTTATAGTGCTAGTTATTAGACTCAACTCTAAAACGCCAGAACAGATTTGTATAACAATTTATTAAGCACGTTTATTAACCCTTGAGGTGCGATCAAACTAAAGGCAAAGTGCCACAAGTGCGAAAGATCACGTTGCTGCAAATTTTCATTGGCATAGGTTACCGGAAAAATTTTTATTTATGACACCTTAATATAATTAGATCACATAAATTGCATATCATTGTGTTGGTTACAAAATCAGCTATCATAATAATAACATGAATTACTACTAAATACTCACCTTTCCGGCAAAACAAGCTTACAAACTTAGAGGTTTGTTTTTTTTCACTCGTTCACATAAACATTTCATCACATATTAATGAATTTCATGACTTGCTTGGTTCATAAACACAAAAACATTATCACATATACCTTTAGGTTTTCACACAATACATTATTTGTTTGTAAGAAACGAATCTAACGCCACTAAAAAAATTATAATCCGAACGCCGTTCGCCGTGCCAGGCCGCCATGTTACTGTAACGAACACTGTGGCTGTGAATTATTTACCATTTGAAACACGATAACAGTGAAAATGTACAACAATGCTAGTATTTAGTTGCTAAAATATGTTTTCAGATAAATAATCTGGGTACTTTTATGTCTTTCATAACTATTAAAAGAATATTTATCATAAAACACTTACGAAAATAGCAAGTTTCAAGAGTAGAAATAGCCCTTCTAAAAAGTTTTTGCCTTTTATCACTGTATTTCATGTCTTTGTCACGAATAATGTCACTTCACAATTAATATTTATTTATTTCTGAGTAAATCTATATAAGTATCTTTATAAAATATTCACCGATTTCTCCCACAAGACAATTTTTATTATAAAGATCGCGGAACAAAACACAACAATGGCGGACGCTTTCGCAACCGAGACACAGGTAATTATATTTCAATATTTTTTGGCACTATTCGTTTCCCTCACCCTTCTAAAACGATTTAGTTGCATAGAATATGAACTATTCTAATAGTTACTACTTTCGTTTCTTGGTTTAAGTAAAACAAAACGTGAAAAAACTGCGACCAATAGAACGAATTTTAACTGAGCACGACCGTGTGTGCCTCAAACACTTCGCCAAAATTAGAGCACGACCGTGCGTGCTGTAATCACGTGGGGGGGCACTACATAAACATAACAGTAATAAATAGTCAGATTCATATTAATACACATTTGAAGTTTGCGACTATGTCGAAGCTTAATAAGATGAGAGAAAAACGTTTGTAAAAGTCAGAATTGTCATATAATATTAATTATTATAATAAAATTTGCCCGCGGTTTTTATGCCCGCTAGTATGCCAAGCGTGTAATAACTTAGCTTTTAACACCGACTCTAACGTCTTTTTCTGTGCGATGTTCCCTTAGCTTTGCTGGCTTTTCATTTTGCAATGCTGGTGCAGAAGAAAAATACTGAGCATAGCTCATTTGAAGTTGTTTTATTGGGCTTAGATCTTTTGGTGTGTTGCAATGTTTAATTTATATAAAATGATGGTTTGCTTGTACAGTGCTGACATGTTTTTACTTTTACAACATCTGTAGCAATGCTTATTAAATTCTAGGTATAAGGTACGGCGTACCGAAAACTGATACCGATTTTTTCGGACAAGTTCTTAGATTAAAGCAATGTTTCACAAAATGGCAATGTACATAGATATATACACACATACTCGCACTATTAGCTGTTACGGCCCTACAGCAGTGTAAGCGCACCATGTACATCCTCATCGCTGCCGCTACTCGCGTCGCGTCAGAATATCAGTGCAGTTCAGCAATAGTTACTATTTAATTTAATTATACATATGAAAAAAAAAACTACTGTTCATATTTACATAATAAAATACAAACACATATTGTAGAATATCACGTAACTCGTTTAAACAACACGAAAGTATTTTGGAACAGTATCAAAAAACATTTTTGTCTAACTCTCAAAATACCAAAGGTGTCTGTCTGGTAGAGCCACGTTAACATTCAACACCTAAAAAGTGAAATAAATTACATATATTTCAGAGATTTAGAAATTCAGTATCGTGTACAAAGTCTAAATCTTACTTTTTCGACCTTGCTCTCTTTTTAATACTGCAAAATGTTTTAGGTTTCAAGCTTTGCCAAAAAGTCTAAGCTAGTCAATACTTTTGAAACTCCAAACACTAACCGTAACTTTGACATTCCTATTTTAAATGAAAAGTCATGTAACAATCAAGATTTGGAACCGAGATGCAGTATGACACATTTTTACGTTTTATTTCGTTGATGTTGTTTTTGCTGTTTCCATCATATCCATACTCTGGCCTTCAGTATGAAAACCGTACTAAAAGTAAATTAAATTCGTATATTAATTATAGCTGTAACGTGGATGTTTGGAAGAAATAGCTTTTAGCAATATCGTCGGCTATTGTATATTTCTTATTATGACTTTGTAACTCAAACTCCTATCTGGTGTATTAACTATTATAATTATCTATCTATACAAAAGGTTTTGTTACGGGGAAAACCACTCACCTTCTACATGTGCGCACTGTACAGATAAAGGTCAATATCAATTAAACAAAAGTGTATCAGATCAAAGACTAATGTGTAGTGATCACATGCATTTATTCATCAGATTTAATGATTGAATTTATTGAGGGTCTATGTTTGCTGAATATAATCACTTTGTCTTCATTATATTTCGTTTAACATTCAAACGAAACAAATTCTTAAACTTAATTTGTAAAATCGATGTCTTTGCGTCACCCTTTACTACTATGATTATGTTTGTCAGTGGATAGCCTCCTTGTTTATATACATAGTAATATACAGAAAGTATTAAGAAGCTGATACACATTATACCTATAAACATAACTAAGAAACCCTTTTCAACATCAGACAGAATTCACAAACATAGTCATATCTGTCTATCCGTCCGTTACGATCATATAAATGTTTTTACAAATATTGAAAGGCAGAATCAACTTATCAATTCTATTGTGACATTGAAATTATTTCACGTCAGGTATATTTTGATTTCTCTTTCGGTCTACAAGTTCGTGAGCTGTCACAACATATGAATAAAATAATAAGTTCAAAGGTTTACGTTTGAAGCGGCGAAGTGAAGGGGATTTGGAAAAATAAACTAGTAGACACAAAGTTTTTATAATAGTAAGTTCTCTGTGTTTATATAATTTTTGGGTAAGACATGCACAAATACATAAATATAATACTCAATCATCTATTCCATGTCGCGCAGCGATGTATTATGACACATTTTACCAGTTATAGGTAGTAATTATTTTGAATATGATGATATAGATGAGCAGCTTGTCGGCAAATTGAACTTGATTTTTATTGTTTTCCTAGAAGGAGTACAAAGATATACTGTAGCACCAAGCTTAGACAATTAAATTGAGTTTTTATTACTATCTTGGATATCTGATTCACATATCGTAAATTATTGACGGTACGATAGATAACAAAATTATATATACTCGTATTTTCTATACTAGTTTTTTTTTTTTTTTTTTTTTACGTTGACAAAAATCTAATCTCATACTTTATTATACAATGGAATTTATTTACATACATAAAAAAATAATATGTACAACAAGGGGAGGGTAAAATACAAAGTACATATTTACAAGACAGGTTTAGGCGTCGTAGAATTCCTCCGCATCGCTGTCTACTGGTAACGTGCCCAGAAGGCTGGCAGCATTGCCACGCTGGATGGCAATGCTGATACGCTGGCCGAAATACAGCCCAGCCTTCTGGTCACGTGAAGCGTCGATTAGTCGTTTGGCGATTTCTCTGTACAACGTACGAGCGCTCGGACCCCATGGACCAAGCGTCTCCACCCCAAACGGCTCAAATACGTAATTACCTATTAAATTACCGTATTTTCGCCGCTTGAGGGATTCTGCGCTTGCAGCAGCAGCGCCGGCACAGCTGGCTGTACTTGGAAGATGTGATGGCGCTAGGGTATCTACGCACGTTGCGTCCCATACCAAAGGCCTACCCAACTTCCAAGGCAACAATGACATACCGTCGGGCCTCTTCCCATCGTCGCGTACCAAACCATTGGGTTCAAGTACGGCTGGTACTCCGGCGGTGACAAGAGTGCGACGGATGATGTCATTAAGATAGGCGTGACGAGGCATTCGGCCCGCGCTTCTGCCGCAAGATAGTCCATGGTGTCCGAGGCTATCGACGGCTTCTCCACAATGACAACGATGCGGAGAAACACACGGAGCACCTAAACGGAGGCTAGTGGCAAGGCGAAATGTCATGTCGTCCAACATTGTGCCCACATTGGACGACGGGAGCGCTTGAAGCCAAAGACCAGACTCCCACTCTCCCACAGCCAGCAAGCGAGCTCGCTCAGCAACACTTGTAGATGATAAAATAAGATTTTCTCTCACAGTGTTGCAAAGCGGCACGTCCCACTGCCTTTGGGAGAATGGGTTGGTAGGCAAAGCAGAGCTTGGACAAGCCATTTTCCAGGCGTTCACGGCATCGGTTTTACACAGCACTTCCGAATTAACCAGTATTGGTGCTAATATTTGCCTGGTTAAGTCTTCCGTGCTGTGCACCGAGGACAGGAACGCCGGTAAACTAACATCAGAAATTTTGCGAACGCCGAGCCCACCCAGACGTACAGGAAGAGACGCTTGCAGCCAGGCTCGGTCGTTCAAATCCACATTTAATATTTCTTTAAGTGTATTTTTAATAATTTGGTCCATTTTTTCTAAACATTTCATATTTTTCCAAAGCGGTGAAGATCTCAAGGCATGCGTAAATTTGGGAACGAAAAGGCAATATCGAATAATTGTAAAGGCCGAATGAATATTAATTTTTAGCAGGCGATCTGAAATTTCACTAAAATTTTGAATCTTTTCATCTACGAATGATTCGTAGGCTTCTTCAAATATAAGAGACCCAAGGAGGCGAAGAGAATTCTTGTCACAAATTTTAATGTGTGGTGCCAAACAATTAAATTTTGATAATACCAAAGACTTTTTGTCATCGTCAATTTTATATAGAAATAGCTCACACTTACTTGAATTTAGCTCCAAACCAATCGATTTAAATTTGTCTTTTAGAATTGCCAAATCTTGCAGTACTATGTCAGCGTCTCCACCAAGGGTTCCGTCGTCCAAAAACCATACATTGAATTTTGAATTTAGCTGCCGAATAATTGGGTGAATTGCTAAGCTAAAAATGACTGGTCCAAGTGGGTCACCTTGTTGACATCCAACTGCGGATTCTAATAGGTTGTCCTTGTATAATAATTTTGAGGAATATCTGTAACATTGCGAAAGAAATTTATAAATTTTGGGGGTTTCTAATTTTGCCTCTGACAACAAGGTGTCCCTATTCACTGCGTTGAAGGCATTCTTTATGTCAACCTTAAGGATGACCTCTGCATTACCAGAACCAAGGTACGTGGCCAGGGCATGTATGGCAGCCTCACAACCCCCCTTTGAGCCAAAGCCTAATTGGAGGGGTTGGAATTTAGCAGATAAATCGTTGCTATAATATCTGCAACATATCTTGGCTGCCATACGCCTATATGTGCAACCTACGGCAATGGGACGAATGCCACCATCCTTCTTGTTAAGAGCGCATAAATTTGCTCCGTACAATATGTTGGTGATGGCACCGTTCACATTGCCGGAGAGCATCAAATTCATGAGAGCAGTCAGCTCCCTCAGGAGTGCATCGCCAGCCTCCCCGGCGCTCGAACACAAAAGATCTTTGAGATGTTGTGGTGTTAGAGCGTCGAGGCCACCAGCCGACCCAGTCCGGAAGGAGTAAACTGCTGCGAACACGTCCTTGGCTGTAGTAATCAGATGCTCCGAATCCATATCCGGGGCATCAGGAAAAGAGAGGCCATCCATCGGCGCTGGATGCTTGCTCTTCAAACCCGCAAGCGTGTTTGGAGAGCAAGGCGCCACCACATCAGTGCTGAATAAGAGTCTCGACGCACCCCGTATATCACCCTCCCTTAGTTTGGATTCTACATATTGATAATTTGTTCTATTTGTATTAAAAGTAAATTTGGTGTCGAAAGTATGGACCGAAACAGAACAGTTGTGTTTAATTTGGGCAGTAAGTGTCTTTTTTGAGGCCTGATCTTTTTCAATATGTAAAATCCTATAAGGGAATGTTAATAGTCGTTCCCAGGCCGTTTTTGAGTTCTCCCGCACGACTAGACCTATGCAATCAGCCAATTTTTTGGCGACTGATGGCCTTGCGCCACGGGGAACTCTTTTCAGAACCGGAACAGAATTTTTTAAATTCGAAAGATGTTGCCAAAAGGGAATTTGGACACAGTCTTGTGTAGAAATTGAATATGATGAAGTTAAGGGGTCAGAAAGTACATCTTGGGATTTATGCATTTTGCCAAGATGTACTTTCAAACCCCGCTTACCTTTAAAGAAGCGGGCCTGGTCACAGTAGGGGCAGCGTACTAATTCACTCAGTGATGTGGTAGGTTGACTTGCGCCCCCTTCTACCTCACCATTGCCATCACTGTCTGCTTGCATCGTACCTACTATTCACTTAGTGACTATGTACAACTATATATTTACAATAAAGTATTTACAAAATATAAAAATATAAATAGACATGATTGTAAGAAAATATTGAAAAATAATGTCATAATAATATTATAATGTCATATTGATTTGCGCATGGCAGGTGGCGGCGGAGGCATAGTGGGGCGTAGTCCCTAGTTGTTGTTGGTATGCTGGTACTTATAACAACTTCTTGTTATAATCTCTGTAATATTTGATGAATATTTTGTATTGTCTTGCAAGGCGTGGCAGGGCGCCGAAATAGCGCGACGCGCCGACCTTCTTTTTAATTTCCGATTTTTTCTGAGTTGCGTTTGATCTCGCCCTTCCAAATTTTCCAGAGATATGTATATGTGCGTATGGATATTCGATATAATTATATTTCGGTTAGATTACGAATATAAAAAACGTAAAATAATTTTATATCATTACGGAAAAAACGTACTTTCATGCCGTCACATTTGACATGACATCTATACTAGTTAAATATTGTACATAATAAGAAATTGGTATAGAACCTGTGCAAGAATCGCAAATCTTGGTAAATAGCTGGATCACTCTAGATGCTCGATCAGAGACATGTTTCTGCAATGGATAGGTTCAGCGGCACTTCTTTTATCAAGGTAAAGATTCTGCGACATGTGTGTATCTACAAAAATTTCGTTGACGGGACGGCACCCATTTTACGGCCTGATGCGACGTCTGTATTTCATCAGCTATTCAAAGAAAAGAAATATATAAGATTTATATATCTGACTTGACTACAAACAAACTGTGGACACAATCACCAGTACACAGCCCGGGCAGAGTCCATTTGTATTTCCATCGTGTTTAATACTTCTACAGCCAAGCAGAGCCGCAATAAATACAGTGGACACCTAGTTCCTAACCCCTTTCAACATTCAAGCCTTAAACATCAAGCCCAAACTCATATCGTAAGTAAGATACGTAAGGACTCCGAATATTGTTACAACCCCAATAAATTTTTATATAACACTAACATATTACTATTTATCGTCAAACTTAGTTTCCTTTTCATTCAAAAAACGCTGTTTATGGATTTTATCGGTGATATTATTTCTACCCAGTAAATTTTGCCAAAGCAATACCACTAGCCCAATAATACAAGTACAATTTTTTATGCTAACCCAATTTTTGATATTAAGAAATATGGTAGTTAGAGTTTATTTTTTATCAGTAGACTCTTGCTACAAATCACTTGGACTTCTCGTTACTTTGAAGCGGGAATAAAGGTAAATACACTGAACGATACAAAGTTATCTGGTGAGTCAGGTACTAATGTTCAATTTCATGTAGTACAAATATTTGATTTCATTGGAATGGTAGATGGAAAATTTATTTTAGTGGAGCAAGAACTTTTTGTATTAAAAACGACGACGATAGCTTACTGTGAAATTATTAAAATCAAGTTCTTTGGTTTTGGTTCGGCATTACACCGAAACCGAATGTTCTAGGCGATTTGGGAAAATACTAATATTGTGGACTGTATGAGGGCGAGTTCTGATCGCCTAGGATAGGAAAAGGTAGTGGAAATTGGGAGTTATAGATACTGGGAGGAATGGGATTTGCAACACACCTACCTTCGTTCTCTCGGCTCGACAAGATAGCTGTCGTCGGCTTCTACATCAGCGAGGAGTCGGGCTGTAAGCTGATCACTCCGTCTGGATCCAACTTAGAGCTACACAAATCACTTCACTTCACCCGCGGGCGGTTTTGTTGCGTTTATAGTATAGAAGCGGTAAAATATGGTGGTATCAGGTACACGTGTTCGGCGCGACACGGATGATTCTTGACTGTCTCGCGCGTCGATGAACTCGGCGACGAATCAGCGATAAGCGTGCTTTTTGGGAGAAAGGGAGGGAATAAAAAGGATCGCTCGTATTGGACAAGCAAGCGAGGAACGATTGAAGTTGATGTAATTAATTATCAATAGCAAGGTAGATGGCGCTACCATATCCCCCCGGCCCTAAAGAGTTGCCTTTAAAAAAAATAAAATTGAACTAAGCTATGTTGGATGTACTACCGTATAACCCATCAATAGGCTAAGACAGCGATATGATATTAAAATTAATCTAAATTAACTTTAGCGAAACAATTATGACGAAAACTACAAACTAAATACTTAAACTAAGAAGTAGATCAAACTTCAGGCTAGATCTCACTGAGTTGGAAGCGGACAGAGACGTACAACAGGGCGCACGTAGCTTCCCTTCGCGGTTTTCACGGTAACAACGCGGGTTGTACCGTCTTTGGAAGTATGCAGTTTCTCTACGATGGCTAACGGCGATGAAAGCGGCGGAGCATTATCATGTATTATGACGACCAACGTACCCTCCTGTATAGGGGATGCAGGACTATTCCACTTGGATCTAGCCTGAAGCTGGTGGAGATATTCCGCACGCCAGCGCCGCCAGAACGACTGCACGAGTTTATCCAGCAGAGTATGTCTCTGGAGCAAGCTTGAAGAGTCTGCTTCAGGAGCCGGAAATGACGATAATGACACTGTGTTCAGAAAATGTGTAGGGCTTAACGCGGATGGTTCTGCAGGGTCACTACTCAACGCCGTGAGCTTGCGCCCACGAAACAAGTGCCGTTATCCATATACAAACACTGTATACGGCCGCGCCGTGAAAGAAATCGTTTAAGAGCTGCAAGGAATGACACCGTGCTTAAATCTGTCGCAACTTCAATTGCGTAGCGCGCGTCGTTAAGCATGTAAAAATACATAGCCAAGCTTTACGGCTTTAACACCTAGACCACGCACTGGCGTATACTGCAGTGGTCCTGCGTAATCACAACCGGTATGTATAAACGCTTTATCAACTTGATTGACGCGTTGGCTAGGAAGATCTGCCATGGGAGGGAAAGTCGGACGAGGACGAAATTTGAAGCAGGCGTTACTTTTATGTATTCTGTGACGAATTATTCGTCGAGCGGCTAAAACCCAATATTTGTTCCTAAGTAAGGACATTAGCAGCTCTGGACCAGCATGGAGATGCTTCTTGTGATAAAAAAAATTGGTTGCCTGTAAAGTCGGTATACGGGCGAAAGTTTTACGTGACAACGACTTTGAGTGGTAAAATAATTTTAATGTGAATATTCATTCGTATAGTTCGTATAGTAGGAAGAAGGATGAAAGACGCGTGCCTTTCACTTTTTATGTCTGTCTCTCTCGCTCTTAGGCGGGACGCGTGCCTCTCACTCGCTCTCATTGTGAGCGCATTACGTGAGCGGAGCGTAACGCAGTTTCTTGAAGTGTCACCCGGCAAACCAATTTATAAGACGTTGTCACGTCAAAATCAACAAGAAGGTCGACAACATGATCATGACGCGGCAAAATGCAAGGATGCTTGTAGTTATAAGGTTCATCCGAATTTGACAGACGACCCCAACGCGTATGACGCCGTGCTCATCAAGAAACGGCTTGAGCCTAAGAATAGCGGGAGAACAAGTTACATTGTTTTTCAAATTTTGAATGTCGTTACTAAAAGGAACAGCCTGTACAGCTCGTAGTAACTTACATTCCGCAATTTCAAGATCAGTACTTGAAACAAAAGTCCCATTAGGTAGGTGCCTAAGAAACCTACAGACATAAACGATGGCGCGGAGTAACTTAGACTACGATGACATGCGTAGTGCGAGTGCATAGATGGGAGACTCCGCAACCTCAGCAATCACGGGATAAGAAACAGACCGTTCGGGTACATCTTCGTCTTCTGCACTGTGGTGAAAGGGTTGCATGGCCTATTCTGACGGATCATGGGAAATCCAAGAAGGTCCACGATGCTACAGTGGATGATGCAGAAGATTAAGTGGAGTAACACTACGAGACAGGCAATCAGCGGGGTTCTCAATACCCGCGACGTGATTGAAAAAAGTAGCGGGAACAAGTTCAATCAATTTACTAACGCGGTTGGCGACAAAAGTCTGCCAGCGGTGAGGAGATGAATAAATCCAAGCGAGCACTAATTTGGAGTCAGAAAATTCGTATATTTTATTAATAGGGTAGTGGGGCAAAACTGTGTCTTGAACGTTGCGGAGCAACTGAGACAGCAGAAGGGCCGCGCACAACTCCAGTCTCGCAACCGAAATGGTTTTAATAGGCGAGACCTTGGACTTGGCACAAACTAACTGCACCGAGTAGTTAGAACCAATGCGGACTTGCAGATATACGACTCCGCCGTAAGCACGCTCGCTGGCGTCAGCGAAACCTATTAAGTTGATAGTACATCCATCTACCAACCCAAGATGACGCGGAATAGTAATTTGATTGAGCGCGGTAAGCTCAATACAAAACTGGCTCCAAGCGGCGACAATATGGTCAGGGGGTGTTTCATCCCACTCACACTTTGATAGCCAAAGTTCTTTGATCAAGAGCTTGGCGTACAAAATTGTGGGAGCCACAAAACCCATTATGTCCCATAGTCGAGCCACTGTGGACAGCATAGTGCGTTTGGTGCACTTATCATCTGGCGGTGAGACGTCAAACCGAAAACTATCACAGGATTTGTCCCAGCGTAAACCGAGAACTTTATGCGGTACAGACTTCTCAAACTCAATGTCCGGAGAAGCTTTATGAGAATCAGATATGCGTGCGAGAACCTCCTTAGAGTTGCTTGTCCATTTGACAAGATCAATTTGGCCTCGCTTGAATAACTGAATAAGCTCTTCACAAAGCAAAATTGCTAGCGGAGCGGATATGACACTACAGGAAATGTCATCCATATACAAAGCGGAAGTGTAGTATAGTATAGTGTAGCGTAGCGTAGCTTAGCATAGCATAGCGTAGCATAGCATAGCATAGCGTAGCATAGCGTAGCATAGCGTAGCGTAGCGTAGCGTAGCGTAGCGTAGCATAGCGTAGCATAGCGTAGCACGGCGTAGCACAGCGTAGCACAGCATAGCACAGCGTAGCATAGCGTAGCATAGCGTAGCATAGCGTAGCATAGCATAGCATGGCATAGCATAGCGTAGCATAGCATAGCATAGCGTAGCATAGCATAGCATAGCATGGCACAGCATAGCGTATCATAGTGTAGCATAGCGTAGCATAGCATAGCATGGCATAGCATAGCATAGCTAATTAGTCCTTTATCTTACACACAGTTTTAGCACCCACCTTGATCTCTTGAAGAACAGAACAACAACAAGACGTAATACAATGAGAAGTATGTAACGTAGGTACGGTACCCATAATCACATACCCAAATACCGTCTCAATAGCGGGCGGTAAATCATATCGCTCACTACGTACTATTTTAGTTAGTAGCAAGTGCGGAAATATTGAAGCTCCGATCAAAAGATCAATGCCTGCCGGATTCGCAACTGCGCATCTGCCAGCGGCAATGACTCGAGGAGAGTGAGTGAAGCTACGTCTACATTAGCGTTCGGCAATGCGTCCGTGATACGCTCCACGATAAGCGAAGAAATATTAAAATTAATATCCCTATCAAAACGCGAATGTATTTTAATATCTACCGAACCCTTGCAATGTTTTTCTGTACCGCCGATCCCTTTGATCACTGAACTAGTATTTCTAAAGTTATTCCACAATCCGAGGCGTTTGAAACATTCCAATGTTATTAGATTGGTCTGAGACGCGCTATCGAGTAGACAACGTACCATGTGCAGCGACCCATTAACATCATAAACGATAACTTGCGTTGTCGCTAACAGAACAGTCTTGGACGCCTTACACCGCGGTTTAGCATCGCGCTGAGCATGACAAACGCGCGAGGGCCGTCCGCGCGTGCACGCCGCCCGCGCTGTGGACGTCGTACACAACGATACCTCGCCCTGAGACGTGGAAGGGGAAGTCACCGTGGGCTGCACCTGCGACGTAAGCGTGTCAAGGTTACCGGCTTGGCTCGACGACGTATAACTTTTATCGAAGTGTAATAATGCGTGGTGTCGTTGATTACATGAACGACATCTCGTCTTACTAGAACAATCACTCGTTTTATGCTTTATACTTAAGCAATTAATGCAAGCTTTGTTGTCTTTTACGCACTTGTAACGAGCAGTTGGATTTAGACCATTGAAGGCGGGACACTTATAGAAATGGTCGTGCACTATATTACTGCACAGACACTCCTGTGAATTAATTTTATTAGATTCCGAGCATGTTACGTAAGATTGTGGATTAGGGACCGAGTTATTGTTACTGTTTCGCGCTTTATTCAACCTTTGTTTGCTGCTGTTAGTGTTAGACGGGCTAGGTGAACTAGACTGTGTATTATGAAATATTCGACACTGATCTTTGACGAACGAAATTAAACTATCTAGTGTAGGTATTTTATTATTGCGTTCCGTCATCTCGAAAGCACGAATTGTTTCAGTGTCAAACTTTTTTAAAGCGAGTTGAAGCAACATAAAGTCGGAAAGATCTTGCAATTTTAAGTTCCTAAGAGAATTAACCGCGGTTACGAAGTTATCTATAAACAGCTGGAAATTCGAGACAGATGCGGCACCGGACAGTTTAAGATTTAAAGCTTGGTCAAAGTAAGTAGACGCTAGGACGCGCGTGTCTTGATATCTATCAAGTAGTGACTGAAATATGACCTGATAATTCTCAGCACTGGGTATGACACCTGCAAATACGGACTGGGCCTTCGGTGACAGTTTACCTATTAAATAGTACAACCTGTCAGCATCTGTCAGAGAACCATTATCGTGCACTGTAGACTTAAAACTCGCATAGAATAACGGCCAATTTCGTATATCTCCGTCCAACGACATAATCTCGATTGGCGGTCATTTCGGCTTGCGGGCCGCGGCAACGGGCTCTGCCGAACATTTACCCTCCAATTGCGATTGTATACGCTTAATAATACAATAAAGATCTTCGAATGAGGTGTACGCCTGATAATTCGGTTTTTCATCAGCATTGATAGAAAGTAATCTTGTGTTATAATCGTCTAACAACTTATGAAAATCTGTTCGAATACTATCTACTGTCATACACCGCTCGTAAATGTTTTGAATGCGCTCAAATAAAATATTGCGTTTTGCTTCTAAGATTGTCATCTCTTTGTCTTCCGACACGCGTGACTTCTTTTGTTGTGACATGCTTACGTAAGTATAAGCTAATGAGACCGAAACAAAATAAGAATATCTAATGTACCTATTATTTTACCTAAGTAGGCAACACTTTAGAGCTGTGGAATTAAAAGTTGCTCGAAATATGAGATTTACAAGACAACTATGATAGTTCCAGAAATAATAATTGAGTAAGTAGGTAGCTACATAAAAGTATATTACCTACTGAAGCGGGCGGAAACAACCATGTGACGGTTATGTGAATAGACTAGGAGTATAGCTAGGTGCTATAACTGCCTAGGTATAGCGATATAACGTATAAAAACGTAAATGAATCCGACTGGTATGGATCAAAAAAATGGTTCGGCGTTACACCGAAACCGTAGGTTCTAGGCGACTTGGAGAAGGAAAATGGATTGTATCTAGAGGATGGCGAGTTCTGCTCGCCTAGAAAGGATAAGGGAAGAGGATTGTGAGTGGGTATAGGATATTCTAAAGGATATTGAAGGATGAGGGGCACCTACCTTGTACGTCAGTCCTCTTTCCTTGCAAATGGCAGCCTCCTGGTGTCTTCGAGAGTCCTGAAGCTGTTTGAATCACTCCACTACACAAATCACTTTCACTCACGGGCGGTTTTTAGTATAAGCGGTAATAATTATATATGGCGGATGCGGTGCGGTGCGGTATAGTATGGCGCACACGTTCTCAGCGACTGTCTCTCGCGTCGATGATCGCGGCGACCAATCCGCGAAAGGCGTGCCCCTTCCAGGGAATGGGATAGACAGGGACGGAAACAAAAGGCATCGCTCGCATTGGCCAAGCAGCGACGAACCATTGACGTTGATGTGATTAGTTTTCGATGGAAAAGTAGATGGCGCTACCAAGCTGTATTGTAACATTACGAATATATTCCGTAACATTTTTATTCGTTCCACTCTTTTGTTTTAGCCAACGTCATATTTTATATAACGGGTCTTATTTCGAATCTATTGTTCTTAAGATTGGCCCAGCAGTGGCAGGCATTGATGAAGAAAGCTGAGGCTACCGAACAATGTCTGACGCTACTAAAGTCGGACAAGCAGGATGTTGTCAAATGCAGTATAATTGCTTACGTCATCATGGCGCTTGCCTTAGGTACGTGCGTCACTAGTTGACGTTATTTGTCAAGTACATCTCTTCCGACTGTTAGTTATATAGTTCATAGAAAAGTGGTACTACACTATTAGGTAATAACTTAATGACCAAAAACTGTACCTACTACTTTAAATAACAATTAAGTATTGCGCATTAAGTAGACACCGTGATTTTTATATTTGACAAATCCAACAAACTAATGCCATCTATGTATATTATATAATAATACAATTATAAAAATTATAAAGAAACGCCAAGGGCTGTAACAAAAATTGTTTCTTAATAAAATAATGAATAGATAGTTTTCGCAAAACAGAACTATATCCCGTTTCGTTGGCCCAAGTAGAACATGCTGATTATCTATACCCTTTTATTCACAGTGGAACATATTCTGTGTACAAACTACAACGTGAAATTTGTGATGCAATGTCTACACGAAGTCAGTACCAATGAAAAAGTGATGAGAAACTATGTTGTATTCAGGATGCCATACGTTTTTAATTATGTGCCTTATAATATAATTTATGCTATACTAGCTGAGGTGAGTAACCTTTTTTTTCGATCTAGCAATATTTTATATTCATATTAAAAAGTTGTTGTGTGATGCTGATAAGGCCTTATATAATAAAGTGCGACCTTATTATATATCATTTATTTTTTAATTCTATCCTTTGGTCGACTGCACTTATGCCATAGTCGCTTTGCTGAGCAGGGAAATGTCTTATTTAATTTCCAACTTCCTCAATTGAATTCTGATTAAGTTCGTTGCGAGTTTCAACACCATTTAGAAGAACCAGTCTGCACGAAGGCCTTTTGATTGGTTGTCATTACTGGTCACTGTTGCTTTACATGGCTACACAGAAGACACAGTACTGGGGTTTGTGGGGGACTTGTTTCAAAAAAGTGGTTCAAGTGTTCGCCGAGTCGCCGAGGGTCGTGGGTTCCAATATCACACAAAACAACACTGTGTGATCCAATTAGCCCAAAATCCTTGACTCAGATTTTTTGTCTTAATTGACTGTATCCAAAAATAACAAACAATAAGTATGTTGCTAATTAATATAAGTTCAATAACTAATTTTGGGTCCCTTTCCATTTGCTATGTATTCAGGCTACATTTATTTGGAGTTTCACAGACGTACTAACTATATGTGTTAGTATATACATCACTGCATATTTTTGTAATTTAAACAAAATGATTAGTACGAAGAAGAATAATGTAAGTTTTATGTGTTTGTGAGTGACGTCTTACGTATAGTCCTTATGTTTGTATGTGAATAATAGTTTTCGTACTTGTCTTAGTACTATTATGTCACATCAGATTACACCAGTAACTGGCAAAGGCCTTGTATTATAAGAAATTAGTCTAAATTCTCATTCACTCTTTTAGAATACCATATCTTGGGGCCAACTGCGTGAACATTACTCCAAAATAGTCGTCATGGTGAAAAAGATAGATGGTCACCTCAGCGCTTTTATACTTTTGTCGTTCTTCACCGATCTTTTCTTCATCTGTCTACAGCTGTTTAACTCTTTGCAGTAAGAGCTCATTATTATTTATTTTATAACTACTTTCACTTTGCTTGATATTAAATTGCTTTGTAGCAGCTTCTCCGTATGGTGACGGATTAAGTAATTAGATTAATTAATTAATAATTTTTAAAAGCAGTAGATCCTTACTGTTTCGACTACCAAAATAAAACTACTATCCTCTCACAGAGTTTCAACGCAAAGTAACAGAATCTATACTGTTGCTTCTCGATCGGTGAGTGAGAGAGCCAGAGGTCCAATCCCCTTTACCGTCTCCCTCGTCGCGCTCCTCCTCCTATTCCTTTTTTTATCCCACAGTGCGATGTCAGACTTTTGACTTCACTGGTGTTGATTGCATTCCACGGGCGGCGATAATCGCTTACCATCAGATAATACGTCTGGCCATTAGCCACCTATTACTTAAAAATAAACAGTGTCACTGCCCTATTTTACCGTGGGTATTGCCTCTAAAGCGACTAAGGAAAATACAAAAACCAAGTAGTATCATTGGGTAAAAACTCTTACATACCAACCCGTGTGGCCAGCGTGGTTTAGTAATCCAAATTCTCTAATAGAGTGTTAATGCTACTATATTGCGAATTAGGAGAGGCCTATGTCCAGCAGTGGACTACGAAAGGCTGTAAGATAAATGTATTTTATTATTATTTGTTGCAGTCGAAACTATGGCAGTTTTCAAAATTATGGTGAGGCAGAGACAAAAGCGTAAGTTATGAACATATTTTTTTAAATAACCTAGTTTACGTCGCACGTCATGGTAAGACAAGGGCTGGAGTATTCTCTTCTCTATAAAACCTTTAATTTCAAATTAGTCAAAACATCACATCTGAAGAGGGCAGAAGGATTTGTAAATGTTGAATTATCTTTAGGCTTTGGGTGCTCTGTGGAAACACTAACGTTCTAGCAAATCTAGTTAGACCCTAAAGTGTAATCTGAAAATAGGGCAATAAGACTTAAAAAGAATTCAATCATTATGTATATAATATTCTGTCAAATTTGGTTGAACCATTAATTAAAAAAAGCTTTGGATGCTACGGAAATAACATTAAATGAACAGAAACATAAATAAGCATTCAAGCAAAATAATAGTCAAAACAGCATAAAATTAACTTCCTTTTCTATTTGCAGCGTTCTTTCCTCAGCAGATTACCTCCTCTACTTCCTATATTCCTTTCTGTTCCTCGTTATAAGAGCTCTATTTTTGTCCTTTTTCGCCGCCAACGTGCAGGCGGTTGCACAGGAACCAATCGTCTCCGTGTACGATGTACCGTCGGTAGAATATGACCAGGACGTAAGTTACTGACTAATCGTTCCAGTATCAAGTAGAATTAAGTTGCATTTGGCCCAACGGATTTGGGTGTAGGGAAAGTCTGACTAGTTTTATATGGAAATATTACATAGTAATATAATTTTCGCTTGGCAAGACTAGTAAATAATGAGAGACTACTACTAAAGTTTTGATGTTTAATTTGTCTACCACTTAGCTCTTTTGCACATCTCTGGTAGGAACACACAGTTAAAACAAATACTCAGTTCTGTTATAAATGTAACTTTTACATTACACCATACTTGTTGTAGTCTTATAATCTAATTAATAAAACGAATATTTAGAGCTTCTGGGCAAGTTATACGAATTCTCTTCCAGATGAGCGATAAAGCTAGTGAAATACAAATATAATGAGAAACCGTTGTCTTAAAAAAAATGTCTTAAAAGATTTGTCTTAAAAAACAAAGCATAATAAACACAAATAAAGTATTTATGTACTATGTAATATTTTAACAATAGTCCTGAGCTTACTCCCTAGAGGATGGCATGAAATAAATGAACTTCACTCTATCTTGTTAAATAAACAAAGTCATTTGCTGGCAGGATTAGTTTCAAGATGATTCATCAGGATTGTTAAATATTAAAAAAAAACGAAATGACGTGATTTCATGTCTAGGGAATTGTTTTGAGAAATCCTAACATTTAAATTATAAAATGCTTTATTGTTTTGGATCCAGGCTGTCATTATTATTATTTAACAGATCTTCAAATATATTTTCAAGAACGTATATAAATACCTAGAGCTTTACATCATAATTTTGCAGGTACAGAGGTTTCAGTTACAGTTGCGTTTCACTAAAATTGCACTAATGGGCAAATTTTTTTATGTTACTCGAAATATGATATTGCAGGTAAGAATTTTTTTTAAATTTTTATGACGAGATTCAATTCCACAACCTTATTTTTATTTACTGTTTAGCTTCATTTATTCACCATATGATCATAACAGACCGTAGGTTTTTCTTATATGTTTTATTTTTTTCGATAAGTTAGAGAGCCGCAGTCTTTAGATCCCCGGTTATAACCTCCTAGTTGCTTCTGCTAGAACGCCATAGAAAGAACGTGGTAAATTCATGGGTTAATAGAACCAAACGTGAAGACCTTAAGCAGGAGACGTGGTTTTGAGCTATATTTATTGATGTTACATGGCGGAGCGTATTTTTAGACTAACACGGGGGGAGCTCACTTCTAGTCACTTACCTCTGTCACGTTGATCACTTTACCACACTCTATAGTTACACCATAGGCATTCTTTGGCATTGCACATATCGATGAGTTACGTTACCGCATACCATGTGGGTTTTTGAGTGGTCTAGCTGCCATCAACGACAGTAAACAAACATATTTTCCATTACAGGTGATTGGTACCATAATTACATACGAGTTGGTCCTGCTACAATTCAGCGTAACCCCTGATCATGTCAGTTTGCTGGAAATAGTCAACGAGAACGGCACAACCACGACGTATCGATTCAATTAATTTCAACGATTATTAAAATCTTTGTTAATGTACTTAGATACTAGTTTTATTTGCTTAACTTTGATCTTGTCTATTTGAATATATAATTTTGTGTAACTTGAACACAGTTTTTATTAATTACTAGCTGATGACTGGCAGGATTCCCGTTCAAATTCAGACGTTGTCGTTTTGTGTATTCAGTTCCTATATAACTTAATACAAATAAACTACAGCCAACCTTTATTACTAATGAACTCTTTCAATATTAGTTGAAGAAAGATATGTCTGTCTTTAAATCTCATTTAAAAGCTTGAGTAAGTGATTAAAGCCTTGTGTATTTCAGCATGAATGAGGACCGGAGAAGTACAACTTTCTAACAGAAATTCGATATAATGTAGCAATATCTGTACTGGTACGTTTCTTTCGGTGAGTGAGAGAGCGGGATGAGAGAGAGGCCCTATATCCTTGTCCTTCTCTCTCATCCCGCACCTCCTCCAATCCCTTTTACTTTCCAGGCCGGCAACGTACAAGTGACACCTTTGGTAGTAGTACTTATAACTTATTACGTGAGCATCGCATCATAAAGCTCAAATCACTGACCAGGCGTGAAGTACAGCTAAGCGCCGTTCAATATTATACCCTATATTTTACTTACATTTCGGCTTTGTTTTCCAAATTACTCCCAAATTGGACTATGCTGGATATTTGATTGCAAGGATCTCAATATTTTATACAAAGGTTTTTCCGCTACATTTTCACCTTAAAAGTTGAAATTTCCTTTCTGATGCAAGTGTGATATACGGATGCGAATTCTCAAATTATAAAAAGAAGATATATCCGAGTTTTTTGGACAAAGTAGTTTTACATAGGTACTAAATATAAAGTTCTGTATGACTTTACAGTTAGTCAACAGGTACAAAGTTTTTGTTACATAGTTATATATCACCACCTAGTGATATATAAATATGTAACAAAAACTCGGCGAACTTTGTACCGCCATATTTTATTTCTTTAGATTTTTTTGGACTAAATTGTGAATCTAAACCATTCTCAAGTCCCCTTGAACACACACAAAAAAATTCATCAAAATCGGTCCAGTTGTTTAGGAGGAGTTCAATGACATACACACGCACACAAGAAATATATTTTAAAAGATAGGTACCGGATATAATAATAATATATATTGGAAGTTTCTGTGATTTGGTTATACAGATATATTGACTGCACGTATTGCGTATTCGTTTATGTGGTCACATCGCCGTTTGGCGTTGCGCCGAGTGTCGTATTTTCCGTTACCACATGAGACAAAACGCTGTGATCCACATATTGTTGTTTCGAGTCTGGGTGTGCTATGTGTCCGTTGATAAAATGTTTGAGAAGTTTTTCACCAGGTTTGTGTGTAGAGTAGTGATGTCTTTTAAAAGAAAAATAACACTTTCTTTTGTTTATTTTTAGTTTTTTAGTTTTGGGTGCATAGGGTTCCCACCAAGAACTTAGGATCCCAAGCCAACCTCACCTGCAAGTGGTGCACCTGCCGATCAACGGACGAGGCTCTGGCAAACAAAATGTCCCAATAAGCGGCAATAGGCTCGCCACCTATTACGTGGGATCAAAACACTGGCGAAAAGTGGGCGTTTAATATGCCTCTGCCTACCCCTTCGGGGAAACAGGCGTGAGTCTATATATGTATGTATGTATGTTTTTAGTTTTGCCGCTCTAGGAAAAATACCAGAGTTGTGGTGGACCTTTCAAATATGAGTACATAGACACAAAGAACACAAGAAATAGAAAGGCTCGCTACTATCGTTTTTAAAGACTTCACCCGAAACAATGTAGTAACGCGAGGATCTATATAAACTTTTAATGAATGGAAATAAATCCAGACACGAAGCAGCCATTGTAAGTGTGGTTTTGAACCCACAACACTCGTTGGTGATGAATGGCGAGGCGAAAACCTCAGCCTGCGCTATCATAATATATATAAATCATATACGCTTCCATTGCATGGGGATTCGATCCAAAATCATTCAGGCTACGGTCGCCACTATAGCGGCAAGCGGGAGAGGTATGAATACATTACAATTATTTATTATATTTGTCAGCGAGGTAAGCAGGTTTTTGACGAGTGTTGGAGAAAACGAAATTAGTTAATACACACAATCTCACTGCAGTCGCCGTGGCGAACGCAGGCCACATCAGTCAGCACGCAGCCTAATTTTTACCACCAGCCCAAATTAGTTTAATTAATTTAACACAATAAAATTGTATTTATTGTTTTTTTTTATTTTAATCAACCTATATCTAAAGATTTAAGAAATATTTTCAAAATAGAATCATCGGGTTCTATGTACAATATGTACAAAAAGAATTATATACGATCCATTATCTAGTGCCCATAGTTCAAGCTCTGCTTATTTTTGGACTAGATGGTGTAGTGTGAATGTGGTAGAATATTATTATTATTAGTTCGAGGAAGAATAAAATGTATTTATTTTGCTCCATAATTAATACAATTCAAAAAAATTTATATTTTAATTTTCAAATATTTAAAAATACATATAAATAATTCTGAAAATTGCTTTTATAGTATATCTACAGGGTGATTTGTAATTGCTCGTATTCCCTTCGGGTGGAAGGTGGAAGCTTTATTTTATTTTAAAAGATAGGCAATTTAATTGTCCATTAAATAAGGCCCAATTTGATAGCAGTAACAGTCAAGATTTTTTTTTGAAGTTGTTTATAACAAAAATTTGGAATTTGCTTAAAAAACCCTAAAAACCGTTTTATTCCAAAGTGGTGCATTTTGGACCCCCATATGTAGGGGGTAAAAATACCCCATTATGACCCTAGAATCACATCCCGAAGGGAATACGAGCAATTAAAAATCACCTGTATACATACATATAATAAATCTGTAAGTCATCGATGTCTGTACATGGAAGATATTTAGGAGAAAACTATTTTAAGGGGTCTTTATTAAAGAATAGAACCCAAAAATAGCATTATTAGAATTTTTATCTGTTTGTCCGTTTATCTGTTTGTCTGTGCGTTTGTGCACGCTCATTTCAGGAATGGCTAGTGTTTGTTTTATACGAATCGGTTCATAAATAAAAAAGTCGTGTCAAATTAAACATTACGATACATTTGTTCGCTTAAAATTTGTTCTATAACAACGTAAATAAGTAACTTTTTAGTTGAATTGGTTGACACTTAATATATTATGATCAGTAAAATGTAAAATTACGACGATTCAAAGATTATAAATGAACATTTTCAAAAATTGGAAATATCCAATTTAAATTGAGCTTAGATTTGTATGATTCATTATATTAAATAGGGTTACGCTTAGGCTGGACATATTCGCACATGTATATAAAGCTCGCAGACTGGCGAGTCATTTAGTGGATCACACTGGGATGACGCTTTGTCTGAAGCAAGTATAAGTGAAAGTCCTCATCGATAACGCCATGATATGTGTTTGTAGTCATGCTGGAGTTCTGCACACTTTCAGATGCTGCATAGTTGTGGCATAAATATTGTGACGGCCGGTGTCATGCCAAGCTGTCATCACTACCGTTGCCAAGGTCTTCTGACGTCTACACGACAAACTATCCGGTCATCAAACACAATAATTTATTAGCAAAGAGGTTTGAAGACTATTTTATTATTTGGAAATGAGTTTTTAGTTCGATGACGTATACACTCTGTCAAGTGTTCTCCAAATTCACCAGTCATTGACAACGAGGCGATGGCCGTGCGGATAACACATTCCGTTCACGTTCTGAAGGCGTGGGTTCAAATCCCAGTCATAACTGTTATGTGGATTATGGTTTTTATGAAATTTGGAAAATGTTTATGAATATTTGGCGAATATTTAAAAGATTATTTAAATATTTCGAGTAAAAATTAGAAAATTCTAGAAACTTCAGGAAGGAATGGAAAGGTTAAAAAGAGACAGGAGATGGAAACACAAATTTAAATATTTCGAATAAAGATTAGAAAATTCTAGAAACTTCAAGAAGGAATGGAAAGGTTAAAAAGAGACAGGAGATGGAAAAAACAATTGAATAACGAAAAGACAATCGAAATTAGTAGATCTAGAACATTCTTAGGGGTATATAAGGCGGTGTAGACGCGCTAAGCGCCAGTTTAAGTTGAAAAGTGGTAAAGTGAAGAAGAAAAGGAAGAAGTAAAGGAAGAAAGAAGAAGTAGTAAAAAAAAGTAAAGTGAAAGTATAATGCAGTAAAGTGCAGTGAAGTGCAGTGAAAAGTGCAGTGCAAAAGACGCTAGTGTTGGTGCTGTCTGCGTCGGAATTGAACGGCGTGTCGTGTGTCAAGTCGAATAAAGTGTCATCAGTGCTACTCGGTGTTTCCTTTCAATCCCGTTACCCCGTCCGTAACAATTGGTGTCAGAAGTGGGATTGGAAGGATTAAAGATGCCAGTTATGCCGAGGGAAGGTCCTACGACACGTGCGAGGGCTGCCGCTCAAGAACAAGGCGACTCTAACCCAGAAGTTGTAAACAGGGAAGCTCCTTCGCAAGGTGTCGGATCCGAAGGAGGGGTATCTACGTCCGCAAGCGCAGCTAACCCGCTATCTCTCGCAGACCTCGCGGCAATATTCCAGCAAACCTCGCAGCGACTCGAATCTCGACTCGAGCAGAACTCGCAGCAGCTTAAAACCGAACTCCAGCAAAACTCGCAGCAGCTTAAGACCGAACTCCAGCAAAACTCGCAGCAGCTCAAGTCCGAACTCCAGCAAAACTCGCAGCAGCTCAAGTCCGAACTCCAGCAAAACTCGCAGCAACTCAGCGAGATAATGGAGAGCCAGGATGAGATTCGCCGTTATATATCTGAGAACGCTCGTAAGATTGCCGAGATAGAGATGTGTATCGGTGAAGTGCAATCTCGCGTGACTACCATTGAGGAAGAGATGCAGACCCGCATGGCGTCAGTAGTATCGGAAGAGGTGCAGTCCCGCATGGCGTCAGTAGTATCGGAAGAGGTGCAGTCCCGCATGGCGTCAGTATCGGAAGAGATGCACACCCCCATAGCTACTGTAGAGGAGGAGTTCAGGAGGATAAAGACTAACGTCCCTTCGGTTACAGTAGCCTCATCAGGTGCTGGTAATTTTAAAGTACCTTCTTTCGACGGTACCTCATCTTGGGAGGCGTACAGGATGCAGTTTGAAGCCGCTTCTTCTAGTAACAGCTGGAACAGAGAACAGGCCAAGAATGCACTCGCTCTGGCGTTACGCGATGGTGCGTTATCAGTGCTACAGTCTGTGGGGAAAGACGCCACATATGAACAGCTCATCGAGGCTCTTGAGTCCAGGTATGGAGAGGCGCATTTGGAATTTGTATTCCGTGCTCAGCTGCGTAACCGCTGTCAGCGCCCTAACGAGTCATTGCAGCAGTGGTCTATAGAAGTAGAGAAGATGGTAGGAAAAGCTTACCAGTCTGCACCCCCGGCACAAGTCCAAAGCATGCGTCTCCAGGCGTTCATTGATGGCATTTATGACGATGAGGTCAGGACAGCCGTTCGTCTGAAGCACCACGACAATGTTAAGGACGCTTTAGCGCATGCTCTAGAAGTGGAGGCTGTCCGTCGAGAAATTAAGGGTGGACGAGTCCGAGTTGTGGCCGCAGAAATGCAGCGAACAGACCGAAGATTTGTCCCAAAATGTTATAGCTGCAGGGAACCAGGACATTTAAGCAATAGCTGTCCGAAACGTAAACGTAAGACTGACGCTATTGTTCAAACGTCAGAACACGACCAGGAAAACTAATTCCAGCCAGGGCTGCGGGGCAAGCGCTGGCCGGTAGACGAAAAGCCCCTAAAGTTTGTATCCGACAAAGCACAGATGGGAACAGCTTAACCATTGATGGAGCGGTCAATGGCGTTACCTGTTTGTTGACCTTGGACACCGGTGCGTCACGAACTGTTATAGGAACTCACCTGATAAGGAAGAATGGGAAGATTCTTAAACAGTCAATTCGACCTCGACTGACTACGGCTACCGGCCAGCACATCCCAGTCAGGGGAGAGCAAATAGTGGCTTTCAAAGTAGGTGACGAATTATATTGGCAAAAAGCACTGATTGCAGACATCGTCGACGACTGCATTATTGGGCTAGACTTCTTCAGAGATCACCAATGTAGATTGGATATTAAGTGTGGTATCCTAAAGTGTGGAGACGTGGAGATTCCAATGAAAGGTGGAGGCACGGGAAAGGTTTTGTGCCTCAAGGAGAGCAAGCTGGCACCTAGGTCACAGACCTTTGTTCCTGTCACATTACCTGCCACTTCGACTCAGCGACGTTGCATAATGATAGAAGACAATAGAGATGACGATCCATGGTTGCCGGCGTGTGTAGTTGTTGCTTCTTCACAAAGGGCAGTTATACCTGTCCTAAATTTAAGTGATGAAGAAAAAGTGTTGAAAAAGGGTTCTGAGATAGGAGAGTCCGAGGAAGTCGCTTGGTTACGAAACTGCCAGAAAAGCAAGAGTCTGGCTGAGACTAACATTAACGTGGATAGTGTATTAAAAGGTTGCAAAGACGATCTAACGGAAATCGAAACAGAAAAAGCAAAGAAATTGCTGACACAGTACGTCGACATTTTCTCAAAGAACGACGGTGACATCGGAAAGACAGGAGTAGTAAAACACACTATCAATACGGGGAATGAACAACCGATCCGTCAACGCCCACGACGTGTACCTTTTGCCAGGGAGAAAGAGGTAGAGGATATGATCGAAGATATGAGGAAAAACGGTGTTATCGAGCCATTGATTAGCCCGTGGTGTTCGCCGGTGGTATTGGTAAGGAAAAAGGATGGATCGACTAGATTTTGCATTGACTACCGAAGATTGAATGATATAACCAAGAAAGACAGTTATCCTTTGCCTAGAATAGACGACACGTTAGAGACCTTATGCGCAATGAAATGGTTTACAACAATAGACTTAAAAAGTGGTTACTGGCAAGTGGAAATGGACCCAAAAGACAAAGAGGAGACAGCTTTTTCAATGGGCAGAGGGCTTTGGCATTTTAATGTTATGCCTTTCGGATTGTGCAACGCACCAGCTACTTTCGAAAGGTTAATGGAACACATCCTTGCCGGGCTTTTAGGGGAAGCTTGTCTGGTGTATCTCGATGACATAATTGTAATGGGCCGAGACTTCGATGATCATCTCACGAAGCTAGAAAGTGTACTCAATAGATTGAAAAATGCAAATCTGAAACTCAGTCTTAAAAAATGTTCATTTTTCAAGCGACAAGTTAACTACTTGGGTCATGTCGTCTCTGAAAATGGCATCGAGAAGGACCCTGCCAAAATTTCGGCGGTTAAAGATTGGCCCATGCCTAAGGACAAGAAGCAGGTGCGCTCATTTATGGGGCTTTGCTCTTATTACAGACGTTTTGTGAAGAATTTCTCGAGCATCGCAAAACCCTTACATGAGCTGACGGAGCAAAAACGACCATTTAATTGGGATGAAAAATGTCAAACTGCTTTCGAAGAGTTGAAGAAGCGTTTATGTGAAGCGCCAATTCTTGCATATCCCGACGTCAATGGAGAATTCATTGTTGACACAGACGCAAGCAATGTGGGTATTGGTGGAACTCTTTCCCAGAGACAAGGAGATCAGGAGGAGGCTGTTATTGCCTACTTTAGCAAATCGTTGTCTAAACCTGAAAGGAACTACTGTACCACACGAAAAGAGCTTCTAGCAGTAGTAAAAACTCTCCAGCATTTTAAAAAGTACTTGATCGGAAGAAAATTCCGGATCCGGACGGACCACGCAGCGCTTAAATGGCTTTTACAGTTTAAAAATTGTGAGGGTCAGGTAGCTCGATGGATAGAACAACTTCAAGAGTACGATTTCGAAGTTGAGCATCGTGGCGGAAAATCTCACGGTAATGCTGATGCCTTATCAAGACGTCCCTGTGATAAGAATTGCAAGCAATGCGTGCGACAAGAAGGAAAAGAAGAAGCTGCCGTCAAGGTTATTAGAATGGATACTATCGACGGGCGATGGAACAAGGAGTTCATAATTAAATCACAGGAAGAAGATAAAGATTTGAAACCGATACTGGAGCAGCTAAAGAATAACTCTCTTCGGCCAGAATGGAGTGAGGTAGCTGATACTAGTACCGTCACGAAAAGCTGTTGGGCGCAATGGAACAGCCTAATAATACAAGATGGACTACTTTGTCGAAAATGGGAAAGTGCTTCTGGAAGAGACAGTTATCTTCAAACAATAGTGCCAAAATCAATGATTCCTGAAGTTTTGCAAGTTTGTCATGACGGCCCATCTGGCGGACATCTTGGAGTGCGAAGAACCTTACTGAAGATTCGTCAACGTTTTTGTTGGCTGCACTGTAGGGAAGACGTTGAAGACTGGTGCAGGAAATGCGTTAAATGCTCTTCAGTTAAAGAGCCGCAAACTCGGAGCCGCGGAGCACTAAAACTGTACACTGTGGGAGCTCCTTGGGAACGTGTTGCTGTGGATATAGCTGGACCATTTCCTTTGACAGAAAGTGGTAATCGCTATATTCTGGTGGTAATGGATTATTTCACGAGATGGCCAGAAGCTTTTGCAGTCCCCAATCAGGAAGCAATTACAGTTGCGACAAAATTAGTAAATGAAGTATTTTGTCGATATGGTTTACCGTTGGAAATCCACAGCGACCAAGGGAGAAACTTTGAATCTCAACTCTTTCAAGAAATCTGCAAGATGATGGGGATCCACAAAACTAGAACAACTCCGTATCACCCTCAATCGGATGGATTGGTGGAGAGATTTAACCAGACATTGGAGCGCCATCTTGCTAAAGTAGTCGATAGCCATCAGAGAAACTGGGACGAATATATCCCACTATTTCTTCTGGCTTACAGAGCCGCAGTACATGAAAGTACGGCAACAACCCCGGCGCGAACAAATTTAGGAAGGGAGCTACGACTTCCAGTAGACCTTCTTGCTGGATGTCCACCGGGGACACCTAGCTGTGTTACCGATTATGCATGTGAATTAAGAAGAAAGCTCGAAGAAATTCATGAACACGTTAGACAAGAGAATTTACAAGCGGGAGTAAGAATGAAGACCCGATATGACAGATGCGCAAATGCGAGAGAATTCGAAGAGGGAACTTTAGTGTGGCTTCATAATCCGGTCCGATGTAAGGGAAAATCTCCCAAATTACAGCCAAGCTGGGAAGGACCATATACTGTAATAAAGAAAATTAACGATGTAACCTACAGAATTCGAAAGACACCTAGAAGTCCACTGAAGATCGTTCATGTGGATAGGATAGCGGTATATCATGGATCCAACAATGCTCGGGACGAGCATGTCTTAGAGAGGGGGTAGTGTGACGGCCGGTGTCATGCCAAGCTGTCATCACTACCGTTGCCAAGGTCTTCTGACGTCTACACGACAAACTATCCGGTCATCAAACACAATAATTTATTAGCAAAGAGGTTTGAAGACTATTTTATTATTTGGAAATGAGTTTTTAGTTCGATGACGTATACACTCTGTCAAGTGTTCGCCAAATTCACCAGTCATTGACAACAAGGCGATGGCCGTGCGGATAACACATTCCGTTCACGTTCTGAAGGCGTGGGTTCAAATCCCAGTCATAACTGTTATGTGGATTATGGTTTTTATGAAATTTGGAAAATGTTTATGAATATTTGGCGAATATTTAAAAGATTATTTAAATATTTCGAGTAAAAATTAGAAAATTCTAGAAACTTCAGGAAGGAATGGAAAGGTTAAAAAGAGACAGGAGATGGAAACACAAATTTAAATATTTCGAATAAAGATTAGAAAATTCTAGAAACTTCAAGAAGGAATGGAAAGGTTAAAAAGAGACAGGAGATGGAAAAAACAATTGAATAACGAAAAGACAATCGAAATTAGTAGATCTAGAACATTCTTAGGGGTATATAAGGCGGTGTAGACGCGCTAAGCGCCAGTTTAAGTTGAAAAGTGGTAAAGTGAAGAAGAAAAGGAAGAAGTAAAGGAAGAAAGAAGAAGTAGTAAAAAAAAAGTGAAGTGAAAGTATAGTGCAGTAAAGTGCAGTGAAGTGCAGTGAAAAGTGCAGAGCGAAAGACGCTAGTGTTGGTGCTGTCTGCGTCGGAATTGAACGGCGTGTCGTGTGTCAAGTCGAATAAAGTGTCATCAGTGCTACTCGGTGTTTCCTTTCAATCCCGTTACCCCGTCCGTAACAATATGAAGACATATTCGCTGAGGACATGGTTAGGTTCCCACAACAAATGTATCGTTGTTAGCTTTCTATTAAGTGGCAAGACATAGTCATATCTATCCTATTACTCAATATGGCCTGTCCGAACCATCATTTGATGGTGTACGTATGATAAAGATTACGCGATGGAAATAAACCCATTAAAACTAGCCAAAAGCCTGCAAAATTATGTCTCGAGACTTACTGAAGAACAGTGTATAATATAATTATGATCGTGTGTCGTAGCGTGGAAATCCACACTCGAAAGTAAACTTCGAGTGTGGATTTCCCAAGGTGAATAGGAGCAGGTACGTCATGGAAGTCAGACGTGATTTTCGTCTTGTCCATGTTCATCTTAAGACCTACTTGTTGCGAGACTCTATGAAGGCCATCGAGCATTGTGCTGAGGTCTTCACTGCTCTCAGCCCTGACTCCGATATAATCAACAAATAGAAGGTGTACGTACTCGCCGTTTATTTGATGCCAAGTCCTTCACAGTCCAGAACCTTGAAAACGTCTTCGCGCAGCGCAGCGGTGAACGTTTCGGAGATATAACATCTCCCTGCCTCACCCCTCGCTAAAGTTGAATAGGTTTTAAACTCTGGTCCTAGTGGCGGCCTGCCATGGTAGCGTTTTTTTCATGATAGTCGTCGATGGCACAGTTGGCGAGACTGTAGTACCACCCAGGTTTCGATCAAATTTGAGGCTCGCTCATAGTCCACAAACGCCAAGTATAGAGGCTGGTTATACTCCTCAGACTTAACCTGCCGCAGCGTATGTATGTGGTCTATAATACTATAGCCTTTACGGAAACCCGCTTGTTCGGGAGGCTGAAAGTCGTCTAGCTTGGTCTTGAGATGAGTCGTGACGACCCCTGAAAACAACTTATAGACGTGACTCAGGAGTGAAATGGGTCTGTAGTTCTTCAAAAGGGTTTTATCGCCATTCTTGACGAAAAGCACCACCACAATCCTGTGCCATGGCTGTGGCATTTTGCCCTCGAGTATGACAGAATTTAATAGTTTTCGAAGTTTTCCACGGCAGGCGCGCCGACAGCTTTTAAAAAGCTCTGACGTAATTCCGTCATCACCCGGTGCCTTGTTGGTTTTGAGTTGATTTAGGGCGACACTAATTCCGTGCATGCTGACGGGATGTCATGTCCGGGATATCTTCGGTATAGTGTCGGGTCAATTCAGCTCTAGGGTTAGTAACTGGAGTAGTAACAGGTGGTAGTGTAGTCATGTATAGCTGTCCAAAGAACAGTTCGATCTCTTCCAGGAGCTGAGGTCTGGACGAGATAATTCTGCCACCATTCATCTTCAGCCTTGTCAGCTGACCTGCCCGATAGATAGATCTCTTTTAAACACTTTGGAACCGTAATCTGCGCGATTGCCTCTTGAACACACTTAGTTTTGTATTGGCGGAGATCGCGAGTCAGAGATTTAAGGCCAATTTGAATATTCGATCCATAGGTACATGGATTTTGAGGTTCAAGATTCGTATTTGACATATTTTCTATAGAGCTTATGACAAAACCTAATCTAAAATCTACAGATCTATCTAAAGATCGAATATTGAATTCCGTAGTTTGAGCTCTGCCTGTTAAGCCGCCGATAGTTTGGCGTACCGTCGGAGTCATGCAGAAGCATTTTACGCCTTTCCAGTATAAGCTCGAGGATTGGACCAGAGATTTTATGGGCTCTTTTAATCGTCATGGGCTTTAAGAACTTTGAGCCCGTTGTATGGACAGCATTCACTAACCTGTCACTAAAGTCGTCCACATCTACTCATTCTCCCAGGCAATCGAAGCGGTTTCGCAGTTCAAGCTGAAAGCTCTCGGGGTTTTAGATTTGAACTGGCGCTGGTAGGAGCGAAGACTTCATCAATCTCGACCGTTCGAAGCTGGACTGGAGGACTAAAATTCAATGTGCCTCTTACCATTAGGTGACGGCGGCCCGCTTTATGCGACTTAATCACAGAGCCATCATTAAATATTAACCTCTTCATTGACATGATGAAATCGATCTCATTTTTGGTGGCACCATCTGGACTTATCAAGGTCCACTTGCGGCATTCTCGCTTTTTGAAAAAGGAATTCATCATAAAGAGTCCTTCCTTCTCCATGAAGCTAGCCAGCAAGTGGCCCCTCGAGTTCCGGTGTCCATATCCAAATTGCTCCACCCTCAGCTCATCACCGCTCGTTTGCCAAGTTTCACGTTAAAATCTCCCATGAAAACGGTGTAATGCGTTTTGAAGCTATGTATAGCCCGAGATATGTCCTCATACATAGCTTCTACATCCTCATCGGAGGGTGATGAGGTCGGATCGTATACCTGTATGATCTTCAATGAATATTGCGACAAATCTCTGCCAGAGATTTATCGGACCCCTTGCCCCGCCGTTACCATGGCCGCTATCTGAGTCAGAAATAGCGGGGCCACCAGGGAATGGTGGATCCAAGGCTAGTCTCATCCAGTTTCTGCTCGTCAAGTGTAGTCACTCAACCTAGCCTGAGGGAAAATAGCAAACCATCAAGGCAGTCATAATAATTTTACAAATATGACTACTTCGTTGGTCTGCTATTCTTTCCTCAAACTCGGTGGAGATATTAAGGAAGATAATGTTAATTATTACACAAAAAAAAACAAATTTTACCTCTTAATGTTCCCCGACATATTTGAGTTTTTGCGGGAACATGATGTTATGATGCACGCTTGCACGCTATAAGCTCTCCGAGCGGAATGGCAAACCTCCCTGCGCACATATCCCATCGTCGCGCGCATATGGCATCCCCGCACACTCCCGGAATTAATGAAGCGCGAGAAACGGATTACGTGTTTCTAGTTAGAGAACGTGGGCTAGCCGTTATTAAGTTAAGAAAGACTAATATTTTTTTGAACAAATTCCATGTTAAAAGTAAATAAGGCTTTTTTACGAATTGTTTTGAGCAAATCGCAATATTGATTACTTGGCAAAAATACCGTTATGGTCATCTAACCAGAATAAAGATAAGGTTTTCATCATATATAGTTTATAGCATTGTTTTTATGCCTGTTTTATCAAAATTGATCCTTAATTATAAACAAGTTAAACAGTGTATTTGTAGTCAAGAATATTCAATTAACGTAGTTTTAGCTTATAAAAAATTAAAAAATATTAGGTGAATTTCGAAACTAAGGTACTTAAACGGGCTTTAAGCTAAGAAGCGTGGTATAGTCACTTTTTAGTCAAGAATTTGTTGCATATTTTGTTATTTAACGGTAAATCATGTTTTAATATATCTATAACCGTAAGTGATAGATATATGGTTCTTAGACAGAAAGATACAGAATTTAAAACTGTAATACTTTGCATTCAAAAATCAAAATCGAACATTTGAGGGTTAACGGGGTTCTAGTTAAAAGACGGCAGAGTTACATTGGTCACTAAGACCAGGAGTTAAATTCCTAACCTGAAAACATAATGTCAATAATATAAATCGTGCATAAGACGGATCGCAGATAACAACAGTAGGGTATTATTGTGAGCGTCTGCGTTGCTCAACGAGCGAAGCGAGTTTATATTCGAGAACGAACAATACAATGTATAACCTAAAGTAATCTGATTGCATCAATTCAGATGTCCGTTGATTACATTAATGTTCACATAGCAGTTATTGTTCGAAGCGTGTCTGCTTACAATGATTGAACATAATTTAGAGCTCACTTTGTTCTGAGTGATGCAGCAAATTTATGTGAATCGATCTCGATTGTAAAATTGGGGCTTCTGTATCACGCAGTTCGAGCGGCAACGCGAGAGCAAGTGATGCAGAAGCCCCAATTTTACCCTACTGTTAGTTTAGGAGGAATTTTAGTTACATTTTGTATTATATTTCAGAAATGGGTTACAGTCAAAACAAGTGATAGCAAAAGCATGCCCGCGTTTCCCCAGTGGGTGAGTATGATAACACAATTAGTAATTTATAGTAAATTATGTTGATATAACGGCATTTCCAAAATAATTTTACATTATTTTAAAACCAATAACAAATAATACCTATAACTTAAATTACTTAACAATAGTAATGTAAGAATTAAAAAAACTCGATATCTTAAATTCTATATCTTCGTAAAATCTAGGCGTTCAAACTTCTCATAATACAGGAAATGTAAAAGTAGAGATAAGTACACTTATTACAAAACTAATATAAAAAATGTATGTTCATTCAAAACGCGCTGCACATGTGGCGTGTAATGTATTGAGTTTATTTTTACCATTTCCCACCTCCTTTCCTACGACATTTAACGGCCAATATTGCCGCCTATTTGCACTATCTTGGTTAACTAGGTATTCATAAATATTTCCAGAGAGAATTGCCGCGATTTATTTTATTTTATTTGAATAAGCACAGCAACAATATAATTACATGAAATATCTTCAATACAACTTTCATATTATATTTAATCTACAGTAATTACACAGGTAATAGGTATGCATAATATTGGAAAAAAAAATGTTTTGTTTAAAGAGATTACATTCTACATGTTATACCAAAACATACAAAATACACAAAGAAATTAACTAAAAATATATTTAAATAATACAATGTTGTTCCCTAATGTAAGAGGATATGCCTGCATCGTCTAAATTCCATTGCGAAGATGTCAATTGCACTATTATATTTTACAACTCTATCATTGTACAACCGAGCCTTACGCGTTAGTGGAGTATTGAAACTTATATCCAGGGTGCACGTGGGTACCTCAAATACACGCGGATGGCGCATAATACGCAGGTTAATTTGAAACTGAAATTTGTTTATAAATGGAGCGTCTAAAGACCCATTGATAATTTTATGTAGAATCAGTAAGTCCGGAATATCAAACCTGTCCTTTAAGCTTTTCATTTTATAATGAAGTAACCTATTTTTGTAAGTGGGAATGGAATTCTGAACTCCGTTTCTAATTTTTTAATGTCTAACAAAACGTGCTTAAATTGATTATATGGATGCCGTATATGTGATATAGTTTAGCTCTATGAAGCAGAAAATAAATGTTAGCTTTTACGTTTATGTTTTGATTAGCTGTAGAAAAACAACAGAGCCGTACTATGCTTCGGCAGGCAGGTAAAGCCTACCGTTCTTATTGCAGGTTAAGAATTGTTAGGCTATTTCAGAGACCTTCAAGCGGTATGAAAATTAGAAAATTAAATCAGAGATGGCGAAACATTCACACTAAAATTAAGAATTACCGCAGCTTGCACGTATTATGTCGAAATGCTGAAATATCAGTGGTGTTTTTAACCTGCAACCTCTTCTTGCAATGAGCTTTTTCACTAAATCACTATGAACATGGTAAAACCACAGTAAACCACGCTGACCAAGATCAGATTGGTAGACTTCACACGTATTTATTTCTAATACATTACATTATGAAGAACTCTCAGATATGCAGGTTTTCTCATGTTGTTCTCCTTAACCCTAGAATACTAATCATCGCCTGAGAGGCCGCGTTCGGTTGATTTTTTAAGAATATTTTTAAATTACGCCTATGTATTGCGGACTGCGTTCGCGCCAATACAGTGCACCCCGTGACGCAGTGGAGAGTGGTCACGGGATCAGCGGGGAATACGCAGGTATCGAGTTATTGACTACGACGCTCTACAAACCCAATCTCGATTCAAACTGCTGTAATTTTGATAGAAAAATATAATCTGATTTTAATTTACTGTCAAGCCCAATATCTTATGATTAAAATGGTAATTTTACTTTTATGTGATATAACATTTTTAAAATACTTAATTCAGATACTAAAATAGAGGCTATATGTGACTTTTTATTTTTTATTATCATTATTCTAAAGACTTTTCAAACAAGGGTTACGTTAGACTTAAGGTTGATTTTAAGACTGACATTAAAATTTTAAAGAAAATGTGCCATTGCATTTAAAGAAACAAGGTCTTTCTTCATTATTTTGTTAAATTTAAAACAATTTTTAATAGAAAAGTCTTTCTAAAATCTTGTATTATTTATGAAGTAGCCTCCTGAGCGATCATAAGTATTAAGCGGTAAAAAAATAAGATTAGTACTCTAGGGTTAAAGTAGCCCAATTTTACGGTACCTAGGTATCAATTCAATCGAGCGGAAATTTGGCATAAGAGACTCGATGTCAATGCAATAAGTGCCGAGCTGATGATGGAGTCGAACGATGGTGACTAGCTAGACTCAAGCCTATCGAATTTGGATATGTTAATGGTTTTTGGTAAAAGGTAGATATGTACAGATTGTTGTGCAAAACAGTGCAGCAGGACGCAGCGCTACGTGAGAGTAGGATGCCGATATTGCCATCGTACGACGCAGTGGCGGCTCGTTCAAAGGAGCGCTGGAGCAGTGAACTCCCAAAATTATAAAATATATGTATACAACTCATATAAACTTTTTCTATAAACATACTCAATATTTTAATACACATCTATTCTCTTTTCTATAATGCATATCCACAAATAATTATTTGACTACTAAGCTGTTTATCATAATTTTGTCAACACTCTAGAAACCTACATAGGTATTTTTGTTGAGTGGAGCGCTCATAACAGCGCTCTTCGTTGACGAAAGCTTAGTACAACGCTTAATACTGAAATGTAATGAGTGCGAAAGAGAGAGCGTTCTATGCGCTGGGCGCGTAAGACAAAAGATTTGTATGAGAAATAAGCCAAATACGGAGCGGCGCTCCTGGCTAGCTTGACGAGGTGCGCATGCGCGAATATATTACCCGACTAAATGATATGACCATTTGTCACGAAGAAAAATTAAAACGTGTGCGCCATTTTTTTTAATAGTGTTTTGCCGGTATCATTTGAAATTTGAATGTAAACAAAAGCAAAACATTTCTCTGCGAGTGCGTTGGTAATTAGAAAAGGATTGGAGTTTAAAATATAGTTCATTGTATGTGTGATTGTGTGTATTTGTTTAAGAAAGACAGTTAAATTGTGTAACTAATATGGAATATAACAGCATAAACTTTATAAAAAACTGTGAAAAACTTAAAAAAACGACAAATGTGATAAAACACTTTGGTTATGTGGTTGCGAAAATGCGAAGGAAGTAAGAAGTTGTTTTGTTTTCCGTGTATTTCGTTTAGTGGCGCCGGAGTTGATACTGCGTGGACGGTTGAGGTAGGTATTGATGATTTAGCACGTCTTACTATGTAAAAGCATTCACAAAATAAATGGTAAGCAGTAAATTTTTTTTTAGTGAACACCCAATATAATCTTTCACGAGCCGCCTCTGGTACGACGTACTCTCGAGTGAGTCCCAACTACACCGTCGTCGCGTCGGTTTGCCCGGCACCGAAACCGAGATGCAAAATCAAGTCCAAGCAAGCCAAATCATCTTATGTGGAATATTTATCGGTGTCTGGGTAACGCGAGCACTGTTACAAATATAAACGTCGTCACGTCAGATTTTCAAAACTCAAATCTAAAACACCTAACAGTGAAACACAAGAACACAACCCAGACAGCGAGCGAAGAGAAAATATTACGTCATAACAACAACAACAACAAACTTCAAATCAAGCTCGCGCTAGTATCGTTTATTATCTGTGCATGTGTCAACATTAATTATCGTTCTTATTTATCTACAAAATACAACAGTCCAAAATACCCTTTTATCTTATTATGACGACTGGTTGGCGCAGCGGGAGTGTAAGCGACTGCTACGCCAATGGTCGCGGGTTCGATTCCCGCTCAAGTCAAACATTTGTGTGCATGAACATGGATGTTTGTCTTGGTCTGGGTGTTTCTATGTATAATATGTATGTATTTACAAAAAAAGTATATAATTATGTATGTTTATCCATTGTCTAGTATTCATAGTACAAGTTCTGCTTAGTTTGGGACTAGATGGTGATGTGTGTATGTGGTAGAATATTATAATTACTATAAAATTTTAAAATTAGGGTATAATAAGTCCAAAAATATACAATTTTCGATTTTCTATACTAAATTCATTATTTCAGTCGAATTTAATTGTAAATAGTCCCATCTAGTGTTCAATAATTTTTTTAATAGAAAGTTAGATGGCTAATTATTGTGGTTGTGTTTGGCGCTGCTGAGCATGTAAAATCTGGACCAATTCAAAATATCTATTAATGCAAAGAAACAGTGTCAAATGTTATTAACGAGCCAAAAACTAGTAATGTTTAATTTTGTTTGCTCAAATTTTACTCAAATCTTATGTTTATTGACTATCGATATAAATTCATTAATCGTAACGCCATCTGTGATCACCTTTCAAAACTAAAAATAAAATGTTCGTATTGGGACCCCATGGTAAAAGTATAGTTCGTCTAAATAGGTACCTTCAAAGTGTTTTATGGCTATTTACCCGACTTTAAAAAAGGAGGCGATTCTTAATTTCGCCCATTGATGAAAAGGTAAAAGGGAGTCAATTGGCCTGGTATGGACATGTTATGCGAAGAGGTGAGATGTACGTAGGTAAGAAAGTGATGAATATGCACGTAGAAGGACGAAAAGGGAGAGGGCTGCCAAGGAAAAGATGGATGGACTGTGTGGATGGATATGAAAGAGAAAGGGATATAAACGATCGGATGACTGGTGACAGAGAACTATGGAAGCGAAGGACATACTGCGCCGACCCCAAATAAATTGGGACCAGGGCAAGACAATGATGATGGTGTCTTTGTCGTTTCTAATTAATGTGGTTGCATTTGTTTGATGTCTATCGTTCGTTCGTGTTCTGTACTTATATACAGGTGTCTCATTATTCGCAAATTCCCACACCTCACGTACGTGGAAATCCGTGGGTGGGAGACTGAGGCCTGAATTCAGATACCTCTTGAGTAACTCAACGGGGCTATCTTACTTTCGGCAGGGCTGGATATTCGTAGCCCTGTGTGTATTTTCTAAATAAATCGCAGGGACAGACTTGAAACAGCTGGAATCGACCCCCGAACATGTTGTTTTTCACATGGTCAGTTATATGTGGCATGTTCTCGAGTAAGCGGTAAAAAAATTAACATGTTCTATGTGAAGGTAGTAAAACAAGTAATGTTGTATATAAAGAAATTCTCTAAGGATATGTATTATATAATATACATATGAAAGTTATAAATATTGTATACTTTTGGCATAAATGTCATGCTAATTAAATTCCAACATTTACGCGAAAAAAGTCGCGGGCACAGCTAGTCTTATATAATAATATAAATTATAATTCCAAAAAAATTTAATAGTTTATCTAAATAACAATTCAATCGAAAACTGAAACAAATTAAAGTAATACATCTAATATAATAATTATAATGTCCTTAAAATTAAATTATTTATCTCAACAACAATGTCAAAGTGTACAAAAATCAATACTATCAAAATGCTATAAAACTAATCTGAATAATTAATATGGACCAAAACACAAATACAGACTTTTTTTTTAACATAGCAAATCGGATGTATCAGACAATATCATATAAGATTTATCTTGTAGGTAGTCTATAACAGTATAGTAGCATTTCTGAAGTAGGTATGCCTTTAAAAGTTTTCTGAATTTTTTTTGGTGCCATACCTAGAAGGTTTTTATTGAAGATAGCTTTTTTTATGAGATCTCATGAAGATTTTATTTCTATGGCATCCGCTTTTTTGTTTTTGTACGCGTTTAGCAAACGATCGATAAAAATATTCGATTGGCTAAACCCACGGCTTGCACAATCAAGGTATCCGCATCGGATAACGATCCGGTGCAGATACCGCGTAGCAGACCTCTAGTCACTTCACTTGGTTGTCGTTGCCTATATTCTTCAAGGCTAACTATTATTTATTAGATTTGTTCCACAGCCCTTAACTAGGATACGAATATCCTCTGTACATATCGTATTCTCTGATGTTTCTGGTTGCGAGATTCCTGACGGTCGCCCTCGTGGCATCAAGCGTGAACGTAGCCTCCATGGTACCAGCACCTGCGTTGTACAGGGTACCTTCTTACGCCTATTGTAAAGATGTGAGTTAGCTTTTAGTGTTGCAATGTACATAATAATGTTAAAGCTTCTAAGGAAAGTACACGAGTACCCAAGAAGAAGACACTTAATGATTCAGTATGATGGTCCAACTCGATAGGGGAAGTATTACCCCCTCTCAGAATATTGACGTAAATAAACAGTACCTTTACTGGTGTGTTTTGTTTGGCCAGTGACTGTTTTCCTTCTCCCTCGTCCCGCTTCTCCTTCTCCTATCCCAAAGGGGTGGCAACATGCTCGTATTTCTTGAGTCTATGGGCGGCGATAATCACTTACCATCAGGCAATCTGCGCGTCTGCCACCTATTACTTGAAAAAGACGCTATAGGCGTTTACCTTCCTTCAAAGTGTTAATTCATTGGGCACAATAAAAGAAGCCACAAAGCTTTGCGATTGTATGACCGCCATGAATGTCGCAACGTTTAACAGTCTTTCTGATGAATCAAAGAATGTATCTATAATAGTAGTTCCTTTTCTATATTTACGAATGGGTCTTCATCGCGTATTTATTTGATAGTAAAGTATAAACCTCATAATTATTTCCCCACGTTTCGACACTTCCTAGTTCCTTTTTCCTTTTATTCTAACGATATTTGGTTTCCATCGACAGGTTCAAAGGTTCTTGGACCAAGTGCACGGAGATTTTGTTGCTCTCCGTGGCATGGATTTCTTTTACATTACAAGAGATATTGTGTTAACAGTAAGTACTATATTATATTCAATATTCTTAACGTTATTAGGGCGTATTACCCGTACGCGATAAATTGGGTACTAAACGTGGTGACGCGATCGCGATCACGATCACAGACGCATAGTCGTTCAGTGCACAATAAATCGAGACTAAGATATTTCTAAAAAATAACATTGCCTACGTAGTGCAACACAGTAGGTTTAATGGGAAGTGAAAGAGTTGATGAGCGGAGAATTGCATTCCAATAATGTACCGACTTACCACGCACGGGTTATAATGATATTAAACTTAAACTGCAAAATGTGTGTTTGCTTTTTAGATAGTATATGCTTTGCTAATGCTTTTTAAATGTCAACTGCTCCATATTACAGTTTTATTTATATGACTGCCTCGTTGGTCTCGCGTCATAAATGTACGCGTGGGATTGAGAGGTCTCGGGTTCGATATTCCTGGGTCGCGCAAAAAGTTATTGGGTTTTTCCGTTAGGAAATTCTCAGTAGCAGCACGGAGTCTGGTAATGTGCCCGGTACGGCAATAGGCTCGCCCACTTTTACGTGGGACCTAAAAAAGTCATGGCGATATGTGGGTGTAATATTACACCTCTGCCTACCCCTACGGGGATACAGGCGTGAGACTTAAAAAAAAAATGATGACGTCATTTTTTTTTACTTCTACTGAGGCATAATATTATGTAGATTATAATATAGTCACATGCTATATTATTACTAGAAATGTCATGATACTATCTGCCTACCTATTTTAACGTCAGTGTTTTGTCATTATCGTCATAAATGGTTTGTAGGGACACACACACATACATACTATGTAAGTGCACGTGCATAGCTATGTAAGAGTAAAGTGTCATCTACACAATCCTAATCTTTTAAGTTTATTTTATATTGAGTCCAGATTAACACCTCGCTTCTTAAACACGCCTGATCTGTTATAAACTTATCAGTTTTATTAATTAAGTAGGTTCGGAGTAACAACACAATTCTTACACTGAGATTAAGGTATATGTTATGGCAACCCACTGATATTAAAAGTAAACAAAATGAAAAAAATTAGCTGGTCGAATAAAAACTTTTTATTCAACACTTTTATTTGACAATTACAACCACGATCACAACTATCCCAAGCAAACATAATATACATGCAATGGTGCGCCCGCACTCTTGCCAAACCATCACAAACGCAAACGTGCGGATAGGGTATTTGGCTAGGTTTGTATAGGTTTGCAAGCGCTTGTGGCCAACCCTATCGGTGTCGGTTTTTTGACACAAATCACAATTTAAACTCATCTTCTTCAAGGTCTTCAAAAGGGTTATTGCGAGGTTTATACAATTTCACATACCTTAAAAATGGTAACATTCCTTCATTTCCTCACATCATTCTCAAATCTTCAATGAAATAATATCTATTCAATTTAATTCACAATAATTATATACTAAATATAGATTTCGTTTCGTGAGACCGACTTTTATTTATAACATAACCTGAAGCTACTGGACTCAAATAGGACATCAGTTCCTAAATTGGTGACCCCTACGTAATACCGTAAGTATTGAAGCGTTCGAATACCAACCTTAAATGTTCGCGATGTAGAGTGCTATTTTCGCTGGCCACTATGACATCATCTAAATAATTAAATAAAAAATCCAAACCTTGTAAAACAGTGTTATTCATGAAACGCTGAAATGTCTGGGCTGCGTTTCGTAAACCAAACGTCATGCGGAGAAACTCGTACAGTCCGAATGGGGTTATTATAGCCGTCTTTTCAATGTCTTCAGGTGCTATACTTAATTATTATATTACCGTATTACTTAATTATTATACCTGAAGCTACTGGACTCAAATAGGACATCAGTTCCTAAATGGTTAGTAGTAAATATAATCAAACGCGAAAACAAACTACTCATATGTTCAGAACTAAAGTGTTTATTACCTACATATTCATATAGACATAAGCACGTAGAGTATTATAGCAACCTCATTTTCATATAATGACTTTTAACGCTTTACCAACAGATATCACAATATTAATGGATGCCTCAACTTAATTAATGCCACACGATACAGTTATGTTTTACCAAAATACTTTTAGCAAAAAAAATATTTCAAAGTCTGTCGTAACCATAAATAAAAGTTTTGAAACAAAATTGCATGAGCCGTCAGTATCAATCATCTGTCAACGAATGATGAGTGAGCAGTGAACGAAACGAATGAACTGAAACATGAAATAACTACGCGTGCTTATTTTAAACCTAGCTGTTCCCGCGATTGTGTCCGCGTTTTTTTATGTCTTGACAACAGCTCCACCTACCGGGCTTGTGGTAAATTTAAATAATTTAGATGTACAAAAATATATTTGAAATACATAAACACATTTTTACTTGTCTGCTTGAATAGGATTTTTGACAATAATTTAATTCCAAAAATACTACATAATTATTTTAAGAGATTTTCTCGGTGGTACTTTAAAAATCTTGCGGATAAAATATAAATGCGAGTGAAAGCCCTATTCAAATCGGTTAATTTATGCTGCCAGAGACTACCCCGAACAAACTGAAATACAGACAAACAGATTAGGCAACCACATCATTTAAAAAATTACGTTCATAACTTAGTGTTATGTAAATCGCTAAATTATGCACTTAAGAAAACATGTTTGTTCTGAAATCATAAACTGACACTTCAATTTTAATGTAAAAATTTTGTTTAGACTAGCAATTAACGTTCTCCAATTGAATGAATATGTAGCTAGAAAACTCAAACCGTTTTTAACCTTTAAGTATGGACGTGTAGCCTCACAGGCTCCGGACGAATGTAGGTTTCAAAATTTTCTGAACTTTCCCTTACTCCATCCACATACCTGAGCTGCTCAGCAGCTTCAGTTTTAGTAACGAAACGATCAGTAAATGACCAGGTTGCATCATTCGATGAAAAACAAGTGAGTAATCTTTATTTAAAAATCACCTGTAGCCTATGGAACGAGCGAGCTATGGAACGGACATAGTCCGTTCCATAGCTCGCAAGCATAGGCTTGGCGTCTCTTTGAAGTATAAAATCCGCAACGAAGTTATCCGACAAAGAACCAAAATTATCGACATAGGCCACATAATTAGTAAGTTCAAGTGGCATCGGGCTGGCGATATTTGTAGAAGGACTGATGGCCGATGGAGCAAGCGTGTCCTAGAGTGGGGACCACGACTCGGTAAGCGTAAGGGCGGCCGCCGGCTAGGTGGACCGAAGACCTGAAAAGGGTGGCTGGGACAGACTGGATGCGGAAGGTTGAGGACCGTGTACTGTGGCGCGTGTTGGGAGAGGCCTATGTCCAGCAGTGAACTGCTATAGGCTGATTGATTGATTGATTGCCAATAGTTGATATGGTAACTGTGGATGACCAGTCACTACCACTCATAAAAAGGACAAGAAATGCATGTAGAATTTGTCCTGAAAAGAAGCATAGAATACTGCTTATACTAAAACTACCTACGTTTGTGTCCCATACATCAAGCCAGTGTGCTTACAATGTTCTCGTTCTTAAAGAAAATACTGTCAATAATTAAGCGTAAACAGCAGTTGTCAGAATTTTTGTTATTTGTTGTCTAAAGTGATGCTTTAATATAGTATTGTGACGGCCGGTGTCATGTCAAACCGTCGTCACGAAACACAATAATTAGCAAAGAGGTTTGAAGACTATTTTATTATTTGGAAATGAGTTTGTAGGTCGATGACGTATACACTCTGTCAAGTGTTCGCCAAATTTACAAGTCATTGACAACAAGGCAGTGCCCGTGCGGATAACGCATTCCGCTCACGTTCTGATGGCGTGGGTTCAAATCCCAGTCATAACAGTTAAGTGGCTTATGGTTCTTATGAAATTTGGAAAATGTTTATGAATATTTGGCAAATATTAAAAAAAAGATTGTTTAAATATTTCGAGTAAAAATTAGAAAATTCTAGAAACTTCAGGAAGGAATGGAAAGGTTAAAAAGAGACAGGAGATGGAAAAACAAATTTAAATATTTCGAATAAAGATTAGAAAATTCTAGAAACTTCAGGAAGGAATGGAAAGGTTAAAAAGAGACAGGAGATAGAAAAACAATTGAATTATGAAATGACAATCGAAATTAGTGAATATAGAACATTCCTAGGGGTATATAAGGCGGTGTAGACGCGCTGAGCGCCAATTTAAGTTGAAACGTGGTAAAGTGAAGAAGAAAAGGAAGAAGTAAAAGGAAGAAAGAAGAAGTAGTAAAATACAGTGAAGTGAAAGAATAGTGCAGTAAAGTGCAGTGAAGTGCAGTGAAAAGTGCAGTGCAAAAGACGCTAGTGTTGGTGCTGTCCGCGTCAAAATTAAACGGCGCGTCGTGTGTGAAGTCGAATAAAGTGTCAACAGTCCTGTGCTACTCGGTGTTTCCTTCTAATCCCGTTACCCCGTCCGTAACAGTATTTTCTGGGGTTTACGTGAATGTTACACATTGAAATTAAACTACAGTTTACGGATTTTATCGCGATGTATTGGTTTCACTGAGTTATTACATTTGAAACTAATGATCTAGAAACTACATTTTTCATTTATTACTAGCCAACGTTTCGAATTCTTTACAGGATTCATGTTCATGGCAGACTGAGGTGATATTTGTCTTTTTCTTGAATATATAAGTTATCTCAAAGTACCCGAACATTTTTAAACTACTGGTGCTACTATTTACGCAGAATGAGCTCACAGTGTCCTTAGGTCTTCTGGTGACTTTGTCCTTCTTGGGTTTCATTAGCCTTATGACAAGGTCCCAAGCTGGAGGAACATTCCAACCATCTTCCCTATTGAAATTAGGGTGTTTTTTTACTTTCAATAGCTTCTCGTATCATCCTTGGAAGAAAACGGTGTTCTTTTGCGAGTATCTGTGGTTCATCAAAGCGCAGGTAGTGGTTGGGACCTTGTTCCACATGTTCACACACAGCAGACTTTGTTGACCGTTTATGTTTTATGTCAGCTATATGTTCTTTGAGTCGAATGCCTATGCTTCTCTTGGTTTGTCAAATGTATGAGAGCCCACATTCACAGTCAAATTTGTAGACACCGGCCTCTTGCAAGAGTAATTGACACTTGACAGTTGGTTATAATTGTTGGTGGGTGTTTCTTGTCACAGATGTGTATAGGAAAAATACCCATACAAATAGATATTTAAACGGTGAATCTCACCACCATCCTAAACAGTTACCTACTGTAGGAATGTCTCTGTTTCAGAGAGCCCGCGGGATTTGTGACAAGAAACATAGCGTAGAGATTTGAAAACAAACATTACTTTTCTAATTCTATAGGCCAAAGACTCAATGTGCATCCTGAAGTTTAGACCATCGTCAAGGATTACTCCAAGGTATTTGATAGATCGTGTTCGTTCAAGTTTGGGACACCTGCAAGATTCGGCATCTGGTGAAGGGCACGAGTGAGCAATTAAATAATGGGTAAGACTAGGCTGAGTGGACTCACGTAGAGAAAAGGTAAGTTCTTTTGTCTTCTGTGTATTTACAGTAAGTAGATTTTTAAATAACCAAGACATAACTTTGTTGAGTCCCTCCTGCGCCGCGACGAAAGTATTATATTGAATGTAAGAACCTACATATTTTATAAATTCCTTCGGAGGTGTAAGATTTCCGAAACTGTCAAAATACTCAACATAATCATTATATTTTGCATAGGCTACCCAATGAGAATTTTTTGAACTATCCAAATTAATAACTCCACATTCTTTTTTCTCAGGACATTTAGGGAGCTCATCTCTCATAAAGACACCTCTAAAATAATGAATTCTATTCCCGTACTTTAAAATGTCAATGTTAGTTAAGACCCGTTTGGGTAGCCGATATCCGAGTTTTTTTCTTTTGATACGAAAATTCCAAGGCCACCTTTATGTGATTTAAGATGTGGTCCTTTCTCAATACATAGAGCTTCCATTTTTTCATTGTGTCTTCTCGATTCTTCATACAGCTTTTTAGCCATTTTGAATTCATTTATGGTTTAAGCAATACCAGCTACACCGCCTGCTAAAGCTCCCACAGCTGATAATCCTGCAATAATAAGAATCAAAGGTAATACTCCCCCAGTTTTTGAAATAGGAATAATGCGAGGGAGCTTAATGGATAAATTATCAGCCAATTCTCTAGTAGCGGCAATAGCTAATTCTATTGCCATTTTCTTGCTCTTAGGTTTTAATTTTTTGCTTTTGTAATAACAGATTTTAATTTACTTTTTAACCCTTTTCCAGGTGTATTTTTTGGAGAATGCGTTTTGTCCAAACCAAAACCAGTTTTAATTTTTGCTGACATAGCCTTACTTACTAAGCGTGCCGGGAGTTTTTCACCTATGCTGGCATCGGAAGCAACCGCTTGCTCTTTCGCCATTTTTAACAAAATTTAATCAGCCTTATGTCGATCCTGTAAGTTTGATGACTTGTGATATGCAATATCGTGATCTTTGCAGTATTCTTCCAACTTATTTACGCCGTTATCTCCTCTTGTTAGTCTTTTTATTAATTTAGTACCTGGTCCACAGTAATGATATCCTGGTAAGTGTAATTCAAATGGTAAATTATTAATAAGCCAATTGAGAAGACTACTCTCTCCAAAACCGGTTTGAATAATTTAATAAATAGTTATGTCATTCGAGTTTGTTTATGTTATTTTATTTAAAATATTACATTCGATTTATCAATCTAACTGTTTTCAGCTGAAAGCAAACCTAATCATTTTACTAAAACCTTGTTACCTATTCTTCTAAGAACTTTCGAGACTAGATATTATTGGGATGTTTTGTTTTCTGAAGTTCTTGTGCATAAAATGCTCCTAAAATAGGAGACCTCTGATAGTATCTTCAATTAAGTAAGTTATAGGAGTTGTATTTTAGGATTTTTAAATATTTCTGTTGACCAGTTGGGAGTAAAACCTTTTTCAAATGTACCTTTGTATTTACTGATACGCACATAATCACCTACTTTGTACTTGCTTTTTAAATTATATTTTTTTAGCAACTTTATATACATACATACATACATAGACTCACGCCTGTTTCCCCGAAGGGGTAGGCAGAGGCATATTAAACGCCCACTTTTCGCCAGTGTTTTGATCCCACGTAATAGGTGGCGAGCCTATTGCCGCTTATTGGGACATTTTGTTTGCCAGAGCCTCGTCCGTTGATCGGCAGGTGCACCACTTGCAGGTGAGGTTGGCTTGGGACCCTAAGTTCTTGGTGGGAACCCTATGCACCCTTTAAATACCTTTAAAAACCTTTCTAATATCAATTTTTATTTATATTGTACACATTAGCAGGGATTTCATTAATAGTGCGATAGTGAGTGTGATTGTATTTGTAAATAACATCATTGAGGGTATTATTTACCTAATTGTAATTGCCTTTTAAACTAAATTCCTTATAGATTTTAGATTTCAATGTTCTGATAAATCGTTCGGCTATTGAAGCTTTTTTTGTTGAGAAGTTGGAATAATGGTTAATATGATAAGATTTCATAAGCTTCTAAAATTTGTTATTATAAAATTCTGTTCCATTATCTGTTTGCAGATTTTTAGGAACACGCCCTTTATCCAACAAAGTTTTGAAAAAGTTATACATATCTTCTTTGCTTATACTTCTCATAGGAAAGGCCCAAGCATATTTCGAAAATGAATCAATAACGGCAAGAATATATCTGTAATTTTTATTTTCTTTTGAAATTGATTCTTCTTTCTCTTAGCGTAATCCCAGTTTCAATCTGGGGTCCGCTTACTAGTCTAACCGGATTTGGCTGAATATTAGCTTTTCCACAGAGCGACTGCCTGTCGGACCTCCGCAACCCGAAGGCATAGCGATATTCCATGGTTTAGACTAGTGTCAGTTTATTTAGAAGGCTCTGACGCCCTGTAACGACTGTCAAAGATCTTCATGACAACCGGGACCGACGGCTTAACGTGCTCTCCGAGGCACGGGACAAGCGATAATTAACAATTCAATACGAACATAACTCCGAAAAGTCATTGGTGCGCGCTGTGGATTCGAACCCGATACCCTCTGCATGGCAGTCTGTTGGTATATCCACTTGGCTATCGCTGCCTCTCTCTCTGCTCTGCTCTTTTGAAATTGATTGCATATCAATTAAGTCTGCTTGCCACAAGTCATCTACATCTCTCGTGACAACATGTCTTCGTGGATAGTTCACCCTCACACTTTTATGAATTTCGTTAACTACGTCAGCTTTGCTCATGTTCACAACTCAGTGGATATATTTGTCTCGAATTCAGCTATAATACTAAATAAAAAGCATATTATTAGGACTATTTATTATTTAATTATGTCAGCTTCTTTTAACTCTTCGATTACTGATAAAATTTTATTATCATGATTTGTATTACCAGCATATCGGGAAGCAATTAATAGTTTCAATCTGTCAACCAGTTCGTTAGGATCGTCCCAATATACCAAGTCAGTGCTATTTTTGTATTTCTTTAACGTTGGTAAGCTTCCTCCAAATTTAATGACAATATTATTGTTTGACGATTCAGAAAACAATGGTTTGATTATTTCACGATATTTTATACCTTTATCGCCTCTAACTTGCCCATTAGCAATGCAACATATCTTTATAGACAAGTTTATCTTTGCTCGATATTAGTTTCGAATCAGGTTTTCTTCAAAGTAAAAGTTCTTTTAAACCAGGGGTTAAGTTGAAGCTTTTGTCACAAACTTTAAATCTATTTTAGAAAACGAAACTATTGAATTACCCATTAATATTTTTTTGTTTTCACTCCTTATTACAAATGTTGGTATGTTTACCCCATCATAAATATCATGGATATCACGACCCTCTAATGATATTTCTAATTCATCCAGTAATTCCGTCTGGGGAGGTTTTTAAACAATCAGTACATAATTTGGTTCTGGATCATAGCATTCTTCAAACTTTGTAGATGAGCTAGTATTAATGTCAAACAATTCCACGTCTTCAAAATTAGAGTCTGTATTTTTTAAATGTTGTATTTTTCTAATGTTTTATTTGAATCAACTAGAGTTTTAAGGGGATCTGTAACAGGTTGTAACATTTTTCAAGTAACAAGTTTGTAGAGTGTTCCTAGTTTTTCATTTGTTTTATTTTATTCTTTATGGAGTCTACAGACTTCATTAATTCTATTTTAATATTTTCTCCATGTTATACTTTTTAACAACTGTATTCAGCTAAAGAACAAATTATACTGAATTTGATTTGCTATGTTAATTACTTATACTCGTATATATACATATAAACAGTCAGTCAAATTTAAAAAACATACATATCAAATCTCTGTCTGTACCTTCCATTATTTAATGACGATTCTTTATTAATAAGTTGAAAATTATAAGGTATACTCCAAACAGTTTGACGAATATTTCTAAACTCTTTCCACTGTAAATCAGAAGTAACATGCCCTTCATAAATATGTTTTAAATTCACCTCATTTTGTTTGAATATAATAAGAAAATTCACATTGTCACGCAACAGTTCTTTCATTATTTTGGAATAGGTTTGAGATAAATAGAAACAATCTATTTGTTTATGTCTACCCATACAGAAATAATTGCGGATATTTACTTGATTTTCACACGCAACATCACAATCAATAAACACAGAATTTGTTAAAGCTTCACTTGGAGAAATGACCTCTTTATCATCGCTAAACTTACATTGTAGAAGTTAATCTGCGAAACTCTTCTTAATACTTCACTTAAGAAACGATACTTTAGTTGAAATTAAGTTTTGGAATAAAGATAAAGATTTTTAAATTTTAGACCATTTTCATGTAACAACAAACTAATCATAATGTTTGTTTTACCACAGTTCGATGGACCGCACATTATACATTGAATCGTATTCGGTAATAAAGGACTATGTCTGGCTGGTGAGATGATTCATTTAAATTCTACATTATTAACTTTCAAAGATATGGGTTGCTTGATCAACTTCATTTTGACAATTACTGTAATGAGTGTCTAACACACATATTTATAGGTAGCTATACCTTTAACACTAAATTAGATATATCATAAAGCATAAATAACAGCATTTAAAATGGTTGTACATGTCTAGAAAGTTAGAAGTTTTGTATTTTCGCATTACAATATTATATTTTTTATAATTGATTACATTTGGTATTGAATATCATGCAGATTTAATATTGTATTCTTTATTTCATTATGCTGTCATAGTCCGTCGAAACAGGACCTGTTGCTAGCAGATAAATCAAGTTTTATTGGTAAGTAAGTTTTTAATGTTACAATATTATATTATTATATGAATAATTAGATATCTTACTTTAGTTTTATTTTCAGAATCATGTCATACAGCCCCAGCATTCTCGACTTTGGAGGACGCACCAGATTTGTATTTGATAATGTTGATTCTCAAATCCCAAGTCCTTTGGACGAAGTTGACCAGACAGAAATGCAAGAGGTTAGTAAATATTATTTTATTCCTCATAGTTGAATTAATATCGTTATGAACTTTTTATTTATATTTTTTATGTTATTATATTGCAGGACAATGCTATGGCAGAGAATGGTAGACAGTTAAATAACAAGCCATTTTTATACTCTCAAGGAAATTATGAATGTTTTGAAGAGCATCGGAACAAATCCTCTGATCAAGTAAGCACAACATAAAATGTATTTATGTTTATAAACATTTATTGTGCGCGTCCACTATTATATATTTGTGTGATTTCTTTTTTACAGGTTACTAGCCCATATTTCTCCACTCAAGACGATGGCATAACATACATTGTACCAAACTTTTCTACGAAGTCAAAAAAATTGTCACCGTCTAAAAAGCGTCAAAGTTTAATAACGTCATCGGCAAATTCGTACATTGTTCGAAGAAATCGTCCTAAGCAAGGACGTCTTCTAAGTAAGATAGATATTCGTGAATTAGATCATGTAGATAAAAAATAATAAACGAGGCTTGCTTAGGTGCACAATATGTGGTTGAGGAGCCTTATGATGATATAATGGATATCACAGAGACATTAATAAAAAAAATAAGTAAGAAATTGAGTGATAGTAGTAATAAGATAATGTTTTTATTTAAGTTTAGTTGTATTTCTAAAAATAAATAAATGTTATCTGTATAATAATAATAATAATATTTATTTATTCAGACAGAGTCCATGATGTTAGTAACAATTTGCTTAACCTATGTTAGTAATTATATTTAGCTAAGTAGCTTATAATATATTGTAGAGGTTCACCAGAGTCCCGGTCAAGTGACCAAGACTCGAAACGAACTTCCTCAATATGTCTGAGTCATACTTCTCAGAAATTAACTTAAGGATGCTATTAGAGCTACTCCTCACTCTGGTTAGTAACGAGACTACCCGTTTGCGAAAAATAGCGTGGAAGACATCGACTCTCGCTTCTTCAAACATTTGCGAGGCGCTACAGAAGCGGGGCAGCCCCAACAGCATCCTAAATCCATTATTATATTGGACGCCGAAGGCATTGAGAGACCTCTGAGTATAGTTGACCCACAGGGCACTCGTGTAGAAGGTTTGACAGTATGCTTTGAAAAGCGTAATTTTTACTTCCTTACTACAGCAAGCGAATCTGCGAGCCAACATGTTACCCCTGATCGCCAATAAATAAAAATGTGTAATTGTTTTAAGTCAATGTTTGTATGCATGCTTTATATTTATGTAAAACTTAAATAAATGTTGTGTCTGAATTCTTATCGTTTAATTTTTAATTAATAAAAATAGAAATTAGGTATAAAATAGTAAATTTAAACAATTTTATTTGAATACACATTTATTTTTTAAGAAACATTTTTAACTTAATTCATAACAAATAAAAACAAAAAAATACACGGTATACACTTATTGATTATTACAATAGTTACATTCCTTTGTTACCCATATTTTATTTGATTATATACTTATTACACATTTAATTCAATTGTAATTAGCTTTTATAACCTGACTTTAATTGCTTTATGTTTTTGAATCATAAGATTGATAATATCACATACAGATTTTGAAATTTGATTTAAAAACTTTTCTGGAGTAATTATTAATTCACTAGATTTAAGCGGATTCACATTGTAACTTATGATTCTGTGTTTAAATGCGGTAGCAACAATTTGAATATTTTCAAATTCGGTGCAGAGCAATCGATTAGATTTATGAATATTTGTTCTACTGTGAGCTGATAATTTTGAAACATAAATATTACAGATTTTACAAAAAAAAAACATGATCATTGAAATTATCTTAAATTGTAAAAAAAACTAATTTTACTTAATGCATTTATTTTTTTATCACAGTTATTCAATTAATCTTACAGTTGGTAAATTCTTATTTTATAATTTCTCATTTCGGGTTTTTAAATTTCTTATTTTTCAATTTCGATTTTACATCGGAACTCTGAAAAGTGCATGTATAATATAAAATAATTATTTTAAATCAAATAAACGTTCTCACTTATTCAATTTGTTATGCTTACTGATGATATTGCTAATTTCCAAATAGATATAGAAAGAATACATTGGAGAGTACCACACATAAAAGTCTCAGATCGTGAACGACTAACTTTGTTAAAACATTTAGAAAAAGATAGACCTATTCAAATGGCTTTTAGAAATTGGGATTTGTATGAGTACCCCTTACTGCGTAAATCTACAAAACATTCATGGTCATTTAAAACTGCATCACAACTGGAAAAACCTAGATAATATGTCGTTGGCTTACAAACTAATAGAAAAAATAATAAACTGAAAGATAGTTCACTGTTCGATCATTGCGAGGTAACCAACGTGAACTTGTTTTTAAATTCACAATATTATCCATATGAACCTTTAGGTTTAAAATTTTCTGAGAACAAATACAGTATATTATACGACAACGCAAAATTTCGCCAGTCGTATCACAACTGTCCAGTCGATCCATTGCTCAATCTTAATAAATTTAAAGAGAAGGCTCTCTTTTTTATCATAGACTGTTCAAGGCAAAACGATAGTCTAAAGACAGGTCCAGTAGATATTCGATTAGAAATTGAATGTTCAAAATCGATACCAGATAATACAGCTGCATATTGCTTGATTATAAAAGACCGAATTGTGAAATACAAACCTCTAAGCGACATCGTGCGTAGGCTATCATGACGGCCATTGTTGACGTTCAAGGCTTTAAAACAGAAGCATATGAATTTATACTAAAAGAAATTGCTATATGGTATAATAAAAATCTTCAAGTGTTTTAAATCAAACCGCCATTTCCTGTTTACGATTTGACTAAATCAGCTGGATTGAACGTAACAGAAAAATATACTGGGGTGAAGGATTTATACCTCACTCAAATTATCAATATTTAATTTCAGATGTTTTAAAAGATAAGTGTGTTTACGCTAAAGGTCTTGCAAAAATTGTTATGGTTGAAGGATATTTTAAATACTTATAATGTAATTAATTTAGAAGACAAATATTGTCCGAATTTGTTAACTTTATGTGATCGCTATAAATGTTCTGAAGATTTGAACAATTGTATTTACTATGACTCAAAACGTGCTTTAAAAATTGTTTTGTGTTTAAAAAAATGGTGCATTCATAATAAACTTTTTTTAAATTGATAATATACCTTGTTTTATTTTACTTAATAGTTTGCTAGACTCATTAATATATCCATCTATTTTTTAAATAGATAAGATGACTACATTGATATTACATGGAGTGAGTAATTCATAGGGTACACACATTCATAATAAAAAACTCACTAAAAGATAACGCTAAGAGAAGGAATTAAATTGCTAAACTTATAACATTATGTTATCTATAACAGTATGGTATTACTGGGCACTCTGAGTTATGCAGAACATAATATTAATATGAATTTATCTCGATTGTAAAATTGGGGCTTTTTTATCACGCAGCTCGAGCGGCGACGCGAGAGCAAGTGATGCAGAATCCAATCCAATTTTACCCTAGTTCTAACTTTGTACGCCATGGGAGAATCTCTCTACCACTTTGTCAAGAGTGTAAGATTATGATGAGATAAGGCCATTCTTTAAGGCGTGGGTTACGATCGAGAGCTATTGGATTTGAATCCTGCATCGAGCACCTGATCAAGTAGTTCATTGTGTGATACGTATACTTATAAACCACATCTATTGTTTAATCACTACCAATACCTATTACAAATGTGTGCACAAAGGTGTGTATGCGTATTAATCCGAATTTGATAAATTTTAGCATATAAATAGATTACAACTTGGAGAGGGGCTTTGCTAGCTTTTGTAGCGGAAATAAAATTTGGAGGCTTCCAGGTTATTCCATATAATATTAGTAACTAAGATGCAAACGACTTCTCCGTGTGCGAAGCCGCTGACAAAAGAGAAATGTAATATTTATAGTACCTACTTACAAAATTAAGAAAACATAGGTATGTAATATTATAACTTCAGTTTTAAAGTGCACATGGGACAAAAATACTTTCCCTTGTCGTTATCGCTACGGTTTCACTGTTTAAGCACAGAGTTGGATACAAATGCTACAGAGATAGACTAAAAGCTACTCAACAAAGAAACATTGTCGTTCTCAACCACTACTTCGCTATAATAATAACAGTGTCTGCAACATTGTTAAATTGAATAGACTACATCAATTTAAATTTAGTACTTGATTGTATTCTGTGGGAATTCGTATTTAAAATCTTAAAAATTCATCTTCATTTAAAATGTCTATTGTTGGTTCCAAATTTAAATTGTGAGTGAAATTTATTATTTCCATTGAAAAATGGATTATAAAAATCAAACATGCAATGCGCGATATTATTTTCTCTACGATTTGTAAAGTAATAAAATGTTTATAAATAATAAATTGAATTTCAAATTGAGTCTTTGTGTTTATTGGTTGCCATGGTTTTTGCTATTGTTTTAAGTTTTTACTTTGCCACAGGTGAGAATAATTTTAAACAATTTAGCAAATGTCAGACTTAATCTTTCATAGCCCCATAGGCACCAACTATAATTTATAACATGAAATGAAATATCTTAAATTATATGGTTAGAAATTTAATCTTCTGTTCTTTTTAAAAGTGGAATACTACCATGATCCATTTACCAGTATTAATGATTATGTTCAAGATTTTATAAGTGAAATACTCAGTTTTATGTTATGTGCTTTGTGTCGTCAATATATCGTATCATTTATAGAAAATAAAGGTAAATACCTATTTTGCTCCGACATTTCGGAGTGGGTCACTGCTGGTGTAACTTACCTTTATTTATTATATTTAACCTTTATTTTCAATAAAGTACACGACATAATTATGGCCTTTACATAATTATTTGTAAGTATCAAGGGACTTGCATGTAGTTATACTTTATACAGCCCTATCAGTGGCGTTATTTGAATATTAAGTCGTAGGTACCGTTTCAACGGTTTTATAAGGGTTACTTTTATTTAAAAAAGAGAAATATATGTATTTTTAATCATTATAATTATTTGTTGAAGTTGAACAGATCCTAAAAAGTATTCACTAAAGTTTTTAGCCTGTATCAGTTCTAGTATCACCAGCCCCACGGATGCCCTGGGACTCTATACCATTCTTCTCCGACCCCTTCTCCTCGCCACGGGTCTGTGAGAACCTTTGTGATGATCTACCTGAGAATGATAGAGAACTGGGCTGCATGATGTTCAGCCGGTAAAAGAAAGGGTACCAGTTCTTTCTGAACCTTTGCCACGCTGGGAAGGCGTTATGTAGAGAGAATTGATGTAAGTTGAAATATATTTTATATAGTCTATTTCCGAAATAACAAAGTAGCGATTGCTGAGCAGTGAGATCGAGAAACTAACATGCAAAGGGACTTGAGTTAAGTGCGAATTCAGTCGTTTCTTACCTGCTAAGGCAAACTACGGCGAAGGCAAAAACGTCGTAATAAAACTTATACTTCGAAGAATTCTTCCTAAGGTTCTTGACGTGTAAAGGCGGAGAAAATGCAACTGCTAGCGAGGTGAATTTTGGCCTAAACCTGGGAGTAAAATGAAGTTAATGGTATAATTAATTCCCAGTATCGCGGGATGCTTATTTAGCAACATTTTAATGACCATAGAGAACATCTAGCCTCAGATAGTTTGTAGATGATATAAAGTGCTGTATGAGGTATATGAACCCGCTTCAGTGCTGTCAGCAATTCATACACGACCGTGGTATTGTCCTAGCAGTCAAAAACTCCCTAGTTAAAGAATGTAGTTTTTTTTATCGGTAATGGAAAATACCTTCGTCGGTATCGTCTACAGTACTAAAAAGAGTAAAAAATATACTGTTCGGGTAACTAAATAACATCAAGGCGTAGGGAAAAGAACTGTCATTTTTTATTTAAACTACTAGCTTTTGGCCGCCTTGACTATATATTCCTATGTACCTATCTATCATATTGCTTCAAAAACATTGAATCATTAAAGTTACTCTTCGCGAGTGCAGTTCGAGAAAGAACTCAATCCTCAGAATACACGTCAATCAGAGACGAGAATGGAAAGATACTGAATGGTGAATCATGCGTGCTGAAGAGATGGAAGGAGTATTTTGAAGGTTTATTTGAAAGACCGGCGATAGAGACATCGATCGCCGAAATGAATGGTAATAATAGCAATCATGATGAAAGTGATATTGGCGTAGATGAGATTATGAAGGCGCTGGGAAGAATGAAATTAGGTAAGACTGTAGGATATGATAGGATTACAGTTGAAACGCTGAAGGCTGGACAGGGCATCATAGTTGGTCAGCTGCAGCGCTTGTTTAACTTGTGTTGGAGCACCGGCCGAGCACCTGACGACTGGGCTACAGCTGTACAGTAGTTGTGCCTTTTTATAAGGGAAAAGGCTCGCAACAAGACTGCAAGAACTATAGTGGCATTAGCCTTCTCAGCATTGTTGGAAAATTTTATGCTAAGGTACTGATTGAAAGAGTTATGGAAGTAACCGACAAGAAAATATGGGATGTACAAGCGGAATTCCGAAAGGGTATGGGGTGCACGGATCAAGTATTTTCCTTGCGGTGCATAGCCGAGAAATTCTTGGCCAAAGGTCAAAAGGTCTATTGCGCATTTTTGGATTTGGAAAAGGCTTACGATAAAGTGGTGAGGAATGAAATGTGGTCGGTACTGTCGATGTATGGGGTGAACAGCAGCCTCATACGAGCTCTGAAATCCCTTTATGAAGATTCCAGAGCTTGTGTGAGGATAAACGGGCCGTACACAGACTGGTTTACCATCGAGACAGGTGTTAGACAGGGATGTGTAGCGTCGCCGTGGCTGTTCAACCTCTTCATGGACAGTTGTTTGCAAGATTTGAAAGATAGTGACTGTGGATTAAGGATGAATGGGTTACTCGTCAAATGCCTCCTTTATGCTGATGATGAGGTAATACTTGCGCCTTCAGCGGAAGAGTTGCAGGAGATGGTAGCAATCATGCATGGTACTTTAGAGAGCAAAGGAATGAAAGTGAAGGTGAGCAAGACGAAAGTTATGGTTTTTGAAAAGGAGGAATGTGTTACGGCTTGTAATGTTATGATCGATGGACTACGAGTGGGACAAGTGAATGATTTTGTGTATTTAAGTACGCTGTTTACTAGGAATGGTAAGAATGACGAAGATATTGAAAGAAGAGTTAATGCAGGTAATAGGGTGAATGGAGCTTTGAAGGCTTTTATGAACAGTCATAATGTATTCAAAAAGGCACGTTTGGCTGTGCATAGAGGGGTGTTGGTACCTACACTTATGTATGGTAGTGAAAGTTGGGTATGGCAGAAGAGTCATGAAAGTAGAATAAATGCTGTAGAAATGAGAGGACTGAGAAGTATGTGTGGTGTGTCTTTGACTGACAGAGTAAAGAATTGTGTGATAAGAGAGTGTTGTGGGGTAAAAGAAGATGTAGTGACGAGCATCGAGAAAGGTATGCTAAGGTGATTTGGGCACGTGGAGAGGATGGATGACAAAAGACTGACCAAGCAGATATATAAGGCAAGTGTGGATGGGACAGGACGAAGGGGAAGACCTAGGCGGATGTTCTCTGACCAGATTGGAGACATCCTAAAAACAGGGCAGGTTAGAAGTACCCTGAACAGAAGAGCATGCATGAGAAAACTGATGGGAGTGAATGAAGCAAGAAAGATATGTCAGGATCGTTGCAAATGGCGTTCCGTAGTCTCTACCTACCCTCCGGGAAACAGGCGTGAGTCTATGTATGTATGTATGTATGATATCATCATCAGCCTTGAACAGTCCACATGCTAGCCGCCACTGGTTGCTGCACATTATTTATTCTACTCATTTTACACTCATGCTCTTCTACGAGATCAAAGCTACATTTATATTGAGTTGTAAAGTTACAACATTTAACGGGTAAACAATATTCCCTGTTCACAACACAATGTTATTATGTTCGATTGTAAGCGGTTAATATGTTTTGTCTCATCGTTAGCCGCGCTATTCAATCTCTAAGACAATTACCTACATACACAACATGGCGTACATTGCTTAAGGACACCATCCCACTTGCGTTTGTCAGGCTTACACGATCTTCTGATGTAGGACTAGCATGGAAACAATGTGCATATGGCACTCACATAGCATACGTAATATCGCCAATTTCCTCTTCTTTGACCAGACCAATTGGCGTAGGGTTTAATATTGAGTTTTCTGTCTTTTTGCAAAGATATTTATTAGCTTGGTATATTTTCTTTAGTCACCTGAATAAATTAGGTGGAGACACTTTGTATTCATATCCCGTCCTTACACTGTAAACGTCGAACTTAGGCCACTCTTAATTTGGCGTTTGCAATTTCTCCTCTTCGTACCACACTGCCCAGATGGGTTGGTGTAGTGTTTGATGTCAAGTGTTCCGTCTCTTCCCAACTATCTGGGGGCACGGCAGTGCCCCCACCAAGTTGAGCAAAAAAGCGGCACGGCCGTACCATCCTTTTCTTGAAGCAATTCAGGCCATTTTCGACCCCCTATAACTTCGTTGTGGATAAAACTAGAAGCCTGATTGTTTAGTAACCATGCAGGAATTGTATAAAGATGGTGTATTTCAAATTTCATTCAATTTGAACCAGTAGTTTAAGAATTATAACGAGTCTAAATTCTTAATTTTGTCACTCACTGACCGATCATCAAAAGTCTAAGGCACTTCTAGCAGACATAGAAGCTTCAAATTTAGGAAACAATTAGTGTTTAGTGTATGAACCAAGGAAAAACTAAAATATATTTCAATTTCGGTCCAGTTTTCGAGATACATCAACTGCATAAATAACTTTGTAATCCCATATGAATAAAAAGGATTACAAAATTACATTTGCAGTTAGAGCTTCAATTAAGAAAATTATTCGTTGGTGTACAAGAAGCAGAAGGTACCGGAAAGGACAAAAGTAAGACTATCTACAAAAAGAAATGAGATCCCATAAAAACAATACTTGTCAAAAATACCAAGTCTCACGTCCGTAAAAAGTTGTGAGATCCATGTAATACCAAGTCGGTTAATTAAAAATCATTAATGTTTCAAATAAATATATTGACTTGGCAATCGCATTAAACAATCTAATTTATGTATATATGTATTACTTATGAGATATATTGTGTTGCCATGCGATGGCCGAGTCAATCTATTTATTTAAAACATTAATGATTTTTAATTAACCGACTTGGTATTACATGGATCTCACAACTTTTTACGGACGCGAGACTTGGTATTTTTGACAAGTATTGTTTTTATGGGATTTACTATTTACTTCGTATATATTCTAACTTTATATATTCCTCGTCGCCTCTTACAACACTCATGAAATGAAAGGACATAGTGACACGTAGTATGCGTAATCATTCACCACACTATATTATCCTACACATCTAAGAAATGCGAGCGCTGAGTAGGTACAGCAGCCATTCAACGCGAACGCAGCATGCACGCAGACTCAGCGCTACTTACGTTTTGTCGTACGCAACCCAAATGCAAATGGGATCAAGCCCTTAATAGTGTTTATGTACTGTAGTGAATAATTCACTATATCATTGAATGCATAACAAGATAATAATATAATTACGAAGATATCTCTAATATTTGTGCAATTAGCAACGTAATTAAGTGACAATACAGACATGTTCATACATGTTTGATGTGATGGGTATTAGTTTGCAAGGGATACAGTAGTCTAGGGCGACACTTTAGCAATTGCTGAGGATCCTGATTTGTCTTAGTGTCGTTGTTTCAATTTTTAGGAGTAGATCTAATTGGAGTTGATAAGCAACTATTATCCTGCGTTACATACGAGGAGAGTCAGTACGCTTGATTATTCCTATTGACGCTGGTATAAGTCATGAAATAACTCTTTCAGTTGCGAAGGTCATATTGACAACAAGAGCTTCTGATCCAGATCAGCAGAAACTGCTTGAAAACTAGAATTAAGTGTGTTTGCGTGGCATCACAACTCATATCTTACCACCACTAACGTATAAGACTGTTACACAATTGATTGTTACAAAAAGATGATCCTACTAACGACTAATTTCTATACCCGATTTTATGCTACTAATCTACTCTACTAAGAGATTTAAGCGGTCACCGTGGCTGAAATTGGTGAAAATAGAGATATACTTATAGATAGACTAACGACTGTATCCCCGAAGAGTAGGCAGAGGTGTTATATTATATCCACATTTTGTCTTATGGATTTTAGATCCCACGTAATAGGCGCCTCCTATTACCTGGGTCTAATACCGTTACCTAGCAAAATAATAAATCTACCAATAATGATCTTGACCATAAACCTCAAAACAATACAAAATCACGTAGGTGAACAAGTATATTAACTGATTTGCATTCGTTATCAGTTCTCCATACCGTACACACGAACTGATGCCTTATCAGCAACCAGCACTTTTTGCCAATCGGCTAAGACACTACAACCTTCCACCTATCGACGGCATAATGTAACAAGTACTTTATTGTATCGAAGAAGTGCGGCAAGTTTTTCACTTACACATGAAGGATGACTGCCATTCCAAATTCATCTGAATATTTTATACTCCTTTGTCGCAAAAAATCTATCACCATCCAGTCAGTACAGTGCCTAAGACATTTCAAGAAGCACAAAATAACCTCAAGAATTCGCATTTATAGAAAACGGAATAAGAAACAAAAAAGACAATTAGATTACATACATACATACATAGACTCACGCCTGTTTCCCGGAAGGGTAGGCAGAGACTACGGAACGCCATTTGCAACGATCCTGACATACCTCACTTGCTTCACTCACTCCCATCAAGTTTCTCATGCATGCTCTTCTGTTAAGGGTACTTCTGACTTGTCCTTTTTTCAGGATGTCTCCAATCTGGTCAGAGAACGTCCGCCTAGGTCTTCCCCTTTGTCCTGTTCCATTCACACTTGCCTTATATATCTTCTTTGTCAGTCTATCGTCATCCATCCTCTCTATGTGCCCAAACCATCTTAACATGCCTTTCTCAATGCTTGTCACTACATCTTCTTTTACCCCACATCACTCTCGTATCACACAATTCTTTACTCTGTCGGTCAAAGACACACCACACATACTTCTCAGTGCTCTCATTTCTACAGCATTTATTTTACTTTCATATCTCTTCTGCCATACCCAACTTTCACTACCATACATAAGGGTAAGCACTAACACGCCTCTATGTACAGCCAAACGTGCCTTTTTGGACACGTTTTGACTGTTCATAAACGCTTTCAGAGCTCCATTCACACTATTACCTGCATTAACTCTCCTTTCAATATCTTCTTCTTTCTTACCATCTCTTGTAAACAACAATTAGATTACATTTTTCCTTAACAACCCTTTCCTTTCATTTATTTTTTATTATTTGAATAAAGACAACTCCCGCATTAGGACTAAATCCTGTGTTGCGAGGGACTTTACAAACATACAACTAACGGACTCAATGAACACCCAGACTCGAAACAACAATTTATGAATCCAACAAAGTGTTGTCTCGTGTGAGGATCGAACCCACAACCCTTCGGCCGCAGTGTCAAGCGGTGAGGCGGCCGCTTAAACTTCTACGCCAACCGTGCAATCAAATAGCGGCTTCTGGTCGTTTCTTTTAATTGTGTAATAAATGAGATCTGGACCGTGTCGGAGCGCAACTCTGTATTTGTTGTGTTTTGTTTTTGTGTTTGGTATTTATTTTTTCCCGATCATTGCAAGGCAGCTGTCCGATGCGGCAAAGTTTCGTACCTTTAATGGACTTTATAGAACACAAAAATTTGTACATACATACATACATACATATCGTCACGCCTTTTATTCCCGAAGAGGTAGGCAGAGGTGTATTTCTACACCCACTTTTCGCCAGATATACTTTAGTCCCACGTAATAAGGGGCGAGCCTATTGCCGTACCGGGCACATTTCCAGACTCCGTGCTGCTACTGAGAATTTCGTGACAGAAAAACCCAATATCACTGCCCGACCCAGGAATCGAAACCGGGACCTCCTGATCCCACGCGCACATTTATGCCGCGAGACCAACGAGGCAGTCGTATAGGGTTTGATGTCGAGTTTTCCGTCTCTACGCAAAGATGGTATTTGCATCGTGTTATCTCTTAGTCGCCTCTTACGACACCCACGGGAAGATAGGGGGTGGTGACACTCGTATTCTATGCCGTCAACCACACGGCAATTAAAAAGCCAGCACAAAAATTTGTACTGGCTTTTAAATGGTTGCTTGTTGTATTATTGTGTTTTATTCATGTTTGAGTCTGAATAATATTCAACCGACTAAACCATCAAGCCTATTAAATTGCATTTCATTTAAAAACGTTTAACCGTTTAAAGGCATTCACTGACATAGACACGAAAAGAAGAACAATGTAAACGAAGAAATCGGTATAATCAAGACAGAACTTCTGGAACTTCGTCAAACTCAGGATAGTGAGGCCAGTATACCTACTGCATACAGTATATCATACTGGTTTCAAGTCAACTGGATAGATATGCTCGTCTCACGAGCTAATCTATCCAGTTGTTGATATTAAGTATGCAGAAAGACAATACGAGAAATGCATAAGCGCTGTCCCGGTATAATCTGCGTTGCTTTCATTTTTAGGGTTCCGTAGCCAAAAAGGCCAAAAACGGAGCCCTTATAAATTCGCCATATCTGTCTGTCTGTCCGTTTGTCTACACATTTGCAAATTGGTAGGTAAATGTATTCTGTAAACCGCTTCACGACGTTATGGAAAATATATTCTGGAGATCGTTATAAAATCTTCCAACGAAAATTGGTTGTTTGGTGAGCACATGTTGAAAACCGCAAACATATATAAAACATAATAATTTATGCTGGCGAAAAATGATGCTGGTATATGGTTAAGTGAAAATAATAGGTATGTTTAGTGGATACTTCTACTGCGGAACCCTTCATGGTCAAGACCTACTCGCTCTTGATTTATTTTTACCCACTCGTGTGATCTAAGATTACTGCACCTATACTGGTACTGGTTAAGCGTTCGCCTTACAATTTAGCGCTGAGCTTATTGTTGCTTCAATTCCATACGAATTATCATGAATATATCGACGGCGGAAAGTGAAAACGTAGTAATCCACAAAAACGAAAATATTCACCAGAACAAAAAAAAACTTTTACAGTTTTTTTAAAAGGTCACGATTTTTGGATATTATTCTTGTTATTTTTTTTTCTAAATATTGTTCTATCCCTCAAACTTCATTCTTACAATTATTTTCCATCATTTTGTTGACTACGATATTCTAAACTATTTTTACAGAACGTAAAACGCTGTAATTGCACTATCGAATTATATGGAGCTGGGCTTAACCCTTTTTAAGGAAAGCGAAAACTGCTGCTATACTTGAAACAAGGCTGCACAACTATAAACTGTAAACTAACTAAACTTAATCTCTTATATGATTCTTCTTTTTTCGCTTGATGTTTGATTAGTATATTCATCGCTTCTTCAGATATTTAATCGTAGCTTTAGCGGCAAAAACTTAGTCGTCAGCACGGGAGCCAGCATTTCTGTCAACGTGCATCTTTTTTACGGAAAACGAATTTGTTGTAATAGACATAGTATAACTTATAACTGTTTTTTTCTGTAACTTACAGCCTTTTAAAATGCATGTTAATTTTAAAACTATTCATCGTAAAATTACGAGACCCGGACCGTTTGATGTAATTTTTTTTTCTGATAAAAACAGTGCAATAAAAAAAATTGGTTGCCTGTAAAGTCGGTATACGGGCGAAAGTTTTACGTGACAACGACTTTGAGTGGTAAAATAATTTTAATGTGAATATTCATTCGTATAATAGGAAGAAGGATGAAAGACGCGTGCCTTTTACTTTTTATGTCTGTCTCTCTCGCTCTTAGGCGGGACGCGTGCCTCTCACTCGCTCTCATTGTGAGCGCATAACGTGAGCGGAGCGTAACGCAGTTTCTTGAAGTGTCACCCGGCAAACCAATTTATAAGACGTTGTCACGTCAAAAATATTTCATAATTTGTGGACTACAAAGTTTTCGTTTTCTGCCGTCGATATATTTTTCGCTAGAGAACTCTAACACGTGCTTTAAAAAAGGTATGAAAGTCGAAAAACGTAAGAAGTCGAGAAACCATTGCCTGGATACAATCGTGGAGTAGTTAGCCGCATATTATTTTAAGAAAAATCAAAGTCCAGCCACTCAATAGTAATTGTAATCAAGCTTCTGTAGCGGTATACATATTTATACACACCTAATTATATCGCAGCGTGGTCACGTAACAAACTGATGACATCATAACACCATAGCACACACGGAAAAGGGTAAATAATTAAGTGAGCTAACACGCAGAAATAACAGACCTTAAAACATGAGTATTTTACGGGCAACACGTAGGAAATATAAATGGATGCCCGGATAGGTTTTTATCCGGCGGTTGAAACGTTTAGGAAGAGGAATTCATGTCGAATAGGAATGGAGGCGGTCGCGTTCAAACATTAAATTTGAGTGTTTTGTTTGTGATGTGTTCGTATCTTTAAGGTTAAGAATAAATAAATTGGTCATTTATGCCAGCCTAATTTGTCACATGAGATAGCATTTTTAGTCCGTGTCGCTAATGCTCCATATGAAATTTTCTGCTGTCCTATAATTTCTGAAAAAGTTAAAAAATATCAGGGAGCCTAGTTACCTCATAACCGAAGCAGATTTTTTCAGATTTGTCAAAAACCTGAACAGAAGTCTTAAGTGGCAACAAGGACGTCCTTTCAATTGTTTCAACTTAAATAAGAATCATAAATTTAAATGTAGTCTTAAACTACAAAGTATCCATTTTATAAATCTAGAAGCAAATGCAAAACTTGTTTACCTTTAAGGTAAGACGGTTTTTCATTTTAATTATCCAATTTTATTTCAGCGGTAGTATAATCTAAGGATGAGCTATGAATTATAGCTTTCTTTGTCCTCCATTTTTGCTTTTGTGTGGCGCCACAAGCGGCGATAATATTGAAATTATTCACAACCTTCTTAGCTTGGATGAAAAATATTATATAATGCTGTTGGGCTATTTTTAAGATAGAGATTTTTGTTAGATGCCGTGTGGTTGACGGCATAGAATACAAGTGTCACCACCCCCTATCTTCTCGTGGGTGTCGTCAGAGGCGACTAAGGGATAACACGATGCAAATACCATCTTTGCGTAGAAACGGATAACTCGACATCAAACCCTATATGACTACCTTGTTGATCTCGCGGCATAAATGTGCGCGTGGGATCGGGAGGTCCCAGGTTCGATTCCTGGGTCGGGCAGTGTTATTGGGTTTTTCTGTCACGAATTCTCAGTAGCAGCACGGAGTCTGGAAATGTGCCCGGTACGGCAATAGGCTCGCCCCTTATTACGTGGGACTAAAGTATATCTGGCGAAAAGTGGATGTAGAAATACACCTCTGCCTACCCCTTCGGGGATAAAAGGCGTGACGATATGTATGTATGTATTTTTGTTAGATTAAACTTATTTTATTGTGTGCTGTAACAATTTTGGCTGTGGCAATTACATTTTTAATGTAATCATAATAGTAATAATTATGCACCGAGCTTTGTAGTTTTCAATTACAAAATCTTTCGTTTGTAAAATTGAATGTCGTGTGGGTGCTCCAATCTAGCTGGTCATCATTTAAATGCTTGTGCTGCACTACCCAGAGAAGGAAGATTATTTTGTAATCTTATTCGTAGACGTATGTATGTATATGTTACTCCCAAAAAGACAAACAAAAGTGTGGACGGCTCTACTAGCTTCCAAAAAAAAAATAAACCTAACAGAAACACTTGAAATTGTTGACTTTAAAAACGAATTTAGTACCGGTTGGAAATGTAGCATAATAAAAAGTCCGAAAAATACACGTCCAAAATTTTATCCAAACAGAAATGTCCACAGCAACTTACACGTGCCACCCGAAAATTAACACAAAAACTAAAATAAATAATCTACGTCTAAAATACTGTGACCAGCGCATCCTTTTCAAACAGTCACACTTATTTAAGGTTGAACATTAATATTCCATTGCGGCCAGTCTTCCATGTTCAAAAATGTTGAAATGTTGTACATACGAGATAAAGCTGCGTCTACACTACATCTAATTCTGCATACTGATGTGGGATTGTGGAAATTATTTGTTTTTATGAAGATTAGTTTTACTAACATTTCATACTTAAAAAACCGTAAGTCGTAGTTTAATTTCAATGTATAACATTCGCGAAAACCCAGGAAAATATTGTTAGTAAAATGTTTGTGATATATTAGATCTTAATTATCTTTATTGCACAGGCTCACCATCTCACTACCCCATTATAATAAACGATGAGGTTTTGCTTATGATTCTTATAGTAAGTATATCAGAATACATCAAATCCAATCCATCAAAACCATATTACCAACGTCTAAAATAATTATACTCTCACCTGGGATTACATCGTACCTATATTACCACATTATATATACTTACTGAATCACCCCGGCTTTTAAAATAATAACTACCTGCTTACAGGTTGGAAAATATCATTTATATAGTGTTCCCTACTCTTTGTATGAAAGTTATATTAATAATCCGTAACAGACTTCCGAGAAAATTAAGTTATACGGTTTTTAAATATTGGATTTGCTCAACTCTTTAAACGAGTGATAATAGTAATATACTAAAACACCGACTGCTCATAAATATTTGTTATCAACTAGTTTTGTATGACAGTTATTGACAATATCAACATTTAAATAAAAAATACTTCATAAGATCTTCAACAGCAAATTCGACAATAAACTCACGCTTTTCATGTTTTTTTTTGTATACAATTAAGAATTAAAGAACAAACTCCAAATTATTCTACTTTGCTTTGTGATGAGCAACATTAGGTAGGGCAAAATTAACTCTGTTTATGTGTATATCTGGTCATGAGATCATGAAACGGGCTCAGTAGAATATAATTTACTATTTTGCACCAAAAAATATACAGTAAAGGGAGTATAATTTAAGTTCATATTAGTATAATTAATATCTCCTATATACTCAGTGTTAATTTTAATTTTATTCAAGTTTTGTATGACAGTTATTCACAATATCAACAATAAAATAAAAATTATTTCATAAGAATTTCAACAGCATTTTCGACATTAAATATTAGTTTAATTTTTTACGTAATTGTCGTGTTTCCGCAGCCCAGTTGCAATCCAGCACCACCTTGTAAAACGAATATATAACATAAAATTAAAGAAACAAATCTGAAACTGATCCCCAAACCCATCCCAAAACCCCTGAAATAGACCTTCATAAATTGAAAATTAAATCACCTAGAATTCTCGGCTCCCAAACAAACAAAAAACACTTCATAATAAGTCCAATTGTTTAGCAGTTACCATGATTCGTTTAGTTTAGGATTTTTACATCATCTTTAGCGTCTAGGTATAAAAGCACCGTTACCTACTACTACTTTAAACAACATAGAACAACAATGTCAAAGATAAACAGTGACTTAATAAAACTTTGTGACTCAGAGTTAATGAGGCAAGGTGACCATAAATTTACAGCTGAAACTTATTTCGTTTCACTGGAACTACCAGATATCAAGTACGAGTATGATTTTGAAAACATACGGATCAATGTTTTATACTATTTATGCTAACATAGTGTAGTAAAATACTCTAGGGGTGGAGACAGGGTGGCTAGAGGGCCGAAGCCTCACAATTTATCAGTTTTATTCCAAAGACAAATTATGTTTTAGTTGGAAACCCTACATGAGTACAAGTTGAAAATAAAATATGTACTTTCTGTTTCCAGTCAACATCTGAATTTTGGTTTTCTATTTCAAATCAAAACTTACAAATTTTTGGTAGGTAAGTATGGAAGACGATGGTGTCTTGTGTTTTTTGTTCATTGGTTATGTCTATTTGTATAACTTGGAATCTTCAATGTAGTACTTTAGTGTAAGCCCGCCATGATTTATTTCCATTCTATTTTTGTTACAATGCTTTTTTATTTGAGAGGACTACTTTATTTTGCCATCCACAAAAAATATAATCAAACGGCGAATATTAACGCTTAATTGACCAACCTGTTCGATAAGTGGTCAGCCTCTCTTATAAGTTGGAGTTCATGGGTTCGATTTCCACTCTGGTCAAAAGGACGAACATCGCCAACTTCCATTAATTTTAAGCCACAATTGAAATTGTTTTACAGGAAATGCCAATCACAGAAGCAGCGATAGCCTAGAGATACCAACAGATTGCCATGCAGAGGGTCTTGGGTTCGAATCCATGGCCCGCACCAATGACTTTTTGCATATTGTATTGTTAATTATCGCTTGCCCTTTGCCTCGGAGTGCTCGTTAAGCCGTTGGTTCCAGCTGTCATGAAGATTTTTGACAGTCATTCTGTTGTGGGTGCCTTTAATTAAAACCAAAACGCTTTATCCAAGCAGTAACACCTAACAACTTGTCAAGGGAGCTGTAGCGATTCAACAAGAAATCGGGGTCGAAGGCGCATTCCACTTTCTCAAGAGCGAGTGTTCGTAGACCCAGAAAATTAGAAGTATTCAAGACTGACGTTCGAAGCCAATCAATTTCTGGTCGACTTAACTATTCCGGACCCCACCACAGCGAATGGCCTATCAAACTAGGCGTCAAGCATCCGCGCGAGGCACAATCAGCGGGGTTGAGCTCACCTGGCACTGTCTCCAAACAAGCGTAACTTTAGATTTTTGTATTTGGGAAACGCGATTAGCTACAAATACTTCCAAGGTGTGGACGGACACCTTCAACCAACAAAGAACAATTTAGCTATGTGTCCAGGCGCAGGTCCCATTAATACAAATGGTTTTACCCAAAGTACTAGACACGTGATTCAACAATCGCACGAGTAGTGCTGCTCCCGACAGCTCCAATTTCGGGATGGTCAAAGATGTACGAAGGGGTGCAACCTTACTAGTTGCCATGATCAGGGAAACCCTCACCTGACCTGAGGCACTAGCTGTGCGCAAGTATACCACGGCCGCGTGACCACGTTCCGAAGCATCACAAAACCCTTGAAGGGTTGCCTTGTACTTCCCGGGAGGAAGAATGGGACGAGGCAAGGAGATCTCATTGATGGTAGGAAGTGAGGATACAAAAGAGGTCTATTCCTCAACAAGAGAACCGCGGAGAGGTTCGTCCCAAGTCACTCCTGCTGTCCAAAGCTTCTACAAGAAGCATTTTGCCCAAAATATAACAGGACAAATTCAACCGTTTGGATCAAAGGTTCTGGCGACAGTAGACAACACGAGACGTTGCAAATCTACGTTATACGTAAAGATGTCTTATACTGGTCTGTACTGAACGCCGAGAATAGCCATCATGGCAGGGTTGTCAACAATCTCAAATAAATGTGGATCTTGCTGATGATCCTCTGGCAAGCCTTCCAAAAGCGCTGGTGAGTTGGAAATCCATTTGCGCAACTCATAACCAGCGGAGGCCAAGATACCTATCAATTTGTGGATCGCCTCGTCCGCTGTGGAGGCGCCAGAACAAATGTCATCCACGTAAATATCGTCCTTCAGGATGGCAGAGGTTCGTGGGAAACGTAAGCCTTCGCGGTCTGCGAGCTCCCAAAGAGAACGTATTGCCAAGTAGGGGCTCGACCTTAGCTCGTAAGTATTGGTATTGAGCTTGTAGACAACCATGGTATCCCGAGGATTCTCTCTCCAAAGGATCAGCTGGAAAAGACGATCATCTGGGTGGATAATCGTCTGCCTAAACATAATTTTTATATCGGCCACAAAGACAACCTGATGTCGGAAGCTGGTGATGACGTCACAAAGGTCCTTGACCAACTTGGAACCAGAATACAAGCATTGGTTCAAGGATACGCCTGTTGAGCCATCAAACACCGTGCGCAGCTTACCAGTTGATGGCTTCAATACCGCATGATGCGGGAGAAAGTAATGCTTCACCAAACGCCAATTCGAATTTGACACAGACATGTGTCCCAATTGTTCACATTCCCTCATGAACTCAATATACTTGTGCCTGAGCTCCGGATCACGACCTATGCGACGCTCCATAGCCGCTTGCCCTCTCAAAATTTTTAAGTGCTTACAAGCATCGACAAATTTCAAGTGCGCGCCGCCACTTGAACACGGGCGCGCTCAATAAATTAGTTTTTGTTCGATTGTTAATAACGTGAGAGGAGTGGTGTTTGATTTTTCTGCAACCTAATGAATGACTCATTCTAATGGTATGAAACAAATTACGTTTGAATGAAATGTTTATTTTAGGCAAGCGGCCGTAACGTAAGCAATGTCGTCTTTAACGACTTACTCGACACTTTTGTTTATCATATTAAAAGAATTAGCTGAAAATTGCTTGTTTTTGTTTTTTCATATATCTGGTGATATTATCTATATAATAAAATAAGTTATAGCAATACTTGCTTAAAAATTATTTAGATGTAATCATTTGAAAAAAAATATATATTTCGCTGACTTTACATTCCGCGCGCGGGGCGTAATTATGGATTAAAAATATAATTGTAAAGAAATTATGTAATTATATATAAAACTTTTATGTTTTCATTGTAAATTAACTGATTAATTATGAAGTTATAAAAAAATTAATAAATATTGTTTATTACTTTAATTCTAGACAAAAAATTATCGTAAAACGGCATTTTTTTATTTTATGTAAAAAAGTTTAAATACATATTTATGCATAAATAAAGGTTACATTGATGCGTCGTATTATTTTTTTATTATGAGTATCTGAATAAACCTTTGATAAAATATATAATACTCATATTGTTTATGAGATATTAGGTATCGCAAATACTGGCGGGTACTTCAGTTTATTTTGACGGGAAAAAGTAAACAACTGTGCAGATTCCAATAAAAATAATTCTCATCAGATTCTTATCAGAATTGGTTTTTATACATGAATCTAGTTAAATCTAGTTGGAAAGAAAGTTATGTAGGTTTGAATCTAATATATAACATAAAACGGTATTTTAAAAATTAAATATGAAAATTGGCGCCAATTAAAAAACATCTTTGTTTTATTTTTTTATGTTTAATCTTAAAACGTTTCTTTACATAATATTTATTTCCTCTAAAAGTAAATTAAATAACCTTTCTAACCGTGTATAACATTATTCTTATATACCTTCCATAATAAAAAACGATGAGAAAAAGGAATATGTCAGGAATATAAGATCGCGCTCAAAAATGGCAGGAAAATATTTCTAATTTTCATTTTATACTGCCCTTGCATGGGCTTCAACTACATTACATGGTTTTAATTTATATCACTGAAAGCTCATTTAAATTACGCGTCTATTGATATGCAACATACCGCAATCGGTTAAGTTATCCGAGTTCCACAAACAGATAAGTGCGCAGCGGAAAAGCGTGGGAAAAATTACAGTTTACGCGCTCATCTGTTCGTCCAAAAAAGGGAAAATAGTCCTTTTGCGTGGTCAAGCGGATAGCCAACAATCTCTTTTCGGCTAAAGGTCGTGACTCACCAAGCGGAAGCCGAACAGACAGGATGGTTAGCTTCGTACTAATCCGATCAGAACGGAGTCGACCAGTATTGTTCTGGAAGAATAACTCGCACTCCTCATGTTCTGGATTCAAACGAGCAGCTTGAGGTGGCTCCTCTATCTTCCGAAACCCCTGAACCGTATCAGAGAGAGCGGAGCCTACAGTCAACAAATTATCAAGTTCGGGTGGAGGGGGTTCCCTAGATACAGGTCCCATCAAGCAAATCCGAATATGGTCGGGATGGCAGTCAAACCATTTGGCACCTAGACCCGTTTCCCACCAATCAAAATTCCACCGAGTACATCAGAGCTAATCAATAAATCGATTTGTCCTAGTGTGTCATATTTGGGGTCTGCCAGTTCCAATCCCGATGTCAAATTCTCCATAGCAGCAGGTAGCTGTTTCTGTGGATACATACCCAAAATATTCTTCAGCACAATAGCTGAGGTTTTAATCCTCGGGTGTAAAGATTCAACAGGGGCAAACAAAACCCTAACTTGCCCTTCAACAGTAGATGCTACGTCACCTATTCCCCGTATACAATTCGGAAAAGAACCCATATTTTATTTAACCTGCCCTACCAAATAAGTGGAAAAAATGAACATGTGTCCAATATAGCGCGGACAACAACAGAGGCCCCCGTGGGTCCCCAGACCCTAACAGGAACCGTTAGTAGGATAACGGTCTCAATGGGGGAGGTTGGCGTTATAGGGCAGGAGTCAATAACCTATGTTGCCTGGGCGGCGACCGTTGGCCAGGACCAGGCAAATCAAAATGAGGGTGCGGTTTGTAGTCCTCAAAGGCGCGGTGATTCGATCCGCGCGCCATCTGTAGGGGGTCATAATGACGCACCCGCCCAAAACGAGGTGGGCGCGAGTCAAGGCGGGGACGCTCCGCCAAAGGAGGGGAATACCTGGGGCAGCAGTCATGGTGCTGGTGACACTGAACAGTCGCACTTCTGGTGCGCGAGAGAAAGGAGGCGTACGCACGCTACGGTTCTCCAAGCGGGGTGAGTGGCAATCAAGTGAGCGAGGCGAATCTCGGCTGCGCGTCGGTGAGCCTCGGTTGCCATCTTCAAAACACCCGCTCGGCCGCAGCGTCGCCTGTTTGGACAAGCGGCCTACCTCTTTGGCATTCATGCAGAGAATGTCCAAATGCTGTCCTCCACAATGAGGACAGGGGCGAGAGTTTGGCAGTCTCGCTGGTAGTGGTATCCCAAACATGAGAAGCAAAGGCGGTGGGCATTCGCGATGCGCCTAAGAGAGGCGACATGAAGGTCCAAGAATGCCCTACAATTGGCCGTTCTGTGCCCCGTGACCTTGCAGTAAGAGCATTCTACTGGGCTCTGCGTGACTGCAAATCGAGGAGGGCGCCGATCAACATTTCCTCGGGTGTGAACGCGAGCCTGCTCCTTGACCTTGGGCGGCTGCGACTTAGCCGGCGTATCAGCACCGGAATTGTCCAAGACCCGGCACTCCTCCTCCAAAAACTTTTCTAAGTCTGCAAAAGGGGGCAGATGTGTCGCACTATCCCCTTCAAAGCGCTGCTCAAACCGCGACCTTAGGTGGGCAGGCAGCTTCTTGAGCACTATATGTACCAGCAGGTAGGACTATTGGTCCAAGGGCAGATCCAAGCATTTGAGGGCGTTTATCAACGGCGGGTTCAAAAGTTGGGTGCGCAACCCAAGACCCGGGTGAGCGTGGGTAAACTCAAAATCTGCTCGATATGGGTATCTGCGAGGCCACGTTTGTTGTGGTACCTACGGGTGATTAAATCCCGAGCCGTCTGGTAGGCCTCGTCAGACACGGGCAGATGCTGGATGAGGCCTTTGGCCTCCCCATCCAAAACCAACATCATGTAGGCAATTTTTGTGCCGGCCGAAGGTCAGCCCTGGCATCAACCAGGCTGTCAAACATGTTGTTAAACCCCAGGTAGCTTCCTAGGCAGCCATCAAAATGTGGGAGGTCTAGCGTGTGAAGCCGACTCAACAGTCCCGGTGCTGTCTTAGGAAGATCCTGCTTCAAAACGGGTTGCCCGTCCCTCTCAGCCATCAACTACCTTGCACAGTCGGAGACAGCATTATATATGTCCAGTATCTAGGCATAGTCCTCACTGACTTTATTTCGCTGGTCCACCGTGAAGTCAACGACTGACACTTTGAGACAGCAAGCGCTGAAGGCACAAAATTGCTGTTCCACGCTTGCCAGGCGATTAAGTAAGTAATGTATTAGGTTGCCAATGCAGCAAAGATGTGCGGGCCATAAGCGTAAAGGAGCGGTGGCTGAGTGGAATGTATCAATGGAATCACTTGCACTGAAGTATTGAAAAATTATTGAGTAACAGTACCTACTTTGAGCACGCTTCAAATGTTTAAACACTCGCTTAAATTGTTACAAAGAAACTCAACATACACGCAGAATCCCTTACAAGTTTTATGTAATAAAAACTTCCATATCATCATGTGCATTGTGTGTGTGTTAGCCATATAGGATCTGGGTTATATGCGAATTAAATTCTAAATTATCGCTTGCTAAGCCGTAAAGAAAACACTTCTATAATGTTTTCAAAAGACATGTCTGGTGACTCTGCCAACCCACACTTGACCAGCGCGGCACGCTATGACGTAACTTTTTACATAACGAGAAGAGGCCCGTTTAGTTTCCCAATATTTATTACTAGAGCTGTGTTATAAAGCAATTACACCGCTCAGTTCATCTTTGCTATGCACGTACTGCTAGAGGCAAGTGACGGTACTCCAGTATGTGAGTAATAGTGATGCAGATGGATCCCCCACGCACGACGCTCCATCTATCATCGCCGCTAGACAGCTGCCGCTTAGAGTTCTACCTCAGATCCTGTTATATCGTACCCCCTTCCCCCTCCATAATCTTCGTCCGTCCCTCCTGTACCTGTGTGACACTGTGCATCTATTATATTTGCTTGTAATAAGTTTTGTGTTTTCTTTTGTATCGCACTGCAGCTGAAACTGTATGTATGATTTCAGAACTTTAAAATAACTAAAGCGCACCTTTGCGGGTAGTTTTATGAGCGACTAATAACCACAGATTACCATTTTGTTTCCTAATAGATCTAAAAGCATGCTGCTGCGTCGAATGTACATTATCTCCACATCACTTATTTCACCTAAACAATACTATTTGCCGTTACAGCAAAAGAACAATACTTACTTTTGCATTTAACGTATTTACCTCTGCATTGTATTGCATCCGGGTAGAGGACAACTAAGTTAGTTATCCTCAAACCAGGAAAAGCCTGAGCTATAAAGTAAACTAACGAGCATCTAATACCCAGACACCAAATAATCGTACAAACCACAATAACTTCTTCTGAGTAGGCATTGAAACCATTAGCTCTAAATCCCCTAATGTGAGGGTCACTACACACTAGACTTACAGACTAGTCAAAAATGTTCCTATAGATTTCTTGTTTACTTTGTCCGGAAATTCCATACTAAAACATTTACCCACTATTAAATAGCCTATCAGCGAATAAAGAACTCTTTGATTAAGATATTAATCAAAATAAATCTGTCTTAAATGAGGAAAGTTGTCCGCAGTGGGTTAACAGGCTTGCTTTAAGAAATGCGTCATGTTTATAAGTTGGGCCGTGGGGTGCGCACTTTATAAACTTCGCAATTAAGTGCGCATAAACCTCGCTAATGTATTTTATTTTCGTAGATAACGTAATGTTTATGGCGACCTCTGATTTTATGTTGCGTTTTGTAAATTAATTTGAGGCCCAGTTTTAGTGGTTGAAGATACTTCGTGGATTGTTTAGCTATAGCTTAGGGTCCTGTTAGGCGTCCCCCCCCCTCGTCGGATCTTCACTTGCCGTGGTGGGGGGGGGCTCAGTAACTGTGGGTTTCAGGTACACTCACGGTGAAGCTAAGCGGGATCCCGGGAGGGGACGCTCCACGTGGGCTTGGGTGAGGCCTGGGTAGGATGCGTCCCAAGGTGCGGGTGCGGGGGACAGTTCTGTCTGTCCCTCGCAGTCGGGCGCGGTCGCCGGAGAAGAGGCGTGTCGGTGTTGCGTTGCCGCGCGCTCTATCTCTCGCGACCAAATGGGGGCGCACCACTGTTGCGTCGCGGTGGGGCCGCAGAGGAAGAGGAGATGCGGTGTTGCGTTGCCGTCCTCCCTGTCCTCTGCGGCCGCTGGGTCTTTTGGCGGCGGAGCCAAATACCTCCATCAGCCGCCAAGGAGGGTTTTGTTTGGGGCCCTTCTAACGGGCCAATACCCGTCGGGGGGTTGCGAGGAATGCTTCGGTGATACCCGACCCTCCGACACATGGGTACATGAGAAAAAAAAAGAAAAAAGGTTTCTGTTAGGCGTATGTACAATCGAAATTGTGATGTTAACGTTGATTGAGAAATTAAACGGGCCTTAAAGTAGTCGTGGGTTTTTGGGAATTCTAATCATTACGCTGACGACGCATACCGAAGCAGCATCATCGTTTCTACTATCTGTTTATAAAGTCATCGTCTTAGAAATACTGTGACGGCCGGTGTCATGTCAAACCGTCGTCACGAAACAAAATAATTAGCAAAGAGGTTTGAAGACTATTTTATTATTTGGAAATTAGTTTTTAGTTCGATGACGTATACACTCTGTCAAGTGTTCGCCAAATCCAACCTCTCTGCGCCAAATTCACCAGTCATTGACAACTAGGCAATGGGCGTGCGGATAACACATCCCGTTCACGTTCTGATGGCGTGGGTTCAAATCCCAGTCTCTTCTGAGTTTGTTTCGGATGTTTCTTCTCAGGGCAGTCAGTTAGTAAACACCGGCCTCATCTAGCTTAATTTAAAAAAAAAAGTATGACTTTGTTTTAGTGTTTATTATAATGAACCTATGAACAAATAAATGATTTGAATTTGAATTTAATTTTGAATTTGAGTCATAACAGTTATGTGGATTTTTGTTTTTATGAAATTTGGAAAATGTTTATGAATATTTGGCAAATATTAAAAAAAAAAGATTACTTAAATATTTCGAGTAAAAATTAGAAAATTCTAGAAAGTTCAGGAAGGAATGGAAAGGTTAAAAAGAGACAGGAGATGGAAAAACAATTGACTAATGAAATGACAATCGAAATTAGTGGATCTAGAATATTCCTAGGGGTATATAAGGCGATGTAGACGTTCTGAGCGCCAGTTTAAGTTGAGAAGTGGTAAAGTGGAGAAGAAAAGGAAGAAGTAAAAGGAAGAAAGAAGAAGTAGTGAAATAAAATTAAGTGCAGTGAAGTGCAGTACAAAAAACGCTAGTGTTGGTGATGTCCGCGTCGAAATTGAACGACGCGTCGTGTGTGTGTGAAATCGAATAAAGTGTCATCAGTGCTACTCGCTGTTTCCTTCCAATCCCGTTATCCCGTCGGTAACAATTGGTGTCAGAAGTGGGATAAGATGGTTCAAAGACGTGAGAGATGCCGAGAAAAGGAGCTGTCACACGTGCGAGGGCTGCCGCCCAAGAGCAAGGCGATTCTAATCCGGAAGTCGTGGCCATGGAAACTCTTTCGCAAGGAAGCGGATCTGAAGGAGGGTTACCTATGTCCGGAGGTGCAGATAGCCAGCTATACCTCGCAGACTTCGCGGCAATATTTCAGCAAACCTCGCAGCGACTCGAATCTCGACTCGAGCAAAACTCGCAGCAGCTTGAATCCAAGCTTCAGCACTACTCGCAACAGTTTAAATCTCTGAAGGCAGAGCATGAACGTCGTCACGGTGATATTATGATTGGACCACGTCTGTAAGATCGCTGAGATCGAGACGTATTTCAGTGAAATGCAATCGCGCGTGGCTGTAATAGAGGAGGAGATGCAGTCACGCATAGCAACCGTTGAGTCCCGTATAGCTACGATAGAGGTGGAGTTAAGGAAGATGAAGTCCAACAGCCCTTCGATCTCTATTACCTCATCTAGTTCTGGTGGTTATTTCAGAGTGCCATTATTTGATAGAACCACGTCCTGTGTAACAGTCTTTTATCAGGTGGCAACAAGGTGCGGGCCTGCAACGGGTGGGCCATGCCAGTCCTAATGTATTTCTTCGGCATACTCAGGTGGACCCAGACTGAACTAGATGCCCTGGATAGAAAAGTCCGGTCAATGCTGACTGCATCTCGCATGCATCATCCACGCTCATCGGTAATGAGGCTGTACATCCCGCGGAAATGTGGGGGTCGAGGCTTTCTATGTGCTAAGACCCTCCACAACCGCGAGGTGTGCATTCTCAGAGAATATTTTCTGCAGATGAGTGTGGATGTGCATTGTGATGTAGTCGCTGTTGATACCGGACTTACCCCGCTCGCTCTAGCAAAAGAGAACTGGCACAAACCTGCAGTACTCAGTACTGATGACCGAAGAGAAATATGGAGGGGCAAGGAGCTGCATGGACGGTTCTATGGAGCTTTACATGACCCAGACGTCAATTTTAAAGCTTCCATAGCCTGGTTACGTTTCGGTGATCTCTTCGGAGAAACCGAAGGTTTTGTCTTTGCAATTATGGACGAAGTTGTCATGACAAACAACTACCGAAAGTATATACTGAGGGATGGTACGGTTGACATATGTCGGGCGTGTCACCAGCCCGGTGAATCTCTCAGGCATATAGTATCCGGTTGTTCGAGTCTTGCCAATGGTCAGTATTTGCACAGACACAACCAAGTGGCCAGGATAATCCATCAGCAACTAGCCCTTAAATATGATCTCATTGGTTCTGAGGTACCGTACTATAGATATGTGCCCGACCCAGTTATCGAAAATGGTCGTGTATTGTTGTACTGGGATCGGACTATCATTACAGACAGGACTATTGTAGCCAATAAGCCTGATATTGTAGTGATAGACCGAGCAGAGCGACTCGCAATGATAATCGATATCACCATACCGCATGGCGGCTATCTCGTGAAAGCAGAAAAAGAGAAAAAGATTAAATATTTGGACCTAGCTCAAGAGATTGTTGACATGTGGCATGTAGATTCGGCGATCATTGTACCGATAGTCGTGTCGGTGAATGGTTTAATCGCCAAGAGCCTCGACCAACACCTAAAGAGGCTCACACTAGGCAGCTGGATCAAGTCTTTGATTCAGAAGGCAGTTCTTCTCGACACGGCGCGCATCGTGAGGAAGTTCTTGTCTCTGAGGCCCTAACCACCGGTGGATTGGTCCCTGTACCCGACACTGGTGGGTCTCCGTGGTCCCTTTTATATTTCTAAACGTATTTTATTTCCTAATGAAATGTACTTTATTAATATAAAAGAAACTATGTGTTAGATAATAAATGGAGTGAATAATAATAATATCCCTTTATTTCAGACACGGGGTCCATATTTCAAAAATTAATTACAAAAGAACATTATAATAAATCAATCAGTAAGAAATTAAATTAAATAACAACCATACACGTACAATAACATAATCATTAGCATAAAAGTATAATAATATAAAATCATAGCATTTAAAACATTCAGCATAAAAGAAAATCACATTTACATAATAAAAACATAGAAAATAGTCAGCTATAATAGGAGTCGATATAAAGAAACAATAGTTATAAAACAAATAATAAACAAAAATAAAATCATTCTAGTAAAATCATTCGTGATAAAAATTTAATAGGCATAATAATGAGGACATAAGAAACAATAAATTCATTTATAATTTATGTGGCAATTTTTAACCACTGTCGGTAAAAGTTGGTCATTAGTAATCTTTCGGATAGACTCTTAACAATAGTATTCTTACACTTGTCAACCCTGGACATAAAATTCGCGACACGACTTCTCTGAATAGCCTCAAATGAATTGACTCTCGCCTAAAAAAACATACCGGACGCACTGCAACATCGTTTTAGTCCGTTTAAGTGCCTAAAAATTTTATTATAGGCAACCCGAATACTATTGTGTGCTTTTTTGGGGTAGTTAGTCCATAGTTGACAAGTATAGAAAGTCTGACAAAATGCTCGAAATAGTGTCATCCTCACATCCGGGAGAGCTCTAGTAAACTTTCTGATGATCATGTTCCCTACCACACAAAGCTCTACGTTGACGCTCGATGTCTTTGTCGTCTTTCAAATTTGACGTAACAACGTGACCAAGGTACTTGAAGCTATCTACAATTTTTATAGGCTGACCATTGAGACGGACACATGGGACTATGTCGGGGCCTCTGCCAGACCTAAATATTACCATTTCCGTTTTCTTGACGTTGTAAGTGAGGTTATGTTGGATTGCATATTTTTAACAAATCGAGATAAGCCGCCTTAAGCCCTTAATCGAGGGGCTCAGCAGCATCATGTCATCAGCATAGCTCAAATTATTAACGTATCTGTTGTCTAATCTGAGCCCTACCGGTGTGCTGCTCAGCTCCACGATCAAGTCATTTACGTAGAGGTTAAATAGGTCCGGCGATAAACTCCTTTAGCGAATGAAATGACAATCGAAATTAGTGGATCTAGAACATTCCTAGGGGTATATAAGGCGGTGTAGATGCGCTGAGCGTCAGTTTAAGTTGAGAAATGGTAAAGTGGAGAAGAAAAGGAAGAAGTAAAAGGAAGAAAGAAGGAGTAGTGAAATAAAGTGAAGTGAAAGTGTAGTGCAGTGAAGTGCAGTGCAAAACACGCTAGTTTTGGTGCTGTCCGCGTCGAAATTGAACGACGCGTCGTGTGTGTGTAAAGTCGAATACAGTGACATCAGTGCTACTCGCTGTTTCCTTCCAATTCCGTTACCCCGTCCGTAACAATACAAATAACAGGTTATCCCTGGTAAAGATTGAGCGTATAACAATTGGCGCAATAGCAAGCAGTAAGGCGCCACTTAACGGCGCTACTAAGTTTAACTAAAAAGGTTGTACATGCATTGCTTGAGAAATGATGGCTATTTCTCCAGGAATGCACATTGTCATTATTCTACCAACTTCTTAATAATTTTTACTAAGCTTAAATCAATGTAATCAATAAAAGGCGTCAAATCAGACCGAATGTGAACTGAATAAAATAACTGCACCATTTTTTATTTGACCAGCGAGATAAACGCTAGGTCTCTTTAAGGAAGAGCAGTATTAAAATTCTTCAGCTCATCTAGAATCGCAAAAAATCATCATAATCATCTGTAACATTAGCTCTCAGCTTGATACACTCAAGTTGAACTTAGCTTTCATGTAGTCGAGAGTATTTATACTGACTGAATGCTAACGTATTTGTGGATTTGTGTCCTAGTATGCAAGCACCCACAGACGGTATGGAACAAAGTTTGCGATAAAGAGGAATATCACTTAAAAGTATAGTTCTAAAGTTGAAATTTGTCATTTGAGCAAAATGCTTTGAAATACCTTTGAGTGCGTGTGTCATATGCGGTGATTGGAAGATTCAATTTTATTATCAAACTTTTCAGTTATACCTTCCTTGTCGTTAAAAAGTACTTTCTCGTGCCATGTCGACGCAACCCGCGCCAGGTTTGAGAGCTTATAGACTTGAATGCCTTTCTCCTTAACTTACAGCCTCTACCTTCCTTCTTTTGGCAGCAGCTTGGATATATTTTGGTATCGCTTTGGTACTGTAAAAAAAATGGAAAAACGTAACCACTTACAACTTCGTCAGTCATTCTAAGAAAAGACAGACACATCGCTATCTATAATCTATTATGAAGAACTAAAACGAAATCTTGCAAGTACATCTCACTATTTTCTTTCTGTACAAGAAAGAAGAAAATTCGTTTCAAGTAAATACCGTGATAGTGCTGACACTAAGAATAGTTACCATCGGGAATAATTCTGTTAGAATTGCAATTGTGGCCGCAGTGCGACTCGTAATTTAGCTGAATTGCCACAGGACCGTTCCTACAATTAAGCAAGTTTTCTTAGAAAATAGCAATTGAATTTTTATAACTTAGAACATTCTTTGTTTTACGTCGGCAATCTCAAAGTAGCGTCTCAAAGAGCAGTAACAGTTAAATCTTTGTGATGTAGAAACATCTGATGCGATGGAATGTTTTTATTCAACTGTATACTGAAATAATTTTTGTTTTTTTATACTTAAATTGATTAGCAGATTTGAGCATGATTAATACCTGGAGTTTCATCGAGAATTGTCTGGTTTTGTAAATGGGGCATATATTTTTGTGTGAAATAAATGGGTATGGAGATTGTGGATAATAGTGCATCTTTGGCATTGATTTGGCAACGTTTTCTAGAACAGGAAAAAAAGCTTGATGTGGTGTAAAATAGTAATTGAAGTAATTGTTACATGGTTTATTGTATGTTTATATATATTATAATCTGCTATAATTTGGAAAGCATATAGTGAGTGGTAAATATGCTAAAACCATAAAGGTGAGGTTTGAACTGTTTGAAGTTTGAACAAATTAAAACAATTTGCCGCGTAGGTATATTTGTGACCTCTAAGTCGGAAAAGTTGTTAATTGGACACGAATTTCGGACACAATAGTCCTGAAAACTGTCTGTCCCCTGTGATATCACCCGTGGTATTATGTGTATTACATACTTCACAACTACTGATAATCGGATATGAAAGGAGTTTAGTGATGTAGACACGATTACAAAGATACTTGTAAAGATAACTCTGAGCCTTGATAAGCAGTCTAGAATATCAGTGCAGTGGTAGCTGCATACCACTGACTGATACGGAAACGGTTCACGGAATCGTAAGTATCCACTAGGATGGGTTTGATCGGATGGTTAAACGGCACCACTGGTTGTGGTATTCATACCGGAGCGCTAACCTGCTTCGGTAGGCAGGTAAAGCAGTCAGTGGCTAAGTCGGAGGCCATTGGGCTTAAAACTGCGAAACCAGAGATGGCCACAGTCTCGTACAAAAAAAATAAATAATGAGCTATACATACGAGTATATACCAGTTCTGTAGTACTTCCGTCGGACTGCAGTCCACAAGGCGCAATCACCTAGCCTGGTTCTCCCTCTCGTTGGAATAACACCACACCTTATTCCTGCACACCAGTATTTAATAGATTCTATTCCTGATAACAAAAAGTCGACCTGTTCGCAATTTTCAAAGCTTTGTCGTATCTTTCAGAAGTTAGCAGTTTAATCTTATTCATAATCTGTAAGTAGAAGGGTTCCTTAATATTACGCAACACATCCTTCTTGCACATTGAAACCAGTCAAAGTACTGTATTGCTCTTTCGTACGCAGCCACTTATTATCGAATTCAATATTTGAACTATAAATAGATTGTAGATTTAAGATTCGTTTTTGACATAAGCTTCATACAAAATATGTCAAACATGAATTTAAAACCTACATATCCATCTATAGTTCGAATATTGAAAATGGCCGTTAGAATATGCGTATCTACCAGGTTTGGAACCCTCAGTACGAAATTTATAAATCTCGCGTTGAGGGCATCCAAAAAAAGTTTCTACGATACCTTGACTACAAGGCACAGCAATGTTCATTTGATTATGAGCACAGATGTAAAAGGTTTCACTTCTTAACTTTGGCAATAAGGCGACGTATTGGCGATGTTAGTTTTCTGTTAAAAATTGCTAATGGTTCAATTGATTGCTAATGCTTTAATTTCAAATTACTTTGATCCCAACACAAAAGAATGTGTCCCTAAATAACACTAGTCTTTGATTTGTAATCATTAAAATATTTCAAAAAAGTATAATTTTGTTTGACTCGCTACAAAAACAATCATACAACCAAAAAATTATAAAAATATTTTGAGGCTAAAGTGTTCATTGGGGCAGCGCCGGCCATTTGTAATGGTATTTTGCGTTACACACATGGCCGTCAGCGAGCAAAAGGTGTTCAAGTTCACCTTAGTTGTGCCGGTCATTTAAGCCCCCCATGGCCCCAGCGCTTTTACCAAGTGCCGGTCATTTTGACCCCCCATGGCAGCCAACGTGATATTGAATGTACCATTTAGTTCAACGAACTATAGGGTAATGTCTTTTCCATAAGCTCTCGCACAGGATCTTAATATTGATCTGTTTTGCACTAGTGTTACCACCATGAGGCGGCAATTGGCTAATTTATACTTTGATGATATGATTACTAATACCGAATCAGCACAGGATAGACTGAGTGAAATTACCATTTTAGTTCATTTTGGTTTATTATTTTTCTTTAAGTCTAGTTATTTTTTTTCTTTATAATTTTTTTTTGTATACCTATATAGAACGAGTACAAGAATCGTCATACTTTTTATACCCATATGTGAGGGCTTTTAATTGGCAAACTGATAATGTTAATTGTTAATTCATAGATTTAATTAGTCTGTAAGCCTTCTGTAAAACTAAATAAATAATAAAAAATAATAAATATTTACAACTCGCTGTTGAAACGGCAGAGTATAACGAAGTTTACGTAACAAGTCGACTTTAAATAGACTTAATAGATCACGATTTGGTGGAACTGGGTGTACCTATGCCGAATCTTTAAAAAGTTTATCATCATCATCCTACTACTGAATTCAATATTCAATATATCTATGGATTTAAAGAATAGAGATATCTATTAGAAAGAAAGTACCATTCAAAATATGTCAAGTATGTATAGTAGTAATATGTTATATAGGTACACGGTGTCACAAGACCCATCACCAAGCCTAAGTCAACTCGTTTTGAACATCATGGCAAATCATTCTAAGCAAAAATAAAACTTGGGCAATGTTTTTTCAAATAATCATTTTTAAGCCGCAATTAAAAGTGTGGCCGTGCCATTTTCAAAATACCTACTTATCCATGGGTGCATAGGACACCCATACTACCCATAGAACAGGTTGGCGTGGTAATTGCATCGATTTTGTCTAATTACAAAAATTGTATAGTAACTTTGAGCCTCAATAACTCCTGAACCAGTAGTTTCCCAGGTATGGTGCCGAAGTAAAAAATGTTCGTAATGATTGGTACAATATGGGGTTTCAGTTTTCGTTAAGGGTGCTTTTACAACATGTACTTATAAATAGAAATTAAACTACAGTTTACGGATTTTATCGCGTTATATTGTTTTCACTGTTTTTACATTTAAACCGAATGATCTAGAAACTACATTTTTATGTATTACTAGCCGACGTTTCGAATTCTTCGACGTTTCCTAATTTCAAAAGGGTAGATGGTTGGAATGTTCCTCCAGCTTGGGACCCTGTTATCAGGCTAATGAAACCCAAGAAGGACAAAGTCACCAGAAGACATCAAGACACAGTGAGCACATTCTGCGTAGATAGTAACACCAATAGTTGAAAAATTTTCGGGTACTTTGAGATAGCTTTTAAATTCAAGACAAAGACAAATATCACCTCAGTCTGCCGTGAACATGAATCCTGTAAAGAATTCGAAATGTCGGCTAGTAATAAAAATGTAGCTTCTAGATCATTCGGTTTAAATGCAATAACAGTGAAACCAATATAACGCTATAAAATCCGTTAACTGTAGTTTAATTTCAATGTGTAACATTCGCGTAAGCCCAAGAAAAAATTAACCTGTATATAGTCTTAAATATATTATCATTTCAATTCGAACCAACCTTATTTTTATAATTACCAAGTTCAATAAATTCACGTAATATAATAAGATTCTCAAGTCAATTCAAGACTTCAGTTCCAATATTGGCACAAGGTTAAGTACAAAACTTTGTGCGTTGAAATTACATCAACTTACAATTCACGCTGAATATAATCTCGAATTAGTCCCCGTGTGTGTCTTAGATAAATATAATATGCTTATATTAGCTGAATATTTAAATTCTGAACACGATCAAGTTACTGAAAATTATTCAAATTCAACTTTTTGAAAAGTAAATTTCTGATACCTTGAATTGCACAAAGGGTTAAATGACCTGGTGACTTTTGTCAGTAAGCATGCCTTCGGTGACGCATGAGTTGAGCAAAGAAATCTCTTTTATCGTATATCAGCTTTATTTATATTGGCCAAACGTTTCAATTTTAAGACGAATAATCGATATTTTGATAAATATTAAACTAAAATATTTAGTTGCACATTCTAGAGTATGGTTATTACTGTTTATGTTATAAATTATATTAAAAGGGGCTTCGTTAAAAATCATTTGGTGCTTAATCTAATCGGCCAAATAAACAGTTGTATTGAGTTGATCTCAAGATTGTCTTTCTCTTACTTTAGGTAATAAACACACATACACATATGGAAAAAAATATACACATTGACAACAAATGCTATAGAAATTAATTTTATTTTCCATCTTACATTCAGAATATCTTGGTAAAAACAACAGTGTTCTAAATCTTTACATAAAGGTTTAGAACGTTTGGCACACTCATCCATTTATAAACTACTGTGGTCCGATAAACATCATGTTTGGCTGCTGATCTACGAAGAGAAAAAGCATTCTTTTCACTCCTTTTGTCAAAAACAGCGTGAAGTCATTAGTATTATCATATTCCGATACCAATTCCTTCGTCGTCCGTGTCTATTGTCAGCCATCTTAGCTCGCTGTGTAATTTGTCTAAGTTATCTTTATTCTCCGCCAACTTCGCCTCTCTTATCTGTGATTCTGTAAGCTGTAAATAAATACAGTCATGTCAATAATCTTTCATCAGCCTACGCAGATATGTTTATCCCGTTTCGATTGGGTAAATTCAGTCACGTTTTATAGATAACCTTTTAAAATTATTTTAAACGATAAAGTTGATTTTCTTATGCCTTTTGACACTGCAGTAATTACTACTGCTATGCCAAATTGATTCTTTGCTAGAATTTATTAGTCACAAAATTATTGTTTTTTTTATTTCTGCCGAACATATTGACTCCATGCTGCCTGATGTTAAGCAGTCAGTGAAGTCCTATAGTGATAGCCATCATGCCAGCAGCCAGCATGGCATTATGGCATGATGGCCCTCACCTTGACAGCCTTGAGAACAGCCTTTCACGCCCCATTTAAAGGACCCCGGATCATAAGTGGAGGGAAACACGTCACGGCAGAGATAAGAGGCGCCGAACCGTTTGGTGCGTGACGGTATCTGTTCTACCGTGTAAGAGTGTCACCTTAACCCAGCACGTGTCGTTCGGGATAGGAAAGGAGAGGGTGGGATTAGTTGAAAGAGCTCTTCGGAGCACTCACCGTGATAAATGCGATAGAATACAGGCATTGAGGCCACGTCTCTGCGCAATTGCAGTGACTCAAGAGTCTTAGTAGCCTCTAGACCCCCAATGATACGGACAGCACGCCGCTGCAACCTATCGAGGGTGTCCAGTAAGTACTGAGCGGAGCCATTCCAAAGGCGAGAGCAGTATTCCACGCAGGAGCGAACCTGGGTCTTGTATAACAGACATAACTGCTCCGGCGTGAAAACCCTCCTCACCTTGTTCAGGACTCCGAGTTTTCGAGATGCGGATTTGATGACACCCTCGATGTAGGAAGAAATGGAGATACCTTAGCTGAGAATGCGAGATGCAATTCAGAACCCAGTCAAGCTCAGCAACAAGTGTTCGCTTATACTCTTCAGCGCATTGCAATGTATGGCCCCAAAAGTAAGCATATCATTGATATGCAGAAGCATATATATATATATATATATAGTAGGTACATTGACCAAACCAACTGCACATAATTGGTACTTAACACCTTTAGTTTAATAATGTATTTGCCGGCAAATGTAGTAAAAGTAAAAGATACCACAAGGTACAATGTTGGGACTTACATCAAATAAAATAAAATTTGAACTACCTCGAACCGTCGATCTATATGATCTTCTTGAATATCTCTAGATCGCCTATAACTCAAGTTTGCTTCGCTATTCTGATTCAATCTCCTTCTTCCGCTGTATCCATAAGGATTGTTTATTTGAGCCAAAGTAATCACTTCTCTTTTTCTCAAATTGCCAATAATAACATTATCTGAGTAATACATGTCTTGGCAACCAATAGTATTAACAAGAACTAACACAAACGAACACACACAGTAAAAATATTGCACAGTAGACATGATTCGACAAAATCAAATAGACTAAACAGTGTATCTGAACGGATTTGGTCAGATGAAGTCAACAACCCGATAAGAACAGACGTTACATTATTTTTTTTCTATTAAACAAATTGCTACACTTTCTAAAATATGTTTTATTTCCAGCACTACTACTACTACATAATTTTTTAATGAAATTTTTAATTTGATTGCTGGAAAATGTGATATTTTGATTGTAAAAATGTTATAGCTAGTGAAGTTATAAAATTTTATGACTTACGATATTGGTTGGACACTCGGAAATATTTTAATGATGTAGTAAACTCAAATAAAACCAACAGTTTCCATAATAAGATAAATTTAAAGTAAATTTAGGACTATGATGTTAATAACACGAATCAGAATGCTACTTGATCCAATTACTTACCGGCGCTGTCTGAGTGTATTTTTTTCTTTATGACAAAGAAGCTACGGTTTGGCTGATGATATGGTGCTAACGTTTATGTCAACGTGGTATCATTCCCGCGTTGCCAATCCAAGACGTACAACGAAAGATAGAGGAAAGGAAAATAATACTCGTCCTCTACTCCCAAACCCGCTTCCCCCTTTTCCTTATCTCTAACCCTTCTCAAGTACGAGTATTAAAGAAGGACAAAATTAAATCAAAACCTACCACGTAATATTTTTTTTTTAGAAAACGAATTGCATTCAATTGTTAAAAACCTCTCAGCTTAAGTACCTATCGTATAAATATTTAACATCTAAAATCCTATTAATACAACGATTATCATAAATATGTTTTTTTATGTTTGGTTGTCTGGTTCCCAATCACTCACTAAACCACTAAACGAATTGACATAGATGGCAAAAGGCACACAGTTGGGAATTACTTAGAAAATTGTACGTATATAACCTATTTATATCTCGCACAAACCTAATAATAAAAGAATCACACAACCTACGTGTCATGTGTTTTTAAGTTTCACAAAACAAAGTAAAAAAATGTTACAAAACACCCTAAGCAACATTTTAAATGTGGCTCTGAACGACCGAGCATGGCTACAGGCGACATTACCTGTTCGCCTGGGTGGGCTTGGCGTACGCAAAATTTCCGACGTGAGCTTACCAGCATTTCTGTCATCGGTCCACAGCACTGCAGAATTAACCAGGAAAATCTTAGCACCCACACTGGTCGATTCTGAGGTGCCGTGTAAGATCGATGCCATTAATGCTTGGAAAATGGCTTGTCCAAGCACTGAGTTGTCCCAAAATTTATCCTCTCAGAGACAGTGGGACGGGCCGCTTTGCAGCGCAGTACGAGAAAATCGCCTCCGTACATCGTTCAATGCTGCAGAGCGCGCTCGTTTGCTGGCTGTGGGAGAGTGGGAGTCGGGGCTCTGGCTTCAAGCACTGCCATCGTCCAACATAGGTACCATGTTGGACGACACGACCTTTCGCATCGCTTCTTGCCTCCGGTTAGGTACGCCATGTGTCGCTCCACATCGTTGTCACTGTGGGGAGGCTGTCGACAGCCTTGGTCACCATGGCCTATCATGCAGCAGGAGCGCAGGTCGTATTTCACGACACAGCAACCTGAATGACATTCTCCGTCGGGCTCTTGTCACCGCTGGCGTTCCAGCCCAACTTGAACCTCAGGGTTTGGCACGCAACGATGGTAAAAGACCAGATGGAATGTCTCTACTGCCTTGGAAGTTGGGTAGGCCTTTGGTGTGGGACGCAACGTGTGTCGATACCCTTGCGCCATCTCATCTTCCTAGCACAGCGGGTTGTGCGGGCGCTGCTGCTGCCACAGCGGAAACTCTAAAACGGCGCAAATACGTAAATCTCGTAGGGGATTACGTATTTGAGCCGTTTGGAGTTGAAACGTTGGGGTCATGGGGCCCAAGTGCTAGATCTCTATATAGAGAACTTGCGAAGAGACTTGTCGACGCCTCGCGTGACCAGAAGGCTGGTATGTATCTAGCTCAAAAAATAAGCATTGCCATACAGCGTGGCAATGCTGCCAGTCTCCTGGGCACGTTCCCAATAGACGGCGATGTGGAGGACTTTCACGACGCCCTTTGATTCTTTTTTTTTCTTTTTTTTATTGTACCATATTTTAATATTTTAATTTAATTTTAGTAGTAAGTAGTATATAAGTAGTTAGAATTATTTTATGTTAAAATTAATTTAATTTTGTGGTCGTTAATAATTCATATATTCATAAAAAAAAGTAAACAGCTTAATCAAAAAAATAAAACGTATGTATCATACACAAATTATGCCAAAACTAAGTAAATAAAACTCAAACCATTAAATATTAAAGCAATTTAAACGTCATTATATCTGTACAAGCGATTTAATAACGATCTGATCAAGCAGCGATAATTACCACGCAAACTAATCATAATAAAAATACTCAAAAAACTATTAGAATTGAGCAAATCAAAATAAATAACCACTTTCTAAATTTCATTAAAAAAATAATTTAAGTAATCGTCATCTTCAGCCGATCATTATTATCGGTCCAACTGCTAAGCACAGGTTTCTTCTAATTATGAGTAGCATTAGGTCATAGTTCACTCGCTGGAAAGACATCATTTACCTATGACTTAGGATATTCCATAAAGTCTTACGAGTTCTCGATAATGTTCAAGCAATAATGAACAGTTCAATACACACTTCAAAAAGCCCACTAAGCTATCGATGTGATACATAATTATATACAAAATCCTTAATATTTAAATTAACGCGTATTCAAACAGAAACAGCTACCCAGATTTAGTTTATGAAACAAAAACATTTTGATGTCCGCGTCAACGGATTATCACAGCAGCTGTTGACGATAGAGGATTTAAAATATGTTTGTATACTATTATAGTCAAAACAAATATTTGTTCATCATCAACTAAATGTACACATATTAAAGATTATGTAACGGGTCTGAATCGTGTTAATGAACGAAAAGAAAGATGAAATACCTTTCTATTTGTCCCTACGTTTCGGCATGGGTTACACCAGTCGTGGTCACGGGATGACTGATGTTCGTCAGCGCTGCCTCCGAGAAGTGCGGGTTTCGGAACCACCACTTGGTCTTCACAATTATTAACATTTATATGTTCGGAACTGTCGGTACTTCGACACACAAAACTAATGGTATCTTCACACTGGCGCGTAATATCACCTCGTCGGTGTCTACGTTTGCTGATGGCAGAATTCCAAGGTGTAGATAAACGGTAACCATCCTCCCGGTTGAAATTTGCGTGCTTTTTGTTTTCAACCGCTTCCCGTGCTATTCTTGAAAAATAGTGACGGTCTGTGGAGAAACCCTGGGGTCGATGTAGCTCAATCCAGTGATTGGATCCTGACTCCAACAAATGCTCAGCTATGGCCGACTTGATGGTTTGTCGGTTTTTGACGACTGTGATGTGTTCCTTAACTCGTTCGGCGATGGTCCTATTTGTTTGCCCGATGTAGGAACTACCACAGCTGCAATCCACCTTGTACACGCCTGGTGTTTGAAAAGGGATGACATCCTTTGGAGTACGCAGGTAATTTGCTATTTTGGAGTACGGACTATACCTATACAGTCTTAATGGAGTATTTTTGTAGTACGGCATGAACGCTGGCGCTCTGTTCATTTCAGTCAGTCTCGACCTTTTCCTTGAACTTCGCATATTGTGTTTGTAACCGTTTGCTTGAGTACCGAACATGTGTGAGCTCACTATCTAAGTGTTCGGGGTCGCAAATGTCATATGCTCTGTTTGTCAATGAAGCAATAACGGATTGCAAATGTCGCGGGTGATGATGTGAATTTGCGTGTAAGTACCTGTCTGTGTGTGTGCTTCCTGTAAACAGTGTGTGACAGGTTTCCATTTTCTCTCACCTTGATCTTCACATCGAGGAAGGCCAACGATCTGTCTGTCTCCATTTCATAAGTGAACCTTATATTAGGGTGCATGGAGTTCAAGTAATCTGCTAAGTTCCCGGACGGGAACTATTTTCTATATCGTGGGCAATATTACCTCCAGATCGACGGAGTGGCCATGGGTAGCCCTGTCGCACCGGTAAAGGCCAACATCTGGATGGAACATTTTGAAGAAAGGATCCAACTACAAGCGTTCCACGTAAAGATATGGAAAAGATACGTCGATGACGTTTTCTATATTATAAAGGGTAACAAACATGTTGTAGAACAATTAACAGATCACTTGAACTCCATACGCCCTAATATAAGGTTCACTTATGAAATGGAGACAGACAGATCGTTGGCCTTCCTCGGATCTAAACGATATTATCGTTTAGATGACCTGCCGGTGGATTAAATTGTATGTGCCGATAATACACGAAAGAGGATACACGAAAACTAGTGATGTGCCGGATCGTTAAAAATGTATATCCGCGGATACGGATCGGAACCAAATATCCGTATTTGGTGTCAAGATCCACGGATACGCATACGGATCTTTATTTTCTTACTGAATCGATGTCGGTGCGCGCGACTTTGAAACGATAGTTGACGTCACGCACGCCCTTCGGAACAATAGACAGCTCATGTTTCGACTTGTATTGAAATTATATTAAAAATACTCTGAATGGAATTTTATAGTTTATTAATTCTACCTAACCACCTATAGCATTCCATCCTGTCAATTGAAAACTAATAAGGCGAAAGATCCGTAAAAGATCCGCGAGAAAAGTACCGGATACGGACCTTTCTTCTTCCTCGGATATCCGCAGATACGGATATCCAGAACATCACTAACGAAAACATAAGACATAAGACATTTATTTCGTAACAAAATACATTTGTGTTGAAAATAAAATATACAAAAAAGAAATTAATAACTTAGAAAATTTAAACAAAATTGGAGAATAATATTTCGCACACATTAGACTTTGTTTTATATGCATAAGACACATTCATATTCATTTTTTGTCGTTTATATACTCCTCTACGCTATAATAACATTTCTGAAGTAAGTATGCTTTAAGCCTATAGTTGAATATCTCATGATTTACTATAACTTTAAAATCTAGTGGTAATATACTGAATAACGAGACTGCTTGTACCCTGGCGCAATGTTGTACAACATTCAGCCTTGGTTGAACCAGGCTCACTATGTCTTTTCGACGAGTATTAAATCTTCGAGTCCTCTCCAATTCTGATTCGTGTTTTGAAAGATGTTTAATAAAATTTGTGAGAACTGGGTAAAGTACCGTCAGTATCTCCAAATTAATAAAATGGTCTTTACAAGATTCTATCGGCTTAATACGAACCATTGTTCTTATGGCTCTATTTTGTATCACGAAGGCTGCATTTATATTGTAGTGATAACTGTTGCCCCAAAACTGTACACTATACCTAAGCTTAGACTCAACTAGGGCAAAGTACACCAATCGAAGTTGAACTATAGTAAGGCCGTCCCTTAGACTCCTGATCGCATAGCAAGCAGAACTCACAGTATTTACAATGGAGGCCAGTTCGTTTTTCCAGTTTAGCATAGCATCTATTTGTACATCGAAAAACTTTACGTTGTCGACGATTTCAATGTTTTTCCCTGGGATATGACTTGCAATGTTGCTTTATTTTTAACCGTTAACTTAAAGAGCAAGCATTTAGTCTTATTAGCATTTCATATTAGATTTTTGACATAAAACCAGTTTTCAAACATCTCAAATATAGTTTGTATTTTATCCTCTAACTCGTTTATATTCTTTGTGGTGACAATAGCATTTGTGTCATCTGCAAATAGCACAAGTCTAGCGACCGAAGCATTATTTGCCATGAAGGCTGATAAGTCGTTTAAGAAGATGATAAACAAGATAGGTCCCAGGACTGAACTCTGTGGCACGCCGTGAGTAACATAATTTATGTCCAATTTACTAATTATTTGTTCACTTCCTGCTATTGATTTTATCTCAACGAACTGTTTTCTATTTTGTAAATAGGACTTAAACAATTGTAAGTTGGTGTTCCTGATTCCGTAGTGTTCCATTTTTGACAGTAGTAAACTGTAATCTACTGTATCGAAGGCGGAGCTCAGATCTAGGAACAGCCCAGCTACTACACACCTATCATTCAAATTAGATGGTACTTGTTCTATCAAAGAGTCGATAGCATCAGCCGTATTAACAGATTTTTGATACCCGAATTGTGTAGTGTTTAGGATTTTGTTGTTATTTAGGTGCCTCACAAGGCGATCTTTCATGATCCTTTCCAATAGCATAGAAAATACTGGCAATAAAGAAATAGGCCTATAATTCCCAGGTTCAGTTCTAAAAAAGACTGCTAAAGGACAAGCTAAAAGGTCAATATTTTCCTTGATACTAGTAAGTGGAATATTTTCATACCCGAAAGAAACTTTACTATCCATTTTTTTCACCAGATTTGAAATCTCGTTTGGGGTGACCAGATCAAAGTTCATATCAGTTTCTACCCTAGCAACTGATGAAACAAGATAGGATTTAGCTACATTTGGATTACAAGTATTTAATTGTACAGTGTCCATATACAAACTTGAAAAATATTTGTTATCTCTACTGGATAATCAGTAGCAGTGCCCCCAATTTTGAGTATTCGATTAAAGGAAGGAGTCTTATTGACGTTGTTACGATGTTGGTTTACTATTTTCCAAATTAATTTGCTCGAATTTGACACTTTTTCCATTTGGTTTCTAATGTCTAGCTTCTTAGCACATCATCATCATCATCATCAGCCTTTAATAGTCCACTGCTGGACTAGGCCTCTCCTTTGAAAGGAGGAATTGGCCTACTATACCACGCTGGCCAAACGGGTTGGTATAGGGTTTGTATCAAGTTTTCCTTCTCTTACAGTGCTGTTCTCTGCATAATATGCTCCCTCTGTCGGCTCTTACGACACCCATGGGATGATATGGGGTGGTGACATTCCGTATTCTTAATCCATCACCACACGGACAGCCTCTTAGCACACCTAATTATTTTTCTATATACAGTCATAATATACCTATAGTGATAATTAACACACAGCTATTACCGTGAGGATCACGAGTCGACTGACTGAGAGCAGTGAGAGCAGACGGGCGCCCGGGCAGGCGTCCGAGATGTGTGAGAGGGATGGAAAGTGTTGTAAACTAGTAAGCGGACCCGGGGTCGCAATTTGTAACTAGAATAACGGTAGGAGGATGATGACTTTTCGTAGTAGCGAGCCACCCATCTCTCGCTCCAATTGAATACTCGACAACTTTTGCATTTACTGAGAGTCAATTTGAATATTTTGGAGATCCCGATAACTTAAAATAAGCAATTTTTATTTTTATAGCATTACTGATAAAAATGCGGACACATACGAATTTACTTAACTGGTCTTTACTCAGGTATACACTATTTAAAGACCACTTTATTAGGTGTTATCTCAATAAAAGTTTTTAGTGATAGAGCTACTGAACCATTTGACTTACCCGCTTTCCACAAATCTGGTATTTTTTTAAACAATTTTTTTTTTTTGGCGGTAGGTGCAAATAAAGTAACCACACATTCGAAATTTGCAATATATTTTAAATTAGATTTACCACATATAAAGTACTGTTTTTGTGCTAATTATAACTAAAATACTTACAGTTATATGTCGTAGTGTTATTAGTTCTGTATGTGACACTTAAGAACATTGCACAAACACCACCTGCCAACTGATCAGTTTCACCATATCTATCATCACTATCACTAAGATACAACAAGATACTCTGGAGATATGTCACAATACACTGATATTGTACTGGCGCAGAAGAGTCTTGAAGAAAGTGTGACCAAAAAAATGGACGAGCTTCAGGCCCAGTTACAAAGTGGAACGGCTGCCAAAGATACTGTAGCCAAAGTAGCAGAGGAGTTCCGTACATTTCGGGAACTAACTTTTTCTATGTTCGGGCTGCTCAGGAAGCAAATTGCTGCATGCGCTCAGGCTGTTGACAACATTGACATGAGACAACGAAAGAAAAGCCTAATATTCTCAGGTATTCCTGAACACAGTAAGGAAAACTGTGTGGCCATTGTTCTAGATGTCCTTCATACAAGATTGGCGATGAAGGATGTCTCTGAAAGTTCCATAAAGACATGCCATCGTCTTGGGAGCAATGGTAAAGAGCATCATCGTCCCATTGTGGTAAAGTTTGCGAGCTTGGAGGTGAAGGCTGCTGTCTGGAGAGGGAAGACCAAGCTAAAAGGGTCGTCAATATCCGTCAGGGAGTTCTTGACCAAGGCGCGGCAGGCAACTTTCAGTAAGGCGAGGCAACATTTTGGGGTGCGGGGTTGCTGGACTCAAGACGGCATTGTAAATATCAAGTGCCCTGATGGAAGTCGTCTCAAAGTTACTTCACTGGACAAGTTGGAGCCGTTACTCAAAAAGTATCCCAAAGTTTCTTCAGGTACCTCTAGCTGAACTTGGTATAACCAGTAATGTCTCCTTTTGTTCTACGCATCCGCATAATGAACTTTCTATTGTTTCATTTTGTTTGTTAAACGTGTATGTAAACAGAATACTTGTATTGACAAATTCTATTTTGTCTTGAGTCACTAGCATGTTTTGATAACATAACTTCGTACTTAATAACCCACTTTTCCTAATTACAAGTATTTAAATCAGTGCAATTATAAACTTTTTTGTAGGTGTTTACTGTTTAATTAAGTTAAATGTCAAAGTGACATGATATATGTTTGTTATGACATTTGAACTCTTTCGGATGCGTTCAGAAACTATCCTTTCTTAAAAATTGTTTGTCATGCTAACTTTAATCATAGTATTTTATTTGGTTTGTCTTATTTTAAAGAATGTAATTATAGCTGTAAGATCAGTATATTGTCAATTGCTTCAGTTGGCGGGTGGTGCAGAGGTCATTTAATTAATAGTCAATTTCGTGCATGTTATTATTAATATTTATTTATTTTTAAGTTAGTCTATTATTATTATATAAGTATATATATATATATATATGATTCTTTTTTATCAGCGAATGATTCAGATGATTTATCTGCCGATGATAGCTTCTGTTCACTTAATGATAACCAGTCCCTACGTGACATACTACACGAGAAGTTTAATCTGAAAGCTAATAGCTTATTAAATGTGTGTCATATTAATGCACAAAGTGTGCCAAGTCATCATAACGAACTCTTAGCTACATTTACCGACGTCAACGTTCATGCCATCCTGATCTCTGAGAGCTGGCTCAAACCTCACCTCCTTTCTACCTTATACCCTCTTTCTGGTATTGTCTTAATCCGGAACGACCGGAATGACAGGCGAGGCGGAGGCGTTGCTGTTTACCTCCGTAGAAATCTATCCTTTAAAATTCTTACTTCTACCTCTCAAAACTCTACTTCTGCGGAGTATCTTTTTCTAGAGGTTTGGGTCAGGGGAACTAAATTGGTTCTTGGAGTAGTATACTGTCCTCCTTCTGTCAATTACTTCACTGATTTGGAATCGGTTTTAGAATCGCTGGGTTCTGAGTACGCACATCATGTCATCATGGGTGATTTCAACACTGACCTTCTGTCCCATCTTTCATCTCGCTCCCTCAAACTCACCCACATCATCGAGTCTGCCAGCCTCCACGTTTTACCTCTCAATGCCACTCACCACAACTCTAACGGGGAGGACACCTGGTTAGACTTAATCCTCACTTCTAATCCTACCTTAGTCCACTTTCACGGTCAACATCCTGCTCCTGGCTTCTCCCGTCATGACCTTGTCTTCCTCTCGTATGTCCTGAAGCCTCCTAAACCGTGTCCTAAAGTTCTGTACTTGCGTTGTTTTGGGCGCATGGACGTTGAAAAATTGAGGTTGGATGCTGCAAAAATCGACTGGAAACCGTTGACATCGGCCATCACTATCGACGACAAAGTAGACTTGTTCAACAACACGGTTAAGAGGTTATTCGATGTGCATGCTCCCATTAGAAAGGTCAAATTGAAGCGTCCACCTGCACCTTGGATGACAGAGGGTATTCGGATGGCAATGCGACGCAGAGACCGAGCTTTTCGAAAGTATAAAAAGGATCGGTGTGAAGACAATTGGTCTCTCTTCAAGATAGCAAGGAACAGGTGCAATCAGATGGTACGCAACGCTAAACGCCGACATATTCACGAAAACATTACTAATTCATCCCCTGCCAATGTATGGCAGTTTTTAAGATCACTGGGCATTGGTAAGCCTCACGGCCAAGTGGTTCTACCGGTGACTATTGGTTTGGATGACATTAATCGTCATTTTTCTACCACTCTCACTTTAGACGACCAAACCAAGCGTCAAACCATGGCCTACTTGGACGGTATACCTCGTCCGAACATTAACTCTTTCTCTTTTTCTCCTTTATCATCTAGTGAGATCAAAAAAACTATCCTATCCATTAAGTCCAAAGCCGTGGGTTGCTATGACATTAGTCGTCGCATGATCACGGTTATCCTTGATCAAATCCTGCCTATAATTACCCATATCCTGAACTTTTCCCTTGACACAGGTAAATTTCCCCACCTATGGCGTAAAGCCTATGTGCGTCCTTTACCTAAAATTTCCAATCCCACTCTTCTGACAAATTTCCGGCCTATATCCATACTTCCTTTTCTATCCAAGGTACTTGAGTCGTGCGTTCAGAGACAGTTGTCCGGGTTCGTTTACCATAACAATATCCTTTCTCCACTTCAATCTGGATTCAGACCTGGACATAGCACTCTCTCCGCATTGCTCAAGGTGACTGGCGATGTAAGGGCGGGGGTTGAGGAAACCAAGGTTACACTTTTGATCTTGGTGGACTTCTCAAACGCCTTCAACAACGTCAATCACGACCTCCTTCTTTCAATTCTTTCCTACCTCATGATCTCACCTATGGCACTGGAATGGTTCTCATCTTATCTTCGAGGACGCCAGCAGTCAGTACGGATTGATGAAACCTCATCAATCTGGTGTGACTTGAACTCTGGTGTTCCTCAAGGCGGAATACTTTCTCCTCTTTTGTTCTCATTATTTATTAATCTCCTTACTCATGAACTTAATTGTGCGTACCATCTGTATGCCGATGATCTGCAGCTTTACACACAATCCAAGGCGGAAAATCTACATTCTGCAATAGGAGCAATAAACCAAGATCTTAATGCAATCAAGGATTGGTCGAAACGGTTTGGATTGGCTGTGAATCCTGATAAATGTCAGGCGATTCTAGTTGGCAGTTCCCGTATATTAAACAGGGTTGACCTGCAGGCACTACCAGCCGTCATGTTTGATGGGCAAATTATCCCGTTTAGTTCTAGCGTCAAGGATCTTGGTTTATATATTGACAGCAACCTTGATTGGCACACCCAGGTAGCGAACGTCAGTCGTAAAGTAACTGGTGCCTTACGGTCGCTCTATCGGCTGAAGAACTTTCTGCCGGTCAAGACTAAGACAACGTTAGTACAGACTTGAATATTTCCTATAATCGACTATGGTGATGTGTGCTACCTCGACCTTAATGCAGATCAGCTCAACAAGCTCGACCGCCTTCTCAATAATTGCATTAGATTCGTTTTCAATCTCCGCAAATATGATCATATTACAGAGCACCGATTAAAGTTACAATGGTTACCCATTCGTCAACGGCGTAGCTTACGTACTTTGTGTACTCTCTATTCTTTATTGCACTCCCCACATGCTCCTTTGTATTTAACTCCTCACTTTCAATTTCTTTGTAATACACATGAGAAAAATCTTCGTTCCTCAAATAACCTTCTTCTCCTTTGTCCTTCTTACACTTCTAGCCTTGTACATTCTTCGTTTAACATTCAATCTATCCTTCTCTGGAATGCTCTCCCTCTCGATATCAGGATGTCGACTAGCCGTTTCACATTTAAAACCAGAGTTCGCCAGACTTTCATAGACGCACAAACTGAATCATCGTAGGATTATCGTCTATTTATTTTGTATGTATATAGTTATATTGTATATATGTAAAGTATTTAGTATTATATAGGTATATGTATAATATATATGTATATAGATAAGGTATGTAAGTACTATATATATTAATTAGGTTTCTATCTAAGATTCAATGCAAATTTATGAATTGCACCTATTACTTGTATCTCTGCATCACCCAAAGGTTGACTGGCAGATAATGCCTACGGCATTAAGTCCGCTTCTGTACAATTTATGTGCATAAAGTTTAAATAAATAAATATTATCTATCAATAAAGAATATACCTTTCTGGCAGCGATCTTGAAGTTGCCTAATCTTTAAAAAAAATTTGTAAGTGTAAAAAAAATTAAATTTTAACCATCCCGTAAGACTGAAATTTGAATATGCTGTATATCCAAGTATACAAAAAATGTGTGTGTCAGAATATTGCACAAGTATTAAAATTCTAATGATGCATATAATAACATTCCTTCTCTAATTTTTAAAATAAGAAAGGGCAACGTCTAGAAAAATTATATGGTTTGAACAAGATGTAGTGAGCAGTTTTTGAGATATAGTATATTTTCAAAATCCGCACTTATAACTTTGTCGTATATACAAACACTATGAAAAACAAAGCTATTTTTGCTGGCAAAGATATGATTGTGATATTTGATTAGATGAAGATAATGGGTATATTAAGTTGCAAACAAGGCAAACATTTTTATGTACTATTTTGTCAATAGTTAAATAAGTATAAGTCAACAGCCAACCTATTCGGGCGGTTGCAACTGCCTGCCAGATGAGTATAGGTATCAGAATCATATCGCTACATGGAAGTACAAGCACGATAGGCATATATACGACTTTAAATGTGATCGTAATCTACATCGCGAAGATATTTTTTTGCCACTGACGCTGTCATTAAAAACAGCTCGAAATCATGGAAATTATATCATTGGCTTTAGACTACAGGCCAAGATTATCTGTTTTTGTAATAAGCTCCTCGTGATTCACGTGACCCTGTCGCTATGGGACATTGAGTAGTGACACCAAAAATAGCCACCAAAAACCTTTATTTAGTATGCCCTAAACGCCATCAGTAGCGAGTCTTACACACCTTCACCAGCCGCAACTCGATTAAACACATATTGAGAAGCGTAGATAACAGGATCACGTAGGTAATGGGATTAGCGTGATGGTTTTTTAATCACATAAAAAGCTTCCAAACTATTTGTTTTGAATTAAATAGCCGAAAGTAACAATTACTATAAAATTGTTCAAAGGTATCACATACATTAAATAAATAAGAAGTGTCACAAGCCAACTATCAACCCTTGACCACGGGCCTAAGCCCTTCGCGTTTCCTTCAGCTTTAACTTTACACATTATCCCTTACTTTAAGTTTATTACTCTGTCTTTTTGTTTACTTAAACCTGTAGTTCCGTATAAACAATTATGTAGAGCAAAAAATGCTGAAATAATGGCGTATTAACTATCTATAAACAAATTTCTATGTTTACATAATTATTCTGTATATATCAGATGGCACCGACTCCAAAAAGTTTTGCTCCATAACCAATTATTTTTTGCGTTTTAGTTCTTCCCTGTTTTTGAAGTCGCTTCATTTTTATTTAAAAATAATTTATTATAGTGTTATGTCGATTGACGTGGCACCAGCTTACCTAATGAGAAACAGGAATGCACTCATTTTTATATAAATTAATACATATTATAAAAGTAGCTGTCGCCCGCGGCTCCACCCGCGTGGATGTCGGTTATCGCGATAACCGACATCCAATGTCCTTCCTCGAGTCTTTGATTGATCGAAGAATAAGTTATAAATATTGATATTTAAGCAAAAAATCCTCATCATACTGGGCAACTACTGCTAAGCCGTCAAGTCTGTAGGTGTATGGTATAGTGCAGATGGGCTCATATAGTGCCTCATCGGATGTATTAGATCTTCAATTTTTATAAGTCATCAGAAAATGCTCATCAGACTGAACAACTTTTGCTAAGACGTCAAGCCTGTGTATGTTATAGTGAAGCTGGGCTCTTAGCTGGCCACATCAGATGTTCGAGATCTTTAAAATTTTAATCGCTCATCAGAAAAAGCTCATCAGGCGTAAAGTTTTTTGCCAAACCGCATTTTTTTATGTCTCATAGTTTCGCTGGGCTGTTGTGGTTCTGCATCAGCTGTTCCACTTTCCAAAAGCAATTATAGGCTATATGTTGCCCAAGCCTAATAGCAATATAACAAAAAAAGATTCATTCAAATCCGTCCAGTAACTACGGAGATTACCGTGTACAAACAGACAAACACACAAACCTTTTTTTTTTAGATTCTTGCTCTATTAGCCTCCCTGGATTATATTTTTTGGAAATATATTCAATGTACTGAAATACTTTTTTTACTGTTTTATTATATGTATATAGATTATATTTTGTATGGTTTTCACCAATAAGTACTGTGATTCCTGATCACTGTGAGAAAGGTTTAGAAGAATCATAGATAATGTGATTTGTGAGGAAGGTTTAGATGTACCATGTGGTTGATGGCATAGAATACAAGTGTCACCACCCCCTATCTTCCCGTGGGTGTCGTAAGAGGCGACTAAGGGATAACACAATGCAAATACCATATTTGCGTAGAGACGGAAAACTCGACATCAAACCCTATACGACTGCCTCGTTGGTCTCCCGGGTTCGATTCCTGGGTCGGGCAGTGTAATTGGGTTTTTCTGTCACGAAATTCTCAGTAGCCGCACGGAGTCTGGAAATGTGCCCGGTACGGCAATAGGTTCACCCCTTATTACGTGGGACTAAAGTATATCTGGCGAAAAGTGGGTGTAGAAATACACCTCTGCCTACCCCTTCGGGGATAAAAGGCGTGACGTTATGTGTGTATATGTGTATGTATGTATGTTTAGATGTACCATTCTAGCTAAATCTAGTTCAAAACCATGGGAACTGTGAGCTTCTCAACTTTGTTTACGAAATATTACCTAGCCTATAGCAGGTACCTGGAACCTTTTCTGTTATTTTCTACACTTTTGAAATAAAGTTGTAGACCACAATAGCATTATTACAGTGAAAAAAGTAAAGAATATTCATTTGTTTCTGAGCCCGCCTCTTCGCTGGCCTTCTAACATTTATTTTTCCCCTTGCAGGTGACACATTAAAAAAATATTTCTTAGTCGGTATCTGTCTTAAATTACGTTCTCCACATTTCATGTTTTTACCTTCAGTAATTTGGGTTCTGCGATGATCTTAAATAATTATGTAAAATTATAATTACGCACCTAAAAAATTTTCTCTATGACGCAAGCACCAAATTCACCGACTCATAACAACGCACTATGGCTCACATTTATTCCTATTTCGCATGAAGATTGAACCACATCAATTTAGCTCACAGTCGCACTCAGCACCAGACAATCATATCCTTTACATATTATAAACAAAAATGGTAAAATAGAACAAAACACTAGAACGGAATTTCTGAAACAACAAACACGTTTTAATACCACTACGTTAAACTAAGCAACCGCACTGAATATTTACCACACAAACGAACAAAATATTTGCCATTTTACAAGCCAGTATTTTAGTACCACAGTGACAAAGTAACTACAAAAAACAGTCAGTAAATCGTACTACAAACGGAACCCTAAAGGTTTGTCACAAGGCAAATAAACACAGCGCCATTAGTAGTTCGGCACTCAATGATAGCTGTAAACACCACTACATTGCAACTAAATAGAAAAATAAAACTGAAATGGGACAAAAATACTTTAGGAAGAACCTGTATTTCTGGATTTCTGCCAAGACTAAACTAGTTTTTGTATTTGTAAAATAATTATCGAGTTTAATTTGCATTTGTAACAAGTGTTTTAGTCAGTTGTAGGTGACATTTGATTTCAAAGGTCATGGCTTAGATGCTTCGGCCTTGACGTTAATGTGAGTAAACTTTCGTATAGGTTGAAAAGTGGTCGAGAATTATCATCGATAGGTCGGCCCGAGTGAAATTGCAATATATAGACAATCATGCATATAATTGCGTGTCATTCAGCAAATGGAGGTCTCCTCAAATTCCCTTTGTTCTTTTTTATTCTCTCGTTGTTGTTTTTCTACAGGAAGAACGAATTTAATGTATTAAATGATTTTTGCTCTTTGACTTCAAATACATAAAAAGCAAAACAAAAAGCAGACCTTAAACCCATCTAGCATTACATTCTAAATCATTTTGATTTAAAATGAAAGAAAAAGATTGATACTCACGAAATATTGTTATCATTGTGTAAGGTGGGCTTTCAATATAAATCCGTACGTATACCAACTGGTTGATTTGTAAACACTACAAATGCTTAGATATAATCCAATGCGTTATTAAAGTATAACACTGCGTGTGAATAAAAAGTGAAGTATGTGGTACACAATTAAAAATTTTTGCCGTACCGGGCACATTTCCAGACTCCGTGCTGCTACTGAGAATTTCGTGAAAGAAAAACCCAATAACACTGCCCGACCCAGGAATCGAACCCGGGACCTCCCAATCCCACGCGCACATTTATGCCGCGAGAACAACGAGGCAGTCATACATACATTAAACATACGGTTTAAATATATCGCGATAAAATTCGTAAACTATAGTTGAATTTCAATCAATATATTATTGTACAGTTTGATTCCTTAGTCATGTCATTGTTTTCAACAACATGATAATAATCTGTGTCATTCAAAGATTGTTTAATTTTCTTTCGACTGTCTGATCAACTGCTGACATAAAACGTCTCTGCTCGATATTTTTTGAAATAATTATTATTTAAATTTTTAAATAATTATCAGCTTAGTTTATTAACATACAATAACCACCCAGTAATTTCTCAAACAAATAACCTAAAATTTGTTGAACATGCAGAAGCTTCATAACACAGAAAGTGTTATGAAGCATTAAACATACGGTTTAAATATATCGCGATAAAATTCGTAAACTATAGTTGAATTTCAATCAATATATTATTGTACAGTTTGATTCCTTAGTCATGTCATTGTTTTCAACAACATGATTATAATCTGTGTCATTCAAAGATTGTTTAATTTTCTTTCGACTGTCTGATCAACTGCTGACATAAAACGTCTCTGCTCGATATTTTTTGGAATAATTATTGTTTAAATTTTTAAATAATTATCAGCTTAGTTTATTAACATACAATAATCAACCAGTAATTTCTCAAACAAATAACCTAAAATTATGTTGAATATGCAGAAGCTTCATAACACAGAAAGTGTTATGAAGCTTCTGCATGTTCAACATAATTTTGGCGATTAAATATTTTTTTAATTCAGGTTTCTTTTAAAACAAACAACAGTTAAGATATGACACAGAAACACAATTTTCATATTATTAAGAAACCGGTTCATGCATTATGGCATGTGATTGCTTCCTCCCGAGATCAATTTTGGACTCCATTTTTCTCCTTGGATTCTGCTAATTAAAAAAAAGAATCGTCACTAACTGTTACAAGAGTAAGTTTTAAAGCTCACGCATGAATTACGGACACGTCTGTGACTGACGTCTCGTCACCCCGTTTTCGTCGCTCCTTATTTTCATTGATCCACCACATAAAACTCACTGCATTAGTAATTCCAAAACGACTCAAAACTAAACACTGTGCGTCAGTCTAACAAATAGTTAGCCACACACAAAAAGACGTATTCAAATATAAATGCCATAAGATTTAATACACAACGCTGTATTTTAAAGCTAAATTCACCGTCGTAAGCAAGAAACCAAACAACCCAACACCAACAAACGAACATGGAAAAATATTACAGCCATCTTGGCACTAGTTTACCCAAACATGTTTTGACCTACGTTACCGAACATGACCTTTACTATGCAAGCATAATACGGAGCTAAAACTCTGTGAAAATAAACTAGAGTGTGCATAGCTGAGTGTTTGGAAACGCACTTGTTTAGATTAGATAACTAATGCTTTATCTCGATATTAGAAACTTTTTAAACACTCGCGTTGCATGTTTAAGAATATATATATAAACGGGAATTAACGCGAACATGCATTAGGTATTTACATACCTTATTTTGCTTGACGTTTCGAGACGGTTGCACGCCCCGTGGTCGCAAGCTGACTGGTGTAGCGGTGTCACGTCGCCGGGTGCGAGGTAGAAGCTTCCATTTCCACACTAACCGTATCTGTATATTGAATATTTGCCGACTGCGCATTAAAGTGGGGTGTTGTTAGTCGAATCACTGGATTCCACGCCTATGACAATTTGAAGCCCTCTTCCCGATTGAAATTTTTATGTTTTCTGATTTCAATCGCTTCATGCACAACTCTTGGGTAAAAGTGGCGTTCCGTGGAGAGGACTTGGGGATGATGAAATTCAATCCAGTGATTGGTGCCCGATTGGAGTAAATGTTCCGCAATCGCCGATTTGTTCGTTTGACGGTTCTTTACAGCTGCGATGTGCTCCTTTATACGTTCAGCGATAGTCCGCTTCGTTTGCCCTATGTAAGAGCTTCCGCAGCTGCAGTTGATTTTATAGACACCTGGGGTTTGTAGCGGTAGAACATCCTTTGGTGTGCCCACCATGTTGTATACTTTGGCCCCTGGTGTAAATACGGTCGGAATGGAGTAGTTTTTTAACTTGGCTCCTATTTTATCCGTAACACCTCTAATGTAGGGCATGTAGGTCGGTTGTCTATTTACCGCCGGATGTTTTTCTCGCTTGGTAGGCCGAGTCGTTCGTCGTTGTACCTGGTATCCGTTTCTCCGGAGTAACCTCCTGAACATGGTCTAGCTCTAGCTTCAAATGCTCAGGGTCACAGAGGTCATGTGCTCTGTTTTTAAGTGACGTCACAACGGATTGCAGGTGTCGAGGGTGGTGGTGCGACGTGGCGTGCAGGTATCTATCTGTGTGTGTAGGCTTCCGGTATACGCAGTGTGTTAAGGACCCATCTGGTCTCACAGTCACTTTGACATCCAAGAATGAGAACGATCTGTCAGTTTCCATTTCGTAGGTGAACCTCATTTTCAGATGAATGGAGTTAAGGTGTTGCACATATTGATCTATTTCCTGCTTACCTCCTTTTACGATACTAAAGATGTCGTCCACGTATCTTTTCCAAAGCCTGATGGTCTTAGGTCCGATGCTAAGCGCCTTTTCCTCAAAATGTTCCATCCAGATATTAGCCAGTACTGGGGCTACTGGACTCCCCATTGCGACACCATCGATCTGGAGGTAATATTGGCCTTGGAAGAGGAAGTAGTTGCCATCTAAGCAGTGCTTTAATAGATCAATATAGTTGTGAGGCATATCATTGTCACTCAGTTTGTCCCTCACTACGTCCAGACATTCCCTTATTGGAACATTGGTAAAGAGCGACTCAACGTCAAAGCTTACCATTACATCTTCCGGTTCCAATCGGATGCTTTGTACGATCTGGACGAAATGACGCGAGTTCTTCACGAAAGACGTTGTCATACCGACTAATGGCTGCAATACCGATGCAACGTGCTTCGCAAGGTCGTAAGTAGGTGAGGAAATCTGACTTACGATAGGCCGCAGTGGCACGTTGGGCTTATGTACCTTAGGCAGACCATATAGCCTAGGTGCTTGGTATGGCTTGGGACCATATAACTTGCTATACTCATCTTCCGTGAACAGGTCCTGGTGGTCTTGTATCAGTGCTCGTATTCTGCGCGTTACTCTGGCCGTGGGGTTATATGAGACCGGTTTATACACCTTGTTATCACATAACAACTCTTGTACCTTGTCCGTATAATCAGCCGTATTCATCACTACAGTGGCGTTTCCCTTGTCGGCCTTAAGCACTAAAATATCCTGGTTGTCCCGAATCCTTTTCAGTGATTGACGCTCTTCCATAGTGACATTGCTGGTGGGTATCTTCGAGTTCCGTAATATCACCGCGACGTCCTGTAATAGGGTATCGGCATTACCGGGCGGTACTTTATTACGGATAATCGTCTCCTCAACACTGCTGATTATATTTTCGTACGGTATTCGCTTAGGTGTTAATGCGAAGTTTAAACCTTTGGCCAAGATGTTAATCACAGGTTCATCTAAACTCGCGTTGGATAGATTAAATGATCCACTTGACAGTAAGAATAACACTGATATTATATAAAGGTACCTAAGTACTCTGTCTACTGTCCACGGTCTGTCAAGGCACACGCACTCGGTCGGTACGCATCTATGCGATCCACACGGGAGCTGCGTGCGTGGCCCTTACGGGCGAATGGTGCATCTATTGTCTGATATTAGAGGCAACATATGGCGAAAATTGTCTATGATTTATCGTGTAGTTGTGGAAGTGAACTTGAGGAGTAAATAGATATATATGTTTCATATAAACTCAGTATTTCAATGAAAGAGCGCTTCATTGAAGGAGAATTAACTACTCACCTGAATAGTTTCGGTCATGTCTAAAGACTACTTCATATTCTGCTACATGCTGACATTAATATAATTTAAAATATAGGTAAACCGCCGGCCGAGCGCATTACACCGCACACTTTTACTGTGTGTTATAAAATTCTTGTGTTACTGTTCCTTGGGGACCGCATGGGTGCACTAAGATCCCTTTGTGTACCAAGCTTCCCACAGGATCGGGTAGAAAGGGGTTATTTCTAGTGCGATACATTATGAATATTACAATACAACGTTTGCCCGTCCAGCTAGTTATATTGTTACCGACGGGGTAACGGGATTGGAAGGAAACAGCGAGTAGCACTGATGCCACTTTATTTGACTTCACACACACGACGCGTCGTTCAATTTCGACGCGGACAGCACCAACACTAGCGTCTTTTGCATTGTACTTCACTGCACTTTACTGCACTTCACTGCACTATAATTTCACTTCACTTCATTTCACTACTACTTCTTCTTTCTTCCTTTTACTTCTTACTTTTCTTCTTCACTTTACCACTTCACTTTACCACCGCCTTATATACCCCTAGGAATGTTCTAGATCTACTAATTTCGATTGTCATTTCATAATTCAATTGCTTTTCTATCTCCTGTCTCTTTTTAACATTTCCATTCCTTCCTGAAGTTTCTAGAATTTTCTAATTTTTACTCGAAATATTTAAATAATCATTTTTTAAATATTTGCCAAATATTCATAAACATTTTCCAAATTTCATAAAAACCATAATCCACATAGCTGTTATGACTGGGATTTGAACCCACGCCATCAGAACGTGAACTGGACGTGTTATCCGCACGGCCATCGCCTTGTTGTCAATGACTGGTGAATTTGGCGAACACTTACAAAGTGTATACGTCATCGAATTACGTCGTTTCCAAATACTAAAATAGTCTTCAAACCTCTTTGCTAAAAAATTATTGTGTTTGATGACCGGCTAGTTTGTCGTGTAGACGTCAGTAGTCCTTGGCGACTGAAGTGATGACATTTTGACATGACCGTCACAATATTATACTGTAGTTATTACAGAAAATAAGGTCCATGTAGCAAAACTGAAGCCAAAGAGAAAGACTACGACGTTTCAGCAGGCGCTCAGATCGACAGTTATCATAGGACAGGTGTTCTCGCTGCTGCCTGTCATTGGAGTATTAAGTAACGATGCTCGTAATTTGAGGTAAAGCAAGGGAGAGATAGAATCATCATTGCGTTACATAATACAGTCGTCTGTCGACTAAGGCCGCCCTCACATTGGGTGTCAGCGTCAACGCAGTGACACCCCCGTCACTCCGGTTAGATGCTGCCGAGCGACGCGGTGGCACCGCAGCGTTGACGCTGAAGCCTTATGTTAGGGCGGCCTAAATTTAAATAAATTGAAGCGAAATAGCCATTTAAGATAGTTTATTCTCGTAGTCAACATTCAAATATTGTGAAATTTCAGCTCATAAAGAATCCACTGAATCATCTTCGTTCCGAGCTAACTAACTTAAAAAATAAATTTAAATTGCAGATAGAACCAAGCACAATCATTCACAGTTTCGTGGTAGTTTGTGTATTTTACTAGGTGCATTTTGGGCATGGTTTTTGACGAGGAGTCATATGCTATAAGAATTTATTTAAGTAAAGATTTTTTTTGTGCTTCATACGGCACCTTTAAAATGTATACATATTAGATTTACTCCCTGATTGAGACATTTACTGCGATCTTCCTCATAGAACACCCTGAAACACATTCTTAACACAGGTAGGAGGCACAAATCTCTAAAGCTCTTAATTGTCACGCACGAACATTTCACCACCTGTAGAATCCTACAAGACATTGTACTCTAAACAGCACACGCTTACAAGTGAATCGCATTTCTTATCAATTAATATATAAATCAAATGGCTCATCACGGGCTAAATCACTTCATGACTCACCTCAAATCGATTGGCATTTTATGTTCTGATTGGTATAGAGCTTACAGGTGGCCCATCAGTGCATTGCGTGCTGCCAATTATGTTCATAGTGTTGAGATGGTTAACCCATATTAGACCCAGCAGGTAATCCTATCGTTTTTCTTCCAGATTTGTGAAAACGTCGTGGAAATGCGTGTACGCGTTCCTGTCTCTGATTGGATAGATATTCATGGCGACGATGTGTGTAAACAAACTGGCACACTCTGTAATTTCTTTGGACGTGTAAGTATTTTCGTGTTTTAAATAAATGGCATCATATTAATCAAGCAGACAATTAATGTAAAATTCTTCCGTTCCTGAAAGACAGACAGCGCGTAGCTGTAAATACTGGGCGTAAGAAGCTGCAATTTGGTTTGTATTTTCCTTGGGGAGTATAGATTTTTTTTCATCATCTTCAGCCTGCCGTAGTCTACTTGTGGATATAGGCCTCTTCAATGGCACGCCACTGAGCCCGATTTTCGGCCCTTTATGTCTAGCCGCTGCTGGCCACTTTGCGTATATCGTCACTCCACCTAGCCGGAGGGCGTCCTACACTACGTTTGCCAAGGCGCGGTCTCCACTCTAGAACACGACTACTCCATCGATTATCGGTTCTGCGACAGATGTGACCAGCCCACTGCCACTTCAACGTGCTAATTCTCTGAGCTATGTCGATTACCTTGGTTCTCTGTCGGATCACTTCATTACGAATTCGATCCTTCAGAGAAACTCCGAGCATAGCCCTCTCCATAGCTCGCTGAGCGACCTTAAATTGATGGACTAGTCGCACCGTCAGTGTCCACGTCTCGGCACTGTAAGTCATAACGGGTAGGACGCACTCGTTGAAGACTTTTGTCTTAAGGCTTTGCGGTAGGGATGACCAAAACACTCGACAGAGTTTCTTATATGCTGCCCAGCCGAGCTGTATTCTTCTGCAAGCCTCCTTCTCGAAGTTGTTTCTATCCAACTGCAAGGTTTGCCCAAGGTAGACGTACTCCTGAACAACTTCGAGAGGGACCCCATTTAGGATAATCGGTTCCGGGGAGACATGTTCATTGAACATTATCTTGGTTTTATCCAAGTTCATCCGGAGACCGATGCGAGCAGAAGAATCAGCCAGGCTGCTCAGCATATACTGCAAGTCTTGCACGGTTTCAGCCATGATAACGATATCGTCTGCAAATCTTAAGTGTGAGAGGTACTCGCCGTTTATGTTAATACCGCGTCCTTTCCAGTGCAGAGTCTTGAACATATCCTCCATTGCATTTGTGAACAATTTGGGGGAGATAACATCCCCTTGTCTCACGCCTCGATGCAGGTGGATAAGTTCAGACTGCTGGTTCTGTACTTGGACGGCCATAGTCGCGGCGTCATACAGACCTCTCGGCAGTTGGACGTACCGCCAATTGATTTGGCACCGTTGCAAAGACTCCAGAACAAACCAGGTTTCGATGGCCTTCTCATAGTCCACAAACGCTAAGCACAGGGGCTGATTATACTCCTCTGTCTTCTGTATAATCTGCCGCACTGTGTGGATGTGGTCTATAGTGCCATATACCGTAAAACCGGCCAACATTGCCCTTGGCGGATATCTTTGCCCGAACACGAAAAATAACTAAAATCTTGAACTGTAAATAAATCTAAATAGCTGACAAAATTATTTAATCTTTAGTGTAAATTTGAATATTTTCCTGACAAAACTAAATATTAGGTACTTTGCTAAGTTCACTCAGTTGTCGGCGAGACATGTTAAAAGTAGGACTATTGTGAGGTGGTGCCAAAATCTTGTTTTACGTTTTTACACACTGACAGCGTAAAACATCTCTCAGGTAAGTTATTTCAATATTCGAGTAATAATAAGTACCAAGCTTAATTTCTATGCTAGTTTGAGACCTTTAAAACATCTTCTAGATAATGCAGAGGGCAATGATTCCCAAACTTGCGTGAACATAGGAGTGACAACATTGCCCACTGCAAAAATCGTGTTAGGGTTGGCACCCATTATATCTAGTATTTTTTTATTTAAATTCTGTACCTAGGTATTGGAAATCGGTTGTCATGCTGTGGGCATGTGATGCAGAGGAATGAGAAACGTGTTAGGTACGGGGAAGTTCTGAGTAGGCATGAGTATAAATGTGGATGGCTATAAGAGTAGGGAAAGACGAAAGAAATTTCTGTCCAAAGTACTCGAGGCATGTGTTCATAAACAGTTCACAAACTATATTTACCGCAACTCCCTTATCAGCCCTTTTCAATCTGGCTTCAGGCCTGGGCACAGTACAGTGACAGCTCTCCTTAAAGTGACTGACGTTAATAGGCGTGGAATGGAAACACTAAAGTTACAATTTTAGTGTTAATTGACTTCTCCAACGAGTTTAATACAGTCAGTCATGATGTCCTTTTGTCTATCCTTTCTTATCTTATGGTCTTTAATAAATAAATTAAAGCCTTTTCATTAAATATTTTAGCTTTAATAAATAAATAAATTGCAGATTATTATTTATTACATTAGTGTGTGGCAACCCTAGCCCACCATTTTAGTTTGTTTGAAAAAGCAGCTGGTGTTTAGTGTAACATTGCCCACCTCAGTAAAATTAAAAAAAATAACGTTTTTGATTATTGATCACAAAGGATGGCAACTTTGCATAATTCACACAAACATACTTTATTTTCAAAGCTTCAGAACTGATAGTTTTAGAGAAAATAAGGTTGAGCAATGTTGGACGGTGGTGCGTATAATTTTGCCCGGCTCTTTAATTGTCTTTTTCTAGGATTCTGTTAAAGCTAGAAGCTCCACATTTCGTGATTTAAAGCCTTTAATAGTAATTGGTACCATGGTATACTTGATTACGAGTTCTGGTGATTATTTTTTTCATAATCTCAAAAATAAGTAAAAATGTGGGCTATGATGGCCGGTTTTACGGTACTCTTCGAAAAACGGCCTGTTCGGGTGACTGAAACTCGTAGAGTCTACGCGCGAGACGGTTCGTGATGACCCAGGAAAACAGCTTATAAACGTGGCTCAAGAGGGAGATCGGTCGATAGTTCTTCAAAAGAGTTTTGTCTCCCTTTTTGAAGAACAAAACGACTATGCTCTTGCTCCACGCCCTTGGAGTTCTCCCCGAAAACAGGACAGAATAAAATATACGTTGGAGCTGCACCAGTATAGGCTTCCCACCTGCCTTTAGCAGCTCCGTCGTAATTCCATCATTCCCGGGGGCTTTTCCATTTTTAAGCTGCCTCAGGGCCACCACGATTTCGTCTTGGCTAACGTCTGGCAAGTCTTCCGTGAAGTGGCGGGTTAAAGTGGCTCTTGGATCCTCGGAGTCGGGTTGGGGACGGGACGCTTTCAAGGTGTAGAGGTTGCCGTAGAAGCTCTGAACCTCCGCAAGAATCTCCGGGCTAAAAGTGGCGATTTTCCCGTCTGACGTGGTCAGCTTCGTCAGATGACTTCGACCTAAATGCTGAGTAAAAACTTTCGACCCCCGATTTTGCTCGATCGCATCTTGTATAGAGCGTGTATTGGAGCTACGGTGGTCGCGTCTTACCAGCTTGAAGATCTTTTTATTTAGATCTGACGAAGTGCCTGCCGGGTTTTCTCGTCGCGTCTCTATTAGATGCAGAGATTCTCGCGAAAGTTGAGATCTCCTACCGGTGTGCTGCATCTTAAAGAGTTTCGTCCCCTTATCCCGAAGGATTTCCACCACTTTATCGAGTTCCTGGTCTATATAAGCGTCTATTGCGGTTTCCAAGGCAGCGAACCGGTTTTCCAGTTTTAGCTGGAATGTTTCAGATCCAACCACAGATTGGAGGAAATTTGGCTGGAGCGTAGACTTCATAAGGCAAACGCATTCAAGCTTATAATCGATATTCAGAGTGCCTCATACAAGTCGATGATCACTTCCGGTGTTGAACCTAGTGATCACGGAGACATCCCTAAATATTCGCCTTTTGTCCGCCATAATGAAGTCTATCTCATTTTTTGTCATAGTGTCGGGGCTTCGCCACGTCCACTTTCTTTGAGGCTGCTTCTTAAAGAATGAGTTCATTAAGAACAGCCCCTCCTTCTCTAAGAAGTTGACGAGCATCTGCCCCCTATGATTTCTCCTACCAAATCCGTATGGTCCTACTACCGATTCGCCGCAAGTATGTACTCCAACTTTGGCGTTGAAGTCCCCCATGACAACATTAAAGTGGGCCTTTTGGGTGTTGTGGAAATGTCTTCGTACATTTTTTCTACTTCATCATCCGAGTATGCCAAAGTCGGTGCATACACTTGGATAACCTTGAGAGTATATCTCTTGGTGAGTCTGATCACAAGGTATGCTACCCTTGTCGACACACTGGAGATTTCTAAAATGTTGTCAGAGAGGAACTTATGGACCAGGAACCCAACCCTGCCTTGAGATGGCTGGTCTCCCCCCCTGAAGTAGATGGCCTGAATCTAGGGTAACGGTATCCTCTCCCTCTCTCCGGACCTCGCATAATCCCAAAACATGCCACCTTATGTACTTCAGTTCCTCTTCTAGTTGTGCCAGATGTTTGTCCAGCCGTAGTGTGCGTCTGTTATACGTAGCCATGGTCAGTCGGTGTAGGCGGCCTACCGTAACCCGGGGATTCTTCGCACCCCCTGCCCCGCCGTTACCATGTCCGCCGCCTTGGCCAGGAATAGCGGGGCGACCGGGAACTGGGGGCCGTTGCGTAAGCGTGTGTGCCATTGAGGTTTTGCTCGTAATCACCACGCTGGGCATGCGTGTTGGTGATCGCAGGGCGTAGCTTCTCGCACCGGTGACGCTGCTGCCCGTCACCGATCTATTATATTTAGCTACGCCTATTTGCAACGGTTATACCGCCGTTAGTCGGTCGATAGTAGTCGATAGTAGAGAGATTTTTTTATATATCTTTTTATTTATTGACTCACACCCCGAAGGGGTACGCAGAGAGAATATTACACCCACATTTCGCCATGAATTTTTAGGTCCCACGTAATAGGGGGCGAGCCTAATGCCGTTACCGGGCACATCACCAGACTCCGTGCTGCTACTGAGCATTCGGCAAAACCCAGTAACATTTTTGCCAGACCCGGGAATCGAACCCAGGACCTCCGATCAGCAGACGCATACGCTATCCACTGGACCACAAAGGGAGTATAGATGAGCACTAAAAGAGGATTTTTGGCCCTTGTGAGCATGATAAGGTTTCGCACGGGTGGAGCCGCTGGCGTGTGAAATCCAGTAAATATATAAAATCATCCCTTGGTAACCAAAATACTAACACATTGAAAATATATTTGGTGCAATAATGTCTATTCTGAATCTCTATTCTCAAAGATAGATAATACGGAATTCATTATCGTATTAAAAAAAAACAATTATTGCTATATAAGACTGTCCAACGTATTGACAGATTTCTAGATAAAGGGAGATTATTTTTTCGGTTTTATTTCGTTTTATTTTTCAGTCTCGCCGCATGCGTCATCGCAGCTCGTTGTGTCACGCGTGTCAGGGTGCTACTGTGCATAATGACGGATCTATTAAAGTGCAATTCGTGTAATATTGTCATTAACGAGATTTTGACGTTTATTGACTGTAAAATACAAGTTATGGACAATGAAAGTTTGATTCGTTTGTGTCGTACTAGCTTTTCAACGCGAGAAAATGAGGATGCAAAATCGTTACTTTTTGAATCGGTGCGAACCGACAAACGTAAAATATCGAGAAGAAACGACGAAAGAGCTGAACGGGACCTTCAGGATATTATCTCAGTTTTTAAGAAAACGGATCCCGAGAAATATCCCGTTTTTGCGACCCGGGAACTACACCGACTACCACCGGTTACATTTGATCACATTGATGCCACAAGGCTGTTAAAGGACATAATAACCGCTCCGTTGTTTCAAGGGACAAAACACCCTTTTTTCCAAATCCGTTGCTTGCTCCAAGGGACAAAATTCCCTTTTTTTCTGAAGCCGTAGACTGCGCACAAGTAACTAATGTTCGTTTTATTAAAACTTAAAGGATTGCGCTATATTATATATAAATAGACGCGTAATGAAATGAGCTTTCGAATGTTACAAAATAACACCAAATAATATACATGTAGTCCATGCAAGGGCAGTATAAAGTGAAAATTAGAAATATTTTCCCGCCATTTTTGAGCGCGATTTTATATGTCTGTCATATTCCTTTTTCTGGTCGTTTTTATTAAGGGAGGTATATAAGTAGTATACACGGTTAGAAAGGGTTTTTAATTTACTTTTAGAGGAAATAAATATAATTAAAAGAAACATTTTAATTTTAAACATAACAAAATAAAACAAAGAATTGATTGTTAATTGCCGCCTATTTCCGTATTTTATTTTTTTAAATACCTTTTTATGTTATATACCTGATTCAAACCTACATAATTTTCTTACCAATTAGATTTCCAAGCAAAAGAACCATTTCCGATAAGAATCCGATAACAATTACTCTTACTGGAATGTGCACAGTTGTTTACTTTTTCCCGCTAAAAATAACCTGAATATCCGCAAAATTTTTCGATAATCAATATCTCATGAATAATATGAGTATTATACATCATATGATAGGTTTATTAAATACTTCTAATTAAAAAATAACACAGAGCATAAATGTAACCTTATCAACATACATTTATGTATTTACATTAAAAAAAAAGAAATGCCGTTTTTTTCGACAATTGTTTGTAAAAATCTCTTAAATTAAAGTAATACACAATATTTATTATTTTTTTGCTGTTACTCCATAATTAATTAGTGTTTTCACAATAAAAACATAAAAGTATCTTATATAATTATAATATTTGTTTACAATTATGTTTTTAATCCATAATTACGCCCCGCGCGCAAAATGCAAAGTCAGCGAAATAATATTTTTTTTTCACATGCTAATATCTAAATAATTTTTCAAGCAAGTATTGCTATAATTTTATATATTTGTTAAGATAATATTACCAGGTATATAACAGAGCAAAAGGAACCAAGGTAAAACTCGTATTGTTATCACGATAAGGATTTTTTTCGACTAAGTCGTAATTGTTTACATAGCATCTGGTTCGGCCCCTCGCATAAAGTAAACACTTCATTCAAACGTAGTGTATTTGAGATCATATGAAAGAATAATTCATTTACTTAAACAAAAACATAACTTCAACACCCTTACGCTACAAACGAATAAACAATGACTGATTTATTGAGCTCGCCCGTCAAGTGCTCGCGACGCGTTGAGCCGTAAGCACTTGGGATTTTTTAGGTACCTACGCGAAACGACGGAGCGGTTAATAATGCGTGAAGAATTGACCAAGTTGAAAACGGAGTGTGTAACGAAAAATGAGCTACAGGAAGCCCTCAGTAATAAACAGCAAGCTGTGCAGCAAGTTACAATATCTCCAGGTTCGTCTCCAAAGCCTTCGGGATCGGTTGACAGCCGCACAAATGTAAATTTTAAGAGAGGTGCCTTCTTGGGTTCCTTCAACCTAAATAGCGGACCTTTAGGTATAATAAGCATAAAAAAGCCTTCCCTGGACTCAGGTGAGGACGATAATGTCAGTGTAAACAAAGTTGCATCGCCACCTCCATTGATATGACTTACAAATTAGCTATAAAAAACCAGAAGGCGGTATAAATAATGCAACATTACTTTCGCACCCGCAACTGCCACAAAATATAAGCAATCAGAATATTATACCACGGTAATAATATCTAACAGTATTGTAACTCCATACAAACGCACGAAACTCGAGTTATACCTATGCGCCTCCTCGCCGGTACCCAATGGGTACCCAGACAGGCGCGATCGTGCCGCAGAACAGACGGTGAAGATTTTTGTACCAGTGTTTTGTTATTCAAATAATTATTATGGCGAAGATGTATAGATTATATTGTGCAGTTTTTGGTAGTTTAAATTCTTCGATAACTCACCCAACTATATTTTTTTTAATTACCTGTAAACTCCGTAAGATATGACTATGTATACAATGTTTTTTTGTTACAAATTACGCAGGTTCCTGCTAGTTCTAGTATTATACTATTACCTATCTTATTTTAAATGATGACTACGCTTTTCACACCTATCTTCTGACACGGTAATTAACTTTAGCGTGATAAAGTCGTAATTTGGTAAGCTTAATCTATTATTATTGTTTATTATTCTTAAAACATATTGCGGTTATAATGTATACTAGCAGGACTCTTTTACCTGCGTTATGGACAATGTATTTAGTATTTCATTGTTACTACCTACAGGGTGATTTTCAAAATAGAAGCCAATGGGAATCTGCTTATTACATAACCAATAGGTAATTTCTTAGGGTATTTACTTAACTAAGTACATATTTTTTCGATTAATTTTAAAGCCCCGAGTTATAGGTTTTTGGAATTAAACGTAATATCGTTATGAAATTATAATGATAAGGTAGATGGAATGTAGTGTTATCGAACAAGTTGGCAATGAATAGATATTACTATAAGTAGCGCATACGCAATTAGATGGTTGAGGTTAAGTAACGTTCAAAGCGGTTGGACATCGGATGGGTAACAAAATAACTGTTATTTCAAGTTGCTCTGTGCTGATAGTAATAGGGACGTTAATTTACGAAATGGAAAAGTTATAATTATACTCGTCAGTTATTAAGGACGTAGGTACTCGCATTTTGGCTCAGAAGGTAGGTGTTGAAGTAAAAAATTAAGTTCTGTAACCTTCGGCGACTGCAGTTTACTATTTCATTCATTCGATTTTCATTTGTTTGAATAAAAATATAAGTAGGTACTTAATATGAACAATCACAAAACCAGAAAAAAACGTCAAGTAGGTAGATGTAATTAAAATACTTGACGCGGGCAGCCCTACCGCTGGTTTGCGTACGGCGCGTCTGTAGGTATATAACTCACGAAGGCGGCCGAGTTACAATACTGTTTAGATTATACTGAGCAGCGTCGACGAAGTGAGTGCTAGCTGCCGCCAAACGGTTCCGATATGATAGAGAAAGCTATCCCATCGTGCGCGCAATCGCCGCTATCGCTACGGTCAGCTGATGTAAACAAAGATTTGTTGCAAAAAGATGATAATATAATAAATGCGTCATGCGGGAAGAAGTTGTAAGCCGAAATAAATGGTGATGGCACTAAGTGGAAACCCGAAAAGGTGGATGAGGGGTGGATCCAAGTGCAAAGAAAAAAGTTGCGTAATCAGTTTATAGGAAATACAGGCAGTGCAATAAATAAAAGCGGAAAGTTCAAAGCTGCAGAGGCTAAAGTGCCGTTGTTTATTAACAACGTAGCTAAGGATGTCACGGAAATGGATATCAAAGAGTACATATATGGCAAGACCAAAGAGCAAGTATCAATATATAAAGATGCGGCGTGCGAAAAGCTACGATTCATATAAGATACTAGAGGATGCCAGCAGCTACGCCTGCATTTCTTTTTAATTTACCCGCTTTGGCCGATCCCGTGGGAATTTCGAGAAATCCCTTCTTAGTGCACCTCTGCGGTCTCCAAGGAACATACATGCCAAACAGCTTCCTGCGCCCAATAGTTTCGGCTGTAGCGTGTCTATCAGTCAGTCAGTAACGCAAGGATTTTATATATTAAGAAGATTTGTATCAAAAAGCAAACTGGCTCTTTATCTGGATAGTAAATTATGGCCGTCAGATATAAAGTTCAGGCAGTTTATAAATTTTCGTGACTCATTTAACAGTAATAGAAAATAGATTGAGTTGATTATATATCTATATAAAAACTTACACCTATGATGGATAAAATACGATTGAGACTCATCACTTTCAACTGTAAAGATATAAAGAAGTCAATGGAATGCATTCGACGATTATGTGGCAAGGCTGATGTGATAGCACTGCAGGAAACGTGGCTACTTCCTCACGACATCCCACTGCTGGGCGAAATACACCCCGAGTTTATTGCGACGGGCGTGTCAGCGGTAGAACCGGGCGCGGGGCCGCTGCGCGGGCGTCCGCACGGCGGGGTCGCTCTGCTGTGGCGTCGCGACGCCTTCTCACATGTGAGGATAGTGCAGTGCAATAATAAAAGGATTTGTGCCATTAAAATTTCGGTGAGTAATCGTTCTTTCATGGTAGTTAGTGCGTATTTACTGACGGACTGCTCTGAAAACCTGGTGCTATTTACAGACTGTTTGAGCGCAATTAGTGCTATTGTGGAGAGTGAGGGAGAGGACAGTGTCTTTGTCTTGGCTGACTTTAATGCGGACCCAGGCAGGCAGTTTGACGATGAACTTTTTCTATTTTGTAACGAACAAAAGTGGTTGTGTGCAGACATAGAAAAACTGGGTTGTAATACTTATGTTAGTGAAATACACGGAACACACAGTTGGCTCGATCATTGCCTTGTCACGAAGGCGATATGGGATTCTGTGGTAGATGTACATGTTTGCTATGATGTTTACTGTTGCGATCACTATCCGTTATTAATAAACTGTAACTTGGACATAGTTAAGCGAAAACGTTCGTTGGAACTCAACTAGACAAGAACTCAATTTTGTGTGACTTGTGGGTTGCCACAAGTCACACAAAATTGAGTTCTTTTGACTAATCTACTTATTTTGTCATCTCCTGTCAGATTAACAACTGTTTTATGCCTTTATTGACACTATTTGAGTTTTTTTTTTATTTCCCGTATGTTCCAATCCACAACTTTATCCGATCAAATGCATATGTAAAAAATAAAACGTATTAATCCGCCTGAAACGTTTATGGTTAATTACTATTCATCAACCACATTTTCGCATAATGGCTCAATCATTTTGAAACGATTTAGCAAATTAGTATAGTTTTAATTTTTCTTTAATATAATGTTCCAAGGTTTTTGGAACGTTTTTGCAAATTTATCTAAAGCTCTTTTTCCATGGTTATAACGTTCCAATGTTTTTGGAACGTTTTAGCAAATTAATTTGTACTTTATTTCCTTAGTAAGAATGTTCCAATGTATTTGAAATGTTTTAGAAAACTAATTCTTATTCACTTTATTCAGTAAATATTTACATTAATTTAGTTTTTTTAAACATTCCAAAACATTATAATATTCTTCATAGGTATACCTACTTACCTGTTTACAAATCTTGAATTTAAATTACGGACCTACGTCAACAAAATTCCTTTTATATATTTATGACGAAAATTAATATCTGTTATATTAGTTTTGATCACCACAAAATTATCTAACGATAAAATCCAAATTAAGAGACCAAATGAAACGCGATTTCCCAGAAGCCCTAGTTTAACCTACTGTTGAGTGCTTAACATTTGATTTGGAAAAGACACTACCATTACCCCGCATACCCACGAACGTCGCGTTCTATAAGAGACAATTGTGGCTATATAATAGTGGTGTCCACTCTGCATCTGACGACGTGTTGGACATTGTTGTGGTAGAAGAAGGTGAAGCAGGAAGAGGTACACAGTAGGTAGAATCATGCTTTTAAAATACAGTTTAACTACCTAGACTGAAAATCAGCAAGTCGTATCGCGGCCAACGTCACGAACGGCGCGAAGCAGAATGCCTGCCTCTTTGTCACATCGGCGGCGTACAGTATAATTTTAAATATATTTCTTATAATCTTATATTCTTCTGAATGTGGGTAGGGTAGAAAATTGTCTTGGGTATTGTGAACCCGCTCTATTGAGTTTATGTACGTACCTACCTATCTACTCACATAAAGGGCTATACTTGTTCATATGTAGCTATTTGTTTATTATGTACCTATTTAATAATTGTACGCTATTGTAATGTGTCAATAAATGCTTTTTACTTACTTACTTTACTTTGCAACGAATTATATTATGTAATAGCTGTGCTTTGTATGTGTATTAGTTGATGTATGTATTGTATTTGTTGTATTGTGAATTGTATAGGTACCTAGCTGTTTGTATTACCTATATTTGTTGTATTGTGCGTTGTATTTGGTGTGCCAATAAATGATTTACTAGATATGAAACTTCGGCTCCTTGTGGAACACCTCATTCTATGGAGTGACTGCTGCGGTGGATAGAACCGCAATATTAAAATTGTTTTAATGCTTAAGGCAATATTAAACTCCTATAATTTCGATTTCTCAAGTCTGGGTACACGTTTTTACCAAACGATACAGACTTCTCCAAAATTTAAACTGCACTAAAACATCACCAGCAGCGTCTGTATATAGCTGAAGAATATATGGATATTTTTAAAAATTGTAAAAAGAAGTAGCCTTTGCAGGTTTATAAAATGCAGAACACTGATTTTTAGAGCATAGAACATATAGAAAAGAATATAATGAACCGAAAGAAGTTTACAAATAAAAGTTAATTGGTTGAATACGAAATAAATAAAGATTGAAAAGGATAAAATGTTTTCTATTTTTATGAGATCATCATTAGAAGAAGATTTTAAGGAATTGCCAATTGACAAATAAACAAAAGAGAGGTTCGACAAATAAAAATGTGATTTATGTCTGTTGTGGCCTAACGGTAAACCGATTGTGCCACCAAAATTAGCTGATTTGCAATCTATGTATCAATATTATATACCTGAGGATTGTTTTCAATTTTATCGTACTTTAAAAAAGTGAGGCGGATGAAATCATTGATGATATTGATGGCTTGGCAGAAAACCTGACTTTGACATACAAGATGATGATGTTAACGAATAGATTTTGCTTCAAGATGTTTTTTACTAAAATTTGTAATTTCCGTTTTTAACTAAATGCAAACATAAATGCTACATGGCTTTTAATTTTATAATAACTGATTTGCAGAAAATTTGTATTTTAGATTTAATTATTTATATATTTTAAGGGATTGGAACGTTTATGCAAAATTATTTGGAATGCTCCTTTATACAAAATAACAATTTTGCAAAAATATTCCAATACCAATTTTCTTTATAACTTATGTTATACTGAATATATTCGAAAAAATATACATCATTATATATTTATCATACATTTCTACAATAAATCCAATAGCATTCATTATGCACATGTGAGAGCAAAAAGTGTACCACTAAAACAGATAATTGCATTTATCTCAAATTGAAGTTAGTGTGGAATGGAACGTTTTCGCTTAACTACGTCCACTTAGAAATATTAAAATGTAAAGTTGACACCAAGGTCAGACTCTTACTGAAGAAAAACCAACCCGTGCTCCTCATGTACCTATGTGTCGGAGGGTAGGGTTTCACCGAAGCATTCCTCGCTACCCCCCGACGGGTATTGGCCCGCCAGATGGTCAGACGGGCCCCGAACGAAACCCCCTTGGCGGCGGATGAAGGTGTTGGGCTCCGGTGCCAAAACACCCAGCGGCCGCAGAGGATAGGGAGGACGGCAACGCAACACCGACACGCCTCTCCTCCCGCGACTGCACCCGACTGCGAGGGACAGACAGAAATGTCCCCCGCACCCGCACTTTGGACGCATCCTACGCAGGCCTCACTCAAGGCCACGTGGAGCGTCCCCTCCTGGGATCCCGCTTAAGTTCACCGTGGGTGTACCTCAAACCCACGGTTACTGAGCCCCCCCATCACGACAAGGTGGAGATCACACGGGGGGGAAATTTGTAGCCTATGTATTTAAATGAATCACAATTTTAATTTCTTTTAAAACAATTTTTCTAAAAACGGAACCCTTATAGGATCACTTTGTTGTCCGTCCGTCTGTCAAGACCCTTTTTCTCAGAAACGCTTAGAGGTATCAAACTGAAATTTATATCAAATAGTCAAATCTACTGTTTCTTGACGCTGTGAAAAAATCTAACTTCTAAGCCAACGCAATAAAAGATACAGCCGTTTATGCTGCAAATTTCCGCAAATATTCGAAACTCAAAACCTACAGGGTACTTCCCCTGAACTCAGAATCTTGAAATTTAGTACGAAGCAATGTCTTATAGCAAGCATCATTCTCCTAGCGTTATCCCAGTTTGGATCTGGGGTCCGTTTTCTAGTCTAACCGGATTTGGCTGAATATTAGCTTTTCCACAGAACGACTGCCTGTCTGACCTCCGCAACCCGAAGGGATAGCGATATTCCATGGTTAAGACTAGTGTCAGTTTACTGAGAAGGTACTGACGCCCTATAACGACTGTCAAAGATCTTCATGACAACCGGGACCGACGGCTTAACGTGCTCTCCGAGGCACGGGACGATCGATAATTAACAATTCAATACGCACATAACTCCGAAAAGTCATTGGTGCGCGCCGTGGATTCGAACCCGATACCCTCTGCATGGCAGTCTGTTGGTATCTCCACTAGGCTATCACTGCCTACTCTCCACTAGGCTATCGCTGACTTATAGCAAGCATAAAGGAAAAATTGCGAAAACCGTAAATTTTTAGTTATATCATATCTAAAAACATTTTTAATAATTTTAAAGTTATTACCACTTTCTCATGAACGCGTAAAGGTATTAAATTGAAATGATGAATACGCTCTTGTCATGCGACACAGAAACCAGTGGTAGATAATTTTAGCGATCAAAAATCAAATGAGAGCTACTTGAGTAGCAGGATATCCGTGATTGCGATCAACGACCACACTTTAATGTACTTGGACACTTTAATGTCTAGGAATAAAAGAAAATTAACGCACAACACTCATTCTAGTCGTTCGGCTATTCCTGACCCAAGTCGGTGGGAATAAAGCTACTCTGATCAAAATAATTACAGGTTTTAATGAAAATCACAACTAACTCTTTCTCTCGAAGCTGACATGTTGAACAACACGCATACTCGTTAAACTAATAGGAAACTCATTAAAATATTGCATTGCTCATACTCTGACATCCATCGGGTCTTCAACATCAAGCTATGCAACCTCCATCCGGTTACACAATACCACCCGGATAATCATTTCGAGCGTAACAAAGTAATCTTAAACTAGGTTTGTTCAACATGTTGCTTTGGTTTTCATTATCACATAGCAGACTATAAAAAAAAATCTTACTAGGCTGATAGTCCAGATGTTAAGTTTACTACCAAGTATCTAGTCAGTCTTTTCAGCGTTATAATTTTGTCATAGATAGTCTAAACACGAAGCTTATCCTAACCTAATCATAAGCGATTCAGCAACGGACCTTTCGCGTTCAAGACGATGGACAGCGTTTGTGATAATATGATAAATGCACTAATAGCTGTCTTGTTTTCGTAAAAACGTGGACTATGACTAACACAAAAGTTCAAGGGTAAACTAGGCTAATCAGAAAGGCACTTTACCGGTCCAACCAACGGCAACGCATGGCTAAACAAGCAGCCGCACAAACGGCTTATCCAGTTTATTCAAATCTACACTGACGGTAACGTGGGTACCCCAAAATTATCACAACAACGACTAACAAAGTACTCATTTAATGAGTATAGTGTATAGTGTATGCTTAACTTTATGGTTAAGCATACAATCATCACTAACGATCACTAACCTAGTTCTACCTACGATGAAAATTAAAATCTCTGTAACTGATTATCGTAACGCACTACGATGATAACTCAATCATTTTCTTCTACGTCTGATAATCGAGTTTAACAACTTCTAGTAGAAACACTATCACTCCTAAACGTCCTAACCATAACTCGGGGCACTTGATAACAATTCCCAGCGTATCACATGAATTTTAAAAACACACAGTAGGTAATTTTCACACGTAAAATCTTAAAATTGAATTTAATTTTACTAGTGGTGCCATCTAATAATCAGAGTAAAAAACATTTTAATGTGCCATCTTAAAAATGTATGCACACAAAGAAGCAGGTGTAATTGCAATACCGAGATCGTCTGTACAACTCAGAATTACAAAGAGTACCAGTGCCACTTTTTACTTAGGCTCTGATCACGTTTAAACGAAAACCGTTACGTTTTATCAACACCACGAGTCGATAAAGTAATGGCGCTAGTAATATCTTTTGCCTATGGTCAGGTTACACTAACCAACCAACCGCACTCGTCTAGACAGCGCTGCAGTTCACACGTCTATTTAAGAAATAAAAGCTACAAGCTGTTCTACACAAAATCAGCACAGTCAGAAGCAATAGCTCCGCACAGTCTCACACTATGAACTTAGTATGTACGATTCGATTTGTTTACCAACTTTAGCGCCGCTGCCCTGCGAAGGATAGTCTAGACCGGTGTCTTTGTTCTAGATTTAGCAGAAAACCAACCAAGCTGGGTGTTCTATCTAACCAATGATTCTAAAACCAATATTACAACTGCACTACAACAATAACTAGCACGTTTCACTCAAACGCACTTGCTTGGAATAATGCAAGTCGGCCTGTACGCTCACTCTCGTTACTATTACAGTCCATAAAGTAAGACCGAGACAAGATAATCTATTAGCAAGCAAGCATAATATGATCACAAGGTTCGTGAGTGCGAGCCACCCTCGCATGAAGAAATAAAATAACCAACGGCTTTCTTTTTAACTGGCGTATCAAACTCAAAACCTCCGTTCGCTATCTACACTATAGCTAGATCACTGTGGTAGTAAGACAACCATACGCGAACTTAAAATACGGCAAAGGTCACAATTAAAATCGTCACTACCCATATTTTATTTGTCTATTTCTTTAAGTAGTTCTGCTCTGCATCTTATTACTTCATATTTGAGTAATAAGATTCAGAGAGTTGATGTCAACGGGACGCGTTCACATAGGTTTGTAGTCAAAATGGGCGTCCCACAGGATTCAATCCTCGGTCCTTCTTTATATTTAGTGTATATTAATGACTTACTACACCTCATTAATGACAAGCACGGGATAGTACTGTTTGGTGATGATACCTCACTTTTATTTAAATTAAAACGTCAACAAATTAATATGGACGATGTAAACATTGCTATCTCAAAGGTGGTTCGCTGGTTTGAGGTTAACAACTTGCTTTTAAATAGACTCAAAACTAAATGTAGTCGATTTTTGATGCCTAACGTAAAACAAGTGAACACCTCAGTAAAGGTCAAGGATGATGTGTTGGATCTTGTGGATGACACGAAATTTGTAGGCATTACACTAGATTCTAAGCTGCAATGGGGACCACATATTAGGAAATTGTCGAATAGACTCAGCTCTGCAGCATACGCAGTCAGGAAAATTCACTAGTTAACTGACATTGACACAGCCAGGCTTGTATACCTATTTTCATAGTATAAAGTCATACGGTATTCTCTTGTTGGGAAATGCTGCCGACATTCAGACCATCTTTGTTCTGCAGAAAAGAGCTATTCGAGCAATTTATAATTTGGATTATGGGGCTTCGTTAAGGAATAAGTTCATTGAAATAAACATGTTTACAGTTGCAATCCAGTAGGTACATTTATTCCAACCTAATATATGTATTCCAAAACAAGGCCTCATACTCAAAGAAAAGTGATATCCACAATTTGAATACTAGAAATAAGAGCAAACTAGTAGTGCCGGCCACCCGGCGAGAGAAAATAAAAAAATCTTTTCAAGGCCAATGTGTGCGCTTTTACAATAAAGTGCCAAGCGATATACAAAATTTAAGTTTTAATAAATTCAAAAAGGTTATAAAACGTAAACTTTGTCAGAAAGGGTACTATTTGGTGCGAGATTGTATTGAAGACAAAAATGCTTGGGATTAATTTGCTCGGTCCCACAGGCTACTTATGTTTGATTATTGTTAAGTTTCATATGAGTGTGAGTTATTGTGTCTATATTATGCTAGTTTAGTACTTTTATATTATTATTAAAAAGCCTTATTCATTAATAAACACATTATAGACACACCAGCTTATATACCTATGAAAATTCAATGTAGTTACTAAGTTTTAAATTGTATAGAATCAAGACGATGAAAAGAGTGGCCCGTGAGTTTCTTGCCTGATTCTTCTCACGAGGCTCTACTTTCTGAACAGGCATTTTTTTTCAATGCTCAATTATGTTAATATGCATTTAAAGTTACTTTTTTATTTTTTATTTGTATAACCTTTCTGACGTGACCAAAAAATTTAAACATTTTTATGGAAATAAACATTTATATTTGTAATAAACATATTTGAGTTTGAGTTATAAAGGAGAAATACCAAATACGGCCTGTAGCGGCCAGAAAGTTGTGAATCGTTGAAATTAAATATATAATTTTTAAAATTTATACATCGTTTTCGTTTCTTGATAGAACTTCGGTGAAAGATTTTAGTTTTTAAAGAGTATTGTTTTGAATAGGCTATGGTAATAGCGGATGAATGTCTTATGTTGCCAGCATTAAATATAAAATGAAGTATGGTAGGCAGAAATTGTTTTAAGGAAATAATATTTTTATTATTATATTAGAAAACAATATCTTTTATTTACTTTATACATATATTTGTAAAAAGATTCAAGAAATATATATTTTTTTATATATTCCATAATTATTAATCGGTAAAAATCGTTTTGTTTTAATCCATAGTATAAATATTTTTTCAAACTATTTGCAACACATTTTTTATCTGTTATGTCATTCGTGTTGCTACTGCGAATCGTGAATATTTTGCTGTGATTTATTGGTGTTTTCGTACGGTTTTAATTGTAATGTAATTGAATATAAATTCAATAATAATGATCACTACCTTCTACACATGCTAAGAATATGCAGCGGTGTTAGCGATTATAGTTAGTTTTTTTGGACGAGTATGGTACGAGGTTCCCTAGTACACAGGTGATTATTCATTATTACTGGCCTCTTTTTATGTAGTTTTTGTTCTATATGACACAAAGACATACCCTTATTTACATCTAGGTATTATATTTATGTTAAAATTCAATTTGGAGGTATATTTAGTTGTGGAATAATTTCCATTTCAAATATCTCGTATCTTATTTCCACCAAGAGTTATTTAAAAAAAAATTATACAGGGTAATAGAGTAGTTATTTATCTTCAAAACACACATGGATTCGTGTTTGTTCTTGCCAGGCCCATAATGTATGGCCAAATGGTACATCTCCTTTAGCATTAGCGTAAGGAAACCATTTGGCATAATAATTATTTATGACCCAAACATCATTATGGCACATTCAAGCGAGCCATAGTATAGGATACTCGATCTATTGGCACAGATTACTAAATAGTTCGACCTATACGAAGAACAAAGTTATATATGATTATGATACCAAATCGTTTTTATTGTCGTTATAAAGCTAAACTGACCCATATATTGTATTAGTAAAATCATTTTTTCTTAACGTTATGTAGGTTCAAAGATACAAGTCGAATAAAGTTACATGTTATTAATTTCTCCAAAAAATAAGGTGATATGCGTACGAGTATCTTTACTCGCCGTCTAGACCAACGCGGATGCAAGCGCGTGGGGAGGGGACATCGGCAGTCGTAACCTTGTTCTCGGCGTGGCGACCCGTGTGCACGTTTATGCTACAATAAGCAATTGTCAACACTTATTTTTATCAAAGTAGATTGTTCATGATTTCAAAATGAAAAACACGCGATCTCAATACATGTTAAGTCTTGTATCAAAGCGTACACTTAATAAAACTAATAGTGCTATGTCCGAATCCACTGCGATACATAATGAAAATATGGATATTCCTGGTAAGTAAGCAAAAATATATATTATGTTAAGTTATTTTATGTAAATCCTTAGTCCTATTAATTACTTTGAAGCATTTTTTCTTAACTGATAGCTCCCAATGTGAAATAATTAAAATTAGTGGTTCTAAGTTTTTAAGTATCCTTTTTCTATGGAGTTTTAAGAATTGCTTCAAATATTAAATAAAAAAATATGTATCGATAATTTTTGTATATAAAGACTCGCTAAAATACTATAATCACCTGTTAATTTAGCACACACATCTTAACATACTACTGTATTACTCGGAAACTATACCAAAATATTGAGTTATATGTGCAAATGTCACTTTTTTCGCTGGAATCGTTTCAAGATTTATGGGTTACGTGTGTAAATATTACTTTATTCTTTGTTTAATATAGAGATATACCTTTTTTCCAACTCAGAATTGCCGTGAAAGTTTAAAAATATGTAAATTATTCTTCTATTGTTAGTTTATGCAGACCTTTTTACAACTATTTGACGCAATTTCGTTTTGTTGACTACTGTTATATTATGAATGCTTGGTTTTAGAAAACGACATGGACAAGCATGAAGCTTTAGCGACGTCACCAGTGCCAGAAGGAGCTGAAAACATTCAAAACGATCTCGCCGAAGTATGGGAAGACGTTTTTGGATCTTCAGATGCCAAGGTCACAGAAAATCAGTTATCTCAATTATATCCTATGCAAAATAATGTACGATCAGCTAGCGACACATCTAGCCCTATTTTAGTTCAAGTTGCTGAAAATTCTGTAACAGATAACGAACTGTTTTTGCACACGCCTGACAATAACCATGACCTAACTCCATTTGCGCTTGAAGCACCGTCTAGCTTTGAAAACTCACCAGCTGTCAGCTTTGGCGATCTACCCTCAATTCCAATGCAAAACATTAACACTACGCCTATGCCTTCTCCTTTAAATACACACAAAAACTGCCATGATACCTTCTGTCCAGCTCATGATGACGACCACTGGAATATGTCACCATCAGCTAGTAACGCTTATAGCATTCCTAACTATTACAGCGACGATGAGCTCTCTACTCCACCAAAGAAAAAGTCCAAGAAACGGTTGCGACGCACATCTGAGTGGTCTGACGTGAAACGTAAATTTCTCAAAAACATTGGACAGAAATATGTCACGAAAAAAGGAAAGGGGGTGGATGATAAAACTTTGGGTGCTCCATGTCAGTGCAGATACCGGTGCTTTGAAAAAATTACGCACAATCAACGATACGCTTGTTTTCAAAAGTTCTGGCGTTTGGGAAACCGAGAGAAGCAGTGGGCTTTTGTTGTCAAGTATTCTAAAAAATTACTGAAGAACAAATGCTTAAATCGCGAAGTGCCTAACAATCGTAAATTTACTTTTAAATACTTATTACCTGTCACACCTGATCATGAGCAAGGCCATAGTAAAGTGGTCGATGTCTGCAAAACAATGTTTTTAAATACTCTGTCAGTTAGTGGCAAAATAATAAAAACAGCATGGCAAAAATACGACGGCAGCACCATTATAGAGGAGGATAAGAGAGGACGCCATAGTAATCACAATCAAATAATAACACCTGACACAGTCAAGAGTGTGTGTGATCATGTGCGATCCTTTGTTCCCGTTGAATCGCACTATATCCGCAAGACTTCTACCAAGCTATATCTGGACGGCAATTTAACTATTTCAAAAATGTTTTTACTTTACAAGGATTGGTTTGATGTTTCTATATATTCTAGCAAAGCAGTTACTGAACGCCAGTACCGGGATATCGTTAACAAAAATTTTAATTTAGGTTTCTTTATTCCTAAGAAAGACCAGTGTGATATTTGTCATATTTTTCGTAACAAAAGTGATCATACTGATCAAGAAAAAGCAATGTATAATACACATTTGTCCAATAAAAATGAAGCTCGCAAATTAAAATCTATTGACAAACGTGATGCTGTTGAATCTAATGGTCGAATCTTAACAGCTGTTTTTGATTTTCAAAAAGTCTTATCATGTCCTCATGGTCAAGTCAGTCTGTTTTATTATAAGCGTAAGTTGTCCTGCTTCGATTTTACAATTTTTGATATGGGTAGAAAGAAAGCCTATTGTTATATGTGGGACGAAACGGTGGCAAAGCGAGGGGCAAATGAAGTAGGTAGTTGCTTATTGGATTTTATAGAGCAAAATGTACGTAATGGTGTAAAGGAATTTCGCTTTTGGTCGGATAACTGCGCCAGCTAAAATAGGAACCGTTTTGTGTATTTTCTGTATACTTACTGTGCCAAAAAATTTAACGTGTCTATAAAGCATAGGTTTCTGGAGAAAGGTCACACACAAAACGAGGGGGATAGTGTGCACGCTCTCATAGAACGAGAGGCTGCAAAGAAAACTATTTACACTCCGGACGAATGCCGTTTACTTGTCCGCTGGGCTAAATCGACAGGAGAACCCTATGAAGTCCGGAACATGACAAGAAATATTTTTTTTTATTTAAAGGCCCACATGAATAATAAAATGTGGTGTAAAAACACAGAAGGGGTTAAAGTATCGTGGAACTGTGTGAGAGAAGTATTTGTGGATAAATCAGAACCTACCAAGCTGTTTTATAAATGTGGCCTTACCGACATCGAGTATAAAACTGTTACTTTATCTTCAAATACCCGTCGCAATACTGTATCTAATTTACCAACCTTAGAAGTAGCTTATAAAACGCCACTCAATTTATCCAAAGACAAACATAAGGATCTCATTAGTTTAGTTAATTTAGGAATAATACCGTCTCAATATGCAGATTTCTTTAGATCTTTACCATGGAACGACAATGAAAATAATAATATCGTTAGTAGTGATAGTGAAGAATAATATCAGCAATATTTTAATATGTACCAAGTTTTCTTCTTTTTATTACACTTGTGTTTTGATTGGTCATAGTGGGCCGGCAAAAATATTATTTAAGGATTATTATGGTTATTTTATATTACATTATTTTATTACAGGCCATTCAAAATAACTTTCTTATTGACAAATATTAAATATTTTTTCCCAACTTGCAGTTTATATTATTATTTAATGTTATCATTTAGCACTGTAGTTTGTTATGTCCTACTTGTAAGAAAACAAATTACAGGTAACTTTTTTGTTATCCATGGTTCCTTTAATTAATCTCTAAGGTTTACTGTCAGCTTTTTGTTTATTTAGTTATATCATTTTTGATATTTTGCATCTAGTTCCTAAATAATACGGGTACTTATCTCATTCATTGTCTTGCCCTGGTCCCAATTTATTTGGGGTCGGCGCAGTATGTCCTTCGCTTCCATACTTCTCTGTCACCAGTCATCCAATCGCTTACCCCTTTCTCTTTCATATCCATCCTCACACAGTCCATCCATCTCTTCCTTGGCCGTCCTCTCCCTTTTCGTCCTTCTACATGCATATCCATCACTTTTTTACCTACATACATCTCATCTCTCCGCATAACATGTCCATACCAGGTCAATCGACTCCCTTTCACCTTTTCAGCTATGGGCGCCACTTTCATACTACCTCTAACGTAATCATTCCTAATTCTGTCCATTCTTGTCACTCCACACATCCATCGTAACATTCTCATCTCTGCCACATGCAATCGTTTCTCATCCATCCTCTTTGTAGCCCAACACTCAGCTCCATACAGTACGACAGGCCTTATAACCGATTTATACATACGGCCCTTTAATTTCACAGGCATTTTGTGGTCGCATATTGTGCCTGAGACCTGTCGCCATTTCATCCATCCTGCGTTGATTCTTTGCCTAACATCCCGATCAATTTCGCCGTCATCTTGCAGGAGTGAACCTAGGTAGCGGAAATCGGAGCATACTGGTAGAGGTGTACCGCCGAGTGTAACCGGTATAGGACTGGAGAGACCGCCAAAGTCACAGAACATATACTCCGTTTTGGTTCTGCTTATTCTCAAGCCTACATTCTCCAGTCTCTGCCGCCACTCCTCCAGCTTGCTCTGCACCTTCTGTCCACTCTCTGCTACCAGAACGATGTCGTCGGCAAACAACATGCACCAGGGTGCCTCTTCCTGTATGTCCGATGATATAGCATCCATTATTAACAGGAAGAGGTAGGGGCTAAGGGCCGACCCTTGGTGCAAGCCTACGGCCACATCGAATCTGGCTGTGATACCAGCTGCGGATCGGACCTGTGTTCGGCATTCAGCGTACATGGCTTGAATCAACGTCAGGTATTTCCCAGGCACTCCTTTCTTCTTCAGGGCCCACCACAAGACTTCACGGGGCACTCGATCATATGCCTTTTCATCACACAACACCATGTGCAAGTTTTTATGTGCCTCCCTGTATTTTTCGCATATTTGGCGAAGAGCGAAAATGGCATCCACCGTACCTCGACCAGGCATAAAACCGAATTGGTTTCGTGAAATCTCACTCTCGTCACGCAGGCGTCGCTCAATTACTCTCTCCCATACTTTCATAGTATGTGGCATTAACTTTATTCCCCGATAATTGTTGCACTCTTGGATATCACCCTTATTTTTAAAAATGGGCACCAGGTAACTGTTGCACCATTCCTCGGGTATGGTCTCCTCGTGCAACAGCTTATTGAAGAATAAAGTCAGCCACGCCCATCCATCATCTCCTAATGCTTTCCATGCTTCTACTGGTATTCCATCTGGTCCTAACGATTTTCCATTCTTCATTCCACTAACAGCCTTTTTTACCTCGTCCTTATTTATTTCCTTCACTAACCCAATATTCATCACCTCATTCTCAAGTTTGCCGCTCCAATCGTTCTCCTCATTCATTAACTTTTTAAAGTATGTCCTCCATCGTTCTTTTATTCTATCTTCGTCCATAAGAATCGCTCCTGTTTCGTCTTTCATGCACTTAATATGGGATACATCCTTCGCCTTTCTCTCTCTAGCTTTAGCCATGCTGTATAAGTATTTATGACCCTCGGGTTTTTCAAGTAACCCGTACAACTTGTCTAGGGCATTGGATCTAGCAATGGCTGCGGCCTTTTTGGCTCTCTTTTTACATTCGTCATATTCCTTCTTCTTACTTTCTTCTAAAGATTCATTTCCTCCTTTCGTCAGCTGCCATTCTTTAAACCTTGATTTCTTTTCCTTAAGTGCATTCTGTACCTCTTTTGTCCACCACCACGTGTCCTTATCTTTCATACGCTTCCCTTTCGACTCTCCTAAAACATCCTTTGCTACACCCTTAATACATTCACTCATCTCTTCCCAACACTCATTGACACTAATATCATTCATATCGCCCATACCTAACATTTTACCTACCACTCTATCTCTGAATTTTTCTACACATTCATTCTTCTCTAACATATGCCATCTTATTTTTGGAGTCAGTTGCTGCTTGGTTCTTTTAAAGCTTATTTGAATCTTTAGTTCGACCATCAGGAGCCTGTGCTGCGAGACTAAATCTTCTCCTGGTACCACTTTACAGTTTTTGACCCAGTTGAGTCGATTACGTCTTATTAAGAAATAATCGATCTGGGTCATATGGTGGCCGCTGTTATACGTGATCAGATGTTGCTCTTTTTTTTCGAACCAAGTATTTGCAACTGCTAGGTCAAAAGCGGCAGCAGCTTGAAGAATTGCTTCTCCCTCACAATTTCGGCTGCCGAGTCCCCAACCTCCATGTACTCTTTCATACTCTTCATTTGTTCGTCCTACATGTCCATTAAAATCACCTCCCACAATAATCTCTTCATTCTCCGGTATATTCGTCATCATGCTATCGAAATCCATCCAAAACTTCTCTTTCTCACAATCATCACAGCCTATCTGAGGGGCATACACACTTATCACATTCAGAATAATACCTTGCCACATCACTTTCACAGCAATCAATCTGTCATTAACTCTATTTACACTTGTCACGCTATCTTTCAGATTTTCGTCTAACACAATCCCCACACCATTTCTTTTGCCATCACTTCCACAATAATAAAACTTGTATCCTTCACCGATCTCCCTAGCTTTCGTACCTTTCCATCTTGTTTCCTGCAAACATGCCACATTTATTCGTCTTCTCTTCAAAACACTAGCTAACTCTCTAGCTCTTCCAGTCATCGTACCTACGTTCCAACTTGCATACCTCACCTTTACGTCACAGGCTTGCTTCTTATGTTGCACTCGCCCGGAGTAGTGCAACAACCCTTGCATATTTCTCGCAGGTGCCGGGTGCTGCCCCTGCGCGTCGCCTGCGGGGAACGCCCTAATCCTATCGCACTCATGTACATACTTGGCCATACTGCAAAAGGTTTTGGCATGAATTTTACCAGCCGGCCGCCTGCCTGACGCCAACCCTCCTTGGGAATGTTGTCGTTATAGAGGAAGGTGATAGGAGATACGGGGTAAATGGATAGGATGGATTGACAAGGAAGAAGGGAGTTGTAGGTTGGGGTACTGTAATCACTGGACGGATATAGGGTAGTGACTACAGTAGCTCGGAGAGCCGGGAGCGCGTACCCGAAGCCCTGTCTAATGGTCGGACAGACCAACAGACAGAAGCACCCCCTGACTACCTAATACGGGTACTTATCTAATTATATTATAAGAAATTATAATTATGTTAGAAGGTCATTCTTAAAAATAAAAATTTAATTCAACATTTTGTTTTTTATTAACATATTTTCCACATCTTCTCACATATAACTTTTGACCACGATACTAATTTACATAAAACAAAGTTATACGTACATATGATGCTGATAGTTATCCCAAAAATAAGGTTATATGTGTACATACGAAGTAGACATTTCCATAGTAAATCGTCACATTTGTACATAAACACTCAAAAATGGCATAAATACAGTTTTTTATTTAATTTATTTATGAAAAGCAACGCTAAATAGTATTTTACATGCGTACGAAAAGAATCAATCCTCTAAAACAATTAAGAAAAATGTTAATCCTTATTTTGTGCTTGACAAATTTGTAATCGCTCTCCTCTAAAGTAACGATTATGCAGAAGTAACTTTATTCTTCGGATAGGTCGAGTTACTTCGTAACAGATACATCATTCCCATACAAAAGCGAAAATACCTATGCTATAATCACCTACAAAATCTTTATAATAATAGCCGTTGTTCGCAGTGAAGAGAAATGCACCCTAAGTATGCACGCAAAGAGTTGCAGATTGTGTGACTGTACGTACAAGCGCGTCATCGTACGAAGGCGCTAGGGTTGTTCTTATGATGACTTTGGTAATAAAACGAATGTTGCGAAATAACCCTATTTTTATTTGCTAAATACCTATATATTCTACTATATATATTATATTATATTCTACTTCTATCAAATCTTATACCATTACTTAGTACATAAATAAATCATTGTTTACCCTTCGGCAACGAAAAAACAACAAGTTTTCATTTGTTAACACCCATCCACTACACAATAATTTCGTGGTTTCGGCATTTCTAAAAGAAAGCGTGGGAAACGTGCCGTGCGTACACGCTGCCGGGCGTGCGGCGGCCCTCTGTCGTTTGTACCGACGGCTGTACACGAAGTAGTAGGTATTTATCGCGCGAATTTGAGCCAGTGACGCGGGCCTGCTATTAAGATCAATGAAATCATAAATTAAAATGTACATGTCAAGAATGAATTTTCTATAGCGACTACAATGCGCCGAGTGTCGAGCAAAGTATGTATTTTTTAACTGCCTTATGATTTGAATTAACTTTAAATAAGTTAAAAGTCATCTTCGAGTAAAAACATACCCATTTAGACGATAACATAAGGTGTTACAGCAAGCTAGACGAGGGATGAGTGAAGCTGAAGGAGCTTACAACTTATTCTTCGAACAAATCGTGCTTGGAGATAGAAATGTATCAAAACATTTTAGCTAGAAGCCGAGCTGAACGAAGCGAGGGTTAAGTAATGGGATTTTCCAGAGATACGCCGGCTTTACTCGTGCAATTGCTGAGCGGCCATTTATATCAAAATTCATTTTAAACTGTATGCGACATCTGGGCAAAAAAAATTATTTACTTTTAACGTACCTACGTAAATGACGGTATTCTCAGTTTGATGAGATTATTGACGCTATGATTGGTATCTTTGGAGCTCTTTCTTCTTTTTAAATTATGAGACGGTATACAAGCTACAGCCATTGTCATTCACGCATAATGATTAACCCCCCACGTGATTACAGCACGCACGGTCGTGCTCTAATTCAAGTGGTCCCATGTGTTTACAGCACGCATGGTCGTGCTCTAAAAAAGTCGTCCTATTGGTCGCGGATTTTTTACGTTTTGTTTTACTTAAACCAAGAAACGAAAGTAGTAACTATTAGAATAGTTCATATTCTATGCAACTAAATCGTTTTAGAAGGGTGAGGGAAACGAAACGTGCCAAAAAATATTGAAATATAATTATCTGTGTCTCAGTTGCGAAAGTGTCCGCCATTGTTGTGTTTTGTTCCGCGATCTTTATAATAAAAGTTGTCTTGTGGAAGAAACCGGTGAATATTTTATAAAGATACTTATATAGATTTACTCAGAAATAAATAAATATTAATTGTAAAGTGACATTATTCGTGACAGAGACAAGAAATACAGTGATAAAAGGCAAAAACTTTTAAGAACGGCTATTTCTACTCTTGAAACTTGCTATTTTCATAATAGTTTTATGATAAATACTCTTTTAATAGTTATGAAAGACATAAAAGTACCCAGATTATTTATCTGAAAACATATTTTAGCAATTAAATACTAGTATTGTTGTACGTTTTCACTGTTATCGTGTTTCAAATGGTAAATAGTTCACAGCCACAGTGTTCGCTACAGTAACATGGCGGCCCGGCACGGCGAACTTTTTGTTACGCGTTCGGATTATAATTTAGTGGCGTTAGATTCATTTGTTACAAATAAATAATGTATTGTGTGAAAACCTAAAGGTATATGTGATAATGTTTTTGTGTTTATGAACCAAACAAGTAATGAAATTCATTAATATGTGATGAAATGTTTGTGCGAACCAGTGAAAAATAACAAACTTCTAAGTTTGTAAGCTTGTTTTGCCGGAAAGGTGAGTATTTAGTAGTAATTTATGTTATTATTATCATAGCTGATTTTATAACCAACACAATGATATGCAATTTATGTGATATAATTATATTAAGGTGTCATAATTATTTTTTTTCCGGTAACCTATGCCAATGAAAATTTGCAGCAACGTGACCCTTTGCACTTGTGGCACTTTGCCTTTAGTTTGATCGCACCTCAAGGGTTAAGAGCAAAGCTATCGTCTCCATAATAGCCGAAACCCCTTTTTCATTTCTCAACACGTGTTGTGATGGTTAACGTACAGGCTAAGAAAAAGAAAAGTAATCGTTATTTTCATTAACACTTTATCAATTACTGACTTAAAACACGAAAGGTTTTGAAATTTTACTGGTTTTATAGTAGCTTCTAAGTCAGAGAAATCATTCAGGATGAAATCTTTTTCTAATGAGCACGATTCTTAACGTGTCTTAGTGTCAGTAATGTTTTTTTTAATATATTATGTATCAAGGCATGTATAAGTATATCATAGGTTCGGTTCCCATAACTATATGTAAGTTGTAAGCCATAACGCCTCATGTTACAGATTACAGCAATTACACCATTCATAATTACTTTGTATATGTTCATGTCATGTAACGTGACAAGCTACAAACTTAATGACGAATATTAGCGAGCTATTACACAGCTAATTGTTTTGATGATTCAAATGTGATACAGTCTGTCTGTGACGTTGAGTGCCATTACTAATGACGTCACGACGTGATTCAATCGTGTTTACGCTGCGGATGCAGTAAAGATGAACGCAGCTGAGCCGTGTGTTAGGTAGAAATAAATGAACAAAAACAAAAGTAAATTATGGGTAGTTCAAGTTGTCTCTATTTCTGGGCTGAAGTGTAAACTATGTGCTTTTAATTATAATATTTGATTGTAAAAGCGTGGGCGCTGGAACAGGAAATGTGCACGTGGGATTGGAAGGTCTCGGGTTCGATTCCCGGATCAGGCAAAGTGTTGTTGCGTTTTTCCTTTAGGAAATTTTCAGTAGCAGCACGAAAGTCTGGTAATGTGCCCGGTACGGCAATAGGCTCGCCCCCTATTACGTTAAAAATTCATGGCGAAATGTGGGTGTAATATTACACCTCTGCCTACCCCTTCGGGGATACAGGCATGAGTCTATAAAAAAAAATCAAAAAGAAAGAAAGAAAACAAGTTTATTTGGATAAGGAGACACAATTAAAATTACATAGAATAGAAGAAAACTTGACAGTTACTTTTCGTTAAGGAAAAGAAACGAAGTGGAAATTATAAATAACAAGTACAATCAAAAATATCATATCAAATAAAAAAGATCAAAATAAAATTAAATGAAATAAAATAATACTTAATGACAAATAAAAATAAACAATTATCCCCTTTTTATATATTCCCTTTTTTGGACAAACAGATGAGCGCGCAAACTGTAATTTTTCCTACTCTTTTCCGCTGCGCACTTATCTGTTTGTGGAACTCGGATAACTTAACCGATCGCAGTATATTGCGTATCAATAGACGCGTAATTAAATGAGATTTCCAATGATATAAATTAAAACCATATATTGTAGTTGAAGCCTACGCAAGGGCAGTATAAAGTGAAAATTAGAAAAATTTTCCCGCCATTTTGGAGCGCGATTTTATATTTCTGACATATTCCTTTTTCTTGTCGTTTTTTATTATGGGAGGTGTATAAGTATTATACACACATAGAAAGGTTATTTAATTTACTTTTAGAGGAATTAAATATAATGTAAAGAAACATTTTAATATTAAACATAAAAAAATAAAACAAAGATTTAGATTTAGACACCGTGTGGTTGACGGCATAGAATACAAGTGTCACCACCCCCTATCTTCCCGTGGGTGTCGTAAGAGGCGACTAAGGGATAACACGATGCAAATACCATCTTTGCGTAGAGACGGAAAACTCGACATCAAACCCTATACGACTGCCTCGTTGATCTCGCGGCATAAGTATGCGCGTGGGATCGGGAGGTCCCGGGTTCGATTCCTGGGTCGGGCAGTGTTATTGGGTTTTTCTGTCACGAAATTCTCAGTAGCAGCACGGAGTCTGGAAATGTGCCCGGTACGGCAATAGGCTCAACTCTTATTACGTGGGACTAAAGTATATCTGGCGAAAAGTGGGTGTAGAAATACACCTCTGCCTACCCCTTCGGGGATAAAAGGCGTGACGATATGTATGTATGTATAAGATTTTTTTTTAATTGGCGCCAATTTTCATATTTTATTTTTTAAATACCGTTTTATGTTATATATCAGATTCAAACCTAGGTAACTTACTTTCAAAAAAAATTTCCAAGTATAAAAACCAATTCTAATAAGAATCTGATAAGAATTATTTTTATTGGAATCTGCACAGGTGTTTACTTTTTCCCTCAAAAAAAACTGAAGTTCCCGCCAAAATTTGCGATAGCTAATATCTCATAAGTAATATGAGTATTATATATTTTATCAAAGGTTTATTTATATACTCATAATAAAAAATAATACAACGCATAAATGTAACCTTATATACAAACATATGTATTTAAACATTTTAACATAAAATAAAAAAACGCCGTTTTTACGATATTTTTTTGTATAGAATTGAAGTAATACACAATATTTATTTATTTTTTTGATGTAACTTCATAATTAATCAATCATTAATTTACAATTAAAACATAAAAGTATCATATATAATTACATAATTTGTTTACAATTATGTTTTTAATCCATAATTACGCCCCGCGCGCGGAATGTAAAGTCAGCAATTTTTTTTCTTCTTCAAATGATTACATCTAAATATTTTTAAGCAAGTATTGCTATAACTTATTTTATTACATAGATAATATCACCAGGTATATGAAAAAACAAAAACAAGCAATTTTCAGCCAATACTTTTATTGAAATTAAACTACAGTTTACGGATTTTATCGCGTTATATTGGTTTCACTGGTTATTTGTTATTACATTTAAACCGAAAGATCTAGAAACTACATTTTTATTACTAGCCGACGTTTTGAATTCTTTACAGGATTCGTGTTCACGGCAGACTGAGGTGATATTTGTCTTTGTCTTGAATTTATAAGTTATCTCAAAGTACCTGAACATTTTTCAACTATTACTACGTATTTTCCACCATACAAAAACTTCCTCAATTGTATGGTCTACCGAAAATATAAATGCTCCACTGCGCCCTATAGTCAGGCAAATAGGGGCACCAACCTACAGATTGGCTCAACACATTGCGAAGATTCTCTCGCCACTCAGAGGCAAGACGAGAGCGGCTGTAAAGGATTCCTACCATTTTGTCAGTGAAATAAAACACCTACATCTCTCTGACAAGGAAACTATGGTTAGTTTTGATGTACAGTCATTATTTACATGCTTACCAGCACATGACTGTATTGAAATAACTAGAAGGAAGCTAATAGAGAACAACATGCCTGAGGAATATGCAGAAATATTGAAACACTGCTTAACAACTGGCTATCTGTTATGGGATGAGAAATACTACATACAAGTAGATGGTGCGGCAATGGGCTCTCCAGTATCGCCTGTTGTTGCTGACATCTTCATGGAGGACTTCGAGGCGCGAGCCCTGCAGACTGCCACCATCACACCGAGGTTCTACAAGCGGTATGTAGATGACTCTTTTACAATTTTACCAACAGATAGTGTTAATGTATTCCTAGACCATCTTATTTCTATTCATAACCACATCAAATTTACAATGGAATTAGAGGCAAACAATTCTTTAGCTTTCCTAGATGTACTTGTTATCAGGAACAAAAACAACTCTTTGAGCCACACTGTGTATAGGAAAAAGACACATACAAATAGGTACTTAAACGGTGAATCTCACCACCATCCTAAACAGTTAGCTACCGTGGGAATGTCTTTGTTTCAGAGAGCCCGGGGGATCTGTGACAAGAAACACCTGGACGCCGAGCTTCAACATGTCAAGCAAGTTCTGCAAGACAACAAGCTCCGACCGCCGCGCCAACGTCACAGATCCCCGAAGAACAAGCCAGCCACAGTAGAGAGACAACCTGCTGTCCTCCCATACATCAAGGGCGTGACCGACAAGATTGGCTACATCTTGAAGCGAGCTTCAATCAAAACATTCTACAAGCCGCCAACGAAGATAAGCCAATTATTACCATCTGTCAAGAGTCAGTTACCCTTACAAGAGGCCGGGGTTTACAAGATAGACTGTGAGTGTGGGCTCTCATACATTGGACAAACCAAGAGAAGCATAGGCATTCGACTAAAGGAACATATAGCTGACATTAAACACAAACGCTCGACGAAGTCTGCTGTGTGTGAACATGTAGAACAAGGAACCAACCATTACCTGCGATTTGATAAACCACAGATACTCGCAAAAGAACACCGCTTTATTCCAAGAATGATACGTGAAGCTATTGAAATTAAAAAACATCCTAATTTCAATAGGGAAGATGGTTGGAATGTTCCTCCAGCTTGGGACCCTGTTATCAGGCTAATGAAACCCAAGAAGGACAAAGTCACCAGAAGACATCAAGACACAGTGAGCACATTCTGCGTAGATAGTAACACCAATAGTTGAAAAATGTTCAGGTACTTTGAGATAACTTATAAATTCAAGACAAAGACAAATATCACCTCAGTCTGCCGTGAACACGAATCCTGTAAAGAATTCGAAACGTCGGCTACTAATAAAAATGTAGTTTCTAGATCTTTCGGTTTAAATGTAATAACAAATAACCAGTGAAACCAATATAACGCGATAAAATCCGTAAACTGTAGTTTAATTTCAATGTGTAACATTCGCGTTAACCCAAGAAAATATTACAATACTTTTATTATGATAAACAAAAGTGTCGAGTAAGTCGTTTAAGACGACATTGCTTACGTTACGGCCGCTCGCCTAAAATAAACATTTTATTCAAACGTAATTTGTTTCATACCATTAGAATGAGTCATTCATTAGGTTGCAGAAAAATCAAACACCACTCCTCTCACGTTATTAACAATCGAACAAAAACTAATTTATTGAGCGCGCTCAACTTCAAGTGGCGGCGCGCACTTGAAATTTGTCGATGCTGAGTAAGCACTGAAAAATGTTGAGAGGGCAAGCGGTTATGCAAATTGTTGGATACATTTAGAAATAATAAAATAAAATAATGAACAATTTGAATTTATTATATTATTATGTCGCATTATGCCAAATGGGAGTCTAGTTCAGCATATGCCAGACTTACAAAGCCTGGCGCTGGTTTTCAACTAGCTCCCATTAGTGATAGCACGGATGTTAGTATAATGCACATAACAATACATACTAAAATAATGTGTTTAAACTGTATGCAACACAGAGTTAACAAAATGATAACAACGTCGTTAATAGTTTGACAGTGACAAACGTTCGCCACTGTGCTTCGCTATACGAGCACTGGTCCTTAAGAAACAAAGCCGCTAGTTAACGATTTCAGTTTTTACGTTGAGCCCTCAGAAATTAAAAGACCAATCGGAATCTAGATAAACGACTGCTCACGGATTGGCATTTTAATTTAAGAAGATTTTTTTATTTAGTAAATCTTCGGGCGAGAACAGGCGGTCGTTTCAATTTTCAAACTAATGACATAGAGAAATTGTTATGGAGTTCTCTAATTTCAGATGTCATCTGTGATGTTCCGGCTGTTCACAGATATCTTTTTTAACAATACTTACAGTATGTTTTTTTTACATTTTATATAAAAAAAATTGTCAATATTATATAAAATTCTTCCCTTACGCACTGACACACAACGCACCAAACTATTTAGCTGAAATTTGTCAGGTATGTTCCTTAGGGAGCGTAGGAGCGCACTAAGAAAGAATTGCGGAAATGGGATAGAAGCGAGTTAGGCAATAGCCTAATGTGTGCATCGTACGATCTAGTGCGTCATTGCTGAGTGTGCATCGAACGATCTTTTGTGCGTCACTGCGTAAACTGCACTATTGCAGATTTAGCAATAAGTTTAGTTAATAAGAAATATTATAATTTAAATCAGTTTTGTAGAATATTTCAATCAATAAACATTGTTTTAATTAAATAAATCTTTTTAATAATTATCTCGTTCGCTGTAACTTAACTGGCGCAGTCGGTAGGATCGGGACACTCAACTTCGAATGTAACTCTTTGGCTAGAGTGAACGTTATCTAACGTTATCTTCACGATCGTTTATACGAACCTATGACGGCGAAACAACCTGCGGGAGTTCCGGAGAATTGGAAGTCCTTTATGTGTGTTCGTCTATTAGCTAGAATCGCTATAAACGAGTATACTAGGTTTATTTTATTATAGGTGTGTTTAACATATCTGCTCACAACGCGGTATAGTATTCACATTACGTTGATTACGCAGCAAATTGTTAAGTATATAAAAATTATAAGTTTTATTATTCGCTGCTATCGCATTTGTCGCAACACTATTCTATTTTTAGAACTTCACGCTGTGTTTATAGGGTAAACAGATTGACGGCTTACTTATATCCAATTAACTTTTTGATAGTTTTTTTTAGAGGATTTGTATTTAGTTACGATGGCAATGGCTAGTATTGAGTTAGCTACCTTTAAGTTCGTATCAGAACTGTTGCCGAAATACGACGGCAATCCTAAAACATTAAATTATTTTATTAGGGAAGTAGAGAACTTATTGTTATTACTAGACCCACCAGTCAGGGCGAACCCTGCGGTTACTAGTTTAATCAAAACTTAACTAAGTGGCGCTGCTGTTAGTGCAATTGCTTCGGAAGGAACGGTTGACACATGGCAAGCTATTAAGACCGCCTTGACACGTAGGCTAGGCGAGCCACGTAACGTGATACAGTTAATGCAAGAGTTAACACGGTTGCGTCGTAATAAAAACGAAGACGCAGAGACATTTGGTAAACGATTAAGAGATGTGTTAGACACTCTTAACGTGGTAGGTAGGCACACCGATAAATCCTATTACGAGAGTATGGTCATAGATCAATACGTCAATCATTTAGATTTCCACGTATCTATTGGCGTAAAGATTGCAAAAGAGAGACCCTTGAGGCAGCTATAGTAACGGCTAGACAAGAAGAGGCAAGATTAGCATTCAATAGATCTAATAACAGTTTTAATGCACCTTCAACTTCTCAAACCAAACATAAAGAAATATCCAAGCCAAATCAAACGGTACACCAAGTTAGTAATTTTACCCGTCCCAACTGGAACTCAGACGCAAGGCAACAGAGGGGTCAAAATTTACCCCATGGAAGAACACTCCCCCTTCAGGTAATGTTAGACCTAGTGGTTCAGGTACCTTTAGAAATTCAGGCAATTTTAGACCACAGCCAAATGTACCCCGTCAACAAGTAAATCCACCACAGAAGGCGTCTGACGTCACCATGAGATCGGTAAGTAGACCAGAAAAACCGCGCTTTGCTTCTGAGGAAATATTTTATACACAACATAGTCAAGAACAGTATCACCCCGATAGTTACGACTCGTATTGTAACGGTGAGTATTATAACGATAATGCATGTTAGTTAGTTAGTTAGTTGGACAGGTGTTTTCCGCACTTAGCCACTTAATTGGGCCATTGTGCGTTAGCAGGGACACGGTTGTCGCCTGCTACTCATACCATGCAAGCTCCTTCCAGAAGGCCATGAGTTGACCAGTGTTGCGTATGGCTTCGCTCATGGTTCTGGGGTTGTTCAGGAACCTCGTCCGTTGGTCGCTCACGCTGGTACAATGTAGGATCACATGAGCGGGTGTTTCTTCGGTCTCCATGCAGCCCCTACATAGTGGGCTGTCCGTGACGCCGATATTGTAGAGATGCTTGTTTAGTGGACAGTGGCCGGTTATTATGCCAGTCAGATGCTTGAGTGTTTTTTCTGTTGGAGTGCAACAATTTTTGCGAGAGTCGTTTATCTAATTGGGGAAAGGCATCTTTAGATTGCCTACACTCTTTTAACTCTGCCCACACTTTTTCATGTTGTTGTAGGGTTCTCTCGCGTAACCACGTTTTTAGTTGGTTGAAAGGTATCGGAACAGTTGGTTCGGGTCCCAGAGTTGTTGTGTCCGATCCTTTCCTTGCCAGTTGGTCTGCTGCGTCATTGCCCGTGGAGTCACTGTGTCCTCGTATCCACTGGAGCGTGACCCGATTCCTCGCTGCAGTTTTCTGCAGCTCTTGGTGGCACTCCATAATTAGGCCGCTGTTAAAGCAGTTGCCATCGAGAGCTTGTAGTACTGAGGCACTATCTGTGATGATGCGTATTGACAGGTTACTCACGTTTCTGGCCGCGATCGCCGTCGTCGCCCTTATAATCCCAACGCATTCAGCTTGGAAGATGGTGTTGAGTTTACCAAGCGATGTTGAGAGATTGATGTTCAAGTCATGGGAGAATACTCCGGCACCTGTCCCATACTTTGTTTTTGAGCCGTCTGTGTATACTCTAACTTCGTGTATACCAGAGCTATCCTTGTGCTCTTCATGCAGTTGTATGCGGTATTTTTTGTCAAAGACAAAGGTTTTAGGTATGAGGTCGCACGTTGCATCTAGCATCGGGATCTCGTTAGTTAACGTCCTTTTCAGGCGTGCATGGGTTATTCGGTCGTCTCTTCTCCAAAGCCCGAACTTATCGAGCCGGATCGCGGCGGCACCTGCTTCCTGCTGGATGATGAGGTGCAATGGTCGCAAATCGAGAAGCACCTCCAATGCCGCCGTTGGAGTTGTTTTCGTGCAGCCTGTTGTGGCCAGACAGGCGAGGCGTTGTATGCTCTGCAGCTTGCTCTTGACTGTGCTTAGTTCAGTGCGTGGCCACCACACTACTGCACCGTATGTGAGCATGGGGCGTATTATGGCAGTGTAGATCCATAGGGTGATGAATGGTTTGAGACCCCATTTCTTGCCTATTATTCTCCTGCACTGCCAGAAGATTTTACATGCTTTTGTGGTTTTAGTGGTGATGTGTTTATTCCAGTTGAGCTTGTGGTCGAGTTTTACGCCCAGGTACTTGACTTCACTCGATAGGTTAAGCTCAGTGCCAAAAAGTTTTGGTTTTCTGGTCATACGGGTGTTCCTTTTGTTAGTGAAAAGTACTAGCTCCGTTTTATTTGGGTTGACCGTCAGTTCATGGTGGTTGCACCATTGTTCCATGATCCTGATGGCTGCTTGCATCCTATAATGGATCATGTCTTCCGAGTTTCCTTTGATTAGGATGTTTATATCATCTGCGTAGCCGACCGTGTAGAAGCATTTGTCATTCAGGCTTCTCAACAGATCGTCTACCACTATGTTCCAAAGCAGGGGTCATAGGACACCTCCCTGTGGGCAGCCTTTTTCTACTATCCCCCTTGTGGTGGTGTTAACCGTGAATTGAATAGCCCTTTGTTTCAGGAGTTGATCAATCCGGCCACTGACGGTTTGTTCAACTCCGAACTTGTCAAGGGCTCGGCTAATGCTGGTGAATTTAGTTTTGTCGAAGGCGCCTTCTATGTCAATGAAGGCGCCTAAGGTCATTAGTTTGTCAGATAGCGCTGTCTCTATGGTCCCCACTACGGAGTGAAGCGCTGATTCCGTTGATCTACCACTTCTGTAGGCGTGTTGTTGCGGGTGTAGTGGTCTGCGTAGCAGTGCGCCTTCCCGTAGGTATCTGTCAGCGAGCCTCTCCAGCGTTTTCAGCAAGAAGGAGGTTAAACTGATAGGTCTGAACTATTTTGCTTGAGTGTAATCCATTTTGCCCGGTTTTGGGAGAAATATGACTTTTACTTCCCTCCACCTTCGTGGTATGTAATTGTGCGCTATAGATGCTCTATATATGCTGAGTAGCTGTGGCACAATCGTTGTGCAGCCCCATTGTAGAAGTGCTGGTGTTATTTCGTCCAGGCCTGCAGATTTGTACGGCTGGAAGCTATCAATTGCCCATTTCAGCCGGTCCACGGTAACCATGTTGTTAGCTATCGTCCAGTCTGTTTGGGTCGGTGGTCTGTGTTCTGCATTCTGCAACGATAATGCATATTACAATCAAGATCAAGATCAAGCCCACGAGTTTATGCAAGGTATGTCTGGAGAAGGATCAAGCCATCAGGATTTTCCACAGGACGAGGACCAAGCGAATCACAGTTGATAAATACTGTTGACCTAAACCACCACGGTAAAGACCACCGTCCGTATATAGAGCTACCGGAGTTTCGAGGTAAATTTCTTATAGATACAGGAGCCTCACGCTGCATGATATCACCTGATGTAATAGCCAGAACTGATTTCAAGCATTGCGTTGAACGTGAACCCTTTCAGGTTAAAACCGCACATCCAGTCACCCGTCATGAATACATCGCATTCTTACCTTTACCACCGGTATTTGATTCAGAAAAATATCATACATTTTTATTGTTTGACATTGATCCAAAATATAAAGGTCTCATTAGTATGGACTTATTAAAGCAATTAGGTTGTAAAAAGTAAAAGTTTTACGCACGTTTAACCCCTGCAACGCAGGGCGTGAAAAATAAATATGTCCGGTAGTGCAGGCTGCTTTACGTCTTGACCGAGCAACAGCTGAGCGGCGTCGTTGTGTTACCTATATCTAAGTTAGTTTTAAACGTATCACAAAAATAATGACATCCACGGTTTTGGCATCCTTGATATATGTTTTACAAACTTATAATAGATATATAATGTATAAATACCTTTTCTCTGCAGTTCGTTGAAATAAAACTCGAAAATACGAAAAAATCCTCTTCAATAATATTTTCAACACACACAATCTCGCAAATATTTAGCATTTCAGCAATTATTCACAGCACTTTATATACCTTACTTAATTAATTATTGAATTTAATCAACAGTTAATATCAACTTCACTAATATGGATATAAATTAACTACTGTTTCAACACATAATCGGTGTACGAAACGGCCGCCATAGTCGCGCGCGAAACTGTGCCGATTTAGATACATTTTTGTAATTATCAGAATCATAAGTTTAGTATTTTATTATTGTTAACTCGATAATTTGTGATAAATCAGAAAGGTTATGAGTAATAGTACCGACTTTTAACAACCTAATCTTACAAAACTGAAACGCGAACGGTTGTATTTCCAACTTGCTGCCATTTTTGGTAATGATATTTTAAAAATCGTTTTTCGTTATAATTTAATCAATGAGCATATCTTAACTATATTTAATAGAAAACAAGATAAGTTTTCGAGTATAATGATATATAATAAGTTTAGTGAAATTACGAGATTGCGTCGCTACACGTTTTTCAAAGCAGAGCTGTTGTCACTCTAAAACGCACGAAGTCAAACTTGTAGTAGAAAAACTGTCTATGAAAATGACAACCAATTACAATGCAGAATTGGAAAGATATTCATACTTTGCAATAGTGGGACATATTCTTATTGGTGGAATTATTTTAACGTCATTTAAAAGTTGTGAAATATGGCGCTGTCGTTGCGGGATATACGTGTTTCCCGCAAGCACTGGACGGAACAAATTTTCCTGGGACATACGTATGTCCCGCCAGCGTCCCAGAGGTTAATACAGAAATACCCATTTATTTTGATTATCCAATAAAACGAGTTAAAATTGAACCGAATTGTGAGAAATTTATAACAGTCAAATCTAACTATTTAGACGGTAACTACATCTGCGATGAGTATAATTGGTCTAAAGGACTGAAGTCACCCGCCGCGGTAGTATCAGTAAGCAATGGCACATTTACGACGTCTATACTAAACTACACTGATAGACAACAAGTAATCAGTAATAATTATCATTTACCACTCGATCCATTACCGTCACAATTAGTAGAAAATAATAACATACAAAAGTTACATACACTCCAAGGGCAACGAACATAGATAAAGAACTTTGTGAGAATTTAAATAAAGTTAGAACTAACCACATGAATGAAGAGGAAAGACGTGAAATTACCAAAATTTGTTACCAATACCGTGAGATATTCTATTCCGAGAAAATACCTTTGTCTTTCACTCATACAGTTAAACACGAATTGAGACTAACCGATGATACTCCAATTTTTGTTAGAAGCTATAGACAAGCACCCAAATAGCGTATATAAATTCATAAACATGTAGATAGCTTATTGAAACAGGGAATAATTAGAGAGAGTATTTCACCCAGGTCCTGCCCTGTTCATATTGTCCCCAAAAAACCGGACTCTTCGGACAAGGTAAAATGGCGACTTGTTATCGACTACAGACGACTTAATGACAGAATTATAGAAGACAAGTACCCACTACCTAATATAAATGACATCTTAGATCGATTAGGGCGTGCCCAGTATTTCACTACCCTTGACTTGGCAAGTGGCTATCATCAACTGGAAATGCACCTCCGCGATATAGAAAAAACCGTGTTTACCACTGAACGAGGTCATTATGAATTTTTGAGAACGCCTTTTGGGCTAAAAAATGCCCCAAGTACATTCCAACGTCTTATTTACTTATTTAGATGACGTAATCATAGCAGCAACGTCCCTCCAGGATCATAACGATAAACTTAACCTCTGGAACGCAGACGGGACATACGTATGTCCCAGGAAAATTTGTTCCGTCCAGCGCTTGCGGGAAACACGTATGTCCCGCAACGACAGCGCCATGTTTCACTACTTGAAATGACGTTAAAATAATTCCACCAATAAGATTATGTTCAACTATTGCAAAGTATGAATATTCTTTTTAATTCTGCATTGTAATTGGTTGTCATTTTTATAGACCTTTTTTGTAATAATAACGACTGAAAATTGTTGGCCACAAGTTCGATTTCGCGCGCGTTAGAGTGACGACAGCTCTGCTTTGAAAAACGTGTAGTCGTCGCAACCTCGTAATTTCAGTATATGTATTATATGTCATTATACTCGGAAACTCACTCGGAAGTCAGCGATAGCCCAGTGGAGAGACGGACAGACTGCTACGCAGAGGGTCCGGGTTCGAATCCACGGCACGCACCAATGACTTTTCGAAGTTATGTGCGTATTAAATTGTTAATTATCGCTTGCTAAACGGTGAAGGAAAACATCGTGAGGAAACCTGCATGTCTGAGAGTTCTCCATAATGTTCTTGAAAGACATGTGAAGTCTGCCAACCCACACTAGGCCAGCGTGGTGGACTATGGCCTTACCCTTCTCATAGTGAGAAGAGGCCCGTGCCCAGCAGTGGGACAGTATAAGGGCTGTTGATGATGATACTCGGAAACTAATCTTGTTTGCTATAAAATATAGTTAAGATATGATCATTGTATAAATTATAACGAAAAATGGTTTTCAAAATATCATTATCAAAAATGGCAGCAAGTTGTAAATACACCCGTCCGCATTTCAGTTTTGTAAGATTAGGTAGTTAAAAGTCGGTTCTATTACTCATAACCTTTCTTATTTATCACAAACTAATGAGTAAATAATAATAAAATAATAAACTTATGGTTTTGATATTTACGAAAGTGTATCTAAGTCGGCACAGTTCGCGCGCGATTATGGCGGCCGTTTCGTATTCCGATGATGTGTTTAAACTTTTGTTGATTTATAAAAATATAAGTGAAGTTGATATTAACTGTTGATTAAATTCAATAATTCATTAAGTAAGGTATATAAAGTGATGTGAATAATTGCTAAAATGCTAAATATTTGTGAGATAGTGTGTGTTAAAAGTTTTATTGAAGAGGATTTTTCCATGTTTTCGAGTTTTATTTCAACGAACTGCATATAAAAGGTAATTATACATCATATATCTATAATAAGTTTTCTAAGCATATTTCAAGGATGCAAAAACCGTCATTATTTTTGTGATACGTTGAAAACTAACTGAGATATAGGTAAAATAATGATGCCGGTCAGCTGTTGCTCGATCAAGAGGTAAAGCAGCCTGCACTACCGGCCATTTTTTTATTTTTTACGTCCCGCGCGGGAGGGTTAAGCTAGTATTCCAAAGATTCAAATTGCATAACCTTAAAGTTCAGTTGGACAAGTCAGAATTCTTACAGAAACATGTCAACTTCTTAGGACACGAATTGACTGACCAAGGACTACACCCTAACAAAGACAAAATAAAAGCAGTTTTGAATTTCCCCATACCCCAGACGCAAAAAGATATAAAGTCTTTCTTAGGACTAGTAGGTTATTACCGAAAGTTTATTAAAGACTTCGCAAAGTTAACGAAACCCCTAACAGCTTGCCTTAAAAAGAACGCAAAAGTTGTTCATACTGATGAATTCCTAGACGCAGTTAACAAATACAAACAAATTTTAACAAACGCCCCAATCCTTCAATACTCTGACTTCGACAAACCATTTATCCTGACAACAGACGCATCCGACTTTGCCTTAGGTGCAGTCCTGTCACAAGGAAACGTTGGCTCAGACAAACCAATAGCTTATGCATCTGGGACACTATCAGAAACCGAGACTCATTAACCATAATAATAGTCTGTGGTCTGTGTAGATTGTGAATTTGCGACCATATAGATAGGGTCTTAAGTATTTAATAGCCCAAACTATGCCTAACAACTCTTTCTCTATTGTTGATATTCAACAATAGAGAAAGAGTTGTTAGACCCTAACTCTAAATTAACTTGCTGGAAATTGAAGTTATCGGAATACGACTATAAAGTTGTTCACAAAAAAGGTAAACTGAATACTAATGCGGACGCACTATCTAGAGTTAAAATCTTTCATAAGCGTATAGATTCGTTAGCGGTGATCTTAGACGACACGAAACGAACGAAGACGACGATATCATTAATAGAACATTTGAAAATGCCCGTAGAGAAGCAGATACTAATAATGATCGCCAAAATGATAATGATAATCGACCTAACAGCAACAACGACTTAGAAATCAGAAGTACGAATCCTTCACACCCTGACGGAGATACAGACTTGATGAGCGTTTTTACAGTTGATCCCGACCAGTTAGTTTCCACGAATCATACGCAACCCGATAATGAAAATAACGGTATTCCCATTCTATCTGACGCAATTGATAGGCAGTTGAAGCAATTTTATATTAGGTCTACTCCTGGTTCTACTTATAGGGTAGACAATAGATCAACCAATTCTAAGGTAGTCATTAAAGACGTTTTTATCCCCATTAACAATACAGAATCCGAAATAATAAAAAAAATTAAAAGAGCATAGCTGACCGTATCTTTCACTATTATTTTTATAACGAAAGCCTGTATTTAGTATTTTCACGAGTTTACACTACGATTTTCAATGATAGAGGATCTAAATTAATTAGATGCACCGCTAGAGTAACACTTGTTGAAAACAAAACTGAATAACAAGAGCTTATAAAACGATATCACGAGGGAAAATCATCGCATACAAGAAACATTTAAGCAACTGCATAGAAACTACCATTGGCCTAATATGTTGCTGCCAATTCAGAGATATATAAATCAGTGCGAACTATGTTTAACCGCTTGACCTCTAGCGCCAAATCGCCGAATTCGCCCGACCGCTCACGTTCTAAAAAAAATGTCGCGCCGCCGCTCGCCAGATGGGTGCGCTAACATAAACATTTATTGTTGATAAGTCGGTAATATGAGTAAGTTGAAGTGATGTTTTTGTTCAACCTTTGAATGACTCGTTCAAGTCGTATAAATTCTTTGTTGACATTTAGTTTCTAATTTATTATACTTAGCAGCGAACATTGACTATCGTTGAAAAAAACACTTTGTGTATTTTAAACAGGATTATTTTAAAAAGTAAATCGATGAAATACATATTTTATGAGTTTTCACTGTAGAGGGGTTCTATCTACACCGAATTAAATAAAAAAAAAACATGTATCACAGTATAAAAATATTTAATTACACGCATACAATTAGCACGTAACATTTGCAGACGGTGAATAATTATTCACCCTGCTTAAAACATGTATTACAACTTTACCCTTTCACGTAAAGTAAAGATATTGTTACCATTTAAAAGCTACGTTCATTAAGATAACTTATATGTAAAGATTATGCTGATAGGCTTAAAGGATTTAAAACATTACGTAATAGAAAGAAACAGTAAATTCAGACCGAGTATAGCGCTATAATCAAAAAGAGAAAATAGTCACTTGTGCGCGGTCTACGGAATTTCGACAATGGGATAATATTCACTTGTACGCGGTCAAGCGGTTAAAAGTCAAATACGAGAGAAATCCATAGAAACCACCATTAGCCATAACATAGACACCTACTAAACCACTCCAACATCTGTTTATGGACCTCTACTCAACAGGAGGTGCAACATTTTTAACCATAATTGTCAATTTTTCAAAGTTCGCGCAAGCCAGCCCTCTAAACGCTTCTAGCAGTGTTCATATCGCAGAAGCATTATTACAAGTATTTTCTACATTAGGTTTAGCTCTCAAGATTACCACAGACTCAGACACTAAATTTGACAATGACGTAATTAAAGAGATATGCGCTTCACATGACATTCACATCCATTTTACCACGCCATATAATCCAAACTCCAATTCACCTATCGAACGCTTTCATTCAACCATCGCGGAAATTATTAGAATCCAGAGAATGACAAACAAAGACGACCCTATACAGTTAGTAATGAAATACGCTACTATAGCCTACAACAACGCTATTCACTCTACCACAGGCTTTACACCGCGAGAGCTTCTGTTTGGTCATACAGCCTCCAGGAATCCATTAGAACTATATTATCCAAAAGAATTTTACCAAGACTACGTCCTTAATCATCGTAAAAACGCTGAGGCTGTACAGGAATGCATAGCCGCGCACGTATCCAAGAACAAGGAACAGATTATAGAAAAGCGGAACCAGGCAGCTGAGGTGATAATGCTTAAGGTAGGTGAGCCAGTATTTAAACAGGTTGCGATATCTACGAGAAGTGACAAGACAAAATCCGTTATTAAAGGTCCGTATAAAATCATTCATCTTCACCCCAATAACGTTGCAGAAATTATAGGGAGCCACCCCAATTCAAAATCCATTCGAATCCACTTAAAACTTTTACGAAGACCACATCTTGTTCCAGGATCATCTTCACAGGAGCCTTCATGCTCCACGCAGCCGCCAACTTGACCCTTAATCCCGTAGATAACTCTAACGGTATATTGTTGTTAAAACAAGGTCAAATCCTAAAACAGATAGACACCTTTAGTTTGGCTTGCGTGTATAATGTATCATACCTACACGAAACGACCTTTAAGCTTATGTCTTTATATACCAGTACTAAAGCTGCTGAAAATAACGGCGATTTACATAGGGCTTATAAAGATCAAATAGAGAATAGTTTAAATCTAATAAGTAAGAAAATAGTGATTATTGCACCACACCTTAGATTTAGACGTGGTTTGATTAATGGCCTAGGAGCTATCGTTAAAACAATTACAGGCAACTTGGATTACGAGGATGCCCTCAAATTTGAAAATGAAATTAATATTTTACGTAGCTCAGTACAGAAAATTAACACATCCCAAAAACAAACATTATTTATAGCAAAACATGCAGCAGAGGAATTTAGTAAACAAATAGAACTTTTAAACGAGAACCAGAAAAAGCTAGGTCTGATGTTGAAAAGCACCACTTTTAGTAATAGTTTAGTATTAAATAGAGTGCACTTTTTAGATTTATACGTACAAAAAGATTTTAGTTTACAGATACTTTTAGATAAATTAGTAATCTTAGAAGAAGCTATGACGTTTGCACAATTGGAAGTAATGCATCCAAGTATCATATCTCCTCATAGCCTCATCAATGAAATGTTAGGTATTCAAAAGTCAAAGAAATTCAATCCAGTTGACGGTATTAGCTTAAATAATATTCATAACATTGAAAAATCTATAAGCGTAAAAGCTTATAGCACAGAGCACACTTTAACATTCATACTAGATATTCTTCCATCGAAACCAACCCTTATGACCTTATCTATTTGTACTCCACACCAGACAAACAAAACCTTACCATTATCCCTAAATCCAAATACCTTGCACTGGGGATCAACGAGTACCTACTCATATCTAGAAGAAGGCTGCAAGAAGATCACACAAGACATCCAACTCTGCACAATGTTGAACACCCAGCCTATTGAGAAATCTGAAGACTGCATAATAGCTCTGATAAAACACCAAAGAACAAATTGCACACGAGCCAGGATGGATCTAAAATAAGAAAAGATCCAGAAATTATAGGACAACAAATGGCTAATCATCCTTAAGGAAGAGCAAACAATAAGAACTCTCTGTGGAAGCAAATCTGAATATAGAAAAATAGCAGGCATACAGAATTTCCATTTGACAATCGCTTGTGATGGTAGTCCATCACAAGCGATTGTCAAATGGAAATTCTAAACAGAACCCTCAAGACAAACATCAACACCGTCGAAGCTGATGAGATCGTACCACTCCCAAGTATGGTCATTACTCCCGAGGACAACATCCATTACAATCTACAATTAGCAGACATACCGTTGGATAGTATCCATGAACTGATGGACTGAGCTGAGGACGTACCAGAACCTGTCATAGACAGGCAAACTATGATGGCAACACCGAGTTGGTCAACGCTTGTACTCTACGATATCCTGACAACAATCATCGTGTGGAAGCTGTGGCAGTGGAAACGACGACAATCACCGCCAGAGAAACCTAGCTCGGAAGAATCACGCACCGAGGACGTTGCGGGAAGCTGCGGGACGCGCTTCTATCTTAAGGAGGGAGGAGTTGGGCAATAGCCTAATGTGTGCATCGTACGATCTAGTGCGTCATTGCTGAGTGTGCATCGAACGATCTTTTGTGCGTCACTGCGTAAACTGCACTATTGCAGATTTAGCAATAAGTTTAGTTAATAAGAAATATTATAATTGTAAATCAGTCTTGTAGAATATTTCGATCAACAAACATTGTTTTAATTGAATAAATCTTTTTAAATAATTATCTCGTCCGCCGTAACTTAACAAGTGGTGAAATATTTTTTTTAACTCACGCATGTATCCCCGAAGGCTTAGGCAGAGGCGTAATAGGTATTACACCCACATTTCGCCATGAATTTTTAGGTCCCACGTAATAGGGGGCGAGCCTATTACCGTTACCGGGCACATCACCAGACTCCGTGCTGCGAATTCGGGAAAACCTACTAACACTTTAGCCCAACCCGAGAATCGAACCCGGAACCTCCGATCAGCAGTCGCATACGCTATCTACTGGACCACGTAGGCAGTCAAAAAATAATGTGCGGGCGATTATGCGGGCACTCTCTAGTATTTTATAAAACATTATGTTTGGTTCTACAAATCTTTATCCTTCCTATTTATAATATTAGCTACTGCTAATTGTTTCAATGACACTATAGATTAAGACACAGACAGCTCACCACTGTTCATGCGAGTGTTATGGATGCAATTTCTAAACGGGGCAATAAATAACATTACGTGTGGGCAGAAAATAATTGTGGTCTCATGGTTTCTGTTATTTTTTTAATAAAGATTTTTCGAGGAAAGCTCGTTATCCATGAATAGAAATCATTGCCAATAACGTTTATGAACAAGTTCCGTACGCAATTGAAATAGTAAATTATGTCACAGTTCATTAACCCTAATTTTACTTCGACCAAACTGCGACTAACTTCTTCCGAATCAAACTATACTCATTAGAATAAAATAGTAGAACACTTTATTTACCTCGTAATAGGGTTTAAAAACCTACGCAGTAGCCAAACGTAGGAAAAGAGCAAACATCACTCTTGTGAAATCGTATCACCCGAACAATTAAACGGTTCCGCCAAATGAAAAGCCCCACATTACGATGTCGATCCAAAGCAAACAAGAAACAAACTTATGTCCACAACTTCGTTCTAATGGTGCTGAACCATTTGAGCATTCACTTGGAGCAGAACAAGGAGCATTCGCCGGTTTTTGTCCTGCCGAACGAAACATCGATCGAATTTTCACGATCTTTCTAGCGAACGCTGTAATCTGCAAAAAGGTCGAAGGTCATTTATTGTCCAATCACTAGAATGTTCGCTCGAATGCTCGGTGCAAAGCTCACTAAAACACACTCGTTTGTTTTTCCGTTTTATAATATTCGCAAGAAAGCTCATTACAGGCGAATGCTCAAGTGTATCAGCACCATAAAATATAACCAGGTATCGAATGACGTAAGCATAATAATAATTGTCATTCATTCAGATTCGGATTTTAGAAAGCTGACGTTTCTACGGTTTTCTTGAGCAAACTTTTAGTCGTTTGGGCTATGATTTCATTGGAGAAGTTACACAGAAATTAAAACAATACGGTTCAATTGGCTTCTATTGATGTTCGAAATTTGCTGAGCCGAATTTTGACCTGGTATTTGTACTAAAGTCAGAATATAATATTATTCTTTTCAACTAAAGTAATCTAAGGGCCGGCCGGGCCTTCGCTGCGCTCCGGTATGTAAGCGCCCCGCTTACATACTGGAGCGCAGCGAAGGAAATTTGTCATTGTCAAACTAAGCGTAAGGACATACCTGCTGAACATTACACGCTGAACCTTGCGGGAGTGAAATGGTCGTAGTATTTCGGCTGGCATGACCTACCAACCATACCGAACCGTCAACATTATGTGACGTCAGCGGCTTACTATCGTTCGCCTAAAGTTCCGCGCTATGTGACCCTCGACGGAAACTTTGGCGCGATGAACGCGACGTACTTTCGGCGACGTATTTAACGGAACGTTCCACGTAGCAGGTGTTGCAGACGTATCGTGATACTAATATCGACATTGTTCTCATTACAAATAATGTTCAAAATCAATTAACACAACAATGTTGTTCGTGTGTGTGTGCGCTCGTACGCGTTGCATACATTGTTGTCGTAGAAGATCAATGGCTTGCTCTCCGCTGCGCTGCGCCAGCCCTTACAATAATAGGTATCCATTTACTACTTGTTTTTGTAATGTGGGCATATGGAAATAAATAGCCATACAGACAGAAAACAAATGATAATATTTATTTTTCACGGTAGTAGAGCCTTGCTGATTTCAGTATGAATGAGCCGGCTCGACCGGGGAAGTACTACTCTCTCACAGAAAATCGACGTAAAGTAACAGTACCTAAACGGTTGCGTTTCGTTCGGTGAGTGAGAGTGCCGGAGGCCCTATCCCCTATTACTTGTCCTTCATCCCACTCCTTAGCCTATACTTTTTCCCAACCCCAAGAGGCGGCAACGCACTTGTGACTCCTGTGGTGTTGCTTGTATCCATGGGTGGCGGTAATTGCTTACCATCAGGCGATCCGTCTACTCATTTGCCGCCTATTAGTATAAAAAAAATATATTAAGGGTTCTCTTTGGTTGCACTAAATGGAACCCTGACTTAATTGATATTGTTTATATCTTTAATATACATACCTACATTATTCTTCAATTCATTGAAAGTGTAGTATTATAGAAGAAAATAAGGTTAAAGTCTTAGGTGAATATTATTGATATACTGTTCACCTGGTAAACAGTTTTATTTTTACTTTACTAACTACCTTTTGATTTGACTGATTGATTTAGATTGAGTAAGTCTCTGTAAAGAGCTCATTCGCCACCAAGAGTGGACATACCTCCTGCTGCATGAACATAGCTATCACATAGCCATTTCAGCTTGCTCGTTCATTTCTTTCACCTAAGATTATACAAAAAATTGCAGCATGTGAATCAGAGTCATGAATAACTTAGTAGATAAAACAACGTCACATCTTATTGAGGTCAGACAGTTACTTACAACAACATGGATTACTGGTAGACTTTTTGTTATTAATAATGCAAAAAAGATGAACAAGAAAGACCCAGCAAACGGTAATTAAACTGCTGTATCATTTGCGTAGTCAATAATAATCATGTCAGCCTAGAGACGTCCACTGTTGGACATAGGCCTCCACCAAGGAGCTGCCCACATCCAACCGCTTCCTGCCATCTTACCCAGATCGTCGGTCCATCTTGCAGGCTGAGGCTAACCCCTGTCACGGTAATATAATCTAACAGTATTGTAACTCGGCCGTCTTCGTGAGTTATATACCTACCAAACGCGCCGCATGCGAGCTGCGGCCCGATCGCGGCTGTGGGTACTATAGGCACAGTCCGCACAGTCTAATGGGTACTTTGCTCGAGACGCGTAGGTATAACTCGAGTTTCGTGCGTTTGTATGGAGTTACAATACTTTTAGATATTATTACCGTGCCCCTGTTAGGCCGCCTGGTACCTGATTGCCACTCCAGATCTCTCCAGCTCCAACGGCCATCAAATCTTCGAGCTATGTGCCCTGCCCATTGCCAAGTCAGCCTGACCATTCGATTCGAATAGCCAATATTAATAAACTTACATAATTATGACATTACGTATCAGGAAACCATTCCAAGGCCACAGAATCCCGTAAAACAAATCTATCAACTTACTTTACAAAGACAAATTGTGCTTTTGTTTATAAATTGGTGCCAACCTTAGTTTATTAAACAGCTACTGGTATTATGTATGGCAATTATTTTACTTGTATATTTGTAAGCCCTTCATCTAATATAAAAATAGTTCGGTGATTTAAGCGGCCGCCATACTGGGTACGTACCGTACTAAGTGTTGTGTGATTGTACTTTTTGTGTAATTTGCAATTATTGTTTTTCGTCTAGATGTTCTTTGTATACGTTGTTTGCATGTTTGCAAAGCCGCATCTACCACATGTACTTGGGGTACTGGAGATGTTCTAAAAAATAAAATTTGGTAGCAAATTGGTCAGCTGCCCATCTGATGGTAGGGAGTAATCCTAATAAGTAAGTTAAATATTTTATTCGTTTTTTGGTATGTTTACCGGCAAAAGATTCGAATACGAAGCGAAAGTATCAATAATTTTGAAAACGTTCGGCTTAGTCAGGTAATCTCTTATTATTCGAAGTAAATGACTACATTTATCATCCGTCCTTTATATAAACTGTCCCACGGCTGGGCACGGACCTCTTCTCACTGTGAGAAGGGTAAGGCCATAGTCCACCACGCTGGCCTAGTGCGGGTTGGCAGACTTCACATGTCTTTTGAGAACATTTTCGAGAACTCTCAGACGTGCAGGTTTCCTCACGATGTTTTCCTTCACCGTTTAGCAAGCGATAATTAACAATTTAATATGCACCAATGATTTTTCAAGCTATGTGTGAATTAAATAATTGTTAATTAAGTATCGCTTGCTAAACGGTGAAGGAAAACATCGTGAGGAAACCTATATGTCTAGAGTTATGTGCGTAGAAATTGTTAATTATCGGTCGCCAATTTGCCTCCGAGAGCACATTTAGCCCCCGGTCACGGCTGTTATGTTATGCTTATGTCAAATTAATACGCATCTAATATCCAAATCGATGGATAGATCGGATATTGAATCCGGTGGTACGAAATGTCAATGTTATAATTTGCACTCATGACAGCAGGGGGTCAGCCTAGGGATGCTCAGACCTTTACACTAGGAATAGTTCACAACAAATTAAATTAGCTGTAGGTATCTATACAACTTCTCTAAGTCCTCATTTTGAGAATAGTTAGGGACAGTAAAATTAAAAATAAATCATTTTTAAGTGCTTATATAAATAAACTGTTATTACGTCACAGAATTTGAAATCAATATTACACTAAGAATCTAGTTTGTTGAAATATGATTTTTGAATGGAGTAGCCGCAAAATACTGGAATTTTAAAAACAAGTGAAGTCGTGGGTGTTTCACTCAATACCTTTAGTAATTAGAATAATTGTATCTTTATATTTTGAAGGTGAAACTTCTCCGGAACTAGTATAAAGATACTTTATTTCAGAATTTGCAACTACTGTTGGCACTGATAAGTGGTAATTTATTTATTTATTTACTTATTTCATACATGGAAAACTTACAGCTAAAAATATTGTGTTTATCATCAGTTTTGCACTTGTAAGCCAATTATAAGTTTTCACTTATAGCTATAGAGTGCACATTCTAGTGAGCAAAACAGAATTCCCGACATTTTTTTCATATTTACATTATACATACATTATACATATCGAACGCATTTCGATTATTCCTTGAAAAATTGATTACTTAGACACCTCCTTGCCGAAGACACACTACATGTATAAGGATCAATATCACGCTGTTTACACAAGTTGTTGAAAGCTCTGCTTGCACGCACCATGAAACTATTTTGCCTATAATTTGTAAATGCAATAGGAACCCGAAGAGGGGGATTATAACGTATTGATCTTAGTGGCACATTGTAATAGATTTTCTCAAGTAAATCAGGACAATCAATTTCGTTGTTCACTATCTTGAGCAGGAAAGTGAAGTCGGCCATCTCTCGTCGGTTGCTAAGTGGCAAAATGTGCAGCTGTCTGCACATTTTAAAATAATCATCAGGGTTGTAAGGAATCTTTTGATGAAAACACAAGTACCTAACAAACCGCCTTTGTATTCTCTCGATTCGATCAATATACTTAAAATAACATGGGTTCCAAACTTGGGAAGCATATTCCAAGTGACTCCTCACAAATGTGCAATAAAGTATTTTAAGAGTTTTTACTTCGGTAAAAGCTTTATTCAAACGCATTATAAATCCAAGTGATTTAGAGGCCTTCTTAACTATTGTGTCAATATGTGTATCAAATAATAGCTTGCTGTCGTGATATACTCCTAGATCTCGTATAGTGCTACATCTCGGTAATATATGACCTCCCAGAGAATATGAAGCATTAATGACGTCATGTTTTCTTGTGAATGATACTACGGAACATTTGGCTGGATTAAGGTTAAGTATATTTAAATAGCAGTAATCCTGCAAACGACAAAGGTCACTCTGGAGTGCTTTAGTGTCATTCATGGACGATATACCAGCGTATATTTTCATATCATCTGCAAAGCTAAGTTGGTTAGATGACTGCATGCAGAGTTCAATGTCGTTTACGTAGACCACAAAAAAGAGCGGACCGAGCAACGAGCCCTGCGGGACACCACTTGAAACCGACACCCAATTAGACCTATAATTATTAAGTGCTACAGCTTGTGACCTATTCTCAATATAAGACGAGAACCAACGTAGTAAGTCGCCATGAATTCCAGTTTTAAAAAGCTTTCCAATTAAAATGTGATCAATCCTATCGAAGGCCTTGCTATAGTCCGTATAGACGACATCAACCTGCCTTCCATCATCCATGGTTTTAGTGATGAAATCGTTCAGTAAAACTAGATTTGTAGCTGTGGATTTACTCCTAAGGAAACCGTGTTGAAAAGGACTTAGTTCATTTGAGATTGCAGAATAAAGCTGGTCATATACAATCCGCTCAAACACTTTAGCTACAATGCATAGTTTGGAAACAGGTCTATAGTTTTCAATCTCACTTTTAGAGCCCTTTTTGTGCACAGGTGTAATATAGGCTGATTTCCATATCCTAGGAACTACACACAAAGACAGAGACTTTTAAAAAAGAAGCGAGATAGGCATGGCAATAGAACATGCACATTTCACCAGCAGTTGAGATGATATATTGTCAGGTCCGCAACCTTTGGATATATCCAACTTACGAAGTAAGTTAGTGACAACTTGAGTGTTTACTTCAACGCGCGAAATATCAGCAACTGAATTGCACGAAGCGCCATCCGAAATAGAGTTCCCAGAATTAAAAGTTCCATTATCAGTACCACGATTGAGAAAAGTCGAACGAAAGTAAGTCGAGAATGCTTCACATATAGTTTCACCAGTGTGAATTATTTTGCCGTCATAAGTTAGTGTACTAGGCATAGAATGAGTATTAAAACGGTTTTTTACAAATTTCCAGAAACACTTGGGATCATTTTTGATAGATGACTCAGTTCTCTGAATGAAATTATTGTAGCAGGTAGTTTGCATTACTTTAATGCGTTCACGTAGGATTTCAAATGCTCGTCTATCAGATGTATTGCCATATCTCTTAAACTTTTTTAAATATTTGTATTTTTCTTTAATTGCTTTTATTAATGATGAATTGTACCATGCAGGGCACCTGCCACGACAATATAGTTTCTGGGGTATGTAGATATTTTGCAATTTAATAATGTTATCATTAAAAAAGTCTACTGCCTCATCCATTGAACGATGTGAAAACTCGCGTTGCCAGTCAACTTGACCAATAGCGTCGTTCAAAGACTGAAAATCACCTCTACTAAACAAATAACGCAATCTCGGTACACATTTCAGAATAGGTAATACTATTAGCTTGATAATAATCGATAAAGCTGGATGGTAGGGGTCTATTGGCACCAAAGGAGCACAGCATTCTGATACATTTACAACATTGTTCGATAAAACTAAGTCCAATAATTTGCCAACATTATTGTATAGCTCAAGACCCGCCACACATAGCTCATCTGCGAGTAGATATTCATCGGCAGTAGAGAGATTGGTCGGGACCAGCGAGGCAGTATTAATCGACGAGATCCATGATATACCGCTCATGTTAAAATCGCCCACAACTAAATAGACATCATTACTTTTACTAATAGATAAGTCGCTTAATTTAGATAGAAAGTTACGTAGTTGCAACGAGAATGAAAGGCCATTATTTTGATTACACAGGTATAAGACACATATATATATATATAAATTTATAGAGTCGCGCGAATTCAATGTTTTTACAATGTTTTATCTTTAGCCAAAGGTCTTCTGCTGTAGAATGTAATAGTTGCTGTGAAGAAACTGATAAGTCCCTACGCGTAGCAATAAGTACACCTCCTCCACGCGACTGCCCCGTGCGTGTATAATCACGGTCTCGACGCCATGTAATGTACCGATCATCAAAAAATTCCGAATCACGGATACCATCCAATAACCATGTTTCTGTTAATAAAATAATATCAAAATTGTTCATTAAGACTTGACGATGAAAACCGTCTGTTTTCGATCTTAATCTGCGAACATTTTGATAATATACATTCAAGTTATTAGATCCGTTAGCCATTACTTATCCAAATTACAGCTGTAGAAACAAACATGATAACTAATGAATAAAAACAATCGTTAACGTGTCTATTCATGAATCTTTGTTTAATAATAGAGTGATTGATACTTACCGACAATACAAAATATAAAACGATCAGCAAGCCACAAAACCTACAATAGCGCAACCAGTCCGGTGAAAGCGCAAGCAAGAGAGAGACAAGCATAATTCCAAAAGTAGCAGATATATAGCAAGCAACGCGATCAACAATGAAATAGGCATAGTCTAACAAACAAAGAGGTGTCCAACGCACAAGCACAGCAGATATGCTAAACCTTTTAAAGCAGTTGGTTGTATCATAGAACTTATAAGCAATAATAGAAATACACAAATTACTAAATATTACAAATAAACTAGCATGCAAAAATAAAAACAAGGACATGAATGGGTGACACTTTAAAGTAATTTGTTTAAATCGGACTCTTTACGTATAATAAACGATTTACTGGTGTTATTTTTACGTACATGTATTTTACCGTGTTTCACCCATACATAGTCATAATTCCTTTCCTTAGCAAGTTGTTTAGTTTTCGTTAACAATTTATTAGAGTCCGCGCTCAGGTGATCGTTGACATAGATACGATGGCCACCTTGTATGTCCGACAGATCCTTTACCATGCGTGCGGCAGCTATAAAATCCTCTTTTATATAGCGATTGAGAAAACTAACGACTATTAATTTTTCATTGGTACTATGCATAGGTACCCTGGAAATATAATTAATCTGCGTCTTCGGACAGACGTAATCAATCTTACGACCAATGGCATCCAAAATGGAGAATAAATTTTCATCCTTTTTGAAAGGAACTCTTTTGATCTCCACGTTATTCAGACGAGAACACTGTTCCTGATGGAGAAAATCATGTTTAATTCGCGATATATCTGCTTGCATCGAGTCGAATCTCTCCTGAATCTTATCAAATTCAGCTGCTTTTGTTTCAAGTTCCTGTATTCTATTGCCAAAGTCTTCAAGTTTTTCATTAGAATGGGCATACGCATCCTTTAACTCTACCAAATCGCTTTTGATAGCACGAATATCCTCAATCAGGACGGGTAAGCTCTGCAGCTGCAGCTTAATGGAGCGTATCTCAGAAAGCATTATGTCATACGAAGTAGTAGACGGTTCAGGAGTAAGCGCTTTCGGTGAGGAGGAGATTCTGCATTTAGGGCACTTCCACTGAGCTCTCCTGTCAGATCCCAGTTTTATTGTATGTAATGTAATGTAATGTTATCAAGATTAAAATAAAACGGATAACGGACGTTCATGAATAAAACTAACTATCCTAACACTGACTTATCACTGTCAAGTCAAGCAAAGCATATTGACAACGTGGCAGTGAATGTTTTATTTGATTCATTAATCGATAGAAAATCAAAAGAAGCAGTTAGTTCTTTTTAAATCTTATGATGCCTTTGAACATAAACGCGAAATTTTGACGTACTACCTAATACAACTATGCCTACCCTCAAGAGCCCAATCCACTATCGTGATTATATAAAAAATACAAGATTAAAACCAGATAACGTGTTAGTGGAATATCTACTCCAATAACCATTTACACATATTACCTATCTAGCTGAGTGCGATACAACAATATCTGAAGCAAAAATTGTAACTGAATGTTACAAAGAATCGATATTTCGATACTTGAGAGGACACTTGTGATCATTCTCATATCTCTGGGAAACCAATTTGTATCAGATAGTTAATAATAATATTCTACCACATTCACACAACACCATCTAGTCCCAAACTAAGCAGAGCTTGTACTATGGGTACTAGATAATGGATAAACATACTTATATACGTTTTTTTTTGTAAATACATACATATTATACATAGAAACACCCAGACCAAGACAAACATCCATGTTCATGCACACAAATGTTTGACTTGTGCGGGAATCGAACCCGCGACCTTCAGCTTAGCAGTCGCTTACACTCCCGCTGCGCCAACCGGTCGTCAAAGTTGTAAGTATAATATTTGGAAAATAGGTATTATAACAATTTTGCCAATACTTTGAAATTCAACTTTACTGTCTACTAGCAACTCAATTTCGTCCAATAATTCTACGACTTTTAATATATCATATACTTTTATCAATACTTTGAAGTTCAACTTTACTGACGACACTGCTAAACGTTTTACAATAATTTGCTTTGCCTAAAAAATACCGTGTTGTACCAATGAGGATAGTTTCGAAACTTCACAATATCCTATTATATATATTCGCTTGCTTCTTGCTAGGACGACGCACTAGTAAAAATAGTTACCTCATGATTATTTCTATAAACACCTGCGAGGGAGTCTCAGACACTCAACCCCATCCACTAGCTCCAATTTTGAGAAGAGGGCCCGCAAGGAGGTTTACATTGCGCGAAGAAGTAGCCGATACAGCAGATACCACCACTATTTGTCACAAATAAAATTTGAAAAAGCCATGTTTTGTCATATTATTGCTACATCACTATTTAATACAGAGCTGAAGCAGGCTGAAAAATAAAACATTGTAAAAATTGTCAGGTTTTACTACCTTGTTAAGAACAAAATATCCTTTTATAATGTTATTCATCGTCATCTGAATATTTATGTTTATTTAGCGTATGTAAATGAGCCGAAAGGCGCAAGAGAAAAGCTGCAAACCAAATACTTTTATCGAACTATTAATGAAGCAATTTACCTTTCATTTTTAAACCACTCTTTATACAAAATAAAAACTCGGTTCGTCCGCATTTATTTTCTCGTCCCATATTTTTATACACAATGTACTTATCTTTCAGTTCCCATTAAAATACACCTTTTGCTGAATTATCAAGTTGTCTGGATAAGCTTTATGGCTGTTGAATGTTACCTTTTCGAAATCTCAAGTGTTATGTACCTGTTGTATGTATCCGTGTATGTAAAAGGACCAATATTAATATTTGTTTCTAGAGCATGCTCGCAGCTACGCCCGTACAATCATTTTTATTTACCCGTTTCTACCCGATTACCTAGGAATTTCAAGAAATCTCTTCGTGTTGCACACACACATATTAAGAATCCATCCAGTAGCAGCCTAAGATCAAATTCATAAATTGATTTTTTTAATCCATTTCATTAAAATTACATACCATTCCATTTCATTATAATTTACATACGATAATTGTGAATTATCGTATGTATGTGTGTATGCCTGTAATATTTGAATATTAACTTTGATTATACCTTAAGCGCTTCTCATTTACCTAACTTGATGATAATAGCAAATCCTGTTAAGAGATTCCATTTCAAAAGGAAAGTCATTTCTCAAATTGTTCCAGTCGTCTTATTTACAAACAAGTATATACATATGTACATGTATGTATGTCTGTCCATCCATTGTCTAGTACCTACCCACAACAAGTACAAGTTCCAAGCCTAGTTTAGGACTAGATGATATTGTGTGTATGAGGTAGAATATTATATTATTAAATATATTTAACATAAAAATGTCATGAACTCAGAATTCCTCTGCTTTTGAAGTCGCTTAAAATAAAATATATTGATAATCTTTAGATTATCTAAACATAGGTTTACCTAAACAGAAAATTACCGCACCAATTTTATATTTTGAACGAAACTCATTCCGCTTGAATGGAATTTAGAAATCACACAACGTATTACATAACAGCATATAGTTCGGAACAAGCCAACTTTGAGAGTTTCAGCCAATAAATGGCCTTCAAGCGATTCTCGGTACAATTTTCGCCGTGGCGGGAGGCCAAAGCGCAAAGCCGGGCTTGTTACAAGCCGCTATCACTCGATAATAAAACGTATTATCATATTGGCAAATGTAACGTATGAACTTTATTGGTTGCTATAGAAAAGTGACTGGCATTGCAAGCTATACCAGAACATAAAATTCAAGTGTATGTCTGTGATCTTTTCTCAAGTGCGTATTGTTATTTTCATTATACAAAGCCATTAACAAGGTTTTAAAAATTTTGTCTGTCTGATACAAGATTATTTCGCGAGTAACTCGTGTTTAATAGCATATTTTTATTTTTTTTATTTATAGACTCACGCCTGTATCCCCGAAGGGGTAGGCAGAGGTGTAATATTACACCCACATTTCGCCATAAATTTTTAGGTCCCACGTAATAGGGGGCGAGTCTATTGCCACACCGGGCACATTACCAGACTCCGTGCTGTTACTGGGAATTTCCTAACGGCATATTTTAGGTTTAAAAATACATATCTCTGCTTTTCTCGTACAATTCGACCGGCTTACAACTGTCGTGGTCGCGGAGGGACTGATGTCAGTGATATACTTAATAAAAAGTATTAAATGCAACTAACACCCGTTAAATAAATTTGAATCTTAATATATAAAATCCTTGCGTTACTTACTGACTGACAGACACGCTACAGCAATTTGGCATATATGTTCCTTGGGGACCGTAGAGGTGCACTAAGAAGGGATTTTCCGAAATTCCCATGGGATCGGCCAAAACAGTTAAATTAAAAAACAATGAAGTCGTAGCTGCTAGCGTCTTCTAGTGCATTATAAATTTCCTAAAGAACTATAGCATAAAACGTCGATGAAAACCATTCATTCATCACCATTTATTTAAAAAGTAGATACATGTGTAAGTTGCATATTATGTAAGTACATCTTATTTGTTGGAAAATAAAGTATTATTATTATTATTCAACTGCGTGTCGAAGTTGAAGAACTCCAGCACAATGTGAATTTTATTGACCGCAAGAATAACCAGACTGTTTTTTTTCAACTTTAAAACCCTACATAGCTGTGAATATTTGCCAAATTGTTCGCATTTACTGTCACAATTGCAACTGCAAACTTTTATTTCATAGCTTTGTTGGCGTGGTTTAAAAGTAACTCAGTATACCTGCGGGCTGCCGCAGTCTATTGCTGGATGCCTCATCTTACTTACGTCATAATAGCGTTGTGAATCCATTGTAGGATTATACTATACCATGCTGGCCAGACGGAATGGTATAATTAGGGAGAGATATGGATTTTCTTATCTGCGGCCCAACTATATTTTCTTAATGTATTTTACTTAGTGGCCTCTTAAGACATCCACTAAATAAAATTAGTAGTGATACTTTGTATTCTTAATCCGTAAGCACACGATGAAAACCATACTAATTTATAAATTTTTTGCCCAAGAAGCACCTGTAATGGCCGAAATAAAACATGAAGAACATGGCGATCCGACAACATGATATTGGCGAATAGACATGACACAAAACTCCAAGGATACCTGTAGTTTCTCACTCCACAGAATAAATCGCAAGCTTAGCAATTAAAACCCAAGCAGGCAGAGTCGAGGGCATATTCTATTCGTCCATATAAGATATTTTGAATATTATCTGCCTATGACGTAGACCGATTGTAGTGACCGGCGGTTTCCAGCCAAGGTTACTGGGGCGCCAGTAAAGCTGAAACATGTTTTAATGATCCCTCTAGACGCAAGATTATCATATAGTTTTGGCATATAAAACATACCATTTTATTCTCTGTATTGATGATAAAAAATTATTGAATACATGAATGAGTCATACAGAAGAACTTGCCAGATAATTCTAATAACTTTGAGCCGTAGGTCAGATCATAATATTTGCTTATGAAAACTGATGATGTTTAAAACACTGTTCACTGGTCTAAAACTAAAACTTGAAAATGGCTGGGGCGATTTAATTTGGCGTTTGTTAAGTTTGCTTCAATTGTAGGGAGAAGAAGAACCAAAACATTGTAACTCGAAATAGGTAATATTGTGTGGGAATAGTGATTTTAGTCAATTCATGTTAGACTCGAAAGCAGACTCCGGGTTCTAACTGGGATAACGCTAGGAGAATGGATGAGAATTGTAGTTGAAATAGTCACAAATGAGGTGGCGAGAATTGAACCATAATTGAATCAATATATTAATAAGCTTTTACATATCCGACCAACCTACCCGACAAATAGTTCATGACGTTATTAAATTACTGCATTCGATCATAAATTATATGACCATTTGACATAAAAATCACCGGTTTGCCATTCAGGGCGTTATTATAAAAGACCGTGAGCAGCATCGCAAATAATCATTAAGTCTGTTATTATAAAAACTTTATTGACATATGTTACCTACTAGTTAATTATTGATATATTACTGCAATAAGTCTTATTCATTAACTATTGGTTCGATTATTCCCAAAGGAGAATGACCATTTTTGTATGGAAGTTGGGCTAAGTTTGCTTCTTGATGGTTTGACCAGTAATATGTAGGAAATATAGTCGTAATTAAACCAGGAAAAAATAAACAAAACATTCAGGAGCAGTTCTTAGATATCGGACATTTAAGATTCCAAATATTTTGAGGTTAAGTTTTGTAATAGTCATATGATTTTATCATATTAGTAGTAGTAAATTAGTTAATTAACGCCCGTGCTTTGGAAAGCAGGTACGTTAAGCAGTCGGTCTCGGCTGTCATGAAGATCTTTGACAGTTGTTATGGGGAGTCAGTACCCTCAAATAAACTGATACTGGTCCCACGTCCCCCGCTATCCCTTTGAGTTACGGAGGTCAGACGGCAGTGGCACTGTCGAAAAGCTGATATTCTTTCATAGATATGATTAGTCTTGTAAGCGGGCTCCTCGGCGTTTAAGTATTGTATGCAACTGAGATAACGCTAGGACTATGACGACATGACTTGATCATATTACGGGCATTATTTTAAGTCTCTAAAATATATTTGATACATATAGAATATAGTTGTAACAAGAAGTGGAGCTACGAAGCAAAGCTACATACATTTGAACGCCTGTACAATATCTCTCTGGAGTCGGTCCCTCATGTCTGAGGATCGTGGTCAGCATCAATGTTGCATCTGGAGCGGATGATCTGCTTCCATCGGTTTCTGTTCAGCGCGTCCCTCACGAACGTGTAGAATTTGGTGGATGACAAGACTTTAATTTGATCTATCCATCTTGTTGGTGAACGACCGCGCGATCTTTTGCCTTCGGTGTTCCCAACCACAATGAGTTTTGTTAAATTTTCGCCGCCTCTGCGTACTGTGTGGCCAAAGTAAGAAAGAATGCATTGTTGGCATATGGTGGACAAGCGAGTTTTTATTTGGTTCTGGGTGAGGATAGATGCATTGGTGCGTCTGGCAGTCCAAGGTATTCTTAGCATTCGTCTCCAGCACCACATCTCGAAGGCATCGATCCTTTGTCTTTCTCGGGCTAGGATTGTCCATGTTTCTTGTATCAATCGGATCTTGGTTTTGCTATCAATACCTCTTTTCTTGCAGATCTTGTTTAGACGGGTCATAGCATTCTTTGCCCTCGCGATTCGCCTTTTTATCTCGGCGACACAACTACCATCATTGGATATTTGAGAGCCCAGGTACATATAGCGGTCGATGATATTAATGCCAGGGATATTGCTTGTAGCTCTGTTCACTGCTAATCCGATGTGGCCACTCTCTAATTCGAGTCTTTGGAACAGCTCACTCATTATCTTCCATGGATGTTGCCAGAAGAACGGTGCCATCGGAGTATCGGAGATTTGATAATCTCTTTCCACCTATAGGGAAATCCTTCTCCCAATTTTCAATGGTCTTCCAAATGATGTACTCTCCGTATATGTTAAAAAGTGCAGGGGACAAAATACAGCACTGTCTCACTCCTTTCTTAGTTTTGAACATATTGGAGTATTCGCTTCCTATCCTGATGAAAGCAAGGTTGCTTGTGTACAAGCTTTTGATCAAGCAAACAAGGTGTTCTGGAGCTCCCATTTCGAGTAGCACAGTCCACAGTTTGTCCTATTTTACGCAGTCAAATGCTTTTATGTAATCGATAAAGCAAAGGACAACAGGGCTGTTGAATTCCCTGCTCTTCTCAATGATTTGGCGGACGTTCAGTATTTGTTTCCGCGTTCCCCTGTCCTTAACGAAACCTGCCTATTCTTCGGGTATTTGTCGGCTTAGAAAGTAGTTAAGACGTTGACTAATTACTTGGAGGAGGATTTTGCTCGCATGCGATATTAACGATATAGTTCTGTAATTTGCACAGTCTTTCGAAGAGCCTTTCTTATGTAAGGGTATAAATATCGATTCTGTCCAGTCTTTTGGCCATCATCCAGTTCTCCAGATGGTATTACAGATATCAGTGATAGCCTTTGTACCTTGCTGACCCAGGTTTTTTAGTAGTTCAGCTGTGATAGCATCCTTACCCGATGACTTCTTGCACTTTAGAACTTTGATGGCCTGCTCAATTTCTGATGGTAAGATGTCAGGTTCGTCAACCGTCCATGCAATATCATCGTTAATAGGCTTTTTCGTGTCGTATAACTCTGCGCAGTAATTCTTCCATCGCTCTAACACTTGAGCCACATTTGTGAGTAGCCGTCCGTTTTTATCATTAAAAGCACAAATTCTCTGTTTATACGTTCCAGTTAACTCTTTTACTTTTTGAAAAAGATATCTGGTTTCGTTTTTCAGTGCGTGCTGTTCTAGTTCGAGACAGATTTCGTTGATGTGGTTTTCGTGATCTTTCCGACATCGTAATTGAACCTGGCGACTCAACTCTGCATATCTCTGTCGACCTTCAGTTGAACACATGCCGTTTTCCTTCAGTTTACGTCTCTCGAGGATGATTTGGGCCGTCTCAGGTGTAATAAAATCTTTCATAACGGGTTTCGTTAGCTTAGGATCCCTAGCTGTCTCCTCTATCATGTTTTTGACATAATTCCATTTACTGTTGCTGTCTGTCATGTCATTTGGAAAGTCACCCATTTTCTGCTTAAAATCTTCTCTGAAGCCACTGATATTTATATTTTTCATATATGGAACTACTTTAGGTCTTTTTATCTTCTTTAGCCGCACGCGAACTGTTGCTATAAGGAGTTGGTGGTCGGAGCCGCAGTTCGCACCGGGGAAAGTTGTGGCGTTCGTCACGGAGCTTCTCCATCGCGTTCCTACCAGTATGTAGTCAATTTGGTTTCTACATCAGTCTGTCGCCAGGGGACACCCGTGTGGCCGGATGTTTTGCTTGAAGCAAGTGTTGGCGATAGTAAAATTTTCTTCACAGCAGAACTGTAATAGACGCTCGCCTCTCTCATTACATTGTACAATATAAGTTTGGGGTATTTTCAGTCTGATATATTATAATTCTTACTGAGTATTGTCAATACCATGTGGTACAATTAATGAGAATTCAATGACGCTAGTTGGCAGAAGATAATCTCATTCCTTTGGACGTTATACCTATTATAAAATTGGTATTAAAACTAAACTGTTTAATACTTAATAGGCAAATGAAACACAGTTATTATGTTATTTTCATTTTATTTGTTATCATAAATGTTCTTCAAATGGATCATATACCAATGAAGCAGGAGCTTGTATATCGTATACCATACTTAATATGGTGCAGGTGTGGCCTCAGAAGTTGCAACAGCTTCAATTAATGTGTAGCATTCTAAACATAAGACTCCATTCAATTCCGGAAACAAAGAAGTTAAAGTCCGTCTGAGTATTCGGGTAAGAGAGATCATTGTAAGAATTGTGAAGAAAAGTAAACAACACTTACATAGACTGGCGCTATCCATGATGTCAAAATATTGTGCGCCGAATGAGATAGCTCGTCCAAAGAATGCAAGTGCTGTGCTGCCGAGGTACCGCAAAGGAACAGTTAATAAGACCGAGAATACCGCGATCCTCACCACGGTTAGTTGTTCTACGTCTAGACGGCATAGTTAATTCTGTTACCAATAGATTCCTGTGTCAAAATCTAGTAAACACACTAGTCACGCAGTAAACGTGTTTAGCCTACAAAGGATTGCCCAACTCAATGTAAATCTCAGTAGGTAAATTACTTATTTTCCACAATATCATCGAAACACAAACCCAACGTTCATACAAGAAAAAGTAAATTGACTTTATTGACTGTTTTCATGTCAAAATTACTGACGTTAGCAATATTGATGCCGGTATAATAAAAATATGTTCCAATATTTTAGATAAATACAAAATATTACTTCGTAGGTAGTATATTGTATAAAGGATATTGTAACGTAATACTCTACGTATTGCGTTATAATATCTCGCAGGCGCTTAACGCAGTAGGTGGAGCCTAGCCCTAGCAGCGCTTCGCTAGCAATTATTACCTTATATAGGCATGAACGGGCCACAGGCAGTCTGTGAGTCATAGGTCTATGCCTATATAAGATGGGTGCGCGATCTAAATCGGGCACTTTCCCTACACACCGCCTTGCTGATGGTTGTAGTGACAACCAAGTACTATTCTACTTCTCTATCTACTGTCCCGCTGGGGTTCTCCCTACGGGCCACGATTCTCCCCACGACCTGTCTTCTCTCTACGGGCTGACATTCTCCCTACGGGCTACAATTACAAGCTGCTGGCGCCGTGCCGCTACCAGCCGCCGCCCACGCATCAGCTCCTGCCTACGAGCCTCCTACAGCCAGGCCACGGACGCCTGACTGCACCGGGTTACGCCTGAGTCTCACCGCTTGGTCCACATCGGCTTACGCCTGAGCCTCCGCTCAGCCTGCACCTCGACCTCCGCTGCCAACACAACGTGCACTTCGGCCACCGGCGACTCTGCGAGCGTCTGAGAGCAGCAGGAGTCTACATTCCAGCCCTCAGGCCAGTGCTTACCTAGTTCAGTCATAGTGTTTGTAAACGGTAGTGAGACGTAATAAAGAAACTGTTCAGCCTAGCAGTGTTTCTCTCGAACCCCGACATCCTACCTGAGATCCACCGTCTCATTAATCGTTGTGTAGGCAGCTCGATGGTCGAGGTGCAGGCTGAGCGGAGGCTCAGCTCAGGCGGTGCAGCCGATGTGGTCAGGTGCCAGTAGCCTGGCTGTAGGAACTCGTAGGCAGGAGCGGATGCTTGGGCGGCGGCCGGCTAGCAGCGGCACGGCGCCAGCAGCTCGTATTAAGATAGGTGCAGATATAGAAGATAGGTGCAGAGAGCCTGTAGGAAGAATCGTGGTCCGTAGGGAGAACCCCAGCGGGACAGTAGATAGGAAAGTAGTAGAATAGTACTTGGTTGTCACTACAACCATCAGCAAGTCGGTGTGTAGGGAAAGTAATTGATTGGGAAGTTAAATATTATTTATAGAAAATATTTCACCACCTGTTTTAAAATATCAAAAGGTTTTGGTGTTTTTATCAGAACTTTCATTCAGCTACACTGTTTGCACTACACTTACTGTCATTTTTCCCTATTTAAAGAAGTTTGCAAGAAACTGTAAACATTTGCCGAAATATGCAAAATGAGTTTTTAATACAAAATGGCAAATGGCGATGTTACTTATTTCCGAATAATGCAGATACTTATATTTTAAAACTAAAAATCCCCATTTTGCTTTAACATTGAATAAATATATTTCAAATTATAAAATAAAAGAAGATTTTCCACGTATGAATGGTTTAGAAGCAAACGTGCAGCCAAATAGCCCAGTTTGGGTCATTCTCCTTTCTGGAACTGTTGCACTATAATTGCGAAAACACTGAAGCGGCTAAAACTAATGCAGCGATCTACCCGCTTCCACCCATTTATTGCTTATAATATCTCTACTATATGTATTTCGGCAGATAATAAGCATTTTGTAAGTAAATATGTGTTTATGTTGCTGCTTCTTCCTAGGCTCTGCAACAATAATTTTATTTTGCGCATATAATTATCTGCTCTGCTGCTATCATGTAGCATTCTAAGTGTTGCCATCCGTATAGTCTTAGCTAGCTTTCAGCAGCTAAAGTATTGCGGCTAGAACTAATGGAGCGATCTACCCGCTTCCACCCATTTATTGCTTATAATATCTCTACTACCGTAAAATGGGGATACTTTGATTAATTTTAAAATTCAATTGATCATAACTTTGCCAGTTTATGCTAGAAAAATACAAAATAAATACTGTATTGCCAACTTGGGACCTACTATCATAATAAGACAATAAAAAAAATAGCATTTATAGTTTTGGCGTAAAAATTCACTAAGTGTCGATTTAACTTTATACTTGCAATGGGGTTATTTTGATAGGCCACGACTTTATGACGCAATATCATAGTATCCCTTAACAGGAGTAAAAAGCAAAAACAAAAAGAAATATTGATTACTTAGATTTCAAATTAGAGCAATTTGAAAATCAGTGGGGTGTCTTTGATTACATTGATAACTGATTTTAAGCAGTTTACAAGGTTTTACAATAAAACAACCGTTTTAGGATAATCAAATATATGACACAAAAAACAATCAACCTGTAACATCATACAACAACAAAATAAAGGTTTAAAATCTTTGAAAACTTAAATCTTCAAAAAACTCAAAACTTCAAGGAAAAGCAAAAATCAAAAATGTTTCATTGCTAAATTATTACTCAGAATAATCAGCCTTTTTAATTTTAATTAGAGAAAATATCAACTTTTCTTATACATTTAGTTACGATATCAGGAACTACACAATCAACAGTCTTGTGGAATAAATATTGAGATCAGTACACGATTATTTTCATCAAAGTAATTTGCTTGCTCATAGCTCTTTTACATCACTTAACTCCATCGGTAATTTTTTGCAACGCTTCTACAAGTGTTTCTTCCGTATAGTTCCTGTAATTGGGATACCTACCAGGCGTTTTTATAGTTCCGCACCGTTTTATCTGTAAAAGTGGGTATCTTTGATAAACTGTACATATTACATTGAGGTTTATTTAAATTAATCTTGGGGTTACTTTGATTATTTATCAATGTTGCCCCGTACCACCTATCAAACTAAACCCAGGAAAAAATACTCATAATAAAACAAAATATGGCCACCATCTATCCAAGCCAATCAATTAATTTTACTCGGAAGATACCATTTCATCATTTAAAATAACTAAAAAAACGACAACAATAATACCAACCTTTGTAGCATTGAAGTTATCCCGCACACTATTTCTTGGGTTTGCACTTATACGAAATAATTATTTTTTTAAACGAGTAACGTTATCAACACCAACGCTCACGCATTGAAGAAAGATAACTGAACAGTCAAAGATGCCAACAAAAAAAAATCAAATGCCTGCGTTCCATAGAAAATGATATTTTAAGAAAAAAGCATCCATAAAAAGTAATCATCAAATTTACCCCGCTATTTGAAAGTAACCCCATTTTACGTTACATGTATCTCGGCAGATAATAACCATTTTGTAAGTAAATATGTGTTTATATTGCTGCTTCCTCCTAGGCTCTGCTACAAAAATTTTATTTCGCGCATATAATTATCTGTTCCGCTGCTATCCTGTAGCATTCTAAGTGTTGCCATCCGTATAGTCTTAGCTAGCTTTCTCTTTAATCTCGGAAGCGAAGCAATTGTTCTCCGTAGATGTACTATATAAGTTACTGAGTTCCTGAGACGAATTCGTCAGATGCGGATTATAGACGTTTGTCATGATACTGCCATTATTATTTACGCCGCTTACAGAGCGGAAGGCGTAGACTAGGAATTTCCAGTCGCTTCAATCTTGGAATGTCTGTCATGCTATATTTGCTTTTGTACTTCGCTTGATATACAACTTTTCTTTTTTGATTGTGCTATACATTTGTATTTGTTACTTAATCTGTCACATTTCGGTGTTAATCATTACTTGATTATAAACAAAATTACACAAAATGTTATGGGACTTTTTATTTATTTAGATTCACCAAAAGTTCTTACTATAATAAATAATTAACACATAGACGGAAACATTATTTTGTAAGATTGCTACGATAATACTTTTGTAAATGTATGTAAGTGTAACAATATGAGAATAAATAAATTATTATTATTATTATTGTTTAAAAGGGCACAAAGTTTTCTCTTTCACCATCGTCATCATTAGCCCTGTATATAAACTTTGCTGGTCTCGGGCCTCCTTTCACTATGACAAGAGTAAAGTCATAGTGCGCCACGCTTATAGTCCGTAGAGCCTTGCTGATTGCAGAAGGAATGGGCCGGCTCGACCGTGGAAGTTGTACCTATGGCGAGAATGCCGAGGTAAAATAACAGTATCTGCACTGTTGCGTTTCGTTCGGTGAGTGAGAGTCCCAGAGGCAGCATTCATGTTTCTCTCCCTCATCCCACTCCTTTTCCCATCTAGGTCGGCAACGTCCTTGTGACTCCTCTTGGGTTGCGGGTATCTGTTACTGTAACTTTACTCCTACTCTTTATTTTATCTATAACTATACTCTTTAATATTTCAAACTAAATTTTAAATGAAGCCTACATTATTAAAGTTATATGCTTCAGTAATTTGAGTATTAAACGAAAATTGCCTTCAAGAAATCCGGAACTACATTTCATCTGACCTATTTAAATAATCCGGTCTCCCAAATGAAAACGTTTAAACACCAAAACACCAAAACTCAAGACTATTTCCCTTATCATATTATTATAAATGTAGATGAATAAAGAAAGAAGAAAGAAAGAAATGTTTATTAGATCACAAAAACATAAAAATCATAGTCTTACATTTAAGAGAAAAAAAATATTAATGCTAAATAGTGCTTCACTTATGAAAATAATAAATTCTAACATACAAAATAATAAAAAACCAAACAAACGAAAATGAAACACAGATGTATATCGCAAAGTTCGGTACAGTACAATACTGTACCGAACTTTGCGATATACATCTATAGTCTAATAGGCCACAGCTCAGCTTATGTTACAATGCGGAATTGCAACGTTGATTTTCAGCTGCAGCCTAGGTGGCTAGGCATACTTAATTATAATAATGATAGGGAAAAATAATATGCAGTCGACGATACATAAATAATAAATATAAAAAAGTCCAAGTTGATTAATTTAAAAAAGATGTCACATATTAAATTAATGATAGTATAGTTTAATAGGTAGGTTGTAATCCCCCCCGTGGGATCTCCACCTTGTCGTGGTGGGGGGGCTCAGTAACCGTGGATTGGTCACCCGCGGTGAAGCTAAGAGGGATCCAGGAGGGGACGCTCCGCGTGGGCTTGGAGGGGCCTGCGCAGGATGCGTCCAACGGTGCGGGTGCGGGGGACAGTTCTGTCTGTCCCTCGCAGTCGGGTGCGATCGCGGGAGGAGAGGCGTGTCGGTGTTGCGTTGCCGCGCGCCCTATCTTCCGCGACCAAATGGGGGCGCACCATTCGATGCGTCGCGGTGGGGCCGCAGAGGAAGAGGAGATGCGGTGTTGCGTTGCCGTCCTCCCTATCCTCTGCGGCCGCTGGGCGTTTTGGCGGCGGTGTCCAACACCTTAATCCGTCGCCAAGGGGGTTTTGTTCGGGGCCCGCCTGACCATCTGGCGGGCCAATACCCGTCGGAGGGTGGCGACGAGTGCTTTGGTGATGCCCCACCCTCCGACACACGGGTACATGGCGGAAGTCGAGGTGGTTTTTAGTGGAAACACCACATACTCCGGCTCTTATTTCCCCCAAGAGTCGGAGATCCGAAGGGATTTTCCACCTCGTAAAAAAAAAAAAAAAAAAAAGGTAGGTTGTAATAATAAATGGTGTGATAATATTAGGTCATAGAAAATACAAAATGGCATATAGATAGGTGTGATGTTGAATATAATTATAGTATGTATAAAAGAAGATGCAGTTATCAATAATTAGAATTAAAATTATTATGTAAATGAAATACGCATAGGCAAAAAGTCAGTGTGATCTTGTATAAATAAAGTAATGTCAGGTTTGTTCGATGTATATAATATATGTGAGTATGTTTTAAAGTATAATGCATAGGTTATTATGATAAATACCGTTAAGTGCTGTTTTTTTGTTTACCTAATAGAATTTTTTTCACTTTAACCTTAAAAGCATGTGCACTGATAACTTTGAGCAAAGGGGGGGAAGGTCATTCCAGCACTTAGAGGCACTGTATTTAAAACTACCTCTAAACGCAGTAGATTTGTGTGGTGGAATGCGTAACGGTGGGCATATCTCTCGTGTAGAAATCTTACGATTAAGTCTTGTAGATACTAGTTTTTCATTAAGATACTTAGGTTTATTATGTTTCAAAACACCGAACAATAGGGTCACTAAATGTAGTTGCCATCTAAATTTCATCTTTAAAATATTATGTTCGTTTATGTAAGGAGTTACGTGACTTCTGGGAGGGATGTCGTAACAAAAGCGGGCGCACGCATTTTGCACAATTGTATTTTTGTATTTTTGTAGTATTTTTGTACAATGTTGGCCGTCTTGGTCCATATACCGTGTCCAAGTAATTAAACTTAGACAGGACAAGTGAATCCACCAGTTGCTCGCGCAGAGTAATGGACAAGTGCCGACGTATATTGTACAGAAGTTTTAGGCGGTAAAAACAAGTCTTTACAGATTCTGCTACATGATTTTTCAAAACGCAGGTTGCAATCCATCACTAGACCCAGATTACGATTAGCTTCTTATACTCGTTCAACGTATTCTCCGCCCAAACATATAGTGGGATTGCAACTATCAATTTTTGAAACTTGCGTTGGTGTCCCAAACATTAAGTATTTCGTTTTGCGGGCATTTAGAACTAAGGAGTTATTGCAGGCCCACTTATATATGTTCGCTAAGTCCTCATTAATACGCTCAACTGCCTCATGAGTACTGTTCGGATGTAATGACAAATATATCTGTATATTGTCCGCGTATATCTGGTATTGGCAATGTTTGATAACATTAATAATGTCTGCACTATACAAAATTTATAGCAATGGCCCAATTACCGATCCCTGGGGAACAACTCTATTAATAGTTTTAGGGTTGGAACTAAGGTCTGTGCCATCATCATTACGAAGCTCCACATACTGAGAACGGCCACATAGGTAAGAGTCGCACCATTTGATTGTGTCGTTGTCAAAGCCGTAATATCTCATCTTAGAAAGAAGAAGGGGAATATTTATGCAGTCGAACGCCCTGGAAAAATCCAGCAAAACGAGCAATGTACCCTTACCCTCATCTTGAGCTGACAAAATATTGTCCACGACATCCAAAAGCGTGGTTTGGGTACTACGATTTTTCCTGAACCCAGACTGCTGATCAGGTAGGATTTTATGAGTTTCGAGATATTGCATTAGTTGTGAACCCACAATTTTTTCAAGAACTTTTGACAGGCACGGTAAAATACTTATAGGCCTTAGATCCTTAAAAGTATTGACACTGGAGCTCTTAGGTATGGGCCTAACTACCACCGTTTTCCAACACGATGGGAATTTTGAAGTTGTAATGGATGTATTTACAATAGTAATAATAAATCCTAATGTATACGGGATCAACTTGGTAATCATATTCAAAGTAATTCCGTCAATGCCCGAGGCGTTGGATTTGAGCTCATTCAAAACTTTAAGAGTACTTGTACAGTCAACGGTCTTTAAACTAAATGTGGCTGAACCAAATCTGCCAAATTAATAAAACGTCAAACAGGAAATACTGACATTAGTGTTACCCGGAACATCCAAAAAGTTAGAATTCATAATGCTTGGGTCATTAAGATGCAAAGGCAGTTCAGTTGATTTTTGAGGTAATATTTTAGACTTAAAATTTTTCCATAGTTTTTTAGGGTTATTTACATTTTTTGTTATATGACATTAAAAATACACTCGTTTTTCATTGTACATAGCTATTTCCACTTGCTTTTTTAAATCCTTATAATATTGCTTATTTACATCTGCACCCGTGCGCCTGAACTTATTGAGTGCTGTGTCCCGCAACCGCATCATAAATCTTACGTTAGTAGTAAGCCATGGGGCAGGCAGTTCCCTTAAAACATAACTTTTTGAGGGCGAATGAAAATCATACAATAGCTTTACCGCATTGACGAACTCGAAGACCATGCGGTCTATATCCTCCATAGTGCATATACAGTCCCATTTTATGCTCTGTGCGTGACTATTGAATATTTCATTATCAATGTCAGTCAGAGGTCTATAGATAATAGTTTTGGGCTTAATTTTGGGTCTCTTGAACGCAAAATCACACGTTACAAACGCGTGACCATTTATAACACCTAAAGAGTCCACGACAACATTCCTAGTTACAGCATTTGTGCAGATAATGTCTATAAGTGATGAAGAGCTCGGTATAAAATGAGTTGCGCTAGTGACCACTTGTGTAAGTACCGTACACGACATGAAAGTATTCAATATAGCAGTCTTTGAGTCTGAGGCGTCAAGCACATTTATATTAAAATCTCCCAGATGCATAATATAGTCATATTCAGATAATGTACTGACTGTGTCCAAAATAGCATCAATAAATATTTGTGAGTTTAGCCATGGAGGACGATAGGCTGTACCAATTATAATTCTATTGTTATTCATCTTCGTTTTTAACCACATTTGTTCAATATTATTATGCTCAGGATATTGGCAAGCACGCACATTCAGGCCTCGCCGAATGTAAAATCCTACTCCTCCTCCCCGACCCCCTCGAGTCTCAACTGAACGGGGAACGTGTTTTAAACGATATTCGGGAACAGAAGGAGCACGCTCCTCCTCACCCCATCGCAGCCAAGTTTCATTAATAGCCATAATATCAAGTTGATGCCGTAACATAGTAGCTACAAAGTTGTCGTGATTCGTGCCTAAAGATCCAGCATTTAAGAGTCCAACTTTAAAATACATTGTTTTAGTCATTGATAAAAGTAATGTGCTCAATAACAACAGATAATGTCATAATATAAACGAATAATGTCATAATGTAAAGAAATAATTTTAATTTCATAATGTATACCAATAAATATAATGTCAAAATGTATACTAAAAAATCTAATGTCATAATGTAAACAAATAATTTTAATTTCATATTGTATACCAATAAATATAATGTCAAAATATATACTAATAAATCTAATGTCATAATGTATACTAATAAATATAATGTCATAATATAAATCAATAATGTATTCAAATGAAATAGCATCAGAAAGAATAACTGATAGTAGGTACTTAATAGTAATTTGGTATTTTTGTAATTAAAGGTAGACGGCATCTCAACCATCTTACCCTAAATTTTCATCCTTTAAGACCTCAAGAGTTTTTATGATTCAAGGTAAACGGACTATAGAAATTGTATTTGTAATGCTCCACAAAGCTATTATGTAGTAATATTGGTGTATGCTTACTTGTGAACTGTGATTTATGACTGAAAACTGACCGGTAAGCAATGTCTGTATCAAATACTGGTACGTAAGGTTCTTTTATAAACTAAAAATTGTTTGTGAAACTCTTAAGCGTTTTATGGATTACGATAACCATTTACCAGCAAGCTGTATCCTTATATGCCATTTAAGCCGCGAATTTAGTCTTAAAAATCATCATTTGAAGATTAATTTTGCATGCTAGTGATTTTGAAAATAAAAAACAGCTGATACTGACGCAAGTTAATGGCAATTAATTATATCATAAAATTTACAATTTTGAGGACCTTTTTCTATTTCTTGATTAAAACATATATATCCAAATAGAAATTCATTGGCCAATGTCACCTCCTTCATGTTCGTCTCGCTATTTTATACCCTGCAGTGTACTTGAACAGTGACCTCCTCTAGTATATCAAGTCGTTGTAATCCTACCTGTTCCGCTCTACTAAGAGTTAACCAGTTTCAGACCAGTGTGCATGCGCTGGACTGCATACACCAAGGATAAGTCTCACAATGCAAAATGTTTGTTTATATAAAAATTGTTGTTGTTATAAAATTGAAAGGAGAGTCTAGGATTTTTTTAGATAGGTTAATAATTTCATTATTCACACTTGCTGAATGCTATAGCAATCTTTGAATTATGAATTTTAAAACCTTTTCAAGCAAGATTTGGATGCACGAGTATATTGCAAGACCGCCAAGTTTGATGGTAGGTATAACTTAATACGAGGAAAGTTAAAATGTGTCTCAGTATATAATTGGAACCAACCCATTTATATGTGCTACCGATAACCATAAAGATAGTTCCTACGAATAATTATGGGTGACTTATCTAAATTCTAAATTGTCGATGAATTAATTTGTAATTGTATTTTTTATTATAAGGAAACACAGAAATAACAGTATAGTTGCCGATGTCAGTATGTAGGAAAAGGAGGATAAAACAAAATATATTTGTCACTCAATTGTTTGAGACGCTTTATTGCAATAATAAAGTGTCTCTGTAGGTTGGAAGTAAAAAAATATGGCTTAAGCTCCGTACTCACATACAGTTTTACTCGATCGAGTCAGACTCGAAGGCTCGCTTAGAGTAAAATTGCAGTGTATTTGATGTCATCGAGCTGTGCGTTTTGCAGGCCACACGTTGATTTTTACTCGTTTTCGAGTGAAAATATCGAGTTCAGCCGTTTGTCAGTACTGAGCATTACAATAACTCAGCTGCAGACTACGAGCTTGCTCGCCAACGCATTTGAATATGACATTAAATTTGACATCAACTGAGAAAGGTTTCATATATCATCAGAATCGATGATTGATATGGAACCTGGTTAAAGTAAGTTTTGACTACAGTTAATTAGCTGTGACAAAAAATACTGAATATTTTATTTGAAACGCATTAAAGATTGAAGAATGTTTACAAACATTTTCTTTGTTAACTTCGATGTATTTTATATGTAGGCGGGTAACTAGATTATTTGCCGATATAATCACTTCAGAGTGTTCAGAGTTCCTACTAAGTGGGCGCAGCTGTGCATTGAATACACACAAACTAAAATACACTATCTACTTTAAAACACGAAAGGCATTATCTTAACAATTATATTCTAACACTTTTCACTTGCAAGTCTTTTAACGAACCGAAGACGGATTCATGGTGTACCGTCAACCAGTTGACTCGACTGAATGTCCCGCAGTCCGCCAGACAAGTCCACATGAACACCGGTAGTGCCCCCCGCCACTGGACCGCAATTCGTTTCGTCACAACCGGCCGGGAGCACTTCGATTCGTTTAGAGACTGTACTAATGACGTGATGACGTTTCATGACATCTGCAATTTCCGTTCCGACGTGAAATAATAAAGAGGCGCTGGTAATGCGCCGTCACGGCCAGACTGACCTGCGACCGTCCTCGGGCGCTTCATTTTGCAATTTTGTATCAATCACACAATTATCTATAGCTTACCTTGAAAAGCAGTCCGCTCGTCCACCCTGACAACCAGACTTTCCAAACCGTAAGCCTGGACCGGACGAGTGAGCCCTTCGACCAACCCTTCCACACGGGTCTGGACCGGACGACACTGTCCTCTCAACCGACTTCCAAACATAAGTATGGACCGGACGAGTGCGCCCTTTCCACCAACCCTTCCACATGGGTCTGGATCGGGCAACACTGTCCTCACAACCACTTTACAAACATAAGTCTGGACCGGACGAGTGCGCCCTTTCAACCATCCTTCAAACAAGGCATGGACTGGACGGCACTGGCCCTTTCGTCCAGCTTTTCTATTTCAGACTACAGTTAAATTTAAATACCCAAGTAATAAATGTGTAATGCAAGTTTTAAATGTGATGTGAATGTGTGTAATTTGATCAAAGAAGTAATAATGTAGCATGCCGCAGGTGAGGTCAAACCTACGCCTAGCTAAACTAAACCTATGCTACGTCAAGCCTAACCTCACCTATCAGTTATGAACTGACGTATTCAGCGTGAATTTGAACTTCGAGGTCAATTGGCTCATGGTCTGAGTTGACGCAAAGGTTATTTGATCCTGCTGTGATTGTATCAAATGCTACTGAAATAGTTTAGGAGCCTGCCGATGTGTTACGCATCTACTGAGTCTATGAGGATAATCCTCATCGAGTTCTACATCAATCACCGCCGTCTCGGCCTTCTCTTCGTTTAATAAGCTGGTACTAATTTCGACTAACCCATCATGACCCTGACATTTCAAAGAACATAGTGATGTCATCTTTTTTTTTTTGATCGATTGATCGTTAATCAATTTATGGTCCAGTCATTTCTATCATAAAACCATTTCACTCAACCAAACTCCCTTAAATTTAATTGCTAGAAAGCGATATAGGTTGTAACTATACCGATTACGAGGCACCTCAAAGCCGCGCACAGGATGCGCGCCACTCACGGGCCGCGCGTCACACACGCCGCACTTATCTACCAACTGAATTTTACAAGGATTCTTCGCATGGTATACCCACTGATTGGAGACCCTGTTCCTTTCAGACTAATTCAATATCCGTACATCGGAATCTTAAGTGATTATCAAAATCTTTTACAACTTCACTGGGTGCTTGGCTCTCTGCTCAAGAAAAAAGATGATAATAACGCAACTTTCAATTATTTATTGTTCATCTTTTATACCAGAACATCCAAACCTGAATTTGAAACCAACTGCCACCAACATAAGCTGAAACTGCTTAAATGTAAACCGCGCATGGACTGATACTACTGATACTAGTAAGTTACAGTTGAACAAATTGATTTACTTTTGTCTACGCGAACGCAACGACTACTAAGATTGTCAATCGACTGTAACGAGTTCTTTACGATTCTTGCAACGCGCTTCTGTTATACAACAGAAGCCAGGTCGAGCACCACTGACACAATTTTAGCGATTAATATAGAATCAATGAACATAAATGAAATTAGAGCCATTTAAGTGGCACTGTATCCATGAATACGTCCAAACCCCACATCTTTATGCACTCCCCTCTAATAGGTAATGCCGGGCCACGCTATGGTCCTCGCTACAAGGCTAGATGAGACTATATCATCCAGATGCCGCTTTCTAGGGGCTACCGCTACGATACTCCGGTGCAGTTTCCAATATTGCTTGAAGACATGAAGACAATACCACTTCACTCTATGTCATTTCTTTATTATGTCAGCATCATTGGTACTTGAAACTCGGAAACATTCCTAAGATCATAAGTGTACCTACTTTAGGTATGCATATTTGACAGTGACTTTAACATGTTTGATAACAAAAATTTTCAAATTCTCAACAGCAGAATGATCATAACATCAATGTATTTTGAAAGAGCTTTGCCTGATTCGTTCTCATAGCATTGTTTGTAAGATGGGCTCTACTTTTAATTCAAATCTAGCGAGTATGCTACTAAGCAAAATAAAATAACGCTTTAATAACAACCTTTGTACCCCTAGACATACCCGCTTTCCCTAAGGTATGGTTTATAACAAACTTCTGACCTACTCATAACTAAGGCGTACAACTATCGTGGTGTCAACTAAACTCATGGTGAATTCATCAATACGTAGGTACTCGCTATTACAGAAAGTACACCAGAACGCGGCGTTCAAACAAAGCCCGTAGTTGCTAGTTTAAACTTAATGGTCGATTCTAAATAGGTACGAAATACTTATCCTAACCCAATCATTAGTGATAGGTACTGTGACAGCGCAACAAGGGCTTGTCTTGCTTATGCACCAATGGAAACTATGCCTCCTAACATAAAAGCTTGTCGCCGCACAGACAGCTCATTCAGTTTCTGCAAATCTGCAGCAACGGAAACGAGGGTATGAAGAACAAGAAAATCACAACAACGACTTACAAGGTTCGCAACTCAATTGGGAATAAGGTTAAGCAAACAATCATTACTAATGGCCACTAACGTGGTCCTACCTACAATGAAAACTAAAATCACTCAAAATGATTATCATTACACTACAATGATAACAATTATTTTCTTCTACATCTTATAGTTCAACAGCTTCTACTAAGAACCTTGTACTGAAGGTATCTTCCTTACTGTATCACTCCGAAACGTCCTAAACGTAACTTGGAATTGGATAGAGAATCGGGGCCAATTGGTTAAGATTCCCAGCATATCACACTATTTTTTAAAAACACAGTAGGTAATTTTTTTACACGTACAATCTTAAGATCGAATTAAATTTTACTAACAGTGCCATCCATTAACCACAGTATGGTAGCACCAAAGATTTTTTTTTAGTACCATCCATTAACGTGTTACAAATCACGCACAAAGAGAAGCAGGTTTAAATGTAACAGATTGTCTGTACAAAACAGAGTTACAAGGAGTAAAACTGCCTCGCCCTGCTTAAGCCGTAATCACGTTTAAATAACACCGTTAGGTATTCAAAACGTCTCGAGTCGGTAAAATAATCGCGCTAGTAACATCTACCAAAACTAATTTCGACTACGGTGGTTAGGTTCCACACCAACCAACCAACTTCACGTCTTAAGTTCTAAACAGCACTACAGGTCACACGTCCATTTAAGAAACAAACGTTACAATCAGTTCCACATAAAATAGCTTTGCAATAGCTCAGCACAGTCTAATACTATGAACTTAGTATGTAACGATTCGATTAGTCGAACGCGAATCTACCATTTAGCGCCGCTGCCCTGCGAAGGGCAGTCTAGACCGGAGTTATTGTTCTAGATTTAGCAGAACTCCAGCCGAAGTTGGGTTTTGGTTCTAAAACCAATATTACAACTGCACTACAACAATAACTAGCACGCTTCACTCAAAACGCACTTGCGGAATAATGCAAGTCGGCCTGTAGGCTTAGTCTTGTTACTGTTACATACTATGTTCACAAACGGCTGCACGCCGATCAGAGAGACTATTTGCGTTCACAAGGTTCGTGATCGCAAGCAATCGTTTTCTTTTTAACCCAAGTATCGAACCCAAAACGTCTTTTCGATATCTGCGCTATAGCTAGGTCACAGTAGTAGTCGGGCACCCATACGATAGCATTAAATACAGCAATGGGGTCGCTATTTAATCAGTCATTACTACCCACAAATTTGTTCTTTTTCTTTCCTTCTTCTTTAAGCTATTAAAAAAGAAGCTTATCCAAGAGATCATGACATGGGAAACACGATACCGTAAAGTTCAACCGGTTTCACAGTAAACGCCTGTTTTAACCACAATTTCGTTCTCGCGAGGGAATCGAACCCATAACGCTGTAGCGGCTGCTGACGCTACATGTCATCAGAGTGATGTGACGGCGACCTCACCACCACAATCCTAAGGTTACTATACGTGTAGCAGTATTCTGCCAACCAAGAATGTTTTACAACTACCGTCACCAAATAAAATTTGCTGGGCCAATAGAGAAATTAGATAAAATACGGTCACGGCGGTAGCAGTTGAGAAATCAACTGATTCGCCAGCACCGCAGCAGCACAATCGCCCTCACTCGCGTCTTGTGTGTACGTTTTATTGCAGAATTTTATCCCACAAATGATGTAGGCGGGTAACTAGATTATTGGCCGATATAATCACTTCAGAGTGTTCAGAGTTCCTACTAAGTGGGCGCAGCTGGGTTATTGTGCATTGAATACACACAAACTAAAATACACTATCTACTTTAAAACACGAAAGGCATTATCTTAACAATTATATTCTAACACTTTTCACTTGCAAGTCTTTTAACGAACCGAAGACGGATTCATGGTGTACCGTAAACCAGGCGACCCGACTGAATGTCCCGCAGTCCGCCAGACAAGTCCACATGAACACCGTCAGTGCCCCCCGCCATTGGACCGCAATTCGTTTCGTCACAACCGGCCGGGAGCACTTCGATTCGTTTAGAGACTGTACTAATGACGTGATGACGTTTCATGACATCTGCAATTTCCGTTCCGACGTGAAATAATAAAGAGGCGCTGGTAATGCGCCGTCATATATAATAAGTTATATAATTTTGCACAATTGCACGCTATTAAAGTATCATTTTTTTTTTTTTTGGAGTCTGGAAATGTGCCCGGTACGGCAATAGGCTCGCCCCTTATTACGTGGGACTAAAGTATATCTGGCGAAAAGTGGGTGCAGAAATACACCTCTGCCTACCCCTTCGGGGATAAAAGGCGTGACGATATGTATGTATGTGTGTGTGTAAAGTATCAATAATATGTCTTTCTGAACCTTAAGTATTTAATAATATGTGTAGAAATTTAGAATAGTTTTTGCTACGATTTCAAAATACAGGCAATTCCCTTTAATTATTTTGACCTTCAACAAAATCCTGTAACCCTGAACAACTATTTAATGCCGGCTAACAATTTGATGGCATCTTTAGGGGCTCAACAATATTGCTATCCATCGAACTATTTGATGGCAGCTCTGGATTGATTCCAATAGCCGACATGAAATAGTTACGCAGATGTCGATGAAATCAAATATCTTGTCATGACTCAAACAACCTTGCGAATGTTGCCAACTTAAGTTGAAGGAGTCGTAATCCTTCTATAGATATTTTAGGAATCCTTTATTTATAATGGATTAGTAATTAACTTAATACTACGTGATATTTTTACCAGTTCAGCTTAGCATCATGCATACGAATAAACATTAATTGTTTATTTACTTATAAATATTACATTACAGATTATTAATTATAACTATATACATCACTATCTTAAATAAACATAATTTCTAAGAATATATATGTACAACAATCTAAAAAAAGTGAAAATATAAATGTACAGGTGTGTTTAGGCGTCGTAGAATAAACTAGTTTAGAGGAAGGACCATGCGTCAAATTGGGCTCAGTATCCAACAGAGTTATGGCATATGCCATTGGAAAGGATTTTGTTCGTACTAAAATTGTTACTACCAGCACCACCTTCAATTCCATTGCAGAAAAAAGATATACACTTAAATAGATTTTGTAGAAAAATACAATTGTTAGTCATAAAACTGTCATAGTAACAATATATTCATACTTTAAAATCAGTGGCGTAGCTAGCTTGGGTGGTACCCGGGGCGGAAGTTGGCGGTCAACCGTTTTCTTTTTTTTTTAGTCGATACCTAACAATTACGGGCTAACTGCTCCCGAATCGTAGTGCTGAGCTAGTGCCTATGTGTTTTTATATGTTTGTACATTGTTCTTAAAAACGAGTTTGGGGTGGCACCCCACGGTGACATCCGGGGCGGACAGCCCCCGCCGCCCCCTCTCCCTTCCTACGCCACTGTTTAAAATAATGGTAAACAATATATGCGTTTGCACCCGTGTGATTTACAACACTCTCCTTCCCTCTCATACCTCTCGGACACCTGGCCCGCGCCTGTCTGCTCTCAGTCAGTCGACTCGTGATTCTCACGGTGTTATCTATGTGTCCTAAAAACAGGACAGGTTAGAAGTACCCTGAACCGAAGAGCATGCATGAGGAATCTGATGGGAGTGAATGAAGCAAGACAGATATGTCAGGATCGTTGCAAATGGCATTCCGTATATCTGTTTCCGTCTATGTATGTATGTATGTATGTTATCTATCTATCCTCTCGGCACATACAATTTAATTCACCGGCAGGTCACCTAAACGATATTATTATTGATATTGATTGAAATGTTAATAAAAATATTTTAACTGTTTGCAACTGTTTTATTTTTTATGTATTCTTTGCACATGGAATTAAAGCTAGTTAAAGATGTGAAACAACACAAACTATAATGCCATAACAACATTACTTTGCAGGATTATTGTTTATTTATGGTAGGAGAAAAATATTTACAGCAAAATAACCCCATGGATTCTTCGTAAAAATGAGTTTATATATTTATATTTAGTGCTTTACAAGTATGTTCAAAGTGGTCTTATCTCTGTTGGTGGGTGAGCCCAGGCTTCATACATTTTTGCCCATGGTCCTTTGGCAAACATTTAATACAATAAGGATTGCGTTGTTCCCATTTTATTGTACAGCTATCTCATTTTGCCAACAGGTTTTGGCCAGGATTTTCAGGTAGAAATGACTTCCCCCCCGTGGGATCTTCACCTTGTCGTGGTGGGGGGGGCTCAGTAACCGTGGCTAGGTAACCCACGGTGAAGCTAAGTGAGATCCCGGGAGTGGACGCTCCGCGTGGGCTTGACGGAGGCCTGCGCAGGATGCGTCCAAAGGTGCGGGTGCGAGGGACAGTTCTTCTGTCCCTCCCAGTCGGGCGCGGTCGCGGGAGGAGAGGCGTGTCGGTGTTGCGTTGCCACGCGCCCTATCTCCCGCGACCAAATGGGGTGCACCATCGTTGCGTCGCGGTGGAGCCGCAGAGGAAGAGAGATGCGGTGTTGCGTTGCCGTCCTCCATATCCTCTGCGTGGCCGCTGAGTGTTTTGGCGGTGGAGCCCAACACCTTCATCCGCCGCCAAGGGTGTTTTGTTCGGGGCTCGCCTGACCATCTGGCGGGCCAATACCCGTCGGGGGGTAGCGAGGAATGCTTCGGTGATACCCGACCCTCCGAAACATGGGTACATGAGGAACACGGGTTGGTTTTTAGTCAGTAAGAGTCTGACAGTCCCCTTCGCCCTTCCCCCAGGGCGGAGGGACTCCATGAGGATTTTCCAAACCGACATAAAAAAAAAATAGAAATGACATCGTTGGCTTTTCATAAGAATCTTACTTTCTAATGGATATGTTTAGGAGTATAATTATTCTGGCCAATTACCAGACGTATTTCGAGACTGTGCAACATAAAAAATTCGTATCCGCAAGCACGCTACTTAAATTTTAAATCACTTCAAGATTGACCCAAAGAACATCAAAAGCAATTCCTGATCTGACACAACAGTTAGTTACTAAAATATTATCCATTTCGTGCCAAAGCTAGACTCGGGCTGCATATTTCGCAGTAGCTTTACAGCCCGTTCACAAACAGCAGCGACCGGCTTTTGATGTCCATGTCGATTTCGATGTCCATACCGCGCTCTGCTCCGCCGACCAATGTCGCGTTAGAGTAGAACGCCCCATGGACTACGAAATCGCTATCGCTGCCGCCCGCCGCTGCTAGACTTGAACGGGTAGTTACGCGATCTACGACAGAATGCATTTCGAAATTCACCGTTCCCTAAAGGCGATCTTACAACAATATAATATTGTGAACAATATCTGGCTCGGGTTAAAGCGTTCAACAGATGTACAGATGATTTCTTCGATGTAAATGACAACTGTACTGCAATGCAGGTATCGGTGGATAAACTATGAAAAGTAATCGGTTAGACAATCTTCGATCCTTCGTACACAAGGCTACGTAAACTACCGATATTTTTATGTTGTATATTCATTTGACGTCGCAGATATCTAGTAGGGTGGTGGCAGCGCATAAAACTCATACTTTTTAGAAAACAACACTACTGTTGCAATTTTCCATTGCTACGCTTACAACTTATTCTATAAACAATTTAAACAAGGCAGTCATAATTTCAACAACGATACGTATCGTATATCCTTCATCCTAATCTTTGTAGTACGTAAAACATACTGAAACGTAGTATTTGATGTATCGAACTTAATAAATTAGACATACGCAAACAAATTTAATCTAGCAATAATATAAACAGTATAAATTAACAGCTTAGTTTGTGAAACATATTCTAGACGTATTTTCATACCTACATTATTAACTATGCCTATAGTAGGTATATTTTAGAGTGTAGCGTTGATGTATAAAAAATAATTTAAGTTGCGTAGAGGTAACATCTTTCACAGATACAAAAACAAACAGCTTTAAATATGAAAAAACGTGTTTGAAGGTTCAAGTTACAAGAATATCGAGGGTTGAAATTTAGTACAGAGAATTTGTCTCGAAAGGGGAAAATTTTCAGAGATAGTGGTGACCTCTGGGTATTTACAAGCAGACGTAAGCCACTTGAATGTAAGGAAGTTATTCGCAAGCATGATTTGATGTGTCAGTGCAATGGGATGAACTAAGTGGAAAGCTTGCACGTGTCACTGTTTTAGCTAACCTTGTAGTAGAAATGCTATTTTATGATTTGATTAGTTTAAATTTACTTTTGCAAACGATAAAATAAATATATTGATCAGGTTATTTTAGCCTAAGGAGCTTTTTAAAAATCGCGAAAGTATGAATGTATAAAAAATTGGCCAAGTGCATGTCGATCCACGCACAATGTACGCGTTTGGAAGTAAAAAAAATTCTACTGCGGGATTTTTTTATACTTCCTATTTATTTTTTATAATAGATATAACTCTACAAAAATGTACCATAATGTTTTTACGTTAAAATAAAATATTGAAAGCATTTCAAAGTCCTCAACAGGAAACAGAACCCGCTGTGTCGCGGCAGAATGTCAAGCTGTCATACTGTCAACTCGACTGCTGCATCGCTAACCCTTGTCTTCTTGTAGTGACAGATTTCTTCTATTTCTTACAAGTGTGACGTAGTCTGATATGTTTTTAATGTCGACGATTCAGGAGTGTAAGAAATGGTTTATATAACTAGCTTTTCTGTAACTAACTTTTCGCTGCGGTTTTGCCCGTGGGAAATGTTGATAGAGATAATACTATTTGCAAAACCAGACAGCAAAGTGTCACGTCATTTCCCGTGGACAATGACAACAGACGGGCAAACTGAAGATTAGAAATAACAATATAGACTTTATTTGAAAACATAGACTAAATATAATTTGGAGTGTAATTTCGGTCTAATTTGTTGCTTATGCTGAATAATAACAATTGTCATCATCGGCTCTGACTATAAACTGCCCACTGCTGGGTACGGGCCTCTTCTCACCATGAGAAGGGTAAGGCCATAGTCCACCACGCTGGCCAAGTGTGGTTTGGCAGGCTTCACATGTCTTTCGAGAAGATTATAGAGAACTCTCAGACATGCAGATTTCCTCACGATGTTTTCCTTCACTGTTAAGCAAGCGATAATTAACTATTAATTGTAGCAGAGCCAAAATGATATTATCATTTGTTACTTCAACAACTTAGCCTCACCTCAGCTAGGAACATCATATAATATAAAGCCTATTGCAATATCTGTATCTTATATTCCTATCTATAGGATAAGTAGGGAAGTCTATGCGAGGTAAACAACCGTTTTCAAACGCGTAGGTTTACAGTGCATCCGTTAACATGGTAAACAATTTTCGCAAACTCTGCCGCCTCATTTTGTTTAGAATACGAGTATGAAAGTGGATTTACCCTCTTACACTTACCTGAACTATTTAAATAAGTGACATGTAATACTTTTTACACCGTTGTGCTACAAACGACCTTAGTGAAAATATCGTTTAATTTTTCTATATCTTATTGATGTCGTGTAGTAATGGATTGAGAATACAAAAGGTCTACACCCGTGAGTTTCGTGGGTGGCGGCTAAGGAAAATACACGAAGCAAATATAGTATCATGGACTTTTTAGAAAACAGCACTACTGTTGCAATTTTCCATTGCAACGCTTATAACTTATTCTATAAACAATTTAAACAAGGCAGTCATAATTTCAACAACGATACATATCTTGGACTACCTCGTTGGTCTCGCGGCATAAATGTGCGCGTGGGATTGGGAGGTCTCGGGTTCGATTCCCGGGTCGGGCAAAGTGTTATTGGGTTTTTCCCCTAGGAAATTCTCAGTAGCAGCACGGAGTCTGGTAATGTGCCCGGTACGGCAATAGGCTCGCCTCCTATTACGTGGGACTAAAATAAATCTGGCGAAATGTGGGTGTAATATTTACACCTCTGCCTACCCGTTCGGGGATACAGGCGTGAGACTATAAATAAATAAATATAGTATCTTAGCGAAGAGACGGAAAATTGGCATCAATCATCCAGCGTGGTTTAGTTGACCAAATCCTCTTGTTGACTGACTGCTGTAGCCACGCTAATTAGTAAAGGCCTTTAGTCTCTGGTCTAGGCCTCCGGCAGTAGACTGCGAAGCTGTCGCCTCGCCATATAACTGCACCGATCATTGTGGATTTTCTCTCCAAACGGGACAATGCATTCACTTTTCGAAGTCAGGGTGTACTCTGTGTCCATTGTTTGAATGTTTGTTCTGTGCATAGCAAAAGGTACAGGTCAATGGTTTGGCCTCCAAACAGAATAAAGTATTATGTATTTCTAGTCTAAGTGAAAATTGCAAGTGAGATTATGTTTCATGTATTAATATAAGTATACCTTAGGTTTCATCCTCAGGCATCGCCAGATGACCATTTAAAAATCCTGGTTTTGACCCTCAGGTTGGCTAATCCAGATATTGTATTTCTGTTGCGGATTTTTTTAAGTCTAAAAAGAATCTGGTAAACGATAACACAAACTGTATAGAAAGGCAAAACAAAGACGTAATGAGACTTACTTCAAAATGAGTTTGATGACTGGCGTTCTTCTACCGTACGATTCACACGCCATTTACTGCGTTTGTCGTTATCAAATGAAAGGCAGACGATCTGGCTAAAATCGCAGGAAGCGGTTGGATGCAGATGGCTCAAAGTTGGTATCTATCGAAAACCTAGGGGATGTCTTTTAGTTGAAATGTCGTAGTGGCCGTAGAGAGCTTGGCTTACCTTTCGGAATAGATCTGCAAAACTTAGTAAAGCTTGCAGAGGTCGCTACTTGGATGGATGACCGCGTGAGGCATTTACATTAGAGCGCTACTCCGTGCTTCAGCGGGCACGTAATGCTGTCGATGAAGAAGAACCCAGACCTTGTCTTCTCTCTTATGGTCTAAAAACTTCCATACCGGCGTTGGCCACATTCACATGAAAAAGAAAGGCAGCAATGAAAATGATGTTGTAAATAATTCGCGGTACCAAATTATATCGGTTATTTATAATTATCTTAAAATAAATAACGTTTTATTTCCACAAACACAGATATTTCCATTTAAAACAGTTTTAACTGTAAGTTGTTTGTAAATAATAACCTATGTAGCCAGATCTCTAACACAGATACATACAAAACTGTTTTCTAAAAAGCTCAAATAAAGCTGAAATTGAGACTCGAAGTGGAACAATTTATTTTATTTTTTGTTGGCACATATCAATAGTGTTACATATAGAGCAGAAGTTTTTGTATGTAGTTTTTCATTATAATTATTTAAGGTACTATAATTATAAAGGTTACTGCCACGCAGAGGGTCTCGGGTTCAAATCCACAGCGAGCACCAATGACTTTTCGAAGTTAGGTGCGTGTTAAATTGTTAATTATCGCTTGCCGAAGGGTGAAGGAAAACATCGTGAGGAAACCTGCATGTCTGAAAGTTCTCCATAATGTTCTCGAAAGACATGTGAAGTCTACCAACCCACACTTAGCCAGCGTTGTGGACTATGGCCTTACCCTTCTCATAATGAGAAGGGGCCCGTGCCAGCAGGGCTGATGATAAAATTATAAAGGTGTGATCATCTTTGATACTTGTGTTGCAGAACCAATGATTAAGGTTACCTGACCTAATGAACTAATCCAGTGATAATGAAATAGCTTTTTACAGTAAAACAATTAAATTACGATTTAGAAGTTTCTTGGTGGTATATATTTTGTTTATTTTGAATAATCTATTATTATACTTTTCGTGATCACAACAGCTGTAGCGCAATGGAAACGTTGGGAAGAGGGTAAACATTAAATATATTTAATTTTGGTTCCCAAAATGAAAATAAAAGCTTGTAAGTGAACTGATGGCAAAATAATTTAAGCGTCGGCTTTAGTACCAAATACTTCTTACAGTTTTGTAGACCCATACCCAGACGTGCACTTTTTGTACTTAAGTTGAAGGTTTGTAAACTCCGTCGCGATGCATGATTTCTACATAGCGCGAGCGTTGTCAATATTCATAAAGTAAAATGTATCAGTATAAATTAGCGCTTGTATATTTTTATCACATTACGTCCGAGTGCAGCGGCACTAGAAGTGCTACGATTTCGGGCATTACAGGTGTCTATGGGCGGCGGTGATCACTTACAGGTGACTCGCCTGCTTGTCTGTTTTCCTATGAAGTAAAAAAGAAAAAAATACAACCATAAAAGAAAACATTGAAAATCGGTTTCAAACTGCGTGTATATGCAAATTTCGCTACTAAACTGGATGCGTAATTGTTGGCCTGAACCTGCTCTAGTTTGTATGACGGGCCTGTCAGCCTGTGTCGACGCGTCGATGTGCCAACAAAATTTACGAGCCAGTACAGCGCTAATTTATTGCCAATACCGAGTGTTTAGATGAAACCAGCCACGGAATTTGTGACTTCATAATACGGATTGAATGTAGTAGGATATTTTATTATCAGTTCTGCATGGGTTGGAACATATGAATATTTAAGCTTATATACATTATGGTAAATATATTGAGCAGTTAGGTAGAAGTGTATGAGGCATCCTGACATATTTAGTGTGTACTGGTAACTTTTTAGTAAAAGGGAAGTTATTACTAAAAATTAACACCTCTAATGGCTCAATTAGTCAAAGCAACCAAGTATGTTGTCGGTAGAATTCACATCAATATTCACAAAACTTTTCCGTTACTAACTGACAAACTATACATAATTAGCATGTAGGTATAGATAGATAGATCATTGCTTTATTGTGTAAATGTTGGTACAAATTCGGTGTAAATAACTTAAATGTAGATACATATGTATAGCGACTAAAAGTATCTGATTACTAGAAATTATTATATACATACATATATTTACATACATACGCAGGCATACATACAATAGATATGATATATATATATATATATATATATATATATATATGTATTATATGTAAATTATATATATATATATATATATATATATATATATATATATATATATATATATATAATTTACATATAATACATATACATACATATAATAATATGCAGAGGGTATCGAGTTCGAATCCACGGCGCGCACCAATGACTTTTCGTAGTTATGTGCGTATTGAATGGTTAATTATCGCTTGTCCCGTGCCTCGGAGAGCACGTTAATCCGCCGGTCCCGGTTGTCATAAAGATCTTTGACAGTCGTTACAGGGTGTCAGTACCTTCTAAATAAACTGACACTAGTCTAAACCATGGAATATGGCTATCCCTTCGGGTTGCGGAGATCAGACAGGCAGTCGCTCCGTGGAAAAGCTAATATTCAGCCAAATCCGGTTAAACTAGAAAGCGGACCCCAGATTGAAACTGGGATAACCCTAAGAGGATGATGATGACAAGTAATAATATGAACACAAAACACAGTCATACAATTTGTTTACAATGACAAATAGTGCTTCTTTAGTGCATTTTTAAATATTTTCAATGATTTAGCTTGCCTAATTTCAACCGGCAGCGCATTTCACAGACGGACCGCTTGAACAGCAAAGGATTTATCATAGTAGTTTGTGGTATATGCTGGCATCTGCAGTCTCAGATACACCGATGACCTCAAGGTCTTTAAATGTGTGTGAGGAACTTAAAACGTTCTTTGAGATACGTGGAGGTATTAGGATTGAACAACACATTGTACAGTAACATAAGGATATGAGTATTCCGGCGAAGTCTAATTGGGAGCCACTTGAGCCTGGATCGAAATTCAGATATATGATCATATTTGCGTAAGCCAAAAATGAATCTAATACAGAAGTTTTGGAGACGCTCAAGTTTATCAAGTTGGTCCTCATTAAGATCAAGATAGCTGACATCGGCATAATCGAGTATAGGGAGACGCAAGGATTGTGCAAGTGCAATTTTGGTGGTGGTGGGAAGAAAGTTCCGCAGCCTACGTAACGACCCAGCTGAAGCAAACAGTTTACGGCTGGTCTCCTGTATTTGACTTCCTGAATGAAAAAGTTCTTCCTGTATGAAAAAGTTTTATCCAGATAAATGCCAAGGTTTTTGACGTTATCTAAGATTGGTAAGATGTTACCATCGAACTGAATCTCAGGCAGTTGTGACCAATTAATCTTGGAAATCATCCTGGAACTGCCAATTAGAATGACCTGTGCTTTTGACGGATTTACCTTAAGACCATAATTTTTGCTCCACGTACAAATATGCGCCAAATTTGTGTTAATATTAGAATACGCCGTTGAAATTGACTCAAGTGGTGCCTGTGAATATATCTGCAAATCATCTGCATAAAGGTGGTAGGACGAAAGTAACTGTTTGGAGATAGAATAAATAAAAATTGCGAAAAGTAAGGGAGATAGCACGCCACCATGCGGTACCCCGACAGTTGTATTACACCACGAAGAGTACGACTCATCAACACGTATACGCTGTCGGCGTCCAAACTGATAACTATGAAACCAGTCAATTACCGTTGGAGATATGTTAATAGAGCAGAGTATGGCAAGCAGGGTATGGAAATCCACGGTGATAAATGCGTTGCTAAAATCAAGCAAGGACAACAGCGTGAGTTTTCCATCATCCATGCCCAGCCTTATCTCATCAGTGATATGGACCAATGCTGTGGTAGTACTATGACCAGGACGAAAACCGGATTGGAAAGGATTCAAGAGAGCATTCTTGGAAAGGAAAGTACAGAGTTGCGTATGCACAAGACGCTCAAGGACTTTGGAAAGGAATGGAAGCATAGATATAGGACGGAAGTCAGTAAGGGAACAGGTTTTGGATTTTTTAGGTATTGGAACTATTTGTGCATCTTTCTGGTAACTGAGTAATTTAGGATATGACAAAGGACAGGGAGGATTTCATCTAGGATGGGTAGGATCATGTTTCGACTGATGCAGTCATTACCAACAGCATTGGATGAGATTGAAGTAATGCTCTTTTTAACATCACAACTGGCAAATTGCTCGAAAACAAAAGGTGAATATCTGGGAGTTGGTATACGTGAAAGATCGTGTAACGTATTTGATTTTGTTGTCCCATCAAAGTTGGGTAAAGCAGCGAAATGTGCGTTAAGCGAATCTATATTTATGTCATTGGGGATTGTGTCATTGCGAGACTTACCAACTCCCAGTGTTCTAAGAAATTTCCAGATTTTAACTGGGTCTCCGTTTTTAACAGAACTGTGAATATGTTCGCGTTGTGCTTTCCTACACGCCTTATTGCAGAGATTTCTGGCACTTGTGTATTTTTCCAAATTTGCAGGGTTTGGACGACATTTATACTTTGCCTTGGCAGCCGCTTTCTTTGAAATAAGAATTTTAATTTCGTCAGTCAGCCAAGGTGCAGGTAAATGCTTTAATTTACACGGATTGGTGCATGCTCGTCGTACAGGTGAGTTAACTTATCTGTGAAAATTTGTACTTTGTCATCTACACAGTCTGATGAGTACAAAGAAAACCAATCAATGTTACGGGCATCTCCGCAGAGCTTCAAACGATCCATCCCACCGAAGTTGCGTTGCATAATAATTTTAGGTTTTACCTTTGGTGGGCGTATTTTGTATGAAAGATAGATGAGATCATGGTAAGAGAAAGCATCTGCAGAGCACTGACCATGTTTGAATACAAAAGTAGGGGAAGAAACGAAAATTAGGTCAAGGAGAGAAGGTACAGAGTTTGGAAAATGGTGTGTAGCATTGAGAGGAAGAATAGATAGATTGCTCGAATGTACAATACGCTCGAGGGTTGTGGCACGATTATCCTGTTTTATAATGCTGGTGTTAAAATCACCCATTACAATTGCGTAACTGTAAGAAGGTACTAAAGTTCCTAGGAGGTGTTCGAAAGAAGGGAAAAAAATATACGTAACGAAGGAAAATAATAGACACCTAGAAGAACTTTAGAATGATTCAGGTCCACTTCTAAGAAGAGATGCTCGCCGGCATTTGCGGGTGGTGGTTGCGATGAGATGCTTACTATACGGAAAGGAATTTGAGCACGTAGGTATGTAGCAACTCCGCCACCACCACCAACCGCGCGATCATTTCTAATTAGGTGGAACCCCGGAAGAGAATATGAAGTTAATGGCAGACATGGTTTGAGCCATGACTCTGAAACGAGAATAGCATGTATGTTCTTACAGTCAAAGGTTGTCAGTATATCAGGGAAATGAGCTGGAAAAGGTATGTTATTTTGGGAAAATAGGATTTTTGGAAATTCTGTGGCGCCGAGGTTTCGCCACCTACGCATACTTTTTTGGAGCAATCGAGCTTTTTGCCTTACTTGTTGCAAATCCAGCTTGGCTATTTTTTCGGAGAGCTATGATGGTGAAGGTGACTTTCTCCTTTCTTTAAATTAATAAATACTAGTTTGTCATTACAAGTTTCTATTTTCAAACAAAATATTGATAAATTACAAACTTGCTCACACTCAATCAAAAAAATACACAAGCACAGAGCTAAGACTTTTACTTATGATTTATTTGGGTCAGCCAATAAGAGTAGATCGTCAATATTTTTTTAGCTGTTCCGTCCAAACGTATATCATACCAAAACTTACACCTATAACATTACGCAACCGGATTTACGTACAAAATTTAGATAATAATAAAACAGTAACCAATTTCGTCTCTGTACACGTTTGATAAATTGCACGACCATATTTCTTGTATTTGCCCGTGATATTTATGAACATATCTATTTTAGGCACTTTCAATGCGTCAGTAGTGTGAAATGCTGTAGATTTTTGAAGCTATTCTGGTTCGTTGCTTGTGGTTAGACTGTATTAGAATCGGTTCTATTACTGGTATCAGAACTGATTTTGTGTGATTATTTCGCCTTGCCCCTGAATTATTAGGGGTCAATTGTAATGCTGGGGGTTTCTTTTCGAGTTGATTGGGGTTACTTGTCATGCTTGAGTAATGTTTTAATGGATCATTTGTATAATTAAAGGATTTATAACTTGGACACTGTCACAACTGGACAATTAAAGTCCAAGTTAAGGACGTCTGGAGTATTTTATCCTAAAACACATGCTTTTAAAGTAGTCCTCTTAGAGAAAATCTTTTAACTAAAATGACTGCTTTTAAATCGTATATTTTTATACCACGCAGTGAACTTTTGACTGCACAGATGGCGTACCTAGTGGTGTAATTGCCGCTTATAATTACGACGAGTATTGTAGTTAGGCTATTACTGATGCTGAACATAAAAACAACCTTAAAATTAATTACTGTTTTATTCTACTACTTTGTAGGCAGAAATACAAAACCTTGTTAAAATGTCGCTCTTTTGTGTCTGTAGCTTTTTCAATAAAGTGCGGTGGGGAAGAAGAACGGAAATGCTGGAACAAAAACAGTCCATTGCTTTACTGCGGAGCCCTCAAATTGTACAAAATCTAGGATAAGTACACCAGCCTATATAATACATACATACATAGACTCACGCCTGTTTCCCCGAAGGAGTGGGCAGAGGCATATTAAACGCCCACTTTTCGCCAGTGTTTTAATCCCACGTAATAGGTGGCGAGCCTATTGCCGCTTATCGGGATATTTTGTTTGCCAGAGCCTCGTCCGTTGATCGGCAGGTGCACCACTTGCGGGTGAGGTTGGCTTGGGACCCTAAGTTCTTGGTGGGAACCCTATGCACCTATATATTGTGACGTCGCTATGACCTCGCGCTCGCACCTCCCACTAATCTCGGACGCCGCGCCGAGCTTCGCGCCTGCTATAAATACGGAGGCGCTGGGAGCGCGGGTCCCTTTTACTGCATTCGATTGGACAGCGGCCCGAGAAGCTAAGTACATCTCTGCAACTCTGACTGACGCCGGAAGTGGACCCTCAACAAGACCCTTACCATCGCCAAATCACGCGACCCTGGTTCTACCTCTTTAACTAGCATTTATTATTGATTTTTCAATTAAATTCATTTGCTAAAGGATGTGTTAAATTCTTTGATGAATTAAACCGATTTTTAATTGTAACATTCAACCGTTTCTCATTTAATCACACCCAAGGTAGTTCAACATTACAGTGGCGCCCATGGGAATATATAGGTAGGGTTTTGTTGGGAATCCGCTTCCGGTGAGTCTTTTTATTTTATTTTTTTAACTGTGTATGTGTGTAATTGTTCCAAAGCAGTGTTAGTGTTTTAGTGGTATGTGTTTTTGCTTACTACGCTTGGTAAGCCTTTTTATATTATAACTATTTCTGTTGCCGCGTGTGATAATTAATTGTGTATCAACCGCATAAGTAACAAGTTATAATCGTTCGACTGCGGCCACGTGTCCTCTAAAGACGCGCTAAGGTCACATTCATCGATCGCATTCTTTGTCTTACAATTTAAGGCCTCGCGTCCTCTAAAGACGTGCTAAGGTCGCTTTCATTGATCGTATGCTTCGCGATTAGTTTTTTTAATTGCCTGCTACGGTAATTAATTGCTACTGGTAATTATTCCTAATAATTACTGCTTTGGCTGACTTAAGGAATGAATTCACACCCTTCTCTTTTCCATTTCTTTCCATTTTTCTACATTAACCTTCTGCTAGCAATTTTGTACGGCGATATATTTCTATATAGTCGGTATTATTCAATACGTTTACCGCCTACTACGGCGATTACCTTTTAAAATTAAATATTATTTTCTTTTTTACTAAGAAAGTTGCATCTTTATTATATATTCCACGTGTACCTACCATAATTGGACTGGTTGAGAATGAACGTACCTAATGATGCTAGCGTGTTATATACTAGGTATTTAGCTAGATTTCCGCGAGCATTTGTTAATCAAACGTACACGTGTCACATGCAGGTTGCTCACTGAAAATAATGAACAAATTTAATCTTTGTCTATTTTGCATAAAAGTACGAATATTATCGTAGATTTATTGGTTGTTCGTTTTGTTAAATGTTCATTTTGCTACAATCGTTGTTTTTGGTCTTCGATTTTAGCTCCTTGTTACTGCCTAACGGTATGTTATTTGCAAATGCATCTATTTATGCATTTACTGTTCATTGTGAACTCAAACATTAAATTCCTGCGTCGCTATTATTGAATGAAATTTATTTTTGTAATTTTTTGCTCTGCTAGGATTGTTTTTTTTTCCAATGTCTGGTTTCTATTGAAATATATAAAACATTGTAACGATAAATCAATTATAAAATTAAACCGTTGACCGCCGTAAAAATACTTAATTATCAATATGTAACATGTTCTGTTTTTTACATAATGCTTTAAATAAGGTTATGCATAACCATTTTAAATAGTGCTGGCCTATAATAAATTCTTGTATTTACGCAAATATTGTATCAAACTCAATTATTGGAAACATTTATTTTCAGTTGTATTGAAACTGACTATAACTAGTGACTGTTTACACACAAATTGAATCAATAATTTCAATGTGGGTATTTATACTTAAATCAATAATTTATATACTTTAATAACTAAAGCAAATTAATTGATATACAAGTTTAAGAAAATCCCCTTTCGTATTTCACCATCATCTATTTTAAACCTAAAAGCTGAATAAAATAATTAAATCTTATTATATTACAGCATAAATATGTTTATAAACGATTGGGTACAGTTTCATTAACAACAATGTAAGACGCATATCTATTCAAAGTTATAATTACTTACATAATTATTTGTAAAGGCCAACAAAGGTGCTGTTGTTTCCAAGTTGGAGCTCACAAGATAACACATTGTGTTGTGTTAACGATTTATATAAACATGCTAACATAAAACATAAATAAATGTTTCAGTTATAAATTGTTGCAGAAGTTTATTAAATGTAATATTGTTACACAAATCTGTTATTTATCTAACTAACTATCCAACTAACTGATAACTATCTAACTATCACATAACTATCTAAATATCAGATATGTTTGGCAAACTAAGGGGTTTGTCTTGGTGATTGCCATATAAAAGATTTAAAATTAACTCACTACAAAGTTTAAGAATGTAATGATTAATGCTCATCACTAATGATCTAATTACACAGATAATTTTCACGTTTTGTTACAAATAGTATAAAATCTTTAACTCCCAATTACAGCTAAATTATGTACCCAAATATCTTGTTACATATAGCTTTAGTAATGACTGAAAGATTTTTTACATTACGATAATGTAAAATATCTTTTTTTTTCTTATGGCTCAGTGGTTAAAATGTTGTTGTCGGATAGGTCTGTGGTTCGATTCTCGCTTGTGTTTTTTTTTGTTTTGTTTAGCTATGGTAGTATATACTATATTATCGATCGTCTCCTGCGGTGATATATTATTCATTACATCTTACTCCGAATTGTGTATTTGCCGTTAGTGACTTTGTATCATGTTCAGAAACTAAATAATGATTCACGGCAATGGAATGCGGCGCGGCGCCTCGTGCGCAGTGATGACTCACGTGTTACCAGCCACGCGCCGGCTCAAACTTTCCATCGCCGTAATTATTGTTTATTTTATTTTAAATGAATACAATTTGCCCTTGCAATACGCATCGAGCGTCTTAATGAGCAATTTGCTTGTGATGTTGCCAACTGATCGTAATATTGTTAGTATCGTAATATCGTAAGATCGTAATATTAGTTTACGACTTATACATTTTCAATTTAATTTTACTTATCGAGCCCGGGTTGCCAGGTGTTGCCTAGCAACCTAGGCTATTTACTCTAAACCTCACGTATAATACCTCTTCGCGCGTCTTGTATTATAATGAATACGACTCGCATCGGGAATGAATGCTGGCTTGTTCATACGTATGATTGTGTGTAGGCCTTTTGAATGTGATGAATGTCAGGTAATAGGAACGTTCAATGCTTGGTGATGTATGAATGGTCGAGAATAATACTTGGTTTTTCTTTTCTTCTAGGGTTATTAGTTGCTTTGTATTTAGCCTACTGACACAATCACTCATCTGTTTCAGGGTCCCGGAATGCTGTTGCCGCCTACCAGCCACAGAATTTTCCCGGATGGAAAATTCTGGCCTAATGGGGGGAGTGTGTGACGTTGCTATGACGTCGCGCTCGCACCTTCCACTCATCTCGGATGCCGCGCCGGGCTTCGCGCCTGCTATAAATACGGAGGCGCTGGGAGCGCGGGTTCTGCTGCATTCGACTGGACAGCGGCCCGAGAAGCTAAGCACATCTCTGCAACTATGACCGACGCGACGCCGGAAGTGGACACGCAACAAGACCCTTACCATCGCCGAATCACGCGACCCTGGTTCTACCTCTTTAACTAGCATTTATTATTATTTTTTCAATTAAATTCATTTGCTAAAGGATGTGTTAAATTCTTTGATGAATGAAACCGATTTTTATTGTAACATTCAACACGTTTCTCATTTAACCACACCCAAGGTAGTCCAACGTTACAGTATATATATTCTATTCTGTTGTAATTTTCGGAGCACTAAGGATTTCTAAAGATTTGGCAATAACCCTCTTCAAGTGATCTCAGTAAGTCCCACATAGTATTACAGGCTTCAATATTTTGATAGCGTTACAAGGAAACATTTTGTCCTTGATTCTTATGTTTAAAAGAGATTTTACGGAGAATTGAAAATGTACTTTTATAGGTAAACTGATTTTGGTATTGGTTAAACCAGCCAAAACGTAGGCAGATAGAAGGTAATTTGTAATTCATAAAACATTTGTGAATTTAAAAAAGTGTTGTATCGTGTCATTGACCTTAAATTATTATATTGGTTAAAATATAGAATTTCAGGTCATTATTTTATCTAGTTCAAAAGAATAACTTTTACATTAATATAACTTTTTTAAATACAGGCAGTAACTCCATCATTATTGCAAGGTTGAGTTTATTGTCAATAAATTGTTGTGCACGTAACGAGTTCTTCATTACTGATTCCAGCCTGGTAAACGAGAAAACCACGGGCGGGCAACACTGAGGATTTATTACATAGTGAGCGGTAGAACGATGCTGAATTTAATATGGGAACAAAATGGTTTTGCAATTCTGTTGCCTTTACCAAGCCGCAACTGGTTTTTAGTTAATAGTGGTTTAATACTTTGCAGCTTTGGCTGTGCTATTTATTCAAATTATAATGTCTATGCTTACGGCTTTATGTTTACAGGTAACCAGAATTTACTATTTTAGTAAGTTTTCTTTTTGGATTTGTGCTTGACATACTGGCTATAAAAGCGCAAATATTTATGTCACAAGCCATTAGATTTGTAAAAGTACAAAATATAAAATGATTTAATGAGTTTTCATACATACAAACGTTTTATTTTAATGAAGACTTTAGATCTATACAAATAGAATCAAAATAGGTATAATTTCTTATCAAAAAAGAAAAACTGAACAATAATAATATCATTGATCTAATAGTTTTAACTATTAGACTACATAAGACAGATACAATGTATGTATAGTAGATATTTTGATTTATAGATTTAATTGTGTCGTGGTAAATGCGTAAAAGTTGAGTATTTTATCAAAAAACACAATTTTATTGAAACTATAAAGGCAAGTTTATTTCACTGCAAGTGTGAAACCAATATTTTTATTCGATAAAACTGTTTAAATAACAGTATTTTCACAATATTACTACGCTTTACTTAATATGAGTTATAGATAAAAAATCTAAAATGCAGTAATAACAGGCTTTACTGCATTTTAAAGCAAATAAAGAATCTGAATCTAAATCTGAAAAGAGTTCTCAAAATGATTTTGCAAAAAATCTGTTCGCAGTATCAGGGGCTAAAAATAAAAATAGCTATAGTATTGTAGTATTTAAATAAAACGTACTTAACAATGTTTAATAATTGAGTTTTGTGCCAATCTTTTCACCTTATATTGAAGGTTTTATCGAAAAATATCTTTTGGACGCGTTTTTCTCTAATTCGTGTTTTTGCTGTTATTGCACTTTAGGTTCGGGAGGGCAGTATTATTACAATAAGTAAGCTTAATAGTCAGTCTGCAGTCCCTTGTTTTTCTTTCCTTCTTTAACAAAATAGATAAATAATAAAATTTATACATTTTAAATAATTGTGTTTAAAAAGAATTTTTATACCAAGCATTAAAAATATTTATATTTCTTTCATGATAAAAATAAATATCATAACGATGTAAATTTTAACATATGAATGAAAGAGCAAATGTAAATATAAGCTCTGGCTACGGTTTACAGAAAAATATTCATCATCAGCCCTTTATACTGTCCCACTGCTGGGCACGGGCCTCTTCCCACTTTGAGAAGGGTAAGGCCATAGTCTACCACGCTGGTCAAGTGCGGGTTGGCAGACTTCACATATCTTTCGAGAACATTAAAAGAGAAAAAACCCAGAACTGTGAAAAATAAAACAAATCGGCAATTACGGAAGCAATAAAGAAAATATAGGTACTCAAACAATTTATTAACAGCAAAAAAAAACATCAATAAATATTCTTTGTTGTTCTTCAGAATAAATAAACGAAAATATTTTTTTATGATAGCATTCTTGAAAGTAAAAATAGTTGATACTCCGAAGCCTCGATGGGTTTTGCTAGCTTTAAAGAAACAGACACAGTCATGTAGATACACAGGTACGTCAATATAAATTATAGTATAGATTTTCATGTTAAAAAAAAAGAACATAGAAGATGTTCAGCATACCTCATATTTCAAAAGCTTTGGGCATGTATAACATGTATCACGGAACTATTTTTTTATTCTATCTCTGAATAAGTCCTTTACCGCGGCGGATTTTACGTACAATTAACCAGTGGACAAAAAGAACATCCAATTTATTGACAACAGTAGTCTAAGAAATCGGTATTGAGTGGCGATGCGACCTTCTAAACCACTAACTGTACCATCTAGGCAGTCTAATTTCTTTTAATTTCATAACAATATATCTATACGTTAATTAATAAGAATATTAATAATTCAGAAACTTTGGCTTTGCCGTAGTTAGCTAAAAACGCTGCCTATCCTAAGTTGTAATATAATTATAATAATCCAGAAATTTTGATCCTTTTTTTTGATAATATATTCTTTATATTTTAATTTCTATGAATATTTTTATAAATCAATGCTTCTCTATAATGTATATTCAGGAAACAAATCATACATAAGGAAATCATTCAAAGACCTTTCCAATAAAGCGCACAGATCAAGTTGGATTCAATAGCTTAGGTTAGGACGATTTTATTCATAGTCGTTGGGCGATATATAGAACTCATTCACATTAGTAACACGAAATAATTCGCTTAAGGGCCAATTTCATGAGATTTTATTAAGATAGTAAAATAAGGTTGATATTGTTCAGATGTCGCGTAATTTAGATAATTAAGGTGATTTATGGACAAGTAAAAAACTGTGGGAATATGATTGAATAAAATGACAACGCTCTTTTCATTTTAATTTGTTCTCATTCTCTTTAAATAGTAAGATATCTTAATATATTTTCAACACCATAAAGACAAGATGACCAATGGAAATTATAACAACACAAGCCAAATTCATAACCTAAGACTACGATCATCTTTCTAAAGTTATCCCAGTTGTCAACGCCAAATGTCAACTTTTCAAATCGGACTAGTAGTTCTTGAGTTAAGCCCGTTCAACCTAACAAACAAGCAAACGGTAAAACGGTTTAGACTTTGCTTATAATTATTACCGTAATGGAATAAAAATACGTTAAACTAAATCGAAGTTCGCTAAACTCGAGTCCTTTCTTAATCCTCTTTCAAGGTGAGTTTACCGATCCCCATCGTTCGATCCACTACACTTTCCCCTAAACCTCCCATAGATCTTTACGAACTGCAAATGGAAAAGCAAACTTTTATGGTGGGCCCTAAATGTTTGTATGACAGTTATAGGCCCATAACTTCACAAGTCTCGATCCGAGACCTATTTCAAAGAAAAATCACCGGTTTCTGGTCGTGAAAACTTTTTAACGCGTGGTTTAGTTGCTATGGCAGACATTTCTGTGTTATTCGTGGGTTTTATTTTGCCGAAGTAAGTTTGGTGCCAACTTCACAATCTATTAGGGCTAGCTGTTTTCGTAACGGCTGGTACATGGCTTTCAGAAACTGTTGTAGGTATAATATTTTATCGGAGTTATTTATTATTCTGCTTAAGTACATTGTGAACTCATAGGTTTGGAATTGAGGTTTACGATCAAGATTCATTTGATCCCGGATAATGCTTTGTCAATCTAGAAAGTGGCCGAAGATGTGAGCGGGACCTATGCCTCGGGAATTCTGGGGCTGTAAGATGAGGTTGTGTGCATGCATAATGTTCTACGTAACTGGGAACTTAAATGCTCTCTCTCTGTCTCGATACTCTGTATACAATAAATACACCATGAAATAATGACTGCAGACTATTCTAAACTTATGACGTGTTGTAGTACATAGTAGAATTTGTTGTCACCTCTCAGTGATTTGAAAAAAATAAACGCCTCATAATACACGTAACCGACGTTAAAGGAACCGACGTTTTTACATGGAGTACACCTGTCGTGATCAGGGGAAGATAAAACCCAGTACATAAATATAGCGTATGTGTTAAAATTGCGAAAGTTTATAAGTATAGCAACTGTCAATTGTCATCCCAATCAGAAGCCAATACTCACCATCTCTAAAACTAAAACCCGATTGATTTTATCCGAAGTCAGATACATATGTACATTAAGAAAACGCTATCATCCAGCTCCAAGGATTAACGACCGTCTGCTAAGTGCCACATCTCTTATTGTGTATAAGTTGTATAGAAAACAATTTGGCTGGGTCAAGGCCAAACATCTGGCGTTCGTTGACTAGTTTTTTTTTCTGAAACCTAATACTGATGTCGTCTGGAGGGAGGCGACGACGATAGATAAATAGGAACTCTTCATTCGATTTATTGATTGGCACTCGTTTGTATAATGTTAGTTAATGCCTTATTGATGGTGCTGTGCTGTAATGGTTTTGTATGTAAGATTTGTATAACATAAATTGACTTCATTGAATTTCTAGAGTTTCAATGAAATTCCCAAAAGATAAAGGTGCTCTTAAATAATCTGCTTCAAGTTATTGAGCCTGTGAAAAGGTGAACCATGCAGGTACTGAGTGATATTAAACCCTTTAGGAGATTATGTAATATTTGCAATTGCCCGCATTGCTCATATGCATCCATATAACATTCGTATGACTTTAAGACAGCTCAGAGAGAAAGTTACTGTCGAGTATGGTATACTATGGAAATTAAAATACTCTGGTATGTTACTAGTGTACTCTTTATCGAGAAGGATATATTTCTTGGTTCTAAAAAGTTTAAAGTTAATTATTGGACTGATAGCATCGTGGAGACTGCTACACAAATGGCCACGTGTATCGAAGATGTGCGTATTAAATTTCTAAATATTGCTTGCATAGCGGTTAAGGACAACGTCATGACGAAAGTTGCATGTTTGAGAGTTCTCCAGAGAGATGTTAGCTTTGACAATCTCGCACTTAGCCAGCGTTTTGAACTAGAGTGTTACCTTACAACTTACAATGAGATGTGGCCCGTGCCCAACAGTGACATTAAACATAATTTAAGTTATATAAATATACTGCCTCCTTGGTCCAGTGGATAGTGTGTGTGACTGCTGATCAGAGGTCCCGGGTTCGATTCCCGGGTCGGGCAAAAGTGTTACTGGATTTTTCCGAGTTGTCAGTAGCAGCACGGAGTCTGGTGGTGTGCCCGGTAACGGCAATAAGCTCGCCAAAAAAGATCCTATCTTGAATTTAACGGCATTCATATAATAAAGCTGTTATTTATCCAGTAACGTAAGGTGGGCATTGCCTGCTAAGGAATGCCCACCTAATATTACTCAGAACTATTTGCAAATGTGTGCATACAATAAGAATAACAAACAGAGTTATGAATGAAACGTGAACCGAAGGAAATGTTGCGTAAGCATTGAACCATGTGCGTCATGTCTAAACTCATAAAATCGTTCATCCTGACTGATCTATCGACACATGTTTAATGGAAGCTTGTGAAAATGTGTCAATTTTATATTCTGGTACAATTGCCAACAAAATTTAAAAAAAATTACTTCCATATCTTCTGTACGTATAAAAATCTTGCGTTACTGGCTGACCGAAAGACCACGCAGAGCTGAAACGATTGGGCGCAAAAAGCTGAACTTGGCATCTATGTTTCTTGGGGATCGTAGGGGTGCACTAAGAAGGGATATCTCAAAATACCCACTGCATCGGTCAGAAGCGGTTAAATTTAAATAAATGTGCGGGCGAAGCTGCAGGCATCCTCCAGTTTAATACAAGACTCTGTGCTACGGATTACACCAGCCTGTGGCTGGTGACATAATGCCCAGACCATAACCAAGATTGTGATTAGAATGTACCATAAAATAATCTCGAAGCTTCTTTACTTCGGTACATATGAGACCAGCTAAAAGAATATATTTATACCAAGTACAGAAAAATGTATGCTCCGAGGAATGTACTTTCTCGGGGCATGCATTTTGATTTAAGATTCAAGATAATGATTGGTGGATCAGACTTCGTGTGTGGATCCAAATTAGCAATTCAACCCAATGAAGTTGGGATCGAACCCACAACGGTTCCATCACCACTTTTTCTTTTATTCAAAAGAGCGAGGTAACTGCCACCATAACGCCAACCGTGCAGTCTGCCATTCCATTTTAATATATAAGAACAAAATATTTTCCTTATCACGTAACAACAACCGTAAAAAGAAAAATTAAATAAGTTATCAGCTTTGACTGCGGTTACGCGTGGAATTTCAGAGGAAAAATCGTAACCAATTCAGCGGAGGCGAAGTTGGAATGCGTCGTGTTATGGACGGCTGTTACGCTTGCCTGCGTTGAACGCACACTTTTTCAGTACCTAAATATTGTTCTGTAACCCAAGCCAAGGTATACATTTAGAAGTATTTTTTGACCTGTAACTTTAGACGTAGTTTATTTTACACTGCTATGTATACAGAGTCTGGCAGGCACTTGTCGGTTACAATTGTAAATTACACGATTATGTGATCAGCGGCAACAAAATTAGTTTTATTACCACCAGATTATAAAAGATCTTGGTTGACCTTTTTAGACATATTTGGATTATAATAATTAACTATTTCAAACAAAAGATCTGTTAAAAATTAAAATTATTCTAAGCAAAGACGTGAAGTCCCACTGGCTTTTATAAGACAACAAAAATTTAAAAAACGTACCTGTTTTAATGCTGGCGTTCATACTACCTGTTTTGAGTGAGTAGCTCAGCGATATGTGAAGCGGAGATATGATTTGTTTCTAATATTCTAAAGTACGTGGGTCTCCGAGACCCCACGTCCAGTTTAAGGTAAACATGCTTTTTTTAGTTTGTTTGTAGCTAACTTTAACGTTACAAATGTCGGAAATTCGTGATTTACTATTAGAATGTTTGTGTATTTTTTTGTATAATTCATACACCGAAAGCCTAATAGTTTCCATTGTGTAAATCCGATAAAACTTTTGTTTTCGCTTGTGTCGATTTGTTTGTCCGTTCAAATTGGTTCGGTTAACCAGAGATACGAGTCGATAAATATACTGGATTTAAATTTTATTTGTGTATAAATAAATATGATCTAAAATAAAATGGCTGGAATGCATTGTTGTGATACAGTAGTTGTTATTTTTTCAATATTTTGTCGATCAATATTTCATGACTGTATTTTAAAATATCGTTTTACGTGTTCTCATCTTATATCAGTTGACCAATTTTATTAAAAATCTCTTTATTAATCATAAATATTCTTGGACTTGGTTGGATGATCGGCTAATCAACGACACCGCACACTTCCTGTACCTGCATTAAAATAAAGATATCGAGTGGCGGAGGGAATGACCCACCAATTACCAAAAACAAAAAAAATTACAGGTGATACTATTCAGTTCAGTTCAAATGCACAATCCTATAAAATACATAAAATCCAAAGCGAATTAAAGAACACATTAATAACTAGTCCATACAAGTAACAGAACATGGCTACGTCTACACATAATTAAGATTCTCGTTCCGTTGCCTCCTGTGTCTACTTGTCACGACATTTCCATGCAGAAATAAAAATATATGTATATGCAGTTTCATACAATGCAACATTCATTTATGCAAATTCTTGTCATGTGTGTGTAAGTAAATTTTCTTCTTCCATTGTTATTGGGTGATTTATAAGTGCAATGTGTTTTATCTTGCTCTTGGATACAAATATTGGAGATAAGATGATTTTAAGATATATTTTACATTATTAAATAAATAAAATGGCTGTGACATTCGAACGGACAGACATGGCTTATTTGTACGGGTCTTTTTGCCATTTGGCTACGGAACCATAAATAATTGGGTGGTTTTTGTGAGTAATGTTTATAAAATCCATTGACAGAAAAAATATGCTAGTTCAATTTGACTTACCTGTTACCTAGTGGTTAGTGTTTACATCCGGTGCGTAGCCATTGTCATTTCTCCCGGTTTTAATGGTAGTTTCCATAGCGCTGGACATTAATATAAGTTAGTTATTATGGATTTCTTTAGGATTAAATTAAAAACAGAGCCAGATTTAACCACCTTAAGGCAATAAGAGCAAATTGAGAACGCTTGTGTAACGTTTTATAAAAGACGTTGACCGGAAATTGTGCTGTCAGCATTGTCAGTGCCTGCGAGTCTTTAAATCCTTTCAGTCGTCAGTTTAATTACATCGGCCAAAGAAAACATCTTGCTATAATTTACAATGTAGGCAACTCGACTGCCTTCGTGGTCCAGTGAATAGGTTATGCGTTTGCTGATCGGGTCCCGGGTTCGATTTCCAGGTCGGGAAAAAGTGTAACTGAGTTTTTTTCGAATTCACGTAGTTAAGCAATATGCTCTGTTACGGCAATAGGCTCATAATACGTGGGAACTAAAATTCATAAAGTGAAATGTGAGAGTAATATTATACCTCTGTCTACCCCTTCGGGGATACAGGCGTGACGATATTATGAAACACCAGCGCAAGTTTAATGAAGTGTACTATAAGTGTGCAAATAGTTACAAGATGACTGCGTAGGTATGTATCGACGTGTCAAGTCGAATCGCACTCGCGCGCTCGAGTGTTCGTGACGACAGCTCTAGCGGTGAGATCGCTAGTGTTGTGAATACATCGATATGATGTTGTTGATGTGAGAATAGTGAATAAATAAATTGGCGTATAGTAATAGTCAATACTATACATCGATATTAGGTATTAACATTATGTATAGATATGATAGTATTGTCCAGGAAGAAGTCAAATATTCGTGATTAAATTAATTAAGCTGAGATGCTTTCTTTTTATAACTATGTATGTGACTTGGGCTTGTTTCTTCATAGGTTAATATTGTGCCAATACAAAGATAATATTGTGCCGTAAAAAAAAGTGGAGCCCGTTTCCTAGTAAGACGACTTTCATTTGAATGAGATTCAGCCTAAAATGAATAACCGCAATGTCCTATATCTGTAAGTTAATTAAACATTATGAGTGAAACTCTGTCTACAGAATATGAATTTTAATTTCCTTTGTTTAGATTTTAGCATTATCATGTGACTGCTGACTTAAATCTATTTTTTATCGAAGAAAACTTTAAATTTTGATCAAAAATATAATTTAAATTGAGTTAATTAATCTGAAAACAGGAACAAGTTTATAATATAAACACACCAACTCTCAATACTTGGCAGTTATTTTCAACAATTGATAGCTCAATAACAGACATCCATCCAATAAGTCATAAATTACCTTCACAAATAAGCGAGCATATCCGACAGTCTATTCTTACACATCATAATAATATACCGAAGCGTCTATGAATTCGAAATAACTCCGAATAAGGGGAAAAGTACAACTATCAGACCTCATATTTCAGATTATACGATAACTTTTACGTAATAAATAGAGTACGATTGAAGAAAATATTACGATAGCTACAAGGCTGCGTTGAATTTGTTACCGCAACTAGAACAATAAAACTGGATGAACGATGTAATTTGAATGATAATGTTCAGGAGAGCTTTTTATTTTTGTTGAAAGTGAGATGGTGAATAGATCGTTTTATCATTATGTTGATGGCAAGCAGGGAATCATCTTCATAAAATTAAAACGGTATAGGATCAACTTTTGTGGGAGCTCGCATGTGATCGCGACAGGTGGAAGTTGGAAGGGGAGGTCTTTGCCCAGCCGTGGAAAACAAATTAGGCTCGTAATAATAAAATAATAATAGGACCATCTTACCTAACACAGAACAACAATATTTATAATAATAAGATGGACTGTTAAGGAAACAGGCTTCGTACCAACAGGTACGAAGCCCGTTTCCTCCATGATTTGAAATTGATGCTCAGTAAAAGCTCAGTTTGCGCTCAGATCTGTATCTATCTTCAAATATTTTTATTACAAATCTATAATTTATATTAAGAATAAAATTCAGCTGTTTAGGTATGTCATTTTAAAATAAAATGTTTGATTTTCAGAAGATAAAGCACAACTTGACAATCAGAGACGCACAACCAATATACATATGTCTGACAACATTTTGTCAATGTAAATATACAATTACTAGCGTATCCAAAATTATTTTCTAGAAGGCTTTCAGTGGCAGGCAGTTTTCTTGGAATTTTTCTCTCATAAGAGCTTATTAAGGCTAATTAAGAGCAACACAATATATTAATCAATAACATTAAGTAATTAATACACTTGACTTTATCAATCAACTCAGCTATGAGTACAGATTAAACAATCTTCATAAAAGCTCCACGTTTATCGGTAGTTTTATACTATGGTAAGCAGGGTTGATATTTTTATCTGATAAACAAGCTCTAATTAATAAAGCAGAGTAGACATTTATTCATTACGAGGGAAATACAAATCAAATATTACGTCAAGATTTACAGGAATCACGCATATTATATTATTATTAACAAGCTTTCATGCAGTGACTTTTCTGTAATAATATTGGTTCTGAAATACATTTCACGTGAAACTGCAATTTAGATTTGACCTGATTTTACAAGGTGCATAGGATATACGAGAGAAGATTTCGCATTATTGATGTATTTAATCTATTAGATTCCGCGCGATCTGCAGGCGAACCAAAGTCACCGATATAGCTCTCCGAATAGTCGTTGAAGTAGCAGTGGGCAGGGCACATAGCCAGAAGAACCAATGGCAGTTGGAGCAGAAAGGTTCTAGAGTGGCGGCCACGTACAGGACGTCGTGGCAGAGGTAGGCCTCCCGCAAGGTGGACTGACGATATTGTTGGGGTCGCGGGCAGCGGATGGATGCGGGTGGATCAGGATCGGTCTATGTGGAGAGCCTTGGGGGAAGCCTATGTACAGCAATGGACGTCTTTCGGCTGATATGATGATGATGATGAATCTAGTAGATTTATCTATAGATTCTGCTTTATAACAGACTAGTTTCTTTCAGGCTCTTCCCATAGCGCTACCATCCCGAACCGGGTTGTAAAAAAAATTACGTTCATTAATAGCTTAGATTAGATTAGATAAATCTTTATTGTACACCACATAAGGAAAACATACATTGAAGGAGCACAAACAAGAAATGCACAATTGGCGGCCTTATCGTATACAGCAATTTCTTCCAGGCAACCATTAGGAATGGACTCATGACTGTAGAAGGAGCCAAAAGTATTCGATGGTGTAGTTTAGAAATTTTTGATAAATATATTTTTCGCATAGTATACATAAAATAAATACCTAATAAATAGGTACGTAATACATTTATATACAATTATATATAAATATATATATAAATATATATATAAATATAATAAGCTACATAATATTATAGTCTAATAAAAAGTTATGGACAATAATACAATCACCTTGTCAAATAGTGCTGTTTTAATGTGTTTTTAAAGATGTTCAGTGATTTTGCTCGTCTAATCTCAACTGGCAGCGCATTCCACAAACGTACAGCCTGAACTGAAAAGGATTTATCAAAGAAGTTTGTGGAATGCGTTGGCATCTGCAATCGCAGATCCTCTGGTGACCTCAGGCACTTTGTATGTGTGTCATTAAGGAACTTGAACCGTTCTTTGAGATACAGGGGAGTGTTAAGATTGAACAATACATTATATAGTAATACTAGTCGACGCCAGCGGCTTCGCACGCACATATTTTCGAATTGCCCGTTTTTCCCAATCCCGTGGGAATTTCGGGAAATCCCGTCTTAGTGCACCCCTACGGTGCCCAAGGAACATACATGCTAAATTTCATCTTCTTGCGACCAGTAGTTTCGGCTGTAGCGTGATTGTCAGTCAGTCAGTAACGCAAGGATTTTATATATTAAGATTAGAATATGAGTATTCCTGCGAAGGCGAATTGGGAGCCACTTGAGCCTGCTACGAAATTGAGATACATGATGGTATTTGCGTAAACCAACTATAAATCTAATACAAAAGTTTTGGAGACGCTCAAGTTTATCAAGTTGCTCCTCATTGAGATCAAGATAGCTGACATCGGCATAATCGAGTATTGGGAGAAGCAATGATTGTGCAAGCGCAATTTTGATGGTTATGGGCAGAAAGTTTCGCAACCTGTGCAACGATCCCGCCGAAGCAAACAATTTCCGACTGGTTTCCTGCACCTGACATCCCCAGGATAGAGTCTTATCCAGATAAATTCCCAGATTTTTCACATTATCTGTTGTTGGTAAGATGTTTCCATTAAACTGAATCTAAGGGAGTTGTGATGGATTGACCTTATACATCATCCTGGAACTACCAATCAGAATGATCTGGGTTTTGGTTGGATTTAATTTTAGTCCATAATTTTTGCTCCACTCACAAATTTGCGCCAGGTCCCTGTTTATGGTAGAGAATGCATTTGAAATAGAGTCTAGCGGTGCCTGTGAGTATATCTGCAGGTCATCTGACTGTAAGAAGGCATTAAAGTTTCTAGGATGTGTTCGAAAGAAGGAAAAATATTTACTCGTGATGAAGGGGAATAATAAACACCTAGAAGAACTTTCGAATGATTGAGTTCCACTTCCAAAAAGAGATGCTCGCCGGCGATCGAGAGTGGTGGTTGCGATGAGATGCTTACTATACGGTAAGGAATTTGAGCACGTAGGTATATAGCAACACCACCACCACCACCGACCGCACGATCATTCCTAATTAGATGGAACCCAGGTAGAGAATAAGAAGTTGATGACAGGCATGGTTTTAGCCATGACTCTGGAACGGGAATAGCATGTAGGTTCTTACAGTCATAGGTTGCCAGCATATCAGGGAAACGGGCTGGAATACTTTGAGCATTTATATGGACTACATTAAAGTTCTTTGGTACGTCAGAGAATTGAAACTGAAGGGTTTCTGCAAGGGACGGTAAACTAGTGAAGCTGTCATCGAGACTAGTAGCGGTCAAAAAGCTGTCATCATCACTGTTTAAGTCAAGCATTGGAAGTACTTATACTTAAATATATAATAATAATGTAATATATAAGTTAATTAAATATATAATAACGTATATAATATAAAAATAAAGCAATTTAAAAATCAATAAGTCCTCCCGCCAGTTACGTGTTACAAAAGTATCAAAAATGAATTATACTAGCATGACAAAATAACACCATAACACTGAAAGTGGATAAAAAAGAATTAAATAAGAAGAACATAGAAAGAAAACTTAAGTATTAGACCAGGTAAATTTCGGTTGAGAAAAAAAATCTTGACAACCCGTTTTAAAGATAAAAAGCCCAATGGTCAGAAAAAAAAAATTACAAATGTGACAGCTAACCATTGACGTACGTCAAATGTCAATCAAAGAGAAAAAGTTGAAGTGAACATTTAGGCCCACTTGCACAACGATTCTTAAATTGAATTAAGATGTATTTAACGAGAAAAAAAATATTAAACACAACTAGCGTCTTGCACAACGAAAAAATTGTCGACTAATATGATTTAAGAACTGTTAAAATTAATCACCGAAAATCGGCTGTTTTGTGGCTAATTTCATTTAAGAACTGTCACACTGACGTTAGCAAGTTGTCATTAGCGACGAGAATTATCTATAATTAAATAACTGGACCGGACGACGCAGCAGGGGTAGGCCTCCCACAAGGTAGACTGACGATCTGGTTAAGATCGCAGGAAGCGGTTGGTTGCGGGTGGCTCAAGATCGGTCTGTGTGTAGAACCTTGGGGGAGGCCTATGTCCAGCATTGGAAATCTCTAGGCTGACATGATGATGATGATGATATAACTGATAACAATGTACCTACTTGTGTTTTTTTTTTTCTGCCGAACAAATTGTCTCCTTGCTGCCTGATGTTAAGCAGTCAGTGAAGTCCCATAGTGATGGCCATCATCCCAGCAGCCAGCATGGCATTGTGGCATGATGGCCCTCACCTTGACGGCCTTGAGAAAAGCTTTTTCACGCCCCGCTTAAAGGACCCAGGATCATAAGTGGAGGGAAACACGTGGGCTAGTAAAGGGTTCCACATCTTAATGGTACGGCAGAGATAAGAGGCGCCGAACCGTTTGGTGCGTGACGGTATCTGTTCTACCGTGTAAGAGTGGCACCTCAACCCAGCACGTGTTGTTCGGGATAGGAAAGGAGAGGGTGGGATTAGTTGAAAGAGCTCTTCGGAGCACTCACCGTGATAGATGCGATAGAAGACAGCCATTGAGGCCACGTCTCTGCATGATTGCAGTGACTCAAGAGTCTTGGTGGCCTCTGGATCCCCAATGATACGGACAGCACGCCGCTGCAACCTATCGAGGGCGTCCAATAAGTACTGAGCGGAGCCATTCCAAAGGTGAGAGCAGTATTCCACGCAGGAGCAAACCTGGGTCTTGTATAACAGACACAACTGCTCCGGCGTGAAAAACCTCCTCACCTTGTTCAGGACTCCGAGTTTCCGAGATGCGGATTTGATAACACCCTCGATGTAGTTCTTCTGGTTGAGATTTCTGCGTATGTCCATACCTAGGATATTGAGGCTGTCTTGAATCGGTAGTGGAGTGTCCAGAAGAGAGGGATGGGGAAGGAATGGAGATACATTGGCTGAGAATGCGCACACCTGTGTTTTCTTGGCGTTGAACTCGGCCAGGTTCTCATCACCCCAATGCGATATGCAATTCAGAACCCAGTCAAGCTCAGCAACAAGTGTTCGCCTATACTCCTCAGTATCGGCTTGCTTAGCCGCAGGGTGTCCGAGATATCGCCCATGTACAGTACTGTCATCTGCATAGCAATGTATGCCCCCAAAAGTGAGCATATCATTGGTATGCAGCAGAAAAAGCGTGTTATTGTGTGATTGTTAATGCTCAAAAGTTTCAAGTTATTATTTGTCTATTGTCATTTCGTTGCTAGGCGATGACAATGCGTTTTGTTTTATGCAAAAGCATACGCATCACATCGTTAAAATCGTAACAAAAAGTCATCATGCCATAAAACAAAACGTAGAAACTACTTTACCGACCTCATAAAATGTATAGGACATGGAGCTGGTTTGATGATGGAGCTGGATATAAAGTTTGGGCTCGTTTGATTCGCCTTGATTATTACTTTGATCTTTTTTGTCATCATCCTCTTAGCGTTATCCCAGTTTCAAGCCGGGGTCCGCTTACTAGACTAACCGGATTTGGCTGAATATTAGCTTTTCCACAGGGCGACTGCCTGTCTGACCTCCGCAACCCGAAGGGTTAACTAAATCTAAGCGTTATTGTCGTTGTGCAAGAGGACGCTTAATATTTTTAAGATAAATTATTTTATGCTGTTCATTCTGTTCAACAAATTTAAATTAAGGCATTAAACCGTAGAGATGACAACGACGACTAACAATGTCTGCTTTTGTGTAATAATCATTATTATTAATTTATTTTTATTCCATTGATCAGAAGCAGCAATAGCCTGGTAAAGAGACTGTAACGCAGAGTTGCTCTGATTCAAATCCACGGCGCGCTATAATATTAAATACCCATTAAACTTGTTTTCGATTATAAATGAGTATTAATTTTTTTAAAAGCCAAACCCAAACCATGAAGGACAACATCGCGAGGAATTCTTAAATTCTGAAAGTTCTCCTTTATGTTCTCGAAAGCCATGTAACTTCTCTCAGCCCTCACTTGGCTGGAGTGTTGAATTGAGATCTTACCTTTCTCACAGCAGTGCAGCAGTGAGAAGGTTTATAGGCACTTTTCTTTTATCTTTTTATATTATTTTATTACTCGAATCAGATTTTACTTATTTAGTTTACTATCCGAATAATATAAAACTTGAATATGTTTTCTTGAAGATTATTCATAAGTGAAGAAGAAGTTCTACAGATTGTTTTCACTGATTCGTATTTCCTTATTCTAGGAAAGATAAACTTTTGTCTACATTCCATCAGCTATGTCGAATAGAACAGTTCGTAACTATCGCAGCGCTTAAACAATTAGGACCAAAAACTTACCAGAGAGATACCCTTATAAATTGATGTTGTTTTCACTGACCATAATTCTGAAAATCATAACACTAAAAATATTATACCTATGCCTGAAAGTCAGTAACGTAAGATAGATACAAGATTTCTCACAAAACCTACTTACCGGATTTCGTTGAAACTTTGCAGCTAATATAGATTGTAAAATAAAATAGCACAGAGAATGTCCCGATAACTAACCCAGAAGAAGAGACTACAACTAGCTAGTAAAAAAGCTAAAGCTTCTGCCACTCTCTACAAAGCAGACAACTATGAATTGCCATACAAAAAATACCATTAAAATTAGCCTAAACATTCATTGAATATGAAAAGAATACTAACAGAACCTCTGTAGTGAATTAAAATTTCTTTGTCAGTGGCTTGTCCCAAGACCGTCACGGATTCAAATAGTGCCTAGTACTAGAATTAATTAGCCTTGAATGAAAATGAATTATACTAAAGACTTCTGAAAGAGTTTCATTTACAGTTTATTTTTTATTTGCTCTCAATTTATTTTTACAGAGCATTACTCTGTAAAAATAAATTGAGAGCAAATAAAAAATAACGCATTAATTTCTTTTAAGCTCTTTGGGAAGGGTGATGGACATACACTGAATTATGCCGTCGTAGTTCATTGAAACATTTTAAGCTAAAAGATTTACATGGGAATAGATTGTATGAAATTAACTGGAAATCTGTATACTTTACAATAAAAAATAATTGTAATATCTCATCATCAGCCCTATATATTGTCCCACTGCTGGGCACGGGTCTCTTCTCACTATGAGAAGGGCAAGGCCATAGTCCATGCTGGCCAAGTGCGGGCTGGCAGACTTCACATGTCTTTCGAGAACATTATTGAGAACTCTCAGACATGCAGGTTTTCTCACGATGCTTTCCTTCAGAGATAAGCAAGCGATAATTAACAATTTAATACGAATTTAACTTCGAAAAGTCATTGGTGCGTGCCATAGATTCGAACTCGAAACCCTCTGCGTAGCAGTCTGTCGGCCTCTCCACTCGGCTATCACTGCTTGTAATATCTACTATAAAAAATATATAAAATTCAAGAATTAGCAGTTATTAAGTCGCCTTTGTCGCCAATGCCTAAAATTAAAATTAGTAAGTATACTTTTTTATTGGGGTTTATTTGAATTGGCGTATTAAACATCATAGTGCAATTAAGGAAATGGTTGGCTAGGTAAAGAACATCAGTTCAACTCTACCAATTTTTGTTTGAATACAAAGCCCGTCTTTCGTTCTTAGACGAAAGCCTTGGATGCTATTGGGACAACAGGACTAGGATAGTGAATAATATGACATCGGATAATACCTTAAAAGCGTAATCATAGTTTTTATTTCACTATTTTTTTGTACACTATACAAATTAACACTGACTTCGTCAGCACTGAATCCCAAATTTAAGAGAAACTAAGCAATATAGAAGAATTTCCAACACTTCTTTAAATATATCACATCATATTAAAGTATAATGAAAACCACAAGAGTTGTAAATTCACCCTTAAGAAACTTTAAATAGAAGACGCCATAATTTTATGCCGCACAAAGAAGCAACTTTAATTAAAAATTCGACTACAAAAATACGTCTAAATTAAATATTTTTGGATTGTATTAGAAATGAGTGATGTCAGTTATACAATGAGGATAATTCATCTTTGTATATCCGACATCACTCATTTCTTATACCTTAGAAACCTTAGGGTTTACCTACATTGGGTCATTCCGAACTTCGCAAAGTATGTTATTACTTAGAAGCCTTTGTAAAAATCTCATTGTATTTTCTATGAAGAAAATCTTGAAACGACACCTTCGAAGGTAAACAATTGATGATGATGTCGTAATAGGGGGCGAGCCCTTACCGGGCACATCACCAGACTCCGTGCTGCTACTGAGAATTCGGAAAAACCCAGTAACACTTTTGCCCGACCCGGGAATCAAACCCGGGATTTCCGGTCAGCAGTCGCATACGCTATCCACTGGACCACGGAGGCAGTCAAAAATATTTTAGACAATTTTTTTAGAATATTGCTAAAATACGAGGTTTACCAGGCCTCTGGGTAATAGTTAAGTTACGGGTCTCAATGACTATCTAGTCATCCAATCTGGTGTAAACTATGCTGAAACGTCTGGCGAAATGAAAGTTATAACACTTCAGCCTTTCGCAGTCTACATCAGGACTTAAGCCTCTCCTATGTTTAACAGTAGCACTGTAAGACAATTGGAAATCTTGGCCGACTTACGATGGCTCGAATTACTTTCGATGGCTTTTCGCTGTTATTGGCCGGCTGTATACACGTAAATATATTTTATCCACGTGTATACATTATTTAAAAGATAGAACTACTCGCTTTTATTGTTTTTGTTGTGATTTTTTTTGGTTGTACATTATAACTGATCAGTCTTGCAATCTACTAAGTATATTACAGGTTTTGAAGTTAATGTAATTGAAACCCAACTGCCAAAACAGAGAGGTCATTCAACTCCATCTAAAACGGTTCATAAATATTGATTATTTTGTAATGGCTAGTTGAAAATAATAAAATTCATCACAATAAAATATTAAATGTCAAAAGCAATAAACAACAATAATTATGTACAGTCTTTGTTTATTTTATTCTTTTTTACCGAATAATACGGTCTCCTAAGCGGAATACTGTTTAACAAGATCATAACATCTCATAAGTGTGATGTAGGTTTATATACATATTACTAAATGAGCCCGTGGTTACATCAGCGTTTTTTTAAGGCTACAGCTTTGCTCCGTGGCTCATAGCGTGATGTTATATAGCCTTACTCAATAAAGGGGCTACCTAACACCGAAATAATTTTAAATCGGAATAGTAGTTCCTCAGATTAGCGCTTTCAAGCAAGCAAACAAACTTTTCAGCTTTATATATTAGTATTAGATTAGGATTGCAGTAAGTGGAAGCTTTGTAAGTCTGAAACTTCGGCAGGGAGGTCTGTTGGTATTTCTACTAGTATATCGCCCGAAGAAATTTTCCATATCGTAAAACAAAAAAAGCACGACACTTAGTGTTGTCTCTCAAGCGTTTAAAATTCTATTGAAAATACTTCAAAATAGAATACGGCCCTTAGCAGACAACTTTATTGGACCAGACCAATATGGATTTAGGCAGAACAAAGGTACAATGGAAGCTATATTAGCAAGACTTATTATCGATAGATGTATGGATTTGGGCCTGAACACACATGTAGCTTTCATAGATCAGGAAAAAGCATTTCATAGAGTGAATTGGCTCAAGATGGTGGACATTTTGAAAGAGGCACGATTACACTATAGGGATAGGAAAATAATATACGAATTATATAGACAACAAGAAATGGTAATAGAAGTCAGGAATGAAAAAATAAGTGCAAAAGTTCAGCAGTGAGTAAGACAAGGATGTCCACTATCACCACTAAGCTTTAACATCTTTATAGTGAGCGCTATTCGCAAAGTGTCAAACAGCGGCAAAGGAGGAGTTAAGTTCAACGGGTATAATATTCAATTTATTCGATTTGCAGATGACATAGCAGCAATATCAGATAGCCCAGATAATTTAAAAAAGTTACTTGCCGAAATGCATAGAGGTGTGTTAGTGCCTACCCTTATGTATGGTAGTGAAAGTTGGGTATGGCAGAAGAGATTTGAAAGTAGAATAAATGCTGTAGAAATGAGAGCACTGAGAAGTATGTGTGGTGTGTCTTTGACCGACAGAGTAAAGGATTGTGTGATACGAGAGTGGTGTGGGGTAAAAGAAGATGTAGTGACAAGCATTGAGAAAGGCATGTTAAGATGGTTTGGGCACATGGAGAGGATGGATGACGATAGACTGACAAAGAAGATATATCAGGCTAGTGTGAATGGGACAGGACAAAGGGGAAGAACTAGGAGAACGTTCTCTGACCAGATTGGAGACATCCTGAAAAAAGGACAAGTCAGAAGTACCCTTAACAGAAGAGCATGCATGAGAAACTTGATGGGAGTGAGTGAAGCAAGTGAGGTATGTCAGGATCGTTGCAAATGGCGTTCCGTAGTCTCTGCCTACCCCTCCGGGAAACAGGCGTGAGTCTATGTATGTATGTATGTATGTATGTACTTGCCGAAATAGACGCAAATTTAACGAACATGGTCTTAAAATAAATACTAGCAAGTCAAAATGTTTGACAACTTCGAAATTTCCGTCGCAAAATAGACCAATTAAAATTAACAACATTGTCATTGAACAGGTCAATTGCTGCAAATATCTAGGTAGCCAAATAATACACGACTCCAGATATACACCGGACATAAAAACTAGAATTGCAATAGCCAATCAAGCATTTAATAGGAAAAAGACTCTATTCAAATCAAATATTAACATAAAAATTAGAAAACAGCTAAGTAAAACTTACGTCTGGAGTATCGCTCTATACGACTGCGAAACTTGGACCATGACGCAAAGGGATAGAGAAAGATTAGAGGCGTTTGAGATGTGGTGCTGGAGGAGGACGAAGAGAATAAGCTGGACAGAAAAGATTACAAACGAAGAGGTTCGGTGAATGGTTGACGAAGAGAGACGGTTGTTAAAACTAATAGAAAATCGGAGAGGGAAGATGATTGGCCATTTGATACGACACGACAACTTCTTCAAAATAATACTGGAAGTCAAAATAGAAGGGAGAAGAGGAAGAGGGCGGCCTCGACGTACTTATGTGACACAGCTGAAGGAGAAAGTTGGAGTCGGGTCGTAACAAGAGGTAGGAGGGAAAAGAAAAGGCAGGAAACCGAAGCCAATGGCAATTGCTAAAAAAAGAAAAAGGCTATCGCTGCTTAAACACTGGCCTATGTATTCATACAAATATGTTTTGCCATTTGAAGAAAAAATTTACTATCATTGAAGTATGGTAGCATACGGGTGAGCTGGAAACGTATTTCGAGTTGCAGCGAGAAATAATGAACAGGCTTTTAGCAGGCTTGCTGCGGGCGTCAAGCAAACCCCCCGTTGTTTTGATGTAAATATGTATTCTATTCAAACAAGTGATTAGGAAACGTGTTCTTCATTCATCATTTCATAGACTCACGCCTGTATCCCCGAATGAGTAGGCAGAAGCTTAATAGGTATAATATTACACCCACATTTCGCCATGAATTTTTAGGTCCCAAGTAAACGGGGGCGAGCCTATTGCCGTTACCGGAAACATCACCAGACTCCGTGCTGCTACTGAGAATTCTGAAAAACCTAGTAACACTTTTGCCCGACCCGGGAATCGAACCCGGGACCTCCAATCAGCAGTCGCATACGAGTCAGGAAATGTATTTTGGCTTCTGAAAATTGGCTTTTTAATCTGGTGATATTGTCGTGTATTCTAATTGAATTCGCGTAACACGCTCTTTTGCAAAAAGCTTGCGAGCGTGAAAACGATTTATTTACTTTTTGTCAAGGTCCTCTGGTATAAAATGAAAGCACTTGCACTGCGTGTGCAGCTCCACCCTGCACATTTTCATTTACCAGTTTCTTTTTGATCCCGTGGGAATTTCGGGAAATCCCTTCTTAGTGCACCCCTACAGTCTCCAAGGAACATCCATGGCAAACTTCTTGCGTCCAGTTGTATCGGCTGCGTGTTGTCTTTCAGTCAGAAAGTAACACAAGAATTTTATTTAAACAAATAAATTATAAAATATTTATTTTAAATTAAGTCACTCGTATTTTACCGTGTGGTGCTCGAATCCACAACCCTGACTGTAGTACTAAACGGCTAAGCAACAGCTTGAGCCACTACGAGAACCGAGCTGTCATATAACCATGAATGGTAAACATTAGGCAAAATGATTACTGAAACAACAGTTGATGGGACGCAGTATCGTACCATTACCTCAAATATTGTACCATACTTGTCGTTAAAATGAAAAAGTATACACATGACATACGCTCCAACAAAGAACAATTACTTGAATGCATACTGCCACGTAGATGAAGCTAAATATATCCAGGCTTTACTTGTACAAACGGAACATTGTCTAAGATCGTTACATATTCTCATTTGCGTAAGGGTCTATCGCATATCTTTTATATGCAAGGTGAGGTATCAGTGTAGGCGTGTAGCGTGGGTTGTACGAAATGATCATTTTTTCGAGTGTAGAAATATCTCTTGAATGACAGATACCAGAGAAAAATTGGTTGTATATTAAGTTTCCACATCAGATGGGCTAAACTGGGAGTTACGAATTTTGAGATATAAACAGTACAGAATTTTGTGATGAATACAGAACCTGAATGCATTGAAAAAGTGTTGATATCAAATGGTCAATATTGTTAAATATTTGATAGAACGTTTACCTCTCGTTTGAGTACGGTGCCAACGGCAAAAGCTAGAAACTTGTACAAGGGACATTTCAACTTGCAAATCTTTATGTAATCCGGAAAAATTATGTTAGTGCGGTTATATGTACTTAGAAAGAAAACGTGTAAGCAATAATTAATTAAAAGTAAAAAAACTTTTAAAAGTAAGCTTTCATATGCGCTAAACAATAAGATCCAAGCGCTCGTCAATATGATTCAATCGAGCCCAAACACTATGAGGTTGCGTCATTATCCCGCCCGTGGGATCTCCACCTTGTCGTGGTGGGAGGGGCTCAGTAACCGTGGGTTTGAGGTACATCCACGGTGAAGCTAAGCGGGATCCCGGGAGGGGACGCTCCACGTGGGCTTGGGTGAGGCCTGCGTAGGATGCGTCCTAAGTGCGGGTGCGGGGGACAGTTCTGTCTGTCCCTCGCAGTCGGGTGCGGTCGCGGGAGGAGAGGCGTGTCGGTGTTGCGTTGCCGCGCGCCCTATCTCCCGCGACCAAATGGGGGCGCACCATTGTTGCGTCACGGTGGGCCGCAGAGGAAGAGGAGATGCGGTGTTGCGTTGCCATCCTCCTAATCCACTGCGGCCGCTGGGTGTTTTGGCGGCGGAGCCCAACACCGTCATCCACCGCCAAGGGGTTTTGTTCGGGGCCGCCTGACCATCTGGCGGGCCAATAGCCGTCGGGGGATTGCGACGAATGCTTCGGCGATAGACGACCCTCCGACACACGGGTAGATCATGAGAAAGTCGAGGTGGTTTATAGTGGTAACACCACATACTCCGGCTCTCATAGCCCCAAGAGTCGGAGATCGATGGTTGCGTCATGATATTGCGAAATTACCTTCTAGCTCTATTATCAGATCAGCTCTATGACATTATAATACATTGCATTGTCACGCGATAGCGACATGCAAGCAAATTTCAGCTCTAAAGATAACCAGAAATAGGGTATAATTTAACTTGCAAGATTTCATTACAGACACCGGGATAGGCGAAACTAAATAATACCTTCTAATAATATAATACCTTTGTATTTTATCTTGCAATAAAAGATTCGGATCGATCAGTTCATTTTTAAGATTTCTGATATCACCAATAGGAATCACAGGAAAAAACCTTTGTAAAATTATCTTTTTCATAGTTCATTTTTGGATTCCAACTGTCTATAAACTGAAGATTAGGAACCCAACATAGCGTATAAATACCTCAGAATTTCTCATTGAGTACTAATGACTCCCTCAAGATCGTTTACCTCGGAATTACCTTAAGCCTTGTCATGGGCCTGTGTAACAAACGATTGGTGATCATAGTATTATGTTGTAAGTGTGGCATCATTAAAGTGCTTTTGTGTTTTCATACTGAGGCCATTCTTTGTGCGGTCTTATTTTTAGCGAGGTAAATATATGCAAATAAAATATAACTAGCTGAGGCACACGTTATTTAACCCGGCGAGCGTAAGGTTGGGTGTGGTGCACCCAGACCTATAATATTCGATCAAGATTTTAATAGCGAATTGTTATTTCGACTCGTGCGTCTGAATAGCTGCGCGGAGGGATGTACGATAGCGTCAACTGCCACTACTTCGGTCGACTACTGCCCAGAAAATGGTGTGGACGAGGTTGAAACTGTCAGCGGGTGCGTCAAACCATCCTTACGCTGCTTGTTACGAATTTTAACAACAACATTTTGTTTCCTTTTAATTATTTTGTTTTATTTTCTCGTTAAAAATCTAGAATATCGTACGAAGACAACCAAAACAGATTACTATTATTAAAGCTGAAGCTATTTCTTCTGAGATATCTGGTAGTGGCCATGATATTGATAATGTTAGTGAGAGAAGCTTTGACATTGTGACATAGCAGAAGTTGGATGAGAAAGAATAGCATGTAGCATAAGAAGAAAATAGTAGCTAGATAATGGTAGCTGGTTGTGATAAAAATGGAACGATACAAAAATATACCAGTTATCTCTGTATGGAACATGGCATTTTCGTTTGTAAAAACTGCACAAGACCTCAAGATGAATAAATATATTTTTAATTACTTTTATGATTAAATATAAGTTTTATTTTGTTTTAATGTTTAGTCTATTAGAAGGAGAAATACTTCATATTGTTCTTATTTTCATATTTTTGACAAAAAAGTGATAAACATGGGCTGTAACTAATAATTGTAAGTTTCAATTGTTAATGTTCTTATTTTCTTAAATAAATAAGAATAATGATTTTTATTTTATTTTGCCCTTAAATTAGTTCATGATATAATTAAATATCAGTTGAGTATTAATATAAAAATAATTATTTTGAATAATAGTGTATTAAAATCACACAATCAAGATCTGGGTGTGACACACCCACCTAGCGCTCTGTGTTACATATTCTAACCTTATGCTCGTCGGGTTAAGTCTATTGCTTCTCACCCATTGGTGAGAAGCAATAGACTTAACCCGACGAACATAATGCTACGAGCCACTGCTCGTAGCATTATGTTATATAGCAGATAGCCTTTTTATTACGCAAGGCTATGCCTATAGCCTTCCGCAATAAATAGGCTATCCAACACGAAAATTGTTATGCAAAGTTAGCTAGTAGGCTAGACTAAGGCCAGTAACTCTTGAGAATACCTACGCGTTCAACCAAAACAACACAATCAAACTCTACAGCTTTATTATATAAGTACTAGCTGTTTCCCGCGGTTTCACTTACGTCGTGAGGGAACTACTTCGCGTACCCGGTGAATTTATAGCCTAAGTTACTCCTTGGTACATCAGCTTTCCACCAGTGAAGCTTCCGTCAAAATCGATATCGGATCGCCTGATGATAAACAATTACCGCCGCCCATGGACACAAGCAACACCACAGGAGTCACAAGTGCGTTGCCGCCCCTTGCGCTCGGGAAAAGGGATAGGATGAGGAGTGGGATGAGAGGGAAGGAATGGGGATAGAGCCTCTGGTACTCTCACTCACCGAACGAAACGCAACAGTTTAGATGCTGTTACTTTACGTCGATTTTCTGTGAGAGAGTAGAACTTCCCCGATCGAGCCGGTCCATTCATGCTGAAATCAGCAAGGCTCTACTATCGTGATTTACTACACAATTATACGCATATCTCTTTTCAAGTGCACACACCCCATAATAATTCAATAAGCAGTGACCTTCACATAACTCTAAGTGGTTCCGTGCATTGCTTATTACGATCATGGTACGCTTCAAACCGTCAACGAGAAATGCACGTAGGAAACATGCCATCAGAAAAGCTTTATGTCCAGCAATAGTTTGAGTCAAATTACTTCTGCGAATAAATAGAAATGTGATCTCTCATGAAATATGAGTGATGAATTATGATATTATAGGTAGGTACATATAAATAAGATTGAAGGATCTGTGATTTAAAGCCACTTTGATTCCTGTGCTTATATACCTAATTATTAATGCGATGTAGTCCGAGAATTTACTACAACATATCCTATATTTAACAGGCCAGACAAAATTGTAACAAATATTGATTTTATAGGGGATTTTTAATATTCGATGGACAGGGAAGTGAAACATTTGTTGGCATGATAGAATATTTTCCGATGCCCATTTACGAGTGCTCGCACACGTAACTGCGAAAACAGCTAAGAGTTTTTATCACCAGTTTCAATGGAGAGTAAGCATTTCCTCTCACTTGGTGTATTCGTAAAGCGTCTTTAAATGGCAGTAAATTTGGCTGGTCTCTCGAAATTAACTTTTCCATTTCTTCTATTTTGGCATCTGTTTCAGTAACATACAATAACATACAATGTAACTATATGAATGTAACTTTGTTAAATTTAATCCAAGTATAAATAAAAAGTAACGTTACATTGAATCTCACTTCCCTGACGGGCTGTGGCGATCATGTCTACGGTTTTAACAGGGAAATGATACACAGGGACGTGAGATTTTTGACGCTTCATTATCAAAGTTATGAAATATATAAACTTCTTATCATATTTAATACTATCCGATAACGGGCGTAAGCGAACATAACAATATTGTGTCATAGTTACCTTAAATAATATTAAATACTGTTTATAAATACGCACCAGATGAGTGAAAAGTTGTCTGGCTCAGTCATGACAGCCGGCGATGACAGCGTAGCTGCGACTAACTGACTGACAATTTGGACAAAATAAACGATTCAGTAGGCAAACTTCACCGCATGCTTCATAACGTAAGAGGAATGAACTCGTATAGTTGTTGTTTTGTTACAGGTTTTCACGTGTTTATAGGCGGCAAGGATGTGATACTAAATTCGTGTCGCCTTTGTTCAACAATCGATAAATTATGTAAATAGGGAATTTAAACATACCCTATATAGGGTTAGGGCAATTACATTTATATAGATTTTTATTGTGATTTTATAACATGGATTCTGGAATGTCGCCCCACAGGGGAGTGACAATTTTAACTATTTGTAGCTACTTTTGTCTGTTTTTTTTTATATAAACGTGTTGACATTCAGTGAACAAGTGCAAGCCGAGTTGAACTTTATTAATACTCTAAAACTAGAATCACTTATTGGTAAATTAAGGAGCTACAAGGTGAGCCCCCTAAAATTCCCTGATTTGTAGAATTACCCATCTAACAAAGCATAAACAACATTTTAAGTTATCTTAAATTATAAGTCTATATTTTTTTGTCCCGGTTAATCTTTAAACTGCAGTCAGTTTAAAAATACCTCATTACGTATTATTTGGATTTGTCTGGATTCGGATCGGCATTTACAAAATGCTATAGAATTATCAAAATAGATTGTGGGGTAACATAGAATATGATCTTATGGTGTGTGATGAAGGAGAGAGACTATAATATTGCAAAACATATTTTACTGTGGTGTGGACTCTTTCTTCACACACCAAAATATCATCTTCATCTCCTCATAACCCAACAAGGTAAACGATTCAACTACTAAAGTATTTGAGTACATCCCTAAAAGATGTAGTAGATATCGTAGATACAGAAAATTATGCAGCCGCGGGGCACAATTAATACCTATATCATATGAATATAAAGCATTTTATAAGATATGTGTAATTGGAATATCGTTAGTCACATAATGAATATCTCAATTTAATATCACACTGCGACAGGATGCGAAAATAAGGAGTGATCTTATTTCAAACGTTAAAACGCGCATAAATTATTATGAATGCTTAACTGTCGCAATAAATATTTTTTAATTTCTCTTTTAAAATATACTACTTCCGCACGACGACATTTTCATACACTGGGAGATATTTTTAAACATTGAAAAATATGGCACTAGGAAACTATAGTTGTAATTAAATTATGTATACCTATCGCACAATATTATTTTATCCGTTACCCAACTTCAGTAATCTTGTAAATTGACTATGGGTTAGGTTTTGGGTGCAATGCCTGGGTCTAGCTAATTTTCAGACTGCATTCTGTCAAGAAATGCCCAACAGTAGCCTGGGACCAAAGAGTCAGTGTCATACTATTGAAGATTCACGAGATTGCACTTAATTGTGCACATACTGGTTCTGCGTACATACATAGTTAGTTAGTTGGACAGGTGTTTTCCGCACTTAGCCACTGAATTGGGCCATTGTGCGTTGCGTACATACATATGATGATAAAAGATGATAATGGGCTCCGTAGTTGAAATTTGGCCTGGCAGACTATACAAGCAATCTATTGTCTACAAATAACAACTAACGTAAATTAAGTAACGAGCATTTATTTTCAATGCATTTATTTTATTCAATGCATATATGGTATTTAACTTATTAAGTCCCACGTTTTAAAGGAATAACTTGGTACCTAATATTTCCTTGGGTTAATGTGAATGTTACACATTGAAATTAAACTACAGTTTACGGATTTTATCGCGTTATATTGGTTTCACTCGTCATTACATTTAAAACGAATGATCTAGAAACTACATTTTTATTACTAGCCGACGTTTCGAATTCTTTACAGGATTCATGTTCATGGCAGACTGAGGTGATATTTGTCTTTGTCTTGAATTTAAAAGTTATCACAAAGTACCCGAACATTTTTCAACTATTGGTGTTACTATCTACGCAGAATGTGCTCACTGTGTCTTGATGTCTTTTGGTGACTTTGTCCTTCTTGGGTTTCATTAGCCTGATAAGGGTGCCAAACAGGAGGAATATTCCAACCATCTTCCATATTGAAATTAGGATGATTTTTAATTTCAATAGCTTCACGTTTCATTCTTGGAATAAAGCGGTGTTATTTTGCGAGTATCTGTGGTTTATCAAATTGCAGGTAATGGTTGGTTCCTTGTTCTACATGTTCGCAAACTGCAGACTTTGTCGAGCGTTTGTGTTTAATGTCAGCTATATGTTCCTTTAGTTGAATGCCTATGCTTCTCTTGGTTTGTCCAACGTATGAGAGCCCACACTCACAGTCTATCTTGTAAACCCCGGCCTCTTGTAAGGGTAAATGACTCTTGACAGATGGTAATAATTGGCTTATCTTCGTTGGCGGCTTGTAGAAAGTTTAGATTACAGCTCGCTTCGAGATGTAGCCAATCTTGACGGTCACGATATACGATACTTGATGTATCGGAGGACAGCAGGTTGTCTTTCTGCTGTGGCTGGCTTGTTCTTCGGGGAACTGTGACGTTGGCGCGGCGGTCGGAGCTCGTTGTCTTGCAGAACTTGCTTGACATGTTGAAGCTTGGCGTCCAGGTGTTCCTTGTCAGGGCTCTCTGAAACAAAGACATTCCTACGGTAGCTAACTGTTTAGGATGGTGGTGAGATTCACCGTTTAAGTACCTATTTGTATGTGTCTTTTTCCTATACACAGTGTGGCTCAAAGAGTTGTTTTTGTTCCTGATAACAAGAACATCTAAGAAAGCTAAAGAATTGTTTGTCTCTAATTCCATTGTAGACTTTATGTAAAGAACACCGCTTTATTCCAAGAATGATACGTGAAGCTATTGAAATTAAAAAACATCAAAATTTCAATAGGGAAGATGGTTGGAATGTTCCTCCTGCTTGGGACCCTGATATCAGGCTAATGAAACCCAAGCAGGTCAAAGTCACCAGAAGACATCAAGACACAGTAAGCACATTCTGCGTAGATAGTAACACCAATAGTTAAAAAATGTTCGGGTACTTTGAGATAACTTTTAAATTCAATACAAAGACAAATATCACTTCAATCTGCCGTGAACATGAATCCTGTAAAGAATTCGAAACGTCGGCTAGTAATAAATATGTAGTTTCTAGATCATTCGGTTTAAATGTAATAACGAGTGAAACCAATATAACGCGATAAAATCCGTAAACTGTTATTTAATTTCAATTTGGTACCTACTTTTGTGATTACTGTATACGGTTGATATTAGTAAAGCTAAGGTAATAAATTAGGACCTCTTTTAATATCCACATATTGGGAATATTTTATTTGACTACAGATACACGGGCCAACGGAATCGTACCCTTGTTGCCGGAGATTTACCGCAACAATTTGACCTGCAAACAATTTAAAAGATTTTTCATAATTATTGTTGTTGATAAGTAGAGTATTTTGATCATAAATTAAAAAGACGATGATCGGGTGGGATGAAAAAGCTGATCGAAGATATGAAGTAAAATATATCATCTAAACAACCAATCACACCATATCTTTATCTGTATTTTTATCTCGCGGTACATCCAAGGTATTGGCGATGCAAAGATTATCCGCGCGCCTCTAGCGGCGAAATTTGGGAGCTGTCGAGGTACGACACTTTTGACACCTTACTATACAACTTTGTTTCGAGGTTAAGGTTGTAATTCATGTTGTAATTGTATCGAGAGCTGTTAAAAGTAGTGGTGATATGTGCAAGAGTCATACATGGACGACTTCTAAACTTCGCCGCCTAGAGTCGCTAGTTAGAATCTTAGCATTGCCAATTATAAAATTGTAGATCGTATATTCGGTTGAGATTGAAATGAAAATAGTAATGATTGGCGGATGAGTATTTTATTGAGTTCGAAGGTCAATAAGCGAATGACAAGAAATGACAGGCTTTAGCATAATTGTGTGCCAATCTTGGTGCCAATAGAAGACAGACAGCAATTTTGACGCGTTTACAAACTCCTATTCTTCTATATTTAATACCTGTGAAATTATTCTACGAATTCGGAGTAAACATATATGTATTTAATATTATAGCGAAAATGAATGGTCTTTGTCCAAAATGAGCAGTAGATAATAGATAATTATTTCGAGCTCAATGGAATTGACGTTCAATTACAATTTTTAATTATATTTGCTTTCCATCAACTACATGAAATATTGAAACTCATCATCGGAATATCAACTTTATATAAACAGAAATAAAGTTGTTTTGACAATAAGTAAAGTAATAAGAAACGTCGTAAGTTGAAATGAGAAACTCATACTTTACAGCCGTTTGTAATAAAGCCTTTTATTGCATAATAATGAAATATTCAGGATTTTTGGCTGGATCAGTTGTATTATTTTGAACAAACGCTGTGAACAAAGCGTTGTGAAACTTATGAATGATTAACAATGAACTACTATTATGGAACATGCTTTTATTTCTGTTTTTTTACAGCGATACTCCTATGAGGTAATTGCTTTTTTATTCAAGGGATTCGTTTCCTCGTAGAAATTAATAAAATCTGAAAGTATGTGCATAATATACCTATAGGTATATTATGAATATATTGTTACGAATGGCGATATTTGAAAATAACGCCATCTATCGGTGAATGAGAGAACTAGAAGAGAATGGATATATCGATAGTTTAAAGGTATTTCATCTACTCTCTATTAGATGGCGTTACTGTTTGTTTACTCGAAGTATCGATTATGTTTCGACTATTACGAGAACATTCTCGGAAGACTAGAAATGACTAGTCTGTTATCCGGCCGGTATAAATACCGCGTAGACGAGCGAATCGACACAGTACAATTGAATAAGCGGAGCGATCAAGATCAGCGAAGGATCTTAAGAGTCGGAAGTGTTTAGTGGTGTAAAATAGAGTTTTTATTAGCGTGTAATTAAGTGTTTTTGTTTGAAAAATAAAGTGTAGTTTTAGAGGCATAGGAGTTTAATATATCACCGAACCCAGCTTGTTACAGTATTATTAGTATTTAAACTAACGAGTCACATTATTTTGTAAATATGAGATTATTTAGTACGTTACTTTTACTTTCATTGGGTATCAGATCTCTGGTCAATATATATTGAAGCTCTGATATATTTCCGGTTAATTCAAGTCCAGGTAATACGCAGGAGAACACAATATTTTTATCAACTGTGTCAAAATGTGATGCTATATCACAAAATTCTTGCAAGGAACTGATACATAATGCAACACAATATTTTGATTACTCAGGAAATTAAGACAAGCCACTTGAAATTGGCACAAAGGTTTTTATACCATGCACAAAATTTGTTCACCATAACATAAGCACTGTTCTAAATTTTCTTTTAAAGTAACACTCAAAGTGCATCTTCTCATACGTGGAATGCATACGAGAGATGTTTTAGTATCTATCAGACTTCTTTTACGCGAGCTTAATCAAAAGAACTATGGCTGACTTTAATAAGCTGGATATTTCTGCTGTTTTAATTTTTGCATTATAAGGCTAAGTAAGCTTCACAGCTTAAAAAAGGCTTATAATAATATAAAATGGTTATAAGAGAACTCAAGTTTGTATGTCTCGCTAGTTATTGCCCATTACTCTGCTTGCGTAAATGTTACTTAGATAAAAGAATACAAAATCTCCGACTCCGTTATATACTTTCTTAGTTCCCTATGTAATTTCCAAAAAAATACTCTTGCTGCTCACCTACACTTTCCAAGAAACACAAAATTTCATCTTCTTACGCCTGGTAAGTAGTTTTGGCTGTAAGTTGTCTGTCAGTGAGTAAGTAACGATAGAATTTTATATAAATTTTTTTGTTGATGAAATTTGATGGATTTAAGAAAGTGTCGATTACAGCCTCATAAAAATCGACACCTCCTTCGTACAATATCGTAACTGCATTTTATCAACTTTACAGTATCGCCATTGAAAGGTACGGAAGCAGATTTTTGAAGTTTGTGAAGTCAAATAAGCTAGTTTATGAACCAAAATTGGCATACTGACATATTTTTAGGCTTAGTTTATGACCTCTAATAAGATTTCTTGTTATTTTTGTTAGAATTCTTTAAAAGTCACATACGATTTTCTACTTTGAAAATATCTGCCGTATTTTAATTGTATGTGGTACTTACTATCTTTACGTTGACTGTAATCTAGAATTAAGTAACGTATGTTTTATATAAGATAACTTACATTAGAACTAATAATATAAAAATGTGTCGTAAGTTACAATTATCATGATATTAAAGGAAATACATGACAAGAAAATCTTCATATTTCATAATCAAATCAGTCCAAATAAACATTCCTTTCAGAAAAAGAACTCAAAATACTGAACAATGGCATTGCCATTCATTATTACAGTAGTTTTAACGTGAGATGAGATTTTTATTATAAGATTTATTTTCTTGTGTCATTCATTTTAAGAGCAATCACTACTAGGAATATAATGTTATTGAAACTTTGTCTGAATTTTATTGGTTTTAGGTATCGGCTGTCTACTTGCACAGAGCGCAACATTATAAGGTATACGTCGTTATCTCCTAGTAGACGTTTCGATGACATAAAGCAATAGCCTAGCGGAAAATGCAGCGAGTGGAGATGCCAACAGTCTGCCATGCAGAGAGTATTGGGTTCGAATTCATGGCACCAATGACTTTTCAGATTTATGTGCGAATTGAATTGAAAATTACCATTTGCCCCGTGCCTCGGCGATCACATTAAGCCGTCGGTCGCGGCTGTTATGAAGATCTTTGACAGTCGTTTTAGGGACTCAGTACCTATGAATAAACTGACACTAGTCTAAACCATAGAATAAAGCTATCCATTTGGGTTACGGGGACGCCAGACAGGCAGTCGCTCTGTGTATAAGCTAATATTCAGTCAAATCCGGTTAGACTACAAAGCACACACCGGGTTCTAACTGTGATAACGCTAAGAGGATGATATAAGGATCTTCAGGTTTATTTGGCGAGTCTAATGAGATTCTACTAGGTGAAAACATTTTATATGATCGCATATATATTCTACACTCATTACATCATGGCTTTCACGGTTCCCTAAATGCCCAAACTTATTGAAAATCCATTACAAAGTTTCAAGAAACTATTTATTATGCTACAATGCCTTACAGCACCATCGTTAGTCATAAATTCATAGTCTAAGTTTCTTAGCATTTTCTGTTTGATGTCTTTCCATTCGGCAGCATGTCGACGTCTAATATTTATCTTTCCTGGACTTAGTGTTCCTATTCCTGAAAGTCTGTGGTGTCGCTTCTGAGAAAGAAGAAAAAGGTGTGTTCGTTAGCTGAATATCAACTAAATCAGGGAAAATTTAGAGGGTTGTAGTGAAAAAATACTTTTTCGACAAGCCAATGACAAAAGTGGTTTACGTAATCAAAGTCTAGATGATTTATTGTGCAATGAATGAATGGCGTGTTATATTTGCAGAAGTTAACAAAGAATCTTCACTGGGGTCCAAAAGAAAGAAAAAAGTATGATTATAACTCTTTTCCGCTGTTTTGTACGCGTGACAATGTCATAATCGTAACTGTCCCTTGGGTAAGTACCTTCCACAACATGACATTTATAGCCTATACAGTGTTTGAGTTGTTTAGCTGTACAGATGGATGGATACATAGATAAAAAAGAGGGAGAGAGAGAAAAAAAAGAAACTTTCAAATTATTTTGTATTATTGGCATAGTATTTTTTACAAATTATAATTTTAAATTAAGTTAAATTTAAAATTTTGTTTCAAATTTACTTGAACCTTTAAAGTTAGGGTATAAATGTTAGAGACATGCCATTATTATTCCAATACACTGTTACTTACTATGAGGAGGGGGGGAGCTTATACTATGGCGTGTTTCTCTGGAATCAGTTAAAATATCCACCGTTCCCTTTATCTCATCAATATCTGCGTTAAAGGGGTCGGTGATTTAGTAAAATAAAAACAAATTTAATGAATTTATTGAGGTTTTTACAAGCGAATACTATAGTAACTTATGTTTCGTTTCGATGTAAAATATCTTAGGTATAACTTAGGATATAAAAATACTAACAAAATCCGGCGTAATTAATCGTAAGTCATTACTTAAGATTAATGGAAGGTAAAAAGTCTTAAATCAATGTATAATATAGTAAGTCCTACATACGAGATTTTACTGTGGGTATTATGTTATTTCAGACATTTATTTTGTTTATTTATACCAAATTAATATTTTAAAACATTCCACTTACCTTGCACGTTCGTACAATGACCACAAAAGAGTTAATGGTACACACTTCATTATAAAATTATTAATTACTAGTCGACGCCAGCGGCTTCGCACGCACATATATACTAATTTTCCGTTTTGCCCGATCCCGTGGGAAATTCGGGAAATCCCGTATTAGTGCACGCCTAAGGTCCCCAAGGAACTTACATGCTAAATTTCATCTTCTTCGTAGTAGTTTCGGCTGTAGCGTGTTTGTCAGTCAGTCAGTAACGCAAGGATTTTATATATTAAGATTGGATTATAAAATTAATAATTATGTACTTGGTTTTGTAGATCAAACGAATAGTTTTGATGAAATGGTTCAATTACTGCATCAATCATTTGTAAGACGATCAATATGACATAGTTGATAGCTACACTATCTTATTTGTCCATTAAATAATATTAATCAAACCGTTTCATCAACCACGAAAAACCCTTCTCCCGCCTATTCTATCGGTACTTATACTTACCATTGGCTCGCGCGGCTCATAGCTATGGGCTCATACTGTATCGTAGTTGCTTCGCTTGTAGTTGATTCGTTGTATCGCTATATATTACTATGCTATGGATAAAGATACGATTATATGCAGTCTTCATATCTTGGGTTCTATTGTAAATAATATTGTTTTTATTAGATCAAACGATAGTCCATGATACAAGGTAAATGAAAATCTAAAAATGTCATTTTCGTCATTTTGTCAGTTACGATGTTATATGTAGGAGGTGTCGAAATGCACAATTTCGATTCGTTCAAAATTCAAGTGTAATATATTTTTTTTTTATAGTATTAGGCGGCAAACGAGCAGACGGATTGCCTGATGGTAAGCAATTGCCGCGGCCCATGGACACAAGCCACACCACAGGAGTCACAAGTGCGTTGCCGCCCCTTGGGTTTGGGAAAAGGGATAGGATGAGGAGTGGGATAAAGGAAAAGGAATGGGGGATAGGGCCTCTGGCACTCTCACTCACCGAACGAAAGGCAACAGTTCAGGTACTGAAACTTTACGTCGATTTTCTGTAAGAGGGTAGTACTTCCCCGATCGTGCCGGCCCATTCATGCTGAAATCAGCAAGGCTCTACTACCTATAAAATATTTTAAAATTTATCAGGTTTTTTGTACAGCAATTTAAAGCTCGTTGGACCGTTATTATCGAAAACATTACTGGTTGCTGCTACTTACACAATCATTTTAAAATATACCGGGTGTAAGGGACGGTGTACCGAAAACTGATACCAGTGATTCAGTACATTATACTGAGTCCCTTGGCGGTCGAATTTACCGAAAAAATCTAAGAACTCGACAATATTCCAAAAAAATACGATGTAAATAGGAACAAGCAAACTCCCACTATCAGCTGCTGGCCCTACAGCGGCCGGCGGGTGGTAGCGGCAGTGATTACGATGTACTGGTGCGCTTACTGTGCTGCGGCCGCGCGCCGCGGCCGATGTCACATCAGAGTGAAAGCCCCATGTACATGTTTAATTCTTAGAATTTTACAAAAATATTAGTGCGGGTCGACTATAGTTAATATTTCATTACATTTAAAAAAATGCAAAAGAAAAATCGGAAAATTTATGATATCATGTACTGAATCACTGTTATTGGTTTTCGGTACACCGGCCGTGACACCCTGTATGAAAATACATGCGGTTTTTTGAAAATGGGGAATAGTAAGCAAGAAATCAATAGTATATTTGAAATGATCTGAGGATCTGAACAATTTTTGTCTTTATCTCATAAATATAATTATATTTATCTACTAAAGTACTTCGTTCCTCATTTCTAATATCGCTATCGTCTGAGTTATTCACATTTTGTCTACTACGTGACATTTCTAAGGTGCCAGTTGCATACAGTTTTGCAGCGGAGCGAATAGCGATATCGCTAATCGGATGGTACTTTGTCTAGGCCCTCAGAAGTGTTGTCTAGTTTGCTAATATACAAACTATTCCATAAGCCGTAAGTCATTTCCATGACACTTCCCACGTCATCCACATTAGCAAGGCTGCGTCGCGTCAATATTTGTGGCGTAATTACATACCGGATGCAAGTTCACTGGAGTATTAAAGCTTAGGAATGGGTTAGGTTTATAGTCTAGTGCCTGTCGTTGATGGCTAAGACTGAGGTCGTTGGTTCAGTTCCTATCTAGGATAAATCTTTGTGTATGCACACTTGTTGTTTGGTGTCTGAGTGATATTTAATAACCCAATAATCATTTACGTTATTTAGTTGCCGTTTTACATGCTCTGTCTTGTTTAAGAGCAGGTGAAAATATTTAGTATTAGTATTTTTATCTAATTAGTAAGATTTCTTTAAGTGTTTTTAGACTGTTTTTAAAGTAATTTCACACCGTAGGATTTGTAAGTCATCAATATACTTCTAATTAAAATCGTTGCGGGTTTTAAAAATTCCATGGGATTTCACCAACCAGAAATTTATTCTAAATTATAAATTTATTATGACTGGAAGAACCTCGAGGGCAGTTTATACTTTATTTTTATTATACATAACAAAAGCGTAATTACCTGTTTTCCAAAAAAAAATTCGTAATCATTATGGAGCGTTCCCATTTTTCGGGAGTTCTCCCTAAAATAATAAATTGTAATTAACTTGAAATTACTCACACTGTTTTTATTCACATCCGCATGGATAGGTTCAAGCAAAATATTTTTAAAAGCAAATATGTTTCCATTTTAAGCTGACCAACATTTTGAAATATAATTTATGTGGGCGACACAGTTTATAAATGACTGAACCTGAAATATGATATGACACGTGTATTCAGATAATGTACATCAAAATATATGCCTACGTACTGGACTTGTCAACAATTTTATTTTAACATCCTTTTGTTAGCTTGCTATGTATATTTTGTGTAATGGAATCTTTAATGTTTCAATGTGATTTTAATTCTCTTTAAAACGTCGGATTAAAGTGAACTTCACACGCCTATCAAAGACTGATGAAAAGAATTAAAATAAAAGTAAAATTACATAGTTGAAATACTATAAGGCCTCTGCCTCGAATCTTGCGTGCAGCGGGGCGGTGGCGGCGGCGGCGCGGGAGCAGTGCGGGCAACGCCGACCCGTTCTCGAAACCAGCGGGCAGATCGCGCGGCATTATAGCGGCGTAGTGTTGTGTTCGTGGTTGTGTAGTCGAGATATTTATTTTTATTCGCGAACGAAATGTCTGAACAGAAACGACAACCTCTTTTTGATTCAAAAATAGTCATTAGTCACAAAAATAAATTGCACAACACTGCAATGCAGACGCGCGGGCGGTCACCGCTTGACTGGAGTGCACCGCTCGTTGCCCGCCGATGCGCCGCTACCGCGCCGCTGTTTTCGAGGGCCGCTCCATTTGATTTTATGCATTAGATACTGCCGCTCCCGCGCCGCCGCCGCCACCGCCCCGCTGCACGCAAAATTCGAGGCAGCGACCTTAAACATGTAATAATGAAAAACAAGACTAAATGGTAATTTAATCGTCAAGAAAACTGAGGTGTTAAATTAATTATTTTTGATGATTGCGCGTTGATGACAATGCAGTTGAACTACAAAGAGATCCCAAAGGGTTATTTTTTATATTTTAGGGCTATGAAACTATGAAACCATTTTCAATATCTGATCCATACATGGACTTTGAGATTCGACATTCGTGTTTGGCATATTTTGTATGGAGCTTATGTCAAAAACGAATCTGAAATCTACAGATCTATCTATAGATCGAATATTGAATTCCGTAGTAAGAAAGCAATCCGGTTGACGATAAGTATCTGTTTACATTGAAAGCTGACCCTTTAGCCATGCTTGTCCTCTACTGGAACCTTAGTTCACTGATCTGAGACTGGAACCAAGGACGGGTGATATTACCATAAGGTCAATGATGCTCTTATGAGAAATGAAGACGGATATTTTTTTTTGTTTTGGTGAGAATTCGGTTTTGCGAATTTACAAATAGTTGCGTAAAACAATAAAAGGATGCTTATATCTAAACGGTCTAGCGGTCTCCGTGCGATCGGAACGAGAAAAATAAGTCTAGCCACTGACTTTTATGTTTTCATGCCTCGTTTCCTATTCAAAATTTATTCATTTCTGCAGAGCATTAAAAAAATAAGTCCAGTCTGTTGTGTATATCTCATAAATATCGACTTATTTATAACAATCAAATACATTTTATTGGTTAATTCGTGGCATTACTTTTAAACTTGTGGCACCGACCAGGTATATTCAAATGGGGTAGCAACTAGCACGGGGGCTAGCACTAACTTACAAGGCACGATTTAGTATCTGGAATCACATGATGAGTCACCGATCGTTCAATATCAATAAAGTTATATGTCGACTAAATTTAATTACACAAATACAATGTTAAAAATATTAAATCTTCTAATATACATACCTAGTATTTTATTGGAATCAAACAACCGTTTGCGTATTCTTTTAACATTTTGAAACATCACGATGAAAGATCACATTATATGAATATAGGTATATGTTTTTATCCTTTACTTTACAAATAGGCAAACAACTTTAAAGTTCGAACGCACTAAACTGTTTCTTAAACTTGATGATGAAACTGTTTAGTTTGTGACCCGGGTAAAGAACCTTGTGGAATCACAATCAGTGTGTATTTTGCGAATAACAGGAAACTTGTCGCACGCATTTCTGCACTCGACGTAAATATTTGTGTGACCCACTTATTTATCAAAATTGGTTGCAAAATAAGTAAAAATGCTTAACATCGGAAACACTAATGATGTTGTTAGTTTACCACGTAGAGAAATTGTGTACCTATATGTCACCAGCATCGTAACTTGCAGTTGGATTGATAGCTGATAGAAGAATAGATAAAAAACATCATAATTATTGAAGAAATAAATAAAATAAAATAAAATAAATAGGTGGCAATAATTGCCTATATGAATCAAAATTTCATAAACATTTTGCCGATAAAGAACTTGATTTGACAGTTTGCGACTCTAAAGGCCCATTTAGACGGAGAGAGTTGTGCAAACTATTTCTATAGGCATATTTTGATAGACTCAATTGAAGTGATATGACTGAATTTTCTAAAATTATTTTATTTTGTCCTATTCTAGATGCTGATTTCCGTTTTTTAACGATTTTAAATACAAACGCTTACCTACTTTCAAAACCATGGTTCAACGCCCCGATCACACGAAACGAATCAAGCGAAAGCTTCAATAAAGCGCTAAAAAGAAAACATCAAAGTGTCTATTCAGAAACAAAAGCGCAACATCTGAATTGAAGCGTAAAGTCGAATCACATTTTGATACTCCTACGTTAATATGCGGAGGTAAGTGCTTTTGTGCCTTTGAAGCGGCTTCGAGAATGTGTTATGCTTATATGAAAACTTCATGTGTTGAAAAACCGTGCGTTTGTAGATGGCGTTAGAAAACGAGTGGAAACGACCATTGTTTTGCACGTATTTAAGGATTTCTTTAGTATGTTTGTGTTCGCTTTGAATATTGAGTGTATCTTAGATTGTTTTAACAGCTTTTGCGAAATTTTGGGAGAGCGATAAGCCTTATAGGTACCAGTTTGGTTGTTTTAAATTTTCATGAGTGTCATTTTAAGAAGTGTTTTATATTTTAGAAGAAAGATGACCATCTATAAAATATATTTCAATTTAATCGACAGTGCTGATGTTTGATCGACAGTACAGAATAATGTTTTCAGATCACTTTGCCGAACGTCAGTGTGATTTGAGATAACATATCTTTCAAATATATTATTGTACAACACCGTTGTGCAATACTGCAGCAAATTAAATAATTTTGGAGTGAGGTTATTCCCCCGCTTTACACATATTTGTATAATGCCACATTTCGTTTGTCAAGATTATACTTTTAGTAGGCAAATTATCATCATCATCTCCCTAGCGTTATCCCGGTTGCATCCAAGTCTTTCAGGCCTTGGAGCCCAAGCTCCGCTTACTGGTCTAACCAGATATGACAGAATATCAACTTTTCCACAGAGCGACTGCCGTCTGACCTTCGCAACCCAAAGGGATATATATTCCATGGTTTAGACCAGTATCAGTTTATTTGAGGGTGCTGACTCCCCGTAACGGCCGTCAAAGATCTTCATGACAGCCGGGACCGACAGTTTAACGTGCTCTCCGAGGCACGGGCAAGCGATAATTGTCGAATTAAAACGCAGTTAACTTCGAAAAGTCATTGGTGCGCGCCGTGGATTCGAACCCGATACCCTCTGTATGGCAGTCCGTTGGTATCTCCACTAGGCTATCGCTGCCTACTTTTAGTAGGCAAATATTATATGTAAAATAATCGAACTAAATATACGAGTGTGGACAAACCCGATATTACACACGTCTATTAAAATATTTGTGCGATATAAAATAAATTGCGTTTGAGTAATTGAAAATAAAACATAGACAAAAAATTTAAACCGTAAAACTATCAAAATTACTTTGCCATGAGTTTTGGTATACCTCCTAAGCATGTAATTGTAAAATAACACAGATATAGGTACATATCTGGTATGTGAATATTTTAGCTACTGTTACTGTCTACCTCTAGTTGCTACCGCGGTTTACCTGAAATGCCATTTAAAGGACTGGTTAGAGAAACAGCGGTGGTTTTAGTGAGTAGGTCGTAGTGCTCCTCATTCCGAGGGAGTCTCACACTCTCCTTACACCGAGCCCCTAATCTCGAGAGTGAACCTGCGAGAACTCCGTAAAAATGGAAACCACTTCGATAAAAATCCAGTTACGCTAAAATAATATCTGAGATGTTTTATTTTGACGATGTTTTTGTGGTAGGCAGTTTGTAGACCAATTCTTTATGGGAACAGAAGCTTAACATTGAAGACTTAAATCTAGATTAAATTCTAAATATGGTTTTTATTTTTTCAGATCATTCTAAGATGAGCATCTGGCGCAAGATGGTGCAATATGTGACCTAGCACGGTCATGGATATGACTAACCTCACATTCTTGGACACAGCATTACAAGAATTCCAATGCCGACTCATCCATGGAAGCGGTTGTGGCGAAACTTTCTCAGGACTCCACTGCGGTACTGATGGCCTCACACTTAATTATACCTGCGAACTAAACATAGACATACAAAATGAAACCTCTTACACTTGCTTTTCGTGCAATACCACGAATGCAAGTAGCAACGACACTCTATGCAGCTCTATTCTCAAGCTGAGCCTGGTCACCATAATCTTCGAGAGAGCTCTCAAGGACCTCTGGCTCCAAATCCCAAGTTTTGACTTCTGAGATTTAGACTCCCTACTGTGCTTTAGTGAGAGACACAACCGGACGTTGTACATTGACGGTGCGAATGCCACGTCTATGATTAATGTAGTGGAAACTTTTCAATGTAACTATGACTTTAGAAATGTGACCAAAAATACTTTGGGTGGTAAAGTTGGATACGATTGGAGTTTTCGATTTGTGATAGTATTTATAGTGGCGGGTAGAGTGGGGAATATACTTGTGTGTTTGGCTGTGTGTTTTGATAAGAGACTACAGAACGTTACCAATTATTTTCTTCTGTCGTTGGCGATTGCTGATCTGCTGGTCAGCCTTTTCGTGATGCCGATGGGGCGTATTTCCCTTTCCGTGTTCAACTGGCAAAATCGGTCTCGCCAAATCCACACGCTTTTGTATTACTACGGAATTCAACCAACCCGTGCTCAACTCGCATCAACTGAGCACGTTTTTGCGATCAAGCAACGTTAAAAGAAGGTTGTACAAAATAGTGTGTAAGTGACGCCCGAAGTTGGATTCGCGCGCTTCTCATTGCAATTTGTTTAGGTGAGACTAATTCAAGTAAGTAGGTTATGTTAGGTTCTCTTGTGACCCTTAATGCAAAAATAGGAGCCCTGCGAAGCAGGGCTCCGTCAACTTCGGACAGTCAAAAAAGTGTTCAGTTCAACTGCACACGATTTTGTTAAACCTTACCCAGCGCCACTTGATCACAAAGGCGTGCTTAGTTGACGCGAATTGAACACGGGATCGTAGGATTCCGTAGTAAAACAAAAGCGTGTGGATTTCGCGAGACCGGTGTCGCCAGTTGAACACGGAAAGGGAAATACGCGCCGATAGGAGCGATACCTGGATGAAATGAAATGAAATGAAATGAAATAGTTCTTTATTTCGTATAAACTTTGCAAGTACTTACGAAACGTCATTTAAAAAGAGCATTTTATACAATTATTTTTGTGTGCCGAATTAGAACAGCTCAATCCCAAGCGTTTTGGTCGTCTTTATATTCAGATATTTTATAGTATGCTTTTGAACATAATTTCGCTTTAACAATAATTTTGAACTTATTTATAGACAAGTTTCTAAGATTTTGAGGGAGCTTGTTATAAAAGCGTATACATTGCCCCATAAAACAGCTACTTATTTTGTGGAGACGAGTGCTATGAACTACCAGATTATTCTTGTGTCTCGTATTTACAGAATGTATATCACATTTTTTACTAAATTTGTCAATATTTTTATGTACATATAACAGATTTTCATAAATATATTGTGATACAACAGTTAGAATGTTTATTTCTTTGAATTTTTCTCTTAGAGTAACTCTTGGACCGAGGTTATAAATTCCCCTAACAGCTCTTTTCTGTAGAACGAATATTGTATTTAGGTCTGCAGCACTCCCCCAGAGAAGAATCCCATACGACATTAAGCTATGAAAATAACTGAAATAAACCATTCTAGCTGTTTCTAAATCTGTAAGGCGTCTAATTGTCTTAACTGCATAAGCTGCAGAACTGAGTTTGCCCGATAGCCTTTCAATATGTGGACCCCATTGTAGTTTGGTGTCGAGCATAATACCTAAAAACATAGTTGTCTCGACGGGCTCAATCCTAGATTCATTAAGTTGCACATTGGTTTTCAATTGTTTAACATTAGGCATAGAGAATTTTAAAAGTTTCGTTTTCTTATTATTAAGTAATAGGTTATTTACATTAAACCAATTAACAACTTTAGAGAGTGCATTGTTTACTTCGTCAAAATTAACCTGTTGTCGTTTAATGTTAAAAATCAAAGATGTATCATCCGCGAACAACACAATCTCATGATTGTCCTTTACATAATTAGGTAAATCGTTAATATATATCAAGAATAAAAATGGACCTAGAATTGAACCCTGCGGGACACCCATTTTTAAAGCTGAACCTGGAGATGTCTTACCATTAACTTCGACCTTCTGGATTCTGTTGCCCAAGTAAGAAGTCAGGAGATCGAGAGCTTTGTTCCTAATGCCGTAGTGATATAATTTCCTGATAAGAGTATCATGATGTACACAATCAAAGGCTTTTGATAAGTCGCAAAATATACCTAACGCATCTTGTGACTTCTCCCAAGCCGCAAAAATACTTTTCAGTAACTCAACTGCTGCGTCAGTAGTTGAACAACCCCTCGTAAATCCGAACTATTTCTTGTGAAGAAGATTATGTCTATTAAAATGATTAAGCAATTGATTAAGTATTAACTTTTCAAAAATTTTACTAAGAGTTGGCAATACAGAAATAGGTCGAAAATTTGAAGGGTCTGATGTGTCACCAGATTTAAATAAGGGTGTAATTTTACTATATTTCATTAAATCAGGAAATGTTCCAGAAGCGACACAGCCATTGAACACTGTGGCTAGATGTGGAGCAATTAAAGTAATAATATATGAAACAGTGTTTACTGACAATCCCCATAAATCCATTGTCTTTTTCATATTAATAGTTTTAAATTGTTTAAGAATATCTTCAGTAGTAACAGCAGTAAATTCAAAGGCTGTGACACATTCTGGTACGCAGTCCTTAAGTAGTATTTCAGCAGACGTGGAAGATGACTTGAGTGACTCTGTATTTAAAATGGGTATATTAGCAAAAAATTTTTCAAATTCTGTCGCTACTTCCAAGTCCTCTGCAACACTCACATTATTGATATTTAGTAGGTAGTCGCGACTGCGTGCTTTGGCTCTACCAGTTTCGTTATTGATGACATTCCAGGTAGCTTTTATGGTATTTTCAGCGCATTTTATTTTATTTTTCAAATAAATTGATTTTGCAGCATAACAAGCTTGTCTGAATGTTTTTGAATATTTTTTTACATAATTAATAAAGGCTGGACTATTATTAAAAGTTTTTTCATTGTAAAGTTCATATAACCTAATCCGACTTTTATGTAAGAAGATTTTAGGTAAGAAAAGTTTACACATTAAGATAATCGGTTACATACATGTTGTTCCAAGGCAGCGATAGCCGAGTGGATATACCAACATACTGCCATGCAGAGGGTATCAGGTTCGAATCCACGGCGCGCACCAATGACTTTTCGGAGTTATGTGCGTATTGAATTGTTAATTATCGCTTGTCCCGTGCCTGGGAGAGCACGTTAAGCCGTCGGTCCCGGTTGTCATGAAAATCTTTGACAGTCGTTACAGGGCGTCAGTACCTTCTAAATAAACTGACACTAGTCTAAACCATGGAATATCGCTATCCCTTCGGGTTGCGGAGGTCAGACAGGCAGTCGCTCCGTGGTAAAGCTAATATTCAGCCAAATCCGGTTAGACTAGAAAGCGGACCCCAGGTTGAAATTGGGATAACGCTAAGAGAAAGAAGATACATGTTGTTCCAAAGAAACATAATTAGATAATTGTATACTAATTTTTTGTCCATTGCGCAGTTATTTTATAACTGTTACCATTGGATTCGTCTCGAATGCATGCAATAAAAGTAACAAACCATACGCTTCAAAAGTTAACTAAACTTGTCTTGAAGTTAACCAAATCGATGGCAAATTACATCGCATAACTAATACCGAGGATAACAGACTGCTGACCCCACGTCGTCGCTCCAGAAATTATGGTTTTGCTGTGATGATGGAAGTAAAGCATAAATGGGCTAGTTTATGGATTATTCAACGCCGAGTGCAAAGTTGTATAATATTCTATTCAGATAATCAGCATACAGATTCCATCGCTTCAGGCAAATTGTAGGGAAGTTGTGTTTCAATTCCATCCATTAATTTATAGCATAGTTGACTTAGTAAATTTATTAGGCTTTACAAACATACAACTAACGGACAAAATGCGCATCTAGACTCGAAACAACAGTGTATGAATCAATTTCAACGCACCCAAGTAAAACCACAGGCTTAGCTACTGCAGTATCAATTTAATCTGTGAAATGCACCATTTCATATAAAAATACAGCTCTTTCGCTGGTATTACAGAAATGCCAAAGCACTACAGATGAAATGAACCTCGTACAAACAGGTCTTACAAAAATATCACAGTTACACGGTGCGGTCCCGGGACCATTTCCAATTCGTTTTATCCAATCGTAAAATAAGAGCAATGAAATGAGTCTGTGAAAAATGTGTGACACTTTGTATAACTAAGAGAAATTGAATTTCTGTTAGATAAAATTAGATTATAATATTTTTCTAGTACAGATAATGGAAATTAGGAAATTAAACGTAGTGTATGGCGTCCTGTAGCCAGGTGGGGCAATGATATTCATAGGGCAGTGGGCAGGGATTGAAAGGGGAAAGCTGAAGACCGAGCTCATTGGCGCGCCATAGGAGAGGCCTATGTCCAGCAGTGGACTGATACAGGCTGATGATGATAGTGGAAATTCATAAAACATAGGCTAGTTTACTTCCTAACGGCTACACTTTTAAGGAATTAATTATTTATATCCCACCGTGTCCATGTGGTGACATTAAGAATACAGTATAATATCTCTACCCGATTTCATTATATGGGTGCCGTAAGAGGGGACTAAGGAAAATACAAGAAGCAAATAATATCTTTAAGAAGACACGGAAAACTCGCCACCAAACTTTGTAGCAACCCGTCTGACCAGTGTGATATAGTAGATCAATCCTCCTTTTGAGTCACAGTGCCACTGACAAATTAGTAGAGGTCCAGCGGTGGACTGCGAATGGCTATACAAATATCCTACCCTGGCAAGCAATTTTACAGCAGACCATTAAAACTAATCCACAAAAATAAAAATAAAATGTAGTTAAGTTAAATACCGCCCGTATTTTATAAGTAGAAGTATCTGAAACAATTTACTGCAGCAATTTAAGTACCGTTAGCCTTGTTTTTTTTTCTATAATCTTACCCACAGCTGAGCTCTGGCTTATTCTCATGATGAAAGGGTTTGGCCATAGTCTCTGCCATTCTAGCCAAGTGTAGGTTGGCAGACTTCACATGCCTTTTGCGAATATTATGAAGAACCCCCAGAGATGCAGGATTCCTCATGATATTATTTCTTTCCCCGTTTAGCAAGTGACAGCTAAAAACTTAATACGCATTTACCTTAGAAAAGTCCGTGACGTGTGCTGTGGCTTTAACTAGACTGCATGGCATTCTGCTAATTTCTCAACTAGGCTTTTGCTATTTTAAGGGTCGGTACATATCTGATCGCGTATTATCCGTCGCGTAACACCAAAGCAGACAAATATATAATAAAACATGCAACCTTTCACACCTAACCGATGATGCGAAGGCATCGAGCGTACAGCGTCTGTTCCGTTTCCGTCAACGCATTGTCGGTCGACGTCGCGCGCGCCACGCACATGTCATGTCTAATTTGACGGATAGACGCGACCGATGCAGATACGCTCGACGTATTTTCGTCAGATAAGTACCGACCCTAGGAGTAAATACCAGCAGTCTTTTTCAGAACCGCACTCCACAACATTTCATCTTGAAAACATGATATTTTTATAAAAATATGGCGCATTTCCAGCTCAGTTACTTTCATTCATTGTTATATATAGTATTGAATAGTGTCATTGGTAGATGGAACTCGTCTGAACAATTCCAACAAAAACATTATCGTCGCGCGCTGTAACGGATCAGATCAGTTATTTTGTGAAATATAAAATAATATTCCATTTAATTAGGTCAAGGTGAGGCTTATAAAATTTAACAATTTTTAAACCTCTAGCTATCTTCTGTATATATAAAGTTCTTGCGTTACCAGACAACGCAGAGTCAAAACTACTGAGCGTAAATTTGGCATCTATGTTCCTCGGGGACCGTAGAGCTCCACTAATAAGGCATCGTCCGAAATTCCTATGGGATCGGGCAGAAACAGTAAAATAAAATTTGCGTATCAGCGGCCATGTTCTATTCAAGATTAAATTGAAAACATTACGTCAAAAATAATAAAATGAGGTACGTGGGCTGGTTTATTTCTCTTTGAATAAAATTTTGCAGTAACATAGCTTATACAACAGAATAGAAAGTGGACTACCTTTCGTTTCTTTAACCTTCTCCCTTATAACATAAAAACATGTATGTTAAGTAATCGCAGGCGGCGGTCGCCGAGTGGATTGACTTGGGTTCAAATCCACGGCGCTCATTTCGAAGCTAATAGCGTATAAAATTATTCATTAGCGCTACGCTAGACAGGGCTGGCGATGATAGATAGCTATTGCCCGCATGTAGTTAGCTAGCTAGTTAATTAGCTGTCAGTTATTGCGAGGTAGCTTATGCGTTATAGTGATGTATCTATAAGTTTAAGTAATTATTCAAAAATATTCACCAAAATCTTTCCAGTAGTTTTTGCGTGCAAGAATAATGTATAACTTTCATATTCATAATGGTAGTAGCATGCAATATTAAAATGGCTCTAACGCAAGTTTGTCTGATTCAAAACAACAATACGATGCATTTAATGTTGGCATCCGCCAAAGTAAATAACAGCTTGAAACTGTTTGCACAATTAACGGCTTGAAAATGCTCCATTATTTGAACACAAACTGGCAATATGCAAAACATTTTGAAATATTTGAGCTTTCTGAAAGTATAGCGTAGTGCTTTAAGCGGTCACTATAACGCCGATTGCTGTGTATTTGATCCCTATACGAGACATAACTTTGATATTCATAATGTTTTTAGATGTTCGTAGGTCATTACGCGAACGTGTGTAAAGTCCTCCTAGAACCCTAAACTTATTTTTAGTGCGGGCGTTATATTTTACTAAGTTTATACTTAGTAAAACATTAAGACCTAACTAAATACTATTGTGCATATGATACTTGTTAAGAATTTCCATGTGATAAAGTTAGAAGATTGACCGTTAGTTTTCCTTAATGTTGCGTTTCGTTTGGTAAGTGTGAGCACCGAAGACCCAAGCGTCTCCGACATCCTTACGTTATTTATTTATTTCCTATAGGGTTAGGTGAGATAGAAAGAGAAACGAAATGCTAAGGCATTTAATTTTAATTTTAAGACAAAATAATTTTTTAAGAAATATCTCGTAATCAATTTCAAATTAAGGCGAGGTTGCAGTACAGTGCGTAGCTCGACCTCACCCCCCGCAAAAACAAAAACACGGCGGTGGCGTCAGCGAGTGAGCGGGGTGCCACAGCGCAGCGTAAAAAAACCGTAGATGAGTTATGCGAACTTCAAAAGTGGCACATTAAAAACTGACAAATTCATGACAAACTTTTTTTTTCTAAATGTCTCATTTGGCTCTAGTCGCGTACGCGCTGCGGTCGGAAGCGCTCGCTCTTTTACTCGCGTGTGTGTACGTTACATTTGAAAATGCCGTCGTGTGTAATGAGATTTTGCTAAAGTAGTTAAACTATAGTAGGAAAATGACTAAAAGTTATGGAATCACTTCTCATTCATGAGTATTACAATATTACAACGTTTTATTTTCAATTTATAATAAATTCAGTATCACAAATAATAGAGTGAATAAAAAATTGGCATTTAGCGAGTGTAAAAGAGAAGCAGTATTGTGCGTGTTCAAAGACTAAAAAACAAAGTATCCAGATGGGACATTCGTAATAATAAAATACTGATGTGTGTTTTTGTCAAGTAATACCTAAAAGTGATTTGAGGCTGAATCAACACAATATATTATTATTATAGAAATACAAAATCATACGTAAGTTACAAACATTGACGGATGATCAAAGTCCATTCACTTGTTCTTGTTTTTCTCCTTTTAGTACTAAACAACTAAGTAGATTGTACTGCACAGTTTTCACTGCCGACCCACCGTACCCCTGGCAGTACCCCTGGTGGGTCTTTCAAAGCTTAACCGTACTCCCAGATAATATTGTTGTGTAATTAGTTTATTAATTTCAGTTCGTTAATTTCAAGTTCTACTATTTTGTGGGATCATTCCCAGTATAGTAGTAGTATTGAACAATTCTATGATAGAACTGTCCTAATTCTATTAGCACAACTTGATGAGGAGAACAGAACTATTGGGATAAGTAATAGGAAATGTCCCAGTCTAGTTCTATGTATGTTTTTACAAGGGTATTCAATAGAACTACTGGGAAAGATCCGTAGTGTCACGACATCGCGCTCATATATCCGAATAAATATGTTTTGTAGACGTTCATTTGTTTAATGTGTAAAACAAATGAACGTCTACAAAACAAATGAACGCCTACAAAACAAATGAACGTCTACAAAACAAATGACTTACAGAAAGTGATCAGCTATCGATAGTGATTGCAAAAAACAGGTGCATGCGATTTTCAACCTAATTGACATTAGTCAGAATTTATAATTTTATTACCCTAATATTGCCAGAAAGCAAGAAAAAACAAAAAAAAAGTTTGTCATGAATTGTCAATAAGGTCGAAAATCGCATGCACCTGTTTTTTGCAATCACTATCGATAGCTGATCACTTTCTGGTAGTCATTTATTTCGAAGACGTTCATTTGTTTTGTAGACGTTCATTTGTTTTGTAGACGTTCAATTGTTTTGTAGACGTTCATTCGTTTAACACATTTTTATAAATATTTATATTTATTCGGATTTGTGAGCGCGATGTTGTGACACTACCCTTGTAAAACATACATAGAACTAGTTGTAAATTTCCTATAACTGTTTCTATTCTTCTCATCAAGTTGTGCTAATAGAACTAGTAGGGAAAAAAGTATCACTAGTTCTATCATAGAACTGTTCAATAGAACTAGTGGGAATGATTCGACAGCGCAAGGATGATGATGATGACGGGTCTTCAACAGTACCACAGATTATACCTATAATATACAAAGCATTATAACCATTAGCAGTAATACCTAAACGTTTTATTCTCTAATTTATCTCCTTGTTGCACTATATCATCATACTAGCGCTTGTCTTCGCTTGTCTGAAAATACAAAAACGTAAGTACTAAGTCATTATCATACGAGAGATAACACTGTTCAGTTTAATGTCCACGTAGCACGTTGGTATAACACTACGAGCATTTCAGCCAGGAGTACGGTTAAGCTTTAAAAGACCCACCATACCCCCAGGGGTATTGCCAGGGCTACGGTGGGTCCGCAGTGCACAGTTTTTATATTAACGTACTGTTTTAGGTTTCCATTGAATGAAATGTACTTTTTTAATAAATGTTATAAATAAATCACATCGACTTTTTATTTCCCTACCTTAAATTAATTAATCAAATTTACTTTGAGGCGAATTGAATTTACTCAAGACAGACAAAGTGATCATGTCGCATCTGAGTCAAATTATTATTTGTGAAACGGTCAGCATGATGTCACAATGCGCTTCGGTCCAGATAGTATATGTTTATCTCTATTTCGCGCTTGCGATTAGATGTGCTATCTCACTTACACTTCTTATCTAATTCTTAGTGTGTCGTTTTGACATATTTATATTAGTGTTCGTACGCTTTTCGCGATGCGTGCCACTCGTAAGCTCCGTCATGTTACCTTGTCAGTAACCTGTCTACGGTTTCTTACTAGTATGTCTCTATGGTTTGAGCGATTGAGTTTGGAATACGAATTACTTTGTACTTTTGCGAAAACGTACATGCGGGGGTGGAGGGGGATTTTGCGGAGCAACGACGTACGTCCGCCCTCAATCACGCCTAGACAGGCACTGATGAACGGCCGGCGAGCGATATAATGCCAACATTTTGAGTATTTTTTTTCTTGGAGAAAAATGATAACGAAATTACGAAATCTGTTTTTACCATTTATTTTAAAATAAAGAGCTGTTTCTATTGATAGTACTTTCATATAAATTCATTATGGAATCTCTAAGCAGTACACGTTTAAAATTGTGATTTAGTGCCATGTTTGACTTTTTTTTTTATCGAACCAATCATTCCAAATCGTGTTTCTATCTTTACGATTTACTAGAAGATATGTTCAACTTTTATACTTTAATTTTTATTCATTAAAAATATCATAGTTCATGGGACTTTCAGACGTTCAAAAATCTTAAAAGTACTGCAACCTCGCCTTAACATGTTACAGTATTTGGATTAATAAACCCTTTGTAAATATATTTTGCAGGCAATATAAGTTGACAAAAGGTATATTTTCGTCAGTTTAGTATTTCCTAAAATTATCAACAGCAAACTAAAGAAACTGAACGATACCAATACGTCAATTTATAAGTCTCCAATTTAAAATTCAACACTACGCTTTTAAATTAAATCCCAATGGATTCATGACTAACAATGCTGCAAGATGAGCACGGAACTAAAAAATAAAACCACAGGACTGCTACAGAAATGTAAGGGAGAATTTTCTTCGATATCTATCTAATGGTGGGTTTTAAAAACCTTTCTCTTCGTATTTTTCGGTATCATAACAAAACTAGCTGAGCTTGCGATTATACCTGTGTTATATTGGGCTACTGCTCTACACTGGAAGCTTCTAGCGTGATGTTATATAGTTTATAGCCTTCCTCCATAAATAGTCTATCCAACACAAACTAATTATTCAAATCAAACCAGTAGTGCCTGAGATTAGCGCATTCAACTAAACAAACAAACTCTTCAGCTCTATTACATTAGAAAAGAAGTAGATTATATTACGTTGTTTACTCTTAATCAAAGAGTGGCTGACTGACTGCTACGCAGAGTCTCGGATTCAAACCCACGATGCGCACCGCTGACTCTATGTATGGTCCAGTGGATAGCGTATGCTACTGCTGATCGGAGGTCCCGGGTCGGGCAAAAGTGTTACTGCGGTTTTCCCAACTCTCAGTAGCAGCACGGAGTCTGGTGATGTGCCCGGTAACGGCAATAGGCTCGCCCGCTATTACGTGGGACCTAAAAATTCATGGCGAAATATGGCTGTAGTATTACACCTCTGCTTACCCCTTCGGGAATACAGGCGTGAGTCTATAAAAAAAATATCACTTGCTTGGCGAAGGAATAATATTGTGAGAGAATCATGTCTGAAATTCTTAAGTAATATTCTTGGAATACATGCACACTAGTTTGGACTATCGCCTAAATATCCTCAAAATAAAAGGAGCCCCGAGCCCAGCATTGGGACTATGGATATACAAGAGTGATATTATTATTCTCTTTATTTAAATCTTCCTCAAAATTTTATTTTACCCATTATTTAAAACCATTATATACACTGAAATTGCATGGCTCATCTCTCTTGTATCGGATACAAGGACCAAGCTGCCGGTGGTTAGGGCAAAGAGAAGAACCTCCTCACAATACGGCCATAAGAGGAACCAGACGTCTAACGAGAGCCTCTTGAGGTGGCGTTCGGGGCTCTTGGTAGTAACATAATTTACTGACACGACTATCGGTACAATGATCGCCCAATCCACGTCCCATTAATCAATAAACACTGATTGAAAACCAGATATTTATCTGTTTATCTTTCTCAGCTATTACATTTTTATTCATATTAAAAACAGCCAGCCAGAATTTTATATAACGAGTAAAATACTCTTTATATAAAAAACTTCGGCTTTCTTTTCACCATTTTCTTTCTTTTTACTACATAAATACGTTATTTTCTATGAAATCTTCGTTTCTTTTCGATCTTTATTTTTTTATGTATATAACTATTTGCTTGTAATGTGGTAAATTGTATCTATTTTCAAAGCCCAAACCTTTTTTGAAAGGAAGTTAAACCAATTGCTCAAATACGTCGTCTAAGGCTATCTTATACTCATTTGTGTGACATACGGACAGAAATATTGATGAAATTCAACACATAATATAATTTACAAAATGCTTAACTTGAACTTACACTTTCTGTCAAAAACAATATTTAGATCATAAAAAGTAAAGATTTATATCTTTATAAGCAATAAACTCAAAAACTACTGAACCGATTTCAAAAGTTGTTTCATCACTAGGATGCTAGATTAAAACCAAGTAAAAGAGGTTTTATTTAATGTACGCTAAATACAATAGGAAAAAAAGCTTTCAAACATCATCAGTTCTTGAATTTTCGTTATCGCCTGAGTCATTTTGATTATTTGTATCTAATATCAGTCGCTGGTTTTTAATACTGCTATTGTTTCTTAAAGACTCTCGTCTGTATCGCCGAAGGGGTCGGCAGAGGTGCAATATTACACGCACATTTCGCCATGAATTTTTAGGTCCCACGTAATAGGGGGCGAGCCTATTGCCGTACCGGGCACATTACGAGACTCCGTGCTGCTATCGAGAATTTCCTAATGGAAAAACCCAATAACACTTTGTCCGACCCGGGAATCGAACCCGAGACCTCCCGAATCCTACGCGCACATTTATGCCACGAGATCAACGAGTATGAGTAGTATTTAATACTACCAAGGTATTATTATATTGCAAACACGCTGGTGGTAGACCACATAATTTAAAAAGTAATATCTGTTGAATAATAACTTGTTAGTCTTTGTTCTACGGGCAAATAAACCCAATAATGAACATTCTGACACGTCTTGTAGAGACCAGGAAAACTTAAGCAGTGTTTGAATCCGCAACAGCCCGCCAGCCAGCCCAGCCCAATCTTTGAGTAATCCATAAATTGCTGATACGGGCCAGGCTGTTCCTTGTGTTATTTGAATTTGTGTAAAGTACCTTGCGATACAGAATTAATATCTCTTTTACGAGTATCATCTTTTTGCAAAAACCTTCTGACGGAATGGATAGATCTAAGATAAGAGCTAAGTAAATATGACTTTAACTATGATTCAATTACTTTAAGGATCCGAGAACCATGTAACCCGTATATAATTTCAAAGCCCATTGCAAAAAATCAACCATAAAAAATGTTTTCTATTCTTTCGGCCGTATGTCACGGAACTTGGTATAAAAAGTGTTATTCCCAATATCTGTGCCTCTCATCATCATCATCATATCAGCCAAACGACGTCCACTGCTGGACATAGGCCTCCCCCAAGGTTCTCCACACAGACCGGTCTTGAGCCGCCCGCATCCAACCTCCTCCCGCGATCTTGACAAGATCGTCGGTCCACCTTGCGGGGGGCCTACCTCTGCTGCGTCGTCCGGTACGTGGCCGCCACTCCAGAACCTTTCTGCCCCAACGGCCATCGGTTCTTCGAGCTATGTGCCCTGCCCACTGTCACTTCAGCTTGGCTATCCGGAGAGCTATGTCGGCGACTTTGGTTCTACTACGGATCTCCTCATTTCTGATTCGATCTCGCAGGGAAACTCCAAGCATAGCTCTCTCCATCGCCCTCTGAGTGACCTTGAGCCTTCTGATAAGGCCCATAGTGAGCGACCACGTCTCTGATCCGTAAGTCATCACTGGCAATACACACTGGTCAAAGACTTTCGTCTTGAGACACTGCGGCATATCGGACGAGAAGATATGTCGTAGCTTCCCGAACGCTGCCCAACCGAGTTGGATTCGATGATTGACCTCCTTCTCGAAGTTGGACCTACCTAATTGGACTATTTGTCCCAGGTAGATATACTTGTCGACAACTTCGAGCGTAGAGTTCCCAACCTGAATAGGAGCAGGTACAACATGGACATTCGACATGATTTTGGTCTTGTCCATGTTCATCTTAAGACTTACTTGTTGGCAGACTCTACAGAGGCCATCGAGCATTGTGCCTAGGTCTTCCATGGTCTCAGCCATGACTACGATATCGTCTGCGAATCGAAGGTGAGTGATGTACTCGCCGTTGATGTTGATGCCGAGTCCATTCTAGTCCAGAAGCTTGAAAACATCCTCCAGCGCAGTGGTAAACAGTTTCGGGGATATGACATCCCCCTGTCTCACCCCTCGCTGGAGTTGAATAGGTTTCGAACTCTGGTCCTGGAGGCGGACTGACATAGTGGCGTTTTCATACAAACACTTCAGCACTTCGATATATCGGTAGTCAATCCGGCACCGTTGGAGAGACTGTAGCACCGCCCAGGTTTCGATCGAATCGAAGGCTTTCTCATAGTCCACAAACGCCAAGCATAGGGGCTGGTTATACTCCTCGGACTTCTGTATAACCTGCCGCAGCGTATGTATGTGGTCTATGGTACTATAGCCTTTACGGAAACCAGCTTGTTTGGGAGGCTGGAAGTCGTCTAGCTTGCTCTCGAGACGATTCGTGATGACCCTCGAAAACAGCTTGTAGACGTGGCTCAGAAGTGTGATGGGTCTGTAGTACTTCAAGAGGGTTTTGTCCCCTTTCTTAAAGAAAAGCACCACCACACCTCTGTGCCACGCCTGTGGCGTTTTACCCTCGAGAATGACGGAATTAAATAGCTTCCGGAGGGCTTCTCTAGCGGGTGCACCGCCGGCCTTCAGAAGCTCGCTCGTAATTCCGTCATCACCCGGCGCCTTGTTGTTTTTTAGCTGTTTGAGAGCCACACTAATCTCGTGCTTGCTGTCGTCCAGGATATCTTCGGTATAGTGTCGAGTCAATCCAGCTCTAGGGTCTGACGCTGGAGTGCTCGCGGGTTGTTGCGTTGTCGTGTATAGCTGTCCATAGAACCTTTCGATCTCCTCCAAGAGCTCAGGCTTGGACGATACGATTTTGCCATCCTCCGTCTTCAGCTTTGTCAGCTGACTCTGCCGAACAGACAGATCCCTCTGGAACACTTTGGATCCCTTATTCTGCTTGATCGCCTCACGAACACATTTTGTGTTGTATTGGCGGAGATCGCGAGTCAGAGACTTAGAGATCTGTCTGTTGAGGTGCCGATATTTCAGCATGTCGTCGGAGGATAGCAGAACCATCTTGCGCCTTTCCTCTAACAGCTCGAGGGTCGGATCCGAGATCTTGTTGGTTCTCTGGCTTTTCTGGGGCTTAAAGACTTTAGCCCCTGTTGTATGGACAGCATCCACGAACCCGTTACTGTACACGTCCACATCTACGCATTCACCCAGGCATTCGAAACGGTTCTTGAGTTCGAGCTGAAAGCTCTCGGGGTTTTGGATATGAACCAGTGCCGGTCGGAGCGTGGACTTTATCAACCTCGACCGTTCGAGGCTTGTACAGATATTCAATGTGCCTCTTACCATTCGGTGATCGCTCCCCACTTTAAGTGAATTGATCACGGAGACATCATTGAATATCTGCCTCTTCATCGACATGATAAAGTCGATCTCATTTTTGGTTGCACCGTCTGGACTTACCCAGGTCCACTTGCGGCATTCTCGCTTCTTGAAGAAGGAATTCATCATATAGAGTCCTTCCTTCTCCATAAAGCTAGCCAGCAAGTGACCCCGGGAATTCCGATGCCCATAACCAAATTGCCCCACTCTCAGCTCATCACCGTCGCGTTTGCCCAGTTTCGCGTTAAAATCTCCCATGACCACGGTGTAATGGGTTTTGTAGCCATGTATAGCCCGAGATATGTCCTCGTACATGGCTTCCACCTCCTCATCGGGGTGCGACGAGGTCGGAGCGTATACCTGTATGACCTTCAGCGAATACCGCTTGGATATTCTGAGTATAAGGTACGCTACCCTGCTCGACACACTCCCGACATTTACCACGTTGGTCACGAGAGATTTGTGGACGATGAACCCGACACCACCTTGGGACTGTTGGTCGCCCTCCCGGTAGAAGAACAAGTTACCGGAATTGAGAACTATCGAGTCCTCCCCCTGTCTTCGGACTTCAGATAGGCCTATGATATCCCATCGCAACTTGCTCAATTCTTCTTCCAGCTCGACAATCTTCTCGTCGGTCCGCAGTGTGCGCGTGTTCAGTGTTGCCAGGGCCAATTGTCGTTGGTGGTGGTAGCCCGATCTCTTCCGGAGATTCTTCGCACCCCTTGCCCCGCCGTTACCATGGCCGCTACCATAACCAGGACTAGCGGGACCGCCGGGGACTAGGGGCCGATTTTTAATGGTGTGGTTCGTATTTGGGGGGGATATGCCATAATCGCCACGCTTGGCAGGCGTATTGGCGATCGCAGTGGCGGAAGTTTTTAGTGCTGGATGCTGCTGCCCATCTAGCATCTTGGGATTTCCTTCCGCCAGGTTCGGATGGTTTGACCGCCATCTTTCGGTTGACTGCTTGCGCTGGGGGAGATATTATAACGAGTATCTACTCGTCAGAGTAACTCCCCCAGTCCCACTCCGACAGAATCAGACAAATTGAATAACAATAGAAAACTGAGTATCATTACCCTCTGCATGGCAAATTGCCTGGTCTCACGGAGGCCTCCGACATTGTTGATTGTCTAACCACACACGGTGTCCACACAAAATAACTTCTAAAATAGAATTCGCGAGGATCAATAGAATATCGATGTTAATGGCAGGTCCGCAGAAATGACACTGATTTTCTTAACTGTTTCAAAGTAGCGGGTATACCAGTAACAATGTTCATACGTCACAGTATAGTCAACCTAACCATGCAAAACCATCCAATTAAGAAACGTAGGTTTACCAAAAAGCTATTTATACCTAAGTATGTTAATAAAGTAGGTAGAACATAACATCAAAATCAGGTAGATTCATTGGCATTGCCGAAAATAATTGAAGTTAAAATGAGTAACTTTGAGTACGAACTGAAAGTTCCATCATTTAATAGGAAAATTTGCCATTAAACAATATATTATCATTTAAATTTATAACTAACACAGAAATGGATCGACGTCCAATATGTGGATTTTTATAGCTGAATAGATTGTTTTCGTTAAATCCATTTATAACGACTATTTTAGCAAAACATTCATAACATTCCAAACTAAAACATATATCTAGAGCACACATTAAGCACTAACAGCCTACAACGTGCGAGAGTCTTTAATGGCTCCAATAACGCCATTAGTGTTTAAGGGAAGTGGTCGGTCTAAGGGGCTCTTACTTTATAACTAACTCTCGCCATCAATTGTGATGCTATTAGCACGGCCCCCTAAAGTTCTCCGGAAACTAATACGTAGTAACAGTAAGTTGACCGCTGGTATGTGGTTCATTACTTGAATGTATTGTAGGATGTCGTATGATATTAAGATCTAGTGCATTTCGTAACAAAGATTATATCTGATCCAGATTTGGAATTTGATCCAGATCGTGAAAAATTTGATTGGTAGATAACACCACTAGTACCTTAACCTTGATTTGTTTAATTATATTTGTTCGGTTCTATTGCCATTCGGTTGTATAGATGACACATTTAATACTTTTTTACATAAAATTAAACTGTTATTTGAATTACTATTTATCAATTTCGGCTGAAAGGTTTTCTTCTTGATATTGATATAATTTATTAGCATCATTTACACAAAAATAATGTACATAATTATATGAGGTCTAGGTCGGTTAGCATAATTCCGTCACTTCACAACGAACCGAACTATAATGAGCAGGCGACTAACGCCTTTACCGGAAGGCAGACTCCAAAGCTGAATCATAATGTAGATGGCGGGTGGCTCGCTATCGCTACAATTTGAACTGTTAAGTGGCGCTGCTGTCGCGATACCGATTTTAACACTTTCGTGTTCCTGTTTAATAAATCTTCCCCTAGGTTTAACACACACATGCATCAGAGAGGTTCAGTATTCTCAACGTTTTTCTTTTTCCGACCAATAATATTTCCAATCAAAGGTTGCCTGGTAGACATCGCTATAGGCGATAAGGCCGCCCATTGTCTTCGCTTATATTGTATGATATATTATGTTATATTTCTGGTGTAAAATAAAGCATAAAAGAAATAAATAAATATTATAATTGGGTTAGTCAATCTGAAGATGCGTCATGCGTTTTTGTTTCTCTTCATTAGTATAGAACGGAGTTCCGCCAAATAACGTCATCAGCCTGCCATAGTCCACTGCTGGATAAAGGCATCTCCAATGGCACACCATTGAGCCTGATTTTCGGCTTATCGTGTCCAGCCACTGCCAGCAAAGTCACATCTGATTCAATGAATTATAAATAGACGTCAAAATCTATATTACTATAACCTATCGTACAATTTCAGAGTCCTTTCAAATAATTATTATCCTATGAATATTTACTTTTACTTTTGTTCAGGTTATTGGCCTCTGGGCGTGGTGTGGTGCAACGTGTACGTCACGTGTGACGTGTTCGCGTGCTCCGGCAGCATCATGCATATGTGCTTCATCAGCATTGGAAGGTATGAACATAAATACTTCTACTGGATTGTTGGTTTATTGGTGTGTATTTATGGTGCGTGGATTCGATTTCCACCTCAGAATTGTTTTTCTGGGTATTGAGCACGACTGTTATCTTGATTGTGGATGCTGGAAGACGCGGATTCGATTTCCAACTAAGATATTTTTTAAGTATTGAGCACGACTACTTTATCAGGAATATAAATTGTAACTTACTAGAAAATCATTATTTTGGAATCAGGTTTGTATCTAACTCGAAAATTTGGATAAGTTTTGAGTTAGATACTGCATGCAAAGCGAGTCAGTATTTTTAAACAATTGTTGGTGTAATAGTTTTGTGATCGATAAATTGTGTATTCGTCCGCCATCCATTTGTACATCCGACATTGCGTTGAACACGTAGGTTGCACTACATCACGTAATGGAGAGAGGTCAATAAAATGATACGGATGTGTTACCCCATTTTTCTACTAATCGAACTTTTCGAATCTATCACCGATACGACACAAGGTCACAGTCCTTAACATATATAGTTCTGTAATACACATGACCATATCAGCCGAATGAAGTCCATTGCTGGACATAGGCTTCCCCAAGGCTCTCCACATGGACCGATCCTGAGCCACCCGCATCCGTCAGATGCCCGCTATCCCAACAGGATCGGCAGTCCACCTTGCGGGAGGCCTACCTTTGAAATACACATACTAAAGATTAATCAAAAAAACTCAAGAAGGGACAAGAGAGCACTAAGTAACAAACAGGTACTTCAATGGTACCCCACTTCAAATTACAGCATGAAACCAATGTCCAAATGAATTCGTTTCTGTTTAATTTTCCCCAAATTACTTATATTATTTATTACTTTTTTATTTTGCCCCAAATTACTGTAAATAAAGGCGAGGTTACACGGCTTTATCGTTTATAATATTTTCATCAAAGGATCTCATATTCACTTTATGAGAACGGTCATATGACCCTTGGTACTCAGCAATATGATATCGTTATCCGATCTCATGTTGTGAACTAGATTGCTTTATTATTTTTGTTGGTACGCCTGAAGTGAGTCATTATTGTATTAAAACATTAGTTTCTGCCCGCTGCCCTTCCCAAGTGGATGTCAGTTATAGTGGAAATAGGTAGCCTATGAGTTATTCTGATGTGTAGCTATTACTGCAACCTTTCATCACAATTTTTCCAGAAGGTTTTTCTTAAAACAGTAGGAATCATCGAACCAATCTCATAAAATTTCGTATTTGTAGTAGTTTTAGAATTTCTGATACTGAAATCAGTCTCCAAACAACAGTTTTGTATGAATTAGCCATGTGATTGGACGTTTGTCTATTTTAAACCACAAAGGCACATAATATAAAGAAGCTTTGACTTTCCGAAGGAAGGGTGCTGACTTTCCTTTCAACCTAAATCTGGCAAAAAATTGTAAAATAATACTATTTCACAAATAGCACTTTTCTTGTAAGATCCAGTTCGCATAATATTTTAAGTTAAAAAACCATTACGGATAATTAAAATAAATACTCAGACCACAGCGCTTTCGGCTCAACAATATTGAGAGCCTTTTGTGACAGAATGCCGGAAACTTTAAATCAATCATAAAATAAGGCAGCGATAGTCCAGTGGAAAGATGGACAGAGTCTAAGTTCGAATCCATGGTCCACATCAATAACATTTCGAAGTTTTGTGCGTATTTAAGATAAAAATTAACCTAGCAAGAAGTTACAAAAATAACTTTAATAGTTTAATTCCAATTTGGACTTCAAAGTGGAAAGCCAAATATTTGAAGTCACCATTTTCAGTATCTGTACATAATTATTATAAAATGAAGTCCACTTTCCTTTTTGTCTGTATGAACGCGACAAACTCAAAATCTGCCACACGGATCTTTGAACAGTTTTGTCCCTTAGATGGTGTGGTTCCTGAGAAAGGTTTAGATGTATAATTTATGCGGGCGAGCAAAGTGTAGTGTAACTGTTATCGGCAATTTCATATTATGTGTGGATGTAATACTTTTCTCTTAAGGATGTGACGTATAAGTAAACAGCTTCGATAAATTGATAAAGTAGGTTATATTGATCTGCAAGTTATCAGTTGATAACCGTTTGCTTCGAGAGTGCCGGGATTACAGATGATTACACGTATAAGTTATTTGACTATCTAATTGCGTTACGTCGGCAGTGTCAGTGGTGACTCATTTTACGACATAGTTAATCGCTAAATGTGAGAGTTTTTATGAGTATGCTAGGGACCCTTGACGTAGGTACCTATTTAATCGGTTTTTTACTGTCTGCCTCTGTGGTCCAATATTTTGTTGTCTGCCTGTGATTTCAAAATAACTATATTTTTCAAGTGCATATAGCTAGTAACAACATACGAAGTCATACATTTTTGTTTGTCTGTCTGTCTTTCTGTTTGTCCGGAATGGCTGAAACGATTTTAATAGGACTTTCACTGAAACGTAGAGGATTATGTAGGGAGAACATATAAACCGTAATTTGACCCAGTAGGTGGCGCTGATGTCGCCATACCGAAAGAAACGCGCATGAAACCGCAAGCAACAGCTAGTCAATTAAAAACCGAAAAAAGCTTAAAACGATTGATAGATTCAATTTTTTTGTGCAATTTATTTAATAGCAGTTACGTAATATGGATAACGTGAGAGCAATAAACTTATCTCTATTATTTTCATCTCTCAGTTCATTGTTTTTCACACGAATAATTTACTTAACGACCAGACCCTTGAATGGCTTTGCATTTTAGTTCATGCAGAAAATTATCGAATTTAAAAAATATAATTTGTGATTCTGCAGATTTTTTTTGTGGCAACACCGGGGCCTGAAATATTTCGATTCATGACCTTTTCCTTTTGGCTTTTTCCTTCGGAAATAAACACAAAAAGTCATTATTAAACAATTCTGGGCTAAATGGACGCAGAATGATTTCAGTTTTTAACACACTTTTATTAGGTCGACCTGTATGTAACTAGATAATGGAATCTAAGGTAACTAATTTAACCATCTTCCAAGGGTCGTAGCGTAATGAAAATTGGCAGCTGTATGTAGTTCTGATGACAATACAATAATATGGTACTGTCAAACTGATCTGGTGATGGAGCCGGAAGATTTGAACTGGAACTTCATGATGGAAAATCGTATCATAGCTGTTTTGGATTTCTTAGAAAAGTTTTGTAATGAACTTTGAACACGATTAGGTTTCAAGTTCTGATGATGAAGCCGGAAGATAGGTACTGGCATTCCATGATGGATTATCGTATCATAGTCGTGTTTGCACTTGTGAGAAAGACGACGTAATGGAATTTGAACATGATCACTGATCAGGTTTCAAGGTTATGACAAACCTATTATAAGTATATTGAATAGTGTAAATATTGACATAAGTGCCTGTATGAAATGTATATAGACCTGTACATGGAGTGTGTAAATAGAATAATATTGATAATTATATCTGTATACGATGTATATTTCGTTATCATAGACCAAAAAGTATAAAATAAATTAATAGTTTAAAAAACACTAGAAAACACGCTTTTATAAGTGCACGTAAAAGCAAAAATTTAATTATGGATCGTTCATGTTGTCTCTATTTCTGGGCTGAAGTGTAAACTTTGTGCTTTTAATTATTCCTACAAAGGCTGACGAGATTAAGTGGAAGTCGTCAGTGACGCGTTCCTCATGTACTCCACGCGTCTTTGAATCATTTAATTCTTTGATTTGACTACACTAAGAAAAAAAACTACCAAAGCTCTTTTTCAAAGTCCAGAGGTAGAGTAGAGTAATCTATGGACTACTTACCTTTAGCTACCTTTATCGGATGATTTTGAACTGCTACTTCCATGTAATATAATATATGTTAATAAATACTGTATTTAAAAAAGTATGTAGGTTGATATACTCGTTAATAAATTCATGGTGTTTTTTGAGCAATACACGGTGTGCTACAGTCTATGTAAATTTGAATAGAACAATGCATGCCTCATGTATGTACGGGTTAATAATTACTGGTCGGTCACGAGGCACAGCGCGTTTTATTTTACCATTCAGAAATATAAACAAATGTGTTTAAAATGTCGGTACAGAAGATGAATATAATAAGTTTATGCATGGTAATTCCACGTTTTATAATATATTTTTATAGACTGATTTCATGTATGTATACATCAGACTAGACGAGAGGCAGCAATAGCCTAGTGGCGTTACCAACAAAATGCCATGCTGAGCTCGTCCGAACCCGATAATCTTGGCGTGCCGTGAGAACACGTTAAGCCATCGGTTCCAGCTGTGAAGATTGTTGATAGTTGTTTTTTAAATCAGTATTCTTGAATATACTGAAACTGGTCTAAGCCACGAAATATGTCTGTTCCTTTGGGTTGCGGAGAGCAAAATGCAAAACTCTTGGGTGTAACCGGTGATTGGATATTGCATGTGGTGAGTTCCATTTTTAACACGCGACTATAAATATGATCTACTAAATGAACCCGCGTTAATTTAGGGCTGCTGCTCGACATCCGTGATTCATAGCGTGATTGTAAAGCGTCCGTCGAAAAATGGGCTAACACAAAAAAATCGATGTGAATCTGAGTGAAAACCAGATATTTATCTGTTTATCTTTCTCAGCTATTACATTTTTATTCATATTAAAAACAGCCAGCCAGAATTTTATATAACGAGTAAAATACTCTGTATATAAAAACTTCGGCTTTCTTTTCACCATTTTCTTTCTTTTTTTTTTTACTACATAAATACGTTATTTTCTATGAAATCTTCGTTTCTTTTCGATCTTTATTTTTTTATGTATATAACTATTTGCTTGTAATGTGGTAAATTGAATTTATTTTCACAGCCCAAACCTTTTTTGAAAGGAAGTTAAACCAATTGCTGAAATACGTCGATTTAGGCTATCTTATACTCGTTTGTGTGACATACGAACAGAAATATTGATGAAATTCAACACATAATATAATTTACAAAATGCTTAACTTGAACTTACACTTTCTGTCAAAAACAATATTTAGATCATAAAAAGTAAAGATTTATATCTTTATAAGCAATAAACTCAAAAACTACTGAACCGATTTCAAAAGTTGTTTCATCACTAGGATGCTAAATTAAAACCAAGTAAAAGAGGTTTTATTTAATGTACGCTAAATACGATAGGAAAAAAAGCTTTCAAACATCATCAGTTCTTGAATTTTCGTTATCGCCTGAGTCATTTTGATTATTTGTATCTAATATCAGTCGCTGGTTTTTAATACTGCTATTGTTTCTTAAAGACTCTCGCCTGTATCCCCGAAGGGGTAGGCAGATGTGCAATATTACACCCACATTTCGCCATGAATTTTTAGGTCCCACGCAATAGGGGGCGAGCCTATTGCCGTACCGGGCACATTACGAGACTCCGTGCTGCTATCGAGAATTTCCTAATGGAAAAACCCAATAACACTTTGTCCGACCCGGGAATCGAACCCGAGACCTCCCGAATCCCATGCGAAGATTTATGCCACGAGATCAACGAGTATGAGTAGTATTTAATACTACCAAGGTATTATTATATTGCAAACACGCTGGTGGTAGACCACATAATTTAAAAAGTAATATCTGTTGAATAATAACTTGTTAGTCTTTGTTCTACGGGCAAATAAACCCAATAATGAACATTCTGACACGTCTTGTAGAGACCAGGAAAACTTAAGCAGTGTTTGAATCCGCAACAGCCTGCCAGCCAGCCCAGCCCAATTGTTGAGTAATCCATAAATTGCTGATACGGCCAGGCTGTTCCTTGTGTTATTTGAATTTGTGTAAAGTACCTTGCGATACAGAATTAATATCTCTTTTACGAGTATCATCCTTTGCAAAAACCTTCTGACGGAATGGATAGATCTTAGATAAGATCTAAGTAAATATGACTTTAACTATGATTAAATTGCTTTAAGGATCCGAGAACCATGTAACCCGTATATAATTTCAAAGTCCATTGCAAAAAATCAACCATAAAAAATTGTTTTCTATTCTTTCGGCCGTATGTCACGGAACTTGGTATAAAAAGTGTTATTCCCAATATCTGTGCCTCTAGATTAGAGATATTTGTCAATAGGAAGTAATTCCCCCCTAACGTTGTATGGAAATATGTGAAAAAACGCGAAGGTATGTATGACGATATTCGATTTGCGATATCGCACTATCAATAATGCTTAACAGGTACAAAAATGAACTGATTTATCAAAGATAAATGATGTTTCTATACGTAATTTATTGTTCCTATACTGACTTGCAATCGAAAATTTTGCGTGCGATATTTCGTGGACAAGATCAATTTATAATCTGGATAGCAAAATATGGTGACGAATTGAGTTATAATACAAGTTACCATTCTACTCCTCTTTGCTGTTGCTTAAGAATATCTTTGAAGATATTGAAATTTCAGCCATCTTGCATCGATCGTGTATAGACTATAGAAATGAAGAGTTATTCAGTAACGCGTAGTGTATGATAGCTTATTAGCTATCACATACTACGCGTTATTGAAGTTTTAACGACAGAATCAGACAAATTGAATAACAATAGAAAACTGAGTATCAATACCCTCTGCATGGCAAATTGCCTGGTCTCACGGAGGCCTCCGACATTGTTGATTGTCTAACCACACACGGTGTCCACACAAAATTACTTCTAAAATAGAATTCACGAGGATCAATAGAATATCGATGTTAATGGCAGGTCCGCAGAAATGACACTGATTTTCTGAACTGTTTCAAAGTAGCGGGTATACCAGTAACAATGTTCATACGTCACAGTATAGTCAACCTAACCATGCAAAACCATCCAATTAAGAAACGTAGGTTTACCAAAAAGCTATTTATACCTCAGTATGTTAATAAAGTAGGTAGAACATATTATATTATAACATATAATAGCATTGCCGAAAATAATTGAAGTTAAAATGAGTAACTTTGAGTACGAACTGAAAGTTCCATCATTTAATAGGAAAATTTGCCATTAAACAATATATTATCATTTAAATTTATAACTAACACAGAAATGGATCGACGTCCAATATGTGGATTTTTATAGCTGAATAGATTGTTTTCGTTAAATCCATTTATAACGACTATTTTAGCAAAACATTCATAACATTCCAAACTAAAACATATATCTAGAGCACACATTAAGCACTAACAGCCTACAACGTGCGAGAGTCTTTAATGGCTCCAATAACGCCATTAGTGTTTAAGGGAAGTGGTCGGTCTAAGGGGCTCTTACTTTATAACTAACTCTCGCTATCAATTGTGATGCTATTAGCACGGCCCCCTAAAGTTCTCCGGAAACTAATACGTAGTAACAGTAAGTTGACCGCTGGTATGTGGTTCATTACTTGAATGTATTGTAGGATGTCGTATGATATTAAGAGCTAGTGCATTTCGTTACAAAGATTATATCTGATCCAGATTTGATCCAGATTTGGAATTTGATCCAGATCGTCGAAAAATTTGATTGGTAGATAACACCACTAGTACCTTAACCTTGATTTGTTTAATTATATTTGTTCGGTTCTATTGCCATTCGGTTGTATAGATGACACATTTAATACTTTTGTACATAAAATTAAACTGTTATTTGAATTACTATTTATTAATTTCGGCTGAAAGGTTTTCTTTTCGATATTGATATAATTTATTAGCATCATTTACACAAAAATAATGTACATAATTATATGAGGTCTAGGTCGGTTAGCATAATTCCGTCACTTCACAACGAACCGAACTATAATGAGCAGGCGACTAACACCTTTACCGGAAGGCAGACTCCAAAGCTGAATCATAATGTAGACGGCGGGTGGCGCGCAATCGCTACAATTTGACCTACCGATACCGATTTTTACACTTTCGTGTTCCTGTTTAATAAATCTTCCCCTAGGTTTAACACACACATGCATCAGAGAGGTTCAGTATTCTCAACGTTTTTCTTTTTCCGACCAATAATATTTCCAATCAAAGGTTGCCTGGTAGACATCGCTATAGGCGATAAGGCCGCCCATTGTCTTCGCTTATATTGTATGATATATTATGTTATATTTCTGGTGTAAAATAAAGCATAAAAGAAATAAATAAATATTATAATTGGGTTGGTCAATCTGAAGATGCGTCATGCGTTTTTGTTTCTCTTCATTAGTATAGAACGGAGTTCCGCCAAATAACGTCATCAGCCTGCCATAGTGGCAGGCTGATGACGTTATTTGGCGGAACTCCGGTTGGTGTGCCGTTGGAGATGCCTTTATCCAGCAGTGGACTACCACTGCTGGATAAAGGCATCTCCAATGGCACACCATTGAGCCTGATTTTCGGTTTATTGTGTCCAGCCACTGCCAGCAAAGTCACATCTGATTCAATCAATTATAAATAGACGTCAAAATCTATATTACTATAACCTATCGTACAATTTCGGAGTCCTTTCAAATAATTATTATCCTATGAAAATTTACTTTTACTTTTGTTCAGGTTATTGGCCGCTGGGCGTGGTGTGGTGCAACGTGTACGTCACGTGTGACGTGCTCCCGTACTCCGCCAGCATCATGCATATGTGCTTCATCAGCATTGGAAGGTATGAACATAAATACTTCTACTGGATTATTGGTTTATTGGTGTGTATTTATGGTGCGTGGATTCGATTTCCACCTCAGAATTGTTTTTCTGGGTATTGAGCACGACTGTTATCTTGATTGTGGATGCTGGAAGACGCGGATTTCAAACCAAGATATTTTTTTAGTGTTGAGCACGACTACTTTATCAGGAATATAAATTGTAACTTACTAGAAAATCATTATTTTGGAATCAGGTTTGTATCTAACTCGAAAATTTGGATAAGTTTTGAGTTAGATACTGCATGCAAAGCGAGTCAGTATTTTTAAACAATTGTTGGTGTAATGGTTTTGCGATCGATAAATTGTGTATTCGTCCGCCATCCATTTGTACATCCGACATTGCGTTGAACACGTAGGTTGCACTACATCACGTAATGGAGAGAGGTCAATAAAATGATACGGATGTGTTATCTCTATCACCGATACGACACAAGCTCACAGTCCTTAACATATATAGTTCTGTAATACACATGACCATATCAGCCGAATGAAGTCCATTGCTGGACATAGGCTTCCCCAAGGCTCTAGACATGGACCGATCCTGAGCCACCCGCATCCGTCAGACGCCCGCTATCCCAACAGGATCGGAAGTCCACATTGCGGGAGGCCTAACTTTGAAATACACATACTAAAGATTAATCAAAAAAACTCAAGAAGGGACAAGAGTGCACTAAGTAACAAACAGGTACTTCAATGGTACCCCACTTCAAATTACAGCATGAAACCAATGTCCAAATGAATTCGTTTCTGTTTAATTTTCCCGAAATTACTTATATTATTTATTACTTTTTTATTTTGCCCCAAATTACTGTAAATAAAGGCGAGGTTACACGGCTTTATCGTTTATAATATTTTCATCAAAGGACGCCTCTCATATTCACTTTATGAGAACGGCCATGTGACCCTTGGTACTCAGCAATATGATAATGTTATCCGATCTCATGTTGTGAACTAGATTGCTTTATTATTTTTGTTGGTACGCCTGAAGTGAGTCATCATTGTATTAAAACATTAGTTTCTGCCCGCTGCCCTTCCCAAGTGGATGTCAGTTATAGTGGAAATAGGTAGCCTATGAGTTATTCTGATGTGTAGCTATTACTGCAACCTTTCATCACAATCTTTCCAGAAGGTTTTTCTTAAAACAGTAGGAATCATCGAACCAATCTCATAAAATTTCGTATTTGTAGTAGTTTAAGAATTTCTGATACTGAAATCGGTCTCCAAACAACAGTTTTGTATGAATTAGCCATGTGATTGGACGTTTGTCTATTTTAAACCACAAAGGCACATAATATAAAGAAGCTTTGACTTTCCGAAGGAAGGGTGCTGACTTTCCTTTCAGCCTAAATCTGGCAAAAAATTGTAAAATAATGCTATTTCACAAATAGCACTTTTCTTGTAAGATCCAGTTCGCATAATATTTTAAGTTAAAAAACCATTACGGATAATTAAAATAAATACTCAGACCACAGCGCTTTCGGCTCAACAATATTGAGAGCCTTTTGTGACAGAATGCCGGAAACTTTAAATCAATCATAAAATAAGGCAGCGATAGTCCAGTGGAAAGATGGACAGAGTCTAAGTTCGAATCCATGGTCCACATCAATAACATTTCGAAGTTTTGTGCGTATTTAAGATAAAAATAAATCTAGCAAGAAGTTAAAAAAATAACTTTAATAGTTTAATTCCAATTTGGACTTCAAAGTGGAAAGCCAAATATTTGAAGTCACCATTTTCAGTATCTGTAAATAATTATTATAAAATGAAGTCCGCTTTCCTTTTTGTCTGTATGAACGCGACAAACTCAAAATCTGCCACACGGATCTTTGAACAGTTTTGTCCCTTAGATGGTTTGGTTCCTGAGAAAGGTTTAGATGTATAATTTATGCGGGCGAGCAAAGTGTAGTGTAACTGTTATCGGCAATTTCATATTATGTGTGGATGTAATACTTTTCTGTTAAGGATGTGACGTATAAGTAAACAGCTTCGATAAATTGATAAAGTAGGTTATATTGATCTGCAAGTTATCAGTTGATAACCGTTTGCTTCGAGAGTGCCGGGATTACAGATGATAACACGTATAAGTTATTTGACTATCTAATTGCGTTATGTCGGCAGTGTCAGTAGTGACTCATTTTACGACATAGTTATTCGCTAAATGTGAGAGCTTTTATGAGTATGCTAGGGACCCTTGACGTAGGTACCTATTTAATCGTTTTTTTACTGTCTGCCTCTGTGGTCCAATGTTTTGTTGTCTGCCTGTGATTTCAAAATAACTATATTTTTCAAGTGCATATAGCTAGTAACAACATACGAATTCATACATTTTTGTTTGTCTGTCTGTCTTTCTGTTTGTCCGGAATGGCTGAAACGATTTTAATAGAACTTTCACTGAAACGTAGAGGATTTTATAGGGACAACATATAAAGCATAATTTGACCCAGTAGGTGGCGCTGATGTCGCCATACCGAAAGAAACGCGCATGAAACCGCAAGCAACAGCTAGTCAATTAAAAAACGAAAAAAGCTTAAAACGATTGATAGATTCAATTTTTTAGTGCAATTTATTTAATAGCAGTTACGTAATATGGATAACGTGAGAGCAATAAAGTTATCTCTATTACTTTTATCTCTCAGTTCATTGTTTTTCACACGAATAATTTATTTAACGACCAGACTCTTGAATGGCTTTGTATTTTACTAAGCATCTGACATTATGATAGATTCGATAGATGCGAAGTTCATGCAGAAAATTATCGAATTTAAAAAATATAATTTGTGATTCTGCAGATTTTTTTGTGGCAACACTGGAGCCTGAAATATTTCGATTCATGACCTTTTCCTTTTGGCCTTTTCCTTCGAAAATATACACAAAAAGCCATTACTAAACAATTCTGGGCTAAATGGATGCAGAATGATTTCAGTTTTTAACACACTTTTATTAGGTCGACCTGTATGTAACTAGATAGATAGATAGATAGATAGATAATTTTTTATTGTACACCACAAGTCACATTACAGAGTTAAAAGAGAACAAGAAGAAGTTTACAAATACAATGCACAATGGGCGGCCTTATCACTAAAAGCGATTTCTTCCAGGCAACCTTTGGATGGAAAGAAATAGATTAGGGAAATAGAATTATAAAATGGTGGAGTAATAAAGTTCCTTGCTAAATAAAGGTAAACATACATATATTACGTAAATACAGAAACATATAATATACATACATACATACATACATACATATATACATACATACATACATACATACATACATACATACATCCATACATACAAACATACATACATAAATACATACGCACATAACACATTATAGATATTATAGTCACAATACGCTATTGACACTGACTAGCTACTAGATAGGAAATGCTGATTTATTGCCTTTTTAAATATGCCTAATGACTTTGCTTGCCTAATTTCAAGAGGCAACGCATTCCACGAGCGCACTGCCGGGACAGCAAAGGATTTACTATGATAATTTGTTGAATGCGTTGGCATTTGCAGCCTCAGATTCTATGACAACCTTAGAAACCTTGCATGTGTGTCATGGAGGAACTTAAAACGTTCTTTGAGATACAAGGGAGTATTAAGATTGAATAAAACATTATACAATAATGTAAGAATATGAGTATTCCTGCGAAAACGAATAGGGAGCCACTTGAGTTTGTTACGAAATTCTGATACATGATCATATTTGCGAAGACCAAATATGAATCTGATACAAAAGTTTTGGAGACGCTCAAGTTTGTCAAGTTGCTGTTCAGTGAGATCAAGATAGCTGACATCGGCATAGTCGAGTACTGAGAGGAGTAAAGATTGAGCAAGCGCAATTTTAGTGGCTGTTGGAAGAAAATTCCGAAGCCTACGTAACGACCCCGCTGACGCAAACAACTTACTCCTCTCCTGAATTTGATGTCCCCAAGTTAAAGTGCTATCCAGATAAATGCCCAGATTCTTTACATGGTCGGTACATTCTAGAATATTGCCGTCGAATTTAATCTCAGGCAACATAAACCAATTGACCTTCGAGATCATCCTGGGACTGCCGATGAGAACAATCTGCGTTTTTAAAGGATTAACCTTGAGGCCATACTTTTTGTTCCAATCACAAATTTGCTTTAAGTCAGTATTTATAGAAGCAAACGCATCTGCTACTGATTCTAGAGGTGCCTGGGCGTAAATTTGTAAATCATCTGCGTAAAGGTGGTAGGACGAAAATAACTTATGGGATATTGAATTTATAATAATTGCGAAAAGTAACGGAGATAGAACGCCACCCTGCGGTACGCCGGCAGTTGTATTACACCATGAAGAATATGTTTCCTCAACGTGTATACGTTGTCGGCGACCGAACAGATAACTATGAAACCAGTCAATCACCGTTGGAGATATGTTAATAGAGCGAAGTATGCCAAGTAGGATGTGGAAATCCACGGTATTGAAAGCGTTGCTAAAGTCGAGTAAGGAAAGTAGCGTGAGCTTTGCACTATCCATACCCATTCGTATCTCATCAGTGATATGTACCAATGCCGTGGTAGTACTATGTCCAGGACGAAAGCCGGATTGGTAGGGATTTAGAAGAGCATTTTAGAAAGGAATGTGCATAGTTGTTTATGTATAAGACGCTCTAGGACTTTGGAAAGGAAGAGTAGTATGGATATAGGACGGTAATCAGAGAAGGAACAGGGTTTTGGATTTTTAGAGAGAGGAATTATTTGCGCATCCTTCCATGCTGAAGGAAAGATTCCGCTTGTAATTGAGTAATTTAATATATGACAGAGGACAGAAAAGATTTCATCGAGGATAGGAAGGATCATGTTTCGGCTGATACAATCACTACCAACAGCATTGGACGAGATTGAAATTTTGCTCTTTTTAACATTACAACCGGTAAATTGCTCGAAAACAAAAGATGAATATTTGGGAGTTGGAATACTTGAAAGATCTAGTAAAGTATTCGTTTTAGTAGTCCCATCGAAATTGGACGAAGTAGTGAAATGAACATTGAGTGAATTAATATTGATGTCTTTGGATGTCACGTCAATTCGTGACTTTCCCACTTCCAGACTTTTGAGAAATTTCCAGACTTTAGCTGGGTCTTCGTTTTGGACAGAATTATGGATATGTTGGCGTTGTGCTATCCTACACACCTTATTGCAGAGATTTCTTACACTAACATATTTATCCAAATTAAACGCAGTTGGTTGTAGCTTATACCTTGTCTTGGCTGCAGCTTTTTTGGACATAATTTTTTTTATTTCATCAGTAAGCCAAGGTGCCGGTAGGTGTTTCAGCCGTATGGCACGGATTGGTGCGTGTTTGTCATAAAGCTGAATTGTTTTAGTCGTAAAAATTTGGACTTTAGTGTCTACATCATTTGATGAAAACAAGGATGACCAATCAATGTTACGAGCATCCTCGCAGAGCTGCGATCGATCCATTCCACTGAAATTGCGCTGCATTATAATCCTCGGTTTTGCCTTAGGGGGGCGTAATTTATATGAAATATAGAGCAAGTCATGATAGGAGAATGCATCAGCTGAGCATTGACCATGCTTATGAACAAGATTAGGAGAAAAAACGAAAATAAGATCGAGTAGAGAAGGAACAGAGTTTGGAAAGTGATGAGTGGCATTAAGAGGCAGAATAGTTAAGTTGCTAGATTCAACAATACTCTTAAGCGAGGATGCACGTTGGTCCTGTCTTAAAATGCAAGTATTAAAATCTCCCATTATGACTGTATGGTTAGGAAGGTATTAAACTTTCTAGAATATGTTCGAAAGATGAAAAGAAGTTACCGCGTAATGAAGGGGAGTAATAAACACCTAGAAGAACTTTAGAGTGATTCAATTCCACTTCTAAAAAGAGATGCTCGCCGGCGTTTGGAGGTGGAGGCTGTTCTGAGATGCTAACTATACTAAAAGGTATTTGATGACGTAGGTAAATTGCGACACCACCGGCACCCCCAACCGCACGGTCATTTCTAATTAGACGGAAACCAGGAAGAGAATAAGAAATAGATGGTAGACATGGTTTAAGCCATGACTCCGAGACAAGAATAGCGTGTATGTTCATACAGTCAAAGGTGGTCAGCATATCAGAGAAATGAGCTGGAATACTTTGTGCATTTATATGGACTACATTAAGGTTTCCTGGCACGTCAGAAAACTGAGACTGAAGAGTTTCAGCAAGTGTAGGCAAACTATTGAAGCTGTCATCAAGGCTAGAAGCAGTTAAAAAACTTTCATCACTAGTTGTACTATTACACATTAATGTACGTATACAAATAAATATAAATTAAATTAATAGTAAATAAATAAATATAATATACAAAAATTTTACGAAAAGAAATAAATATTTATAAATATATATATAGATATTTAAACTAAATAGACTAAGATCTTTCAATCCACCCGCCAGTTGCGTGTTAAAGAAATTAGACAGTTACACAATACGAACTCTTAACTAAAACACAAGTAGTACCGGAAAAACAGGAATAAAAAGAGGCAACAATAATAATAAAGATACGACTGGGTGAAATAAATATACAGAGAACAAGAAAAAAGAAACACATAAAAATAAGGGAAAAAAATAAAAATGTTTTTGAACGATTAAAAGCCTTGTATCCAGAAGGGTAGAAAAAGTGATACATGTCAAAGTGATTGTGAAATAAAGAGAAGGTATAATAATAATACGTAAATAATTATTATAAATTTAAAGAAGGTAGATTATCTATGATTGAAAGCAATTCACCCAGTCCGCTAAACAAAACAAAAACAAGATATTCAAGAACCTATTTCTTAGCCGGTGCCGCGGCGCGTCTTGATTTCGCAACGGCAGTCTTCACAGTGGGCTTCTCCGGTTCCGCACTCTTTATCCTGTCGAGATCACTCAAGGACACAATGCGGTGTCGTTGACCATCCGCACCAAGAACAAAGACGGAGCCCTCCCTCGTCCAGCACTTATCCACGCCAAACCGCTCCCGAGCTGCCATAGACGCTGTATGTCGCGCACGGGTCAGGAATTCCGACATTGTTATACCAGCTCCTTTCAAATTGGTCTTGGCAAACCAAACAGTGTCCCGTAGTGACAAACTATGAAGCTTTACAAGAATAGGCCTGGGCTTCTTGCTGGATTGTTGGCGACCCAACCTGTGGCATCGTTTGATGTCTGCTGCTGAGAAGGATTCCACCTTGAGGCGCTGCTTTATTAAATGTACAACCACTTGAGCTGTTTCCTTGTACTTATGCTCCTCAACACCATGCAGAAGAAGTATTTTTCGACGGCCACGCATCTCCATGTTGTCGACCTGGCGTGCAACAGTCTGTAACTGCTCTGAGAAAGACTACATAGTGATCAGTATGAAGTCCTTGAAAGCTTTGAAGTCTTCCACCAGGCTGCCTGTGCTAATCGACGTTTTTTTTTGAAGATCCAGTTCAAATTTTGCCATTCGCTCTTCAAAGTATTGTTGGATGTTCAGTAAAGACATGTCCATGAAGTGTGTCAGTGCTGGTGTTTGACTTAAGTTGTGTTTTAGTGGAGATAACACTTTACTGGCAGGTATTTGATGTTAATTGTATATTTTATGCATAAAATATGTTTAAAATATGTATTAACTATTTTATTTCAATATTTTTTGCTATGATGCAAAAAAACAGCAACTAGGTAATGGAATCTAAGGTAACTAATTTTACCATCTTCCAAGGGTCGTAGCGTAATGAAAATTGGCAGCTGTATGTAGTTCTGATGACAATACAATAATATGGTACTGTCAAACTGATCTGATGATGGAGCCGGAAGATTTGAACTGGAACTTCATGATGGAAAATCGTATCATAGCTGTTTTGGATTTCTTAGAAAAGTTTTGTAATGAACTTTGAACACGATTAGGTTTCAAGTTCTGATGATGAAGCCGGAAGATAGGTACTGGCATTCCATGATGGATTATCGTATCATAGTCGTGTTTGCACTTGTGAGAAAGACCACGTAATGGAATTTGAACATGATCACTGATCAGGTTTCAAGGTTATGACAAACCTATTATAAGTATATTGAATAGTGTAAATATTGACATAAGTGCCTGTATGAAATGTATATAGACCTGTACATGGAGAGTGTAAATAGAATAATATTGATAATTATATCTGTATACGATGTATGTTTTGAGACCAAAAAGTATAAAATAAATTAATAGTTAAAAAAACACTAGAAAACACGCTTTTATAAGTGCACGTAAAAGCAAAAATTTAATTATGGATCGTTCATGTTCTCTCTATTTTTGGGCTGAAGTGTAAACTTTGTGCTTTTAATGATTCCCACAAAGGCTGACGAGATTAAGTGGAAGTCGTCAGTGACGCGTTCCTCATGTACTCCACGCGTCTTTGAATCATTTAATTCTTTGATTTGACTACACTAAGAAACAAAACTACCAAAGCTCTTTTTCAAAGTCCAGAGGTAGAGTACAGTAATCTATGGACTACTTACCTTTAGCTACCTTTATCGGATGATTTTGAACTGCTACTTCCATGTAATATAATATATGTTAATAAATACTGTATTTCAAAAAGTATGTAGGTTGATATACTCGTTAATAAATTCATGGTGTTTTTTGAGCAATACACGGTGTGCTACAGTCTATGTAAATTTGAATAGAACAATGCATGCCTCATGTATGTACGGGTTAATAATTACTGTTCGGTCACGTGTTACAGCGCGTTTTATTTTACCATTCAGAAATATAAACAAACTAGATGATGCCCACGGTTACACCCGCGTTATTTAAGGCTACTGCTCCGCTCCCGTCGCTTATAGCGTGATGTTATATAGCCTATAGCCTTCCTCGATAAATGGGCTATCTAACACGGAAAGAATTTTCCAAATCGGACCAGTAGTTCCTGAGATTAGCGCGTTCAACCAAACAAACAAACAAACTCTTCAGCTTTATATTTTAGTATATGTGTTAAAAATTTCTGTACAGAAGATGAATATAATAAGTTTATGCATGGTAATTCCACGTTTTATAATATATTTTTATAGACTGACTTCATGTATATATACTTCAGACTAGACGAGAAGCAGCAATAGCCTAGTGGCGATACCAACAAAATACCATGCTGACCTCGTCCGAACCCGATAATCTTGGCGTGCCGTGAGAACACGTTAAGCCATCGGTTCCAGCTGTGAAGATTGTTGATAGTTGTTTTTTAAATCAGTATTCTTGAATATACTGAAACTGGTCTAAGCCACGAAAAATGTCTGTTCCTTTGGGTTGCGGAGAGCAAAAGGCAAAACTCTTGGGTGTAACCGGTGATTGGACATTGCATGTGGTGAGTTCCATTTTTAACACGCGACTCTAAATAAGATCTACTAAATGAACCCGCGTTAATTTAGGGCTGCTGCTCGACATCTGTGACTCATAGCGTGATTGTAAAGCGTCCGTCGAAAAATGGGCTGTCTAACACAAAAAAAATCGAAGCAGTAGTTCCTGAGATTAGCGCGTTCAAGCAAACAAACAAACAAACTCTTCAGCTTTATAATATTAGTATAGATGTGATTTTACTGACACAAGTTGTTACTTTCCGTCTGAGTAATATATATTATTTATGTCCATTTTTATTTCCGGGGTAAATTTTGCGTGGCAAGAAGTCTCAAACAAAATTAACATTTTATTTATTTAAATTTTCATCGCGTTCAGAAACTTTTACTCTGATTTTTGTATATTATTTAAGTTACAAATATTTTCAGATACGCTATTTTAAACTGCATTTCCAAACAACGGTAATAAAAATGGCAATACTGTCTTCAAAAAATGCTCAACAAAAACATCCGAAACAATTTGTTAGTTACAAATAAATAAAGTTGACGTGAAGCACTAAAAACTATTAACAATAAAACATTAGTTTAACATAAAATTATTTTGAACAAAAATATAGTCCGCGGCGCTCTAAAAGGAATTATTGAAGCGTTTTATCTAGTTGCCTGGAAGAGATCGCCCTTGGCGATAAGGCCGCAATGTACTTTATTTTGGTGTACAATAAAGTATATATCTATCTATCTACCTAAATTGTAGTTTGTACGTGATTCAGTGTAAATGCTGTAGGAATGTAAACTCATTAGCATTGATGGTCTTCATAAATTTTCTGTACCTATATATAAAATTCTTGCGTTACTGTCTGACTAACAGATAAGGTACATACAGCCAAAACTATTGGGCCCAAGTAGCTGATATTTGTCATTGATTTTCCTTAGGGGCTGTAGATGTGCACTAAAGGCCATTTTCAATATTCGATCCATACATGGATTTTGAGATTCGAGATTCTTGTTTGACATAATTTGTATGGAGCTTATGTCAAAAACGAATCTAAAATCTACAGATCTATCTATAGATCAAATATTGAATTCCGTAGTAAAAAGGATTGCCCACAGTTCCCACGGGAACAATGAAACGATTAGGTATATTGAAGTAAAATGTGCGGGCATAGGTGCGGGCATCCTCTCGTGTCTCTATAAATTGCCTATTTGAGTGATATCTACTTTTTATGACATTTTTTTATGTCTACTTCTGATCATGCGTGCATAGATTTAAGCCTATTTTCAATATTCTTGACTGGATTTGGCTAACGAGGATATATATTTTCGAGTTTCGTAGCTCACGACCCTACGGTAGCCTGACTGATGATTTTTGAGGAACATAGTAAGTTAGTGTCCTAAAGACTCTTTTGCGTAGCTATGAGTAACCTTGCTAGTGTTATAATAAAAAAATATAAACTGAAAACAATATCTATAATAACACAGAGTATTTTATTGTTTACCATAACTACATACATAGACTCACGCCTTTTTCCCCGAAGGGGTAGGCAGAGGCATATTAAACGCCCACTTTTCGCCAGTGTTTTGATCCCACGTAATAGGTGGCGAGCCTATTGCCGCTTATTTGGACATTTTGTTTGCCAGAGCCTCGTCCGTTGATCGGCAGGTGCACCACTTGCAGGTGAGGTTTGCTTGGGACCCTAAGTTCTTGGTGGGAACCCTATGCACCCTCAATAAATACATTTGATTTAACCCTATACTTATGTTACCTCAATGTATACTAAGGTTCCGTACAGAAATATTTATTTTTGTGTTTTCCTCTTAGTCTTAATTCAAACTTGTCCGTCCGTAGACTTGCTTCAAAAGGATACCAATGACTTCTAGCATAACTACTTACTTAATATGAACATTTTTTACGTGTTTATTACTAAAATGTTTGAGCCCAATATTACCAGTTATTTTCGTCTATTTGTATTATTATTATCGCACATTTACCTGAGGCGAAAGCCATTAGTAACAGGTGTGTAAATCTTGTAGCCAACGGAAAAATCTAGAAAATTTCGAAATACTTCCCAAGGGAACGCTCGAGAATTTTGTACGTTAGAACGGTGCCAGACATTCGACTACAACAAGCAACAGAATAGTTGTAACTGATCAAAGCAAAATAAAATTATTGGCATGATGTTAATGGTTCAAAAAATCTTCTACCGATGGCAACGAGTAGAAACAAATAAATCACGGGACAAATAGTTTTTAATTTATTAGTTAATCAATTATTTCATGTTGCCTCTACGTGATGTCGAGATTCAGTGTGTCGCACAAGAATGCATTCTAACTATAATAGAAATTCACAATAGTTTTGGCGCACTTCCATTTGTCGAGCTCATGTAGCACTGTCTTTACTCGCTAACAACGACAAATATTTGATCTTGGCTGATGACTTTTAATGTGTAGTTTATACATTGAAGTCGTTGGCTCAGAACATTGAACGATAGAGCAGAATTGGACTCCGTCGCCTGGCCAATTTGGTAATATTGCAAGCTCATTGTCATCGCAAAAAAAATTGCAGATGAGTCCGCGGGCAACGGTTTCAATAACATGACTACAATCATTAAATCACAAAATACAACAAAGATTGTATAAATTGAAATTATACTAAGATGTTGACATTTTACTTTTCAAACAATACTCCTAAAACAGTCTATCTATAAAAGCGACGTGCAATCACTTCGAATGTGTACAAACTTCTGCGAATGTCTGAGACCGGCCGTGCATTTTGACTTTGGGCGTACTGAAGTTTCAATCTGTTTTGTTGTATTTGTTTGAAGAACAGTCATTACGTTCACGGTAGGATTTTCTTTAAAAACATTAATTGTGTTTGCATAACAATAGAATAATTATTTATTTCATATTTATGTAGGATAACTGAGATTATTTTGTTCTCGGCAAAAAATATTGACAACCTAGTTAGATTTCGGGAGCGACGAATTGTGTTTTTAAAAATAGAAATAAAAATTAATATTTAAAGAATCGAAATAAGATTTTATTATTTACGACTCGAGCTCACAGAGTTTGATGTAAGACTAAGACTTAAAACATATTCATTAATCAATTCTAATGCAATGGAAACTTAAAACTATCTTACGAACTACGGTTACAATAACAAGTCGCCCGGGTGGGCCGACTGATAAGAAAAGTGCTGCGTTTGGCTCTACCGCAGCGTGAGAGCTTAAGGCTCCGCAACAATGATGGGTTAGGCATATAACTAGGTTAAGGCTCTGCTACACTAATGGGTTAGGAATATAACTCCTCCCCCCTTGGACCGAAGTTATCGGAAAAGCAGCGTTTTTTCGAGAACTTCGTAAAGTCCTTTGAACAAGATGTTACATACTGGGTATATATGATTACAATTAAATTACTTAAACTGAGAATAATGGAGTTAACCCACTAATAATAAGGGTCTCTGATTAACTCTATTTTCCTCCAGGTGTGCCGGATTGTTTTCAGTTTCTTTTGAATGACAATCCTGCTTCTTACAAACCTTTGCTTTTATTACAGAAAAGTACTTATACAGAATTACGACTAATGACAGTAAAACGACAATCGCGTACAACGAGTAAATGGCGACACTATTTGTTTCACTTGTTTCACTTTTTACACTGGTTACACTTTTCTTCAGTATGTAGTTCAGATGTCGAATGTCATCCAATTTAACTCCTTTCAGGTCTACAGGTTCCATATCTACAGCATCTGAGGTTTGTTTCCGTAAATCAGGTAAGTTAATGATGGGCGTAGGCATATATCCCGTCTGTAGAGAGTAAGAACGCCGCCTTTGGATTTGGATAGTGTCTATGGTGACATCGCATTGCTCCCCTATGGTTATAATGTATGTTCCCCGTATACGCTCCTTTGTATCGTCATTGTCACAAGTTTGAGATATGAGTTTGTCATATTTGGAATATACTATCCAACTATTTGGGGCAATTCTTTCGATTTTCAGGTTTTCAGACTCTACCCGGCGTGATGAACAGCGTGAGGGGTTATAGTGATACTTCATGAGTTGTTCGATACATGTTTCTTCCGCATATTGAACCAATTTATTTTCAGAGCAAAGATATTCTTTAGCTGTAATCTCCTGGCACGGTTGCTCGATCGGGCGGTATCGAACACCTTCTACTAATAGGTAAGGGAATTCAGGAATAACAATAAAGGTCTGGTTACTGGAATCGTTTGACATAGGAAGGGAGTACAATTTGTAGTAATTATAAGTAGCATTATCAATAAGTGGAACTTCTATAATAAACGTTATTTCGTTATGCTTAGAGTAAGATTTTACAGACAATGATTCCTCTATATTCATTAAATTTTGTTCATTTATAGAATACATTAGGTTATCATATTTGCCAATATGTTTCAACAAATCTAATAATTCAGCAGAATTAATAATAGACTTATGTAAAACGGACACTTTACTAAATGCTAAGGCTGTTTCTATTTCACTTAATTTTATATAGATAGTCCTAAAGTTTACTATAAATTGATTTAGTAATCCAAATACGAAGGTCATATAGATGGAATGATTTTCTTTCCCAGTAAGGTCTTTAACAAGATTTTCAATTAATTTTATGCGTGCATTAATTTTCTTATTGTTTTCATCGATTGTTTCAGTAGAGTTCAGAAAGTGATCCAACATTTCAGATATCACAGTAAATTTATTAGAAATTGCTTGTTCTCTGGTTTGGATGTTACTAATTATGTCGTCATACCTAACTGCGTCTTCATGGTCAAGGTTTCCTGTTATAATTTTGATTATGGAGCCTAAAGGATTTATTAACCCACGTTTGTATCTTTTGAAAGGGATTAATTCTCGTAATTTTTCTAGAGTCTCATTTCGAATGTACTCTACTTGTGTTTTAAGGCTCATGAACTCATCCGCGTATGATTTATTCGGGTATATCATTTTACTGAATTCAGAATATTTTTGGACATTGAAAGAAAGATCAGTACTGATGCCTGTAAGGTTGAATATTCTAACTATTGACCATTTGTCATGTTGTATAAACGCCTGACCTAACTTGACCGGGAGAATACCAGGGTTTTGGTTAATCTTTACTGCTTGAAGGGCCTGGTTTGGGGGATGCTGGTTTGGAAGAGCCTGATTCGTCGTTGTCCATATCACCAGGAGTAAACACCACCTGTGGAGGACGTTTTACATTTTTAATTGGGACTTTTGTATCCCTACCTTTAAGTTTTATTGGAACAATATTGCGTTCTATCTGTCCAGTTACGACAGCCTTTTGGAACCTAGGCATATCTTTGGCTTGTCTTTTGTTAACAGCTTTAGCAAAAATTGTTTGTCCTGATTCTAATGCTGGTCCTGATTCGCCGCCTCGCTTATTTTTAATGTTTTCTTTTTGGGTTTTTAACTTTTCTGAAAGATATTTATAAAGTGATTGGGTTCTTTTCTTATGGTCTTTAATTAATTGTTGTTTGTAGGCTTTGTCAAAATCAGAGTCAAATGTGGAATTTAATTCAGTGTGACCAAATACAACTTCGAATGGTGATAAATCTGTAGCGCTGTGTATAGTATTATTGTAAGCCATAACGGAATATGTCATTACAGATGCTGCATCTGTAAATTTTCTGTCATATTTGGCCAATCGGTACAGTTCTATTATTGTGGAGTGAAAACGTTCTATCAATCCCATAGAGTTCGGGTTATTGGGTGTACCTATGTGTAATTTAATTTTATATAAATCTGTCAGTTCTTTTAACAACTCGTTGTTGAACTCAGTTCCAGGATCTGAACTTATTTTCTGAGGAATGCCGTAAAAAGAGAAGTATTTCATAAGTGCTCTAACCACTTCTGGTGTTGACCGTGAAGGAATTTCTATGGCTTGTCCCAATTTACTGAATGCGTCTATTAAGGTCAAATAGTATTTGGATTCTATCGTAAACAAATCGATAAAGATTTCTTGAAATGGTGCATTTTGCGTCTGTGTTAGTTGGAGAGCCGGTTTGATAGGTTTTCTATCGTATTTGGAAGTTTTACATTGTTCACAGGAATTTATGATGGCGGAAACGGTTTCGTTCATATTTGGCCAATAATAAGTACGTCGGATACGTTTGATAGTTTCTGTAATACCACGGTGGCAAGTCTTGCCTTCATGTAGCTTAACCACAATAGCTCTTTGTTCCTGTTCATCCTCAATATAAACCACACGCTCAGTACATTCGTAAAAGTTAACCATACCCTTTTTAAATAACGAAACAATAATATTACTGAAATCTTTTCTATGTTCAGGATTCTCAAAGTAAATGAAGTATTTAGTTTTCGGTTTTATGTAATTCTTTAAAAATTCTTTTATAAGTTCAAGGTTGTGTAGGGGCAAAAATACCTCCAACACTTTTTGTTTGTCCCTAGATATATCTCTCACCTGGGTTTCATTACGGAACCAGCTAAAAATAAGTATCTGGTTTGGCTTTGTATCTATTGCTTCGTTTAGGATAGGTATTCCGTGAGATTCAAGATCTTTAGCCGAATGAATTGTTTGAGTAGAAGTAGATTCAGATGGTATAGGATAATTAGGTGGTTGTTCAACCGTATCTATGTCTGAAATCGTTATAGGACTAGCTGTCGCCGTTCTTTCGGAGTCAGATATTGAAATAGTCTTAGAGTCGTCAGTACTACGTCGTTTTGAAATGTCAGTAATATGTTTAGTCACGTCTTCCAAATAGCTTTGAAGTCTTTTTTCTTTCTCGTCTACGTTAACGATCATTGAACTATCATCGGGTTCGCCGGCTCCTAATGCGTTAAGTTTAATGCGAGATAACGCGTCTGCGTTCACGTTCTGTTTCCCATTTTTATATATGACACAAAAGTCGTATTCTTGCAAGCGCAAACGCCAACGTGTTAACTTGCTATTAGGTTCTTTAAGTTGGTATAGCCAAACTAACGGTCTGTGGTCAGTGTAAATGTCGAATTTATGTCCATATAAATACGGTCGAAAATGTTTCGTGGCCCATACGATTGCTAACAACTCGCGTTCTATAGTACTATATCTTTTTTCGGTATCCGTCAAGGTCCTGCTGGCATAGACTATCGGCTTGTCACCGCCTATAGGGCCTTGTGATAATACAGCGCCAATTGCTACTTCGGACGCGTCGGTTGTTAATACAAACGGTTTAGTCATGTCAGGGTATTGTAAGATTGGAGCATTAATAAGAAGTTCTTTACATTTTTCGAAAGATTCAATATACTTTTGATCGATGACTACTCTCTTACCCTTTTTAAGACAAGCTGTCAATGGCTGCGTAATTTTGGAAAAGTCTTTGATAAACCGTCTATAATAACCCACGAAGCCTAGGAATCGTTTTATTTCGGTCTGTGTCTGTGGTATGGGGTATTTGAGAACTGCTTGTATTTTGTCATTGTTAGGTCGAAGTCCGTCTTTAGTCAGTGTATGTCCTAAGTACTGCACTTCCCTACGTAAAAACTCGGACTTATCCAATTGGATCTTCAGATTCGTTTCACGAAGTCTGTCGAACACGGCACGTAACTTTTTAATATGCTCTAGTAGTCCATTTGAAAATATAAGAATGTCATCTAAATATACTAGGCAATGTATGCCTTGCAAGCCTCTTAGCACGTTATCCATCGTGCGTTGGAAAGTCGCCGGTGCTGTTTTCAGGCCAAATGGCATGCGGAGAAATTCGTAATGACCATTTTGAGTCGAGAAAGCTGTTTTTTCAGTGTCAAAAATTTCAATTTGGTGGAAACCGGAAGCTAAATCTAACGTTGTAAAATAATTGCTTTTACCAAGTTTGTCAAACAAGTCACATATGTTGGGAAGCGGGTACTTATCGTCAATCGTTATGTCATTGAGTCGGCGATAGTCTATAACCATTCTATATTTCACCTTACCGGAAGCATCTGCCTTTTTGGGAACCAAATGTACAGGGGCACTCCATGGCGAATGTGATTCCTGAATCACATTGTCCTTGAGGAGCTTTTCGACCTGAAGTTTGATTTCCTCAGCTTGCGCTGGTGCTTGTCTGTAGGGTTTAATATAAATTGGGTCTTCATTTGTGGTCCTAATATGATGTTTTACCTGATTTGTAAAGGTCAAGGGCAACTCTTCACAGTAAAATATATCCTTATATTCTTTGCATAATTTATTTATTGCGTCACGTTCCTCGTGGTTTAAGTGGTCTAGTCGTAATTTCGATAAATTGTCTGTCAATAGTGAGTCAATCTCAACGTCTGTCAAGTCAGTTGTGGTATTTACTATACACTCATCATTGTGGAATTCGGTAACCTTGAAAGGGGCTGTGATGGTCAATTTCATTCCAAGGTCAGTTGTGTTCTGTATGACAGTGGAGGCAAAATAGTTTTCGCATTTAATTATTGCAGCTGGCATTCGGACACCATCCCGAAACTGCTTGTAATCTAAAATTGCGAGACCATCTTTCTGATTTACAGGAAGTCTAACTCGATATTCCGTGCGCGGATCTAGCTGAAATTCAAGGTCAGCGTTATATACTATGGGGATGTTAACTCCGTTTGTTTTTAGTGTCTTGTCCTTTAAGCATATGTCAGCGCTAAGTCGAGACATAAGGTCCATTCCAATCAGTCCATCATACCTACTGTCAACATTATAGATGTAAAATTTATGGTAGCCACTATCGTTGAAAATCGAGAAAAGAGGAATGTTCGCCACTTCATGATGAATGCTAGAAGCATGTGTACTCGTGACTGTAAATGGTTCATATAGTTTTGATTCAGCGAAATATTCTTCAGCTTTTTCGGGGCTTATGAATGACCTCGTGCTTCCTGTATCCAACATAAATTTACCATCTATATCGGGGATATATATATAAGGATGTCTTAAGTTAGCGTCATAATTAAGCTCTATCATTTCTGGTGTAATTGGATCGAATTTATTTGAAAATTTTGCACATCATTTGAATCTTTGTTACTTTCAGTAGATTGCGGAATATCTAAGTTTTCAGCGTATTCCGCGTCGGGGCACTGATCTGTACAACCATCGCTAGAATACATGTTTGTATAGTCGTAGTCATAGTCGGTCGTCATATTATAATAAGTATAATCATTGTAAGCATCGTTTGGATTATAATATTGTTGATCGTCACCAGAATAAAGCTCATTTACAGGGAAACCTTGTTGTGGTTTTGTCGGTGCTGGGGCTGTTCTCATGGTCGCGTCGCGATCGTTCAAGAGAGCCTTGGGTGGCTGGTAGCCTGAAGGTTGAGGGTGTCTGTAACCTGACTGTCCTACCTGGGGTCTATAGCCAAATTGTTGAGGTTGTTTGGGGCCAAGGACAGGTGGTCTATACCCAAATTGAACCGGAGGCCTGTATCCAAACTGATTCAATGGAGGTCGGAAACCATTCTGCTGATTTGGCATATTTGGGCGTACGAAATTTTGATTAGGTATGCCGAATTTAAATTGAGGTTGATTTGAGAGAGGCCTGAAATTATTATTATATTGCAATGGAGGCTGTGTTAAAATAGGTTTCGGATTTGTTGAATTAAAAACAGGGCCTTTATCGCGTGATGGTAATAACGAACTTTGCGGTCGGTGTTGCAACATCTTACTGCGTAAATTATATTGTTCCTGAAAGTTAACCTCTTCAAGGACATGCTTTAACGCCTCTTCTAATGAATCCGGCTTTTTAATTCGAACAATCCGTACCATATGTTCTGGTAAATTATACAAGAAAACATTAAGCGAAGTATTATTATAAATCACACGCTTAGCTTCTCTTAATGATAAAGAGCTATTCTGATTAACTTTTGACATTAATATCGCACGAATATCCTGTACACGACTGCAAAATTCTAAATATGACTCATTATATTTAATTTTTAGGGTTTCCAACTCTATCGCTACGCACTCCTCACTCCTGGGATCGCCAAAATGTTGAATCAACAAAGATTCTAATTCATTATAAGTATCAAAGTCGCCTCTTTCACTTATAAGGGCTGCCGCTTTCCCTTTTAATTTACTGGTAATTATTTGCATTAAAAATTCATTCCGCTCTACGGTTCCTTGATACCTTTCGATAACAAATTTGCACTTTCGTAAAAATAAACTAAGTAAGTTAGTTTCGCCGCTATATTCAGGAATTAATCTTAACACATCTCGTGGTATCGCTGTCTCCGGTTGAGACATCGATATTAGCGAGGGGGAGCGAGCAGGCACAGCTGCCGCCGCCTCCGCCGTAGATAAAGGAATTTGACCTTGATTCATTTTTGTTTATATTGAAATAAATTTTAAAGTAAAGTAAGTGTAAAAGTACACGTTAAAGTTAATTACAAAAGAAATTAATGAAAAATCTAAATTAAAAGCAATTTGAGTTTAAAATTGCAAGGTTAAATTCTTAATCATATGAAAAACTTATAAAAGAAAATATAGAATATTACTACTTTAATATATTAAAGATATTATTCACTATAATATTACTTGCTAATTATTTAATTTAATTTCTATATTTTCACTATGAAATTTTATAATATGTGAAAATTTTTCATATGATTTTTCAGATTCTATAAAATAAAATCACACTAGAAAAAGACAATGTTAAAATTTTATCAACACAAGAATACACACAGTTAAAATTCTATTAACAAAAATGTGCTGGGAAATTGGGGAGGAAGTAGAAGGGTACTCACTGTCCAACCGCCTTATAAACTAGCACCATCTCTGCTCACCTGCGTTATTTTACGCGATATCTAACTTATTTATTTGGTTCGAGGATTGCCTTGATAGAGTGCCGTACTGATGTTAAGTATGAACAACTCTATGTATAGTCACCACTCGCGAAACACTTTCCTACGTGAGTTTTCCACTTTTCACAGCTTTACACACGCGAAACTTCCGCGAAGGCAACAACCAGCAATCCTACCGGCTGCGCCAGTTAGATTTCGGGAGCGACGAATTGTGTTTTTAAAAATAGAAATAAAAATTAATATTTAAAGAATCGAAATAAGATTTTATTATTTACGACTCGAGCTCACAGAGTTTGATGTAAGACTAAGACTTAAAACATATTCATTAATCAATTCTAATGCAATGGAAACTTAAAACTATCTTACGAACTACGGTTACAATAACAAGTCGCCCGGGTGGGCCGACTGATAAGAAAAGTGCTGCGTTTGGCTCTACCGCAGCGTGAGAGCTTAAGGCTCCGCAACAATGATGGGTTAGGCATATAACTAGGTTAAGGCTCTGCTACACTAATGGGTTAGGAATATAACTACCTTTGGTATTGTTGATTTTTGTTGCATGACTCGGGTTTATATTTTATTCGGATTATGTCTGGAAGCAGCTTTACCTTGCGAACGGATTTGTGTGTTGTCGATTTTTATGTGGACCGAGATATAATCCAGAGAATATTTAGGTATAGGTTTAATTCAACGAAATAAAAACGGATCAAGTGTGTTTCGCAGTTGCTGTGGCACTAAGGAATCAAAGCTCTACATTAATTTTATCCAGATAATCATTGTATTAACTATCTATTGTGGCACTATATTCGTTGATATATCAAGGGTCAAGTTAGCCTACTGCCATCTTCTCCAGTCAGATTATTGCAACTTCACTCTTTTTGCCTCCGCGCAACATTCAGTCATGGCTTTGCAGTGTTGGTAAACTACAGCCTTGGTTCGATATTCCGGTATCTATGGCTCATGAACACTAGGCCAAACTAAATATTCCAAGATTACATTTTTTTTTAAGCAAAACCTACTTTTACTTTGCAGATCAATGAATTAGACCAATACTAGCTGTCGATACCAATACTTCAACGATCGTAGGCAGCAGTTGTCTGAAATATGTTTTTAATAATTCCTTTAATACCGCTGTTATTCAAGAAAGGCATATTCATTTATATACATAAACTTATTATGTATTGCGCTAGAGGGTACCGATGTTAAAAGATTTATTGTCCGTAAATAAAAGATAGCGGGATAATATTTTGTTTTGATTGCTTTCGTTGAGATTATATTTAATATTATTTTTTATTAGTTACGCGGTATGAATTCAGTTCCTTAATCGGCCAGATTAGAAAATAAAGAAAAGAAAGAAAAAGGAACCAATAGATTATAATTACATGGTTAAAAGTGACAAGTTCCCATGCAGTGATCGTTTTGCTTAGTTTGGGATCATATAACGGTTTGTGAGTTGCCCAAGGATATTTTTATTAGTATTAAATATAAGAAAATCATGCTACAAAAATCATCTTAATATATAAAATCCTTGCGTTACTGACTGACTGACAGACACGCTACAGCCGAAACTATTGGGCGCAGGAAGCTGAAATTTGGCACGTATGTTCCTTGGGGACCGTAGGGGTGCACTAAGAAGGGATTTCCCGAAATTCCCACGGGATCGGCCAAAACGGGTAAATTAAAAAAAAATGCAGGCGTAGCTGCTGGCGTCCTCTAGTATAGAAATAATCAAAGAAAATCATACGAGCGATTTACATGTTATTTTTGCACATGTTAATTATAAAAAAATCTAAACATTTGTAACATTGTACTTCGGTTTAAAGGTTTTCATTTAAACTGTAGAAGTGTAACGGGTTCTAGAATTAAAACGCAGGATACACGTACGACGTAGGGTCAGTACGGATAGAGTAGAGGTAATAGGTCAGTATAGACTAGCGGTGCCAGCCTCTCTGTTGGCCCTTTTATATACAGGAGCTCTCCATCAGAGTTGGTGTCGCTACATGACCATATATGGTCAGACTTCGCGAGCACGGACGATGGCCTTCTCTGATTGGCCAAGCATATGAACGGTATTATGACGCACACTCGGTAGGTACCGGAGAGTACTCGGTAGGTATACGTTGCAGAAGTAAAATACAATCGCAACGGGTAGAGTTTATATTCAATTAGACATTTCTCGTTCCATTTAAAGTAGACCATGTGTGAATAAAAAATGAGGCATTGACTATTCAGGGAGCCAAATTATAAACAAAATGTTGTATTTTAAGTAAAATTTTGGGACTTTAGAAGCATAAGTTTTCAATTCTACTTATTTTGATCTTGACGCAGGTAACTAATTTGATTGCTTATTATGTTGTGAAAATCGGCGAAGCCTATACCCAAATTGGACCATGGCAGGCTGATGATGATGATGACTGTTAGTTTTCTGTAAAGTAATTTTTAGAAGTGGCACAGTATTTGGAGTATATTTAGTAGATAGTTAAACTTCTCGCTTGGAGTGTGGAACTTGATCCTAACATCTGTAAAATGACTATCCGTCTAAAACTTACAAACTATGAGCAAGTGAGTATTTTTGGGCTAAACCACTAAACCAATTTCGATGTGATTAAGTATAGACACCGTTCTAAACCAAGAGAGGATATAGGATACCATTTAAAAAAGCTAAATGGCACCGTAATTTTCCAGATAGGCGACGTCTCAGGTTAAGTCAAGAGAGGTTTTTAACAATACTTACATAATCGCCTATGGCATGAAAAGTAATACAGTATAAAACGTCTTTGTTTTCATTCAAACTTTTATGAAAAAAATATCCTTTTTGTTCTGTTTTAACGCACTTCTACTTATCAAAACAATCAGTACAAATATTGCCAAAGAAAAACAAAACGTACATAAATATCGTCCCCGATATACAAAGTGAATATCTACACATGAAATATTTTAAAGCCTCGCACACACTGAGTACACGAGCATAATTATTATGTTTTACCACAACGTACGCGTATCACGACTTGACTTTAAAATTTTATTACTAGGTAATTTATTTAGCTATCTGTATATACAGAGTGTCACAAGACCCATCACCAAGCCGAAGGCTACTTGTTGTGGACATCATGCCAATTCATACTAAACAAAAATAATACCTGGGAGACGATATTTGTTTTAAGGTTTCACATTTTTTAAACCGCAATTAATGCAGTGCTCGATATACCTACTTATCCGTGGGGTCATAGGGCATCTAAAGAACATATTGGCGGGGTAAATGCATCGATTTTGTACCTTATTAGAAAAAATCCATACTAACTTTGAGCCTCAATATCTCCTGAGCCAGTAATTTCCCAGGTATGGTGCCGAAGTAAACAATGTTTGTAGGGATTGGTACAACATGGGATTTCAGTTTTCGTTAAGGGTCTTTTTACACCCTGTATAAAATTCTTGCGTTACCGACTGACTGACCGCCAACGGACAGTCAAAACTATTGGGCACAAGGAGCTGTTTGGTATACATATATGTTCCGTGGGGATCTTAGGGATGCACTTAGAAGGGAATTGCCGAAATTTTTACCGAATCGCAAAGAAACGGTTAAATTAAAATAAAATGTGCGGGCATAGCTGCGGGCAGTATCCTCTAGCTTGTAAATAAAAGTTTACATTATTTAACTAATCTACATATCTTAAAATTACACGTATCGATTCGTCTTTTCAAGAAAGGTATGCTAAGGTGGTTTGGGCACATGGAGAGGATGGATGACGAAGGACTGACCAAGGAGATATATAAGGCAAGTGTGAATGGGAAAGGACGAAGTGGAAGACCTAGACGGACGTTCTGACCAGATTGGAGACATCCTTAAAACAGTAAAAGTTAGAAGTACCCTAAACAGAAGAGCATGTATGAGGAATTTGACGGGAGTGAATGAAGCAAGAGATATATATCCGTAGTCTCTGCCTACCCCTCCGGGAAACAGGCGTGTGCCAATGTATGTACGTATGATTCGTCTTTAATGAAATGCACTGTAATAGCTGTTTTAACACTACGACGAAATGTAACATTGCATTTATCAGTTATCTTTATACCTTTAAAATTGATGTCTGGTGATTAACAATGACACAAGGTAAATCGTTAATAAAATATATTACCGTAATTTGGCACTTATTTTAATAGTAGCTCTGTCTAAATAAATAGACACGTGTAATAATAAAATCCCTACGAAATAGATGGGTGTTCTACCCTTTTTGGGTCTTTTCTAACTTTTTGTTCTAACTATATTTTTTATGAGTATATATGACATAATTATGTATAATTTCACATACTTGTGTGCCGTGGTTGGCTATAACATAACAGAATAATAGCAACAATGTAACGAACGTTAAAGAGTATACCGAAGCTTTTGTTCGCGACCACAGTGGGAACGAAGCTTAAAACAACTCACGCACTATACTTTATCTCTGAGCGACGTCCGTCTGTCAGATATCATGTTCATAAATATTATTTTGTTGCCACTACATCATCAGAACTTGTTAGAATTCCCAAAGATTCATCGTTTTTCTTACGTGATGGAATTACCGAGCGAATGTAGGTATTGTGTATAGATTTATAAGAGATATGTTTGAAATAGAAATATTATTTGTGATAGGTCAAGTCGATTATATCGATTTAGTAACGTTTAGTTTAGTCTATTGTAATTTTTTGACTCTGGTCACACAGTAAGATGACACATCATCCTTCGTTCTTCCCTTGAAAAATTACCTCGTTGTCGTCTTGTACGTAAAATTATCGCCTTTTGAATTAACGCGAATTGAATTAAATTGAGTAAACCGTCTTGAATGCCGCCTGATCTAGTGCTGGCAACGGTAAATAGTGATAAAAGACATTGTGAACTATTGATTGACATTTGCGAAAATTGTGAATCCGGTATCGACGTCCACGTGCCAACGTGTCTTGAAAACGTTTGCAGCTTAATAGCTAAGTATAAGATCCTTCATTCATTTATTTTGGCCAATATACTTGTATGAATGTGTCTAATTTAGCTCAAGCCTGACATCAGTAAAGATATCAGGTAAGTGAAATATAATATTGATAGTTGTAATTTGGATTTCAATTCATCACTATGCAACGCAGTGCATTGTGTCTGGTGCCTTGTCTATCGTGGTCAGGTAGATGTATTACTTCTTCCACTGCGCACCCAGAAAATACCTGCCTGGCTGCGGTAATTCTAGACAAGATATAATCTTCGTGGCAAATTATGAAGATTATTTTTTGTAAAAATATATTCTTGCAAGGGGCTTACTTGTGAGCATAAAAATAAGTATGTGAGACAGTCTACGTATCAGATAAGTACGTTTTTGGCACCGTTTTTTAGAATAAAATTATTGTAAGTTGTGTGGCACACGTCATGCTATTCGTATTAGCGGCTAGCCGTAATCTTTACATTTGAAACGCATTTACACTCTCGCTTTATTTTGCAGAAGGTGGCAAAAGAGTCAAAACTATTTTCGCCATCTACCCCTACATCTTTTTACCTACTTAACCTGCGGAGAAAGAAAAACGTTACGAGAAGAAAAGGTTTCTCTAAAAATAAAACCGCGGTACGTACCCCTACCAAGCATAGGCGGCCATGGACGGCGTAGCACTTCCACTTAGAATTAAATAAATTGTATTTAAATATTATTATTGTTTTTACCCGACTGCGCGACGCAAAGGAGGGTAATGTGTTTATTAGTCTATGTATGTATGTATGTATGCATGTATGTATGTATGTTTGTTTCTATGTGGCGTTCTAGAGACCAAACGCGTAAGCCGATTTTGATTATTCTTACGTCAATCGATTCGTCTTAACCTTGCGAGTGTCACTTAAGACATGACAGTAAAGTAAGTAAAAGAGTGACAGCTGTCATCTGCACGTAAACATTAGCTCCGTATATAAAAAATAATTTATTCATAAAACTGTCCTAGTATTACTGTATAAGTTTATCAGTGCTTTCAAAACCAGTGTAATATTCATGTGAATTACAGAAACTATAAAAAAACAACCCTGATCATCACAAACTTAAAACAAAGTGAAAGTGAAAACATCAATAAATAAAGTATAAAACAACGTCTAGTGTAAACATACTTGAATAATAGAACAGTTCAAAATCGTTAAAAATCTATTAACAACTTATCAGTGCATAAATTCGTAAAGAACAACATCATTCGTAAAGATATCCGTTTTTTCTCTCATTGAAGTTCAAATATTTCAAAATTGATATCCTTCATTGCTACCAACATAAACATCGAATTCATCGATCGCGTTCCAGTTACACAAAATATCAGATGTTAAGCGCAGCTCGCTAGTGTCGACCGCACTATAAGGCAAGATATTCACGACGGAACGAGTCGGTTTTAGTAGTTAAGGCTGGTCATTCATTAAGCCGAAAATTGTCAAAGATGGACTTTCTCGGAAATATTACTTTTCGAAGACCCAGAACTACGACTAACCGATCGAGAGACGATAATGAACTTCATTCAGATACTTTAAATTTTTCAACTAATAGTATGCCTGAGATATCAGATGACGAAGATAATGACCGCATAAGACAGTTAAAGACAGAAATTGAATCGCTTACAGCACAATTAAATAGCGCACACTCTGAGATAGAGAATTTGTCTCTAGAAAATAATACTTTGAAACAGAGGAATGAAGAATTGATAAAACGAAATAATGTATACAAGAAAGTTACGAACAGTCCAATAAAAAATAAAGTAATCACACCGAAAAAGCTGTCAATTTCCAGAAACAACAGCTTTCAAAGGGAGGCTCCCTTTGAAATTGCTTCACCTACGTTGTCCACAAAATGTAACAGTAATATGAAAGAACAAGCAACGAAAAGTTCTGAGAAAGATACACTAAAATTTCTACATAACACGAACAAAGCAGACTCATCTTATACACCGTTTCCTATGTATCGAAATGAAGAAAAAGTGTGTATATTGAGTACAAATAATAAAAATCAGGTTTATTCAATAGCTGCAGACACTTTCAAGACTGATGATATTTGCCATTATGTGAAACCAAATTCTAGCACTGAACAGCTCCTAACTGGAATAAAATCAAAATTGAGACACTTCCAAATGTGTGACTATTGTATTATATTACTAGGAGAAGAAGATTTTAAGACAACATGTAACTACCATAAGATAGTTAAATATATGAGAGATATATTGAGTGATATTAAGCACACTAATGTCATTATTTGCCTACCAACCTACAAGTATGGAGCATTTACAAGTCTATTCAATTTGAGAGTTGAAACATTCAATAATTTGTTATACCAGGATATAACTAACCACTGCCACGCATACATACTTGATAGCAACCGCAATCTCAACACTGACTACAGCATGTTTAATAAGCATACTGGAGCTATTAATAACTATGGACTACGTACTATTTTTAATGATTTATTGACATTAACTAAGGACATTAAGCAGAGTATTGATATTGACATTCAACCAGAAGTAATTGACGATAATAGAAGGATTATGACAACAAACAATTTTTTTCTCGACTAGTCACTTGTATATTTTACATCAAAACATCGCTGGCTTATTATCGAAATCAGATATACTTACAGTCTGTCTTAATGAACTGGAAGATAAAAATATACATGTGGATGTGGTATGCATTACAGAGCATTTTATGATGGAAGGCTATGAAAACCATCTGAATATTCCAAACTATAATCTAGCAGCCTGTTTCAGTAGGAATAAATGCAAGAGAGGCGGTGCTTGTATTATTGTCAAGACTGGACTTAGATGGAAAGAAATTCCAAAAGTAGCCAAAATCTCAACTAGTGGCATGTTCGAATGTTGTGCCATAGAACTAACTGACCACAATATTGTGCTAGTTTGTATATATAGAGTACAGAATACAAAAAACCTCAATTCATGCTTTGAAAAATTTGAACATTTGCTTAGAGAATTAGTGAAAAAGTGTTTTAAAAAGATTGTTATAACAGGCGATTTTAATATAGATTTATTGAAAAGAAACAGTCATTCAATAGAATTTAAAAATTTGTTGTTAAGCTTTAATTTAAAATTAGCTATTAATCAACCCACACGCCTAAAAAGCCAAACGTGTATTGACAATTTTGCGCATAATTTCAGTCAACCATGCAAAGCCAGTGTACTAGAATTGGCTCTATCTGACCACACGGCTCAATTACTTAAATGTCCAGTTGAGAGACAATGTTGCTTAAAGAGATGGCGTACAATAAAGCGCGACTACAGTATAGAAAATATAGTAAAATTTAAAAAATATATTAATTCTTTATCTTTCTCTAATGTATATAAATCCTCTGATACAAATGTAGCGTACAATAATTTCAATGAAATATTTTTATTACTTTATGATCAATGTTTTCCTAAAAAAACTATCTTAGTCAACTCAAATAAACGTAAAACCTGGATATCACGAGGGGTTAAGTTATGTAGCAAAAAGAAACGCCAATTGCTATGGCAATATAGAGTCAAACCATCGCTTTATAATAAAATTAAACTGACAAACTATTCGAAATTATTTAAAAGAATAATAAATCTGACAAAAAGGGTTCAGAATGACTTCAAAATAAAAACATCAATGAACAAGAATAAAACTACCTGGAAATTAATTAATGAATCAAAATTAAATGTCCCGAAAAATTATATATGTCAATTAACTGTAGACAAAATGCAAGTAAGCAACCCTAAAGATATTGCTAATTTATTTAATAATTATTTCGTAGATAAAATAAAATCAATTAATTATCAGTCAAATGCTTCAGTAACCAAATACATATTAGCCAAAAGAGATTCAATGTTCATGCCCCCATGTTTACCACGAGATGTTTTAAAAATAATATATTCTTTAAAAAATACTAGTAGCGTGGGGTATGATGGCATCTGTACAAAAATAGTTAAAGCAGTTGCAAATGAAATATGTGGACCCTTGTATCACGTAATCAATTTAAGCATAAGCGAAGGTATTTTTCCAGCTGCACTTAAAATATCTATAATAAAGCCTTTACATAAAAAAATGTGTAAAGAGTTAATGGAGAATTATAGACCTATTTCTCTTATACCTGTATTTTCTAAGATATTTGAAAAATATTATTATAAACAGTTAAACAAATACTTAGAAAAAAACAACATACTATGCCATGAACAGAAGGGCTTCAGGGAAAATAAAACCATAAACATGGCTATATATGATTTCCTACAGGTGGTACTGAATAATATGGATAAAAATATACCGGTGTCCTCAATATTTTGCGATGTGACCCAGGCTTTTGACTGTGTACAGCACACTACTCTTTTACAAAAACTTGACGCATACGGGATAAGAGGAAACCTACGTAAACTATTTGAATCTTATCTTAGTAACCGGACACAAATCACTCAAATAAGCAGTATAAATGTAAAAAAACAAGAAGTAATATCTTTATCTGAGGCCCGCACGGTAGTACACGGAGTACCACAGGGGAGCGTTCTAGGACCACTTCTCTTTACACTATATATCAATGACTTTCCTAAGGCTACTATACATCCTATGACATTATTCGCTGACGATAGCACAATCACTATAACAAGTAAATCCCGGGACACTTTTGAAAATGATATAAATAATACATTAACCTCAATTATAGATTGGTTAAATAATAATAACTTACAAATTAATCTAAAGAAGACATTAATAATGAATTTTAGCCAACGTTTAACAACTATAAATTTTCACATTAATTATAATAATACCAATATTGACGCAGTAAATACCACGAAGTTTTTAGGATTAACAATCGATAGGGCCCTTAATTGGAAAGCTCATATTGAAAACTTAAGTAAAAGATTAAGCAGTTGTGCATTTGCGTTAAACACTTTATCGCGAACTCTTAGTACAGATACACTACTTACTGCTTATTACGCACTGGCTGAATCTATTATCAGATACGGAATCATATTCTGGGGCAACTCAACAGACAAAGACATTATATTTAAAGCACAAAAGAGATGCCTCAGATCAATGTTTAATTTAAGAATAACGGATAGCTGTCAGCCTTACTTTAAACAATATAGGATACTTACATTGCCATCCTTATATATATTAGAAATGGTTTTGTTCGTAAAACAGAATCCTAATTTATTTTCACGGGTGACAGATATGTTTCCTCGAAACCGGCGTGATAACAGCAAATTATGTCTGAACCCGTCCAAGACTGCACTTATGCGCAAAAGTGTCCTATGCATGGCACCAGTCATATTTAATAAGCTACCTAAGACTTGGAAGGAACTTAACAATACCGAATTTAAAAATAAAATTAAATTGTTTTTGATTAATAAAGCATATTATAATGTTAATGATTATTTGACTGACAAATTCTGATTTATTAATTTTGACATTATATTCTATCTATTATTTTACAATTTATTGATTGACATTATAAAACTAATTTTATTAATGTATAACATTTGCACGTCATCATATATGACAAACATGTCGCACAAAAATAACAATGTACCTACTGTATAACATCTTGCATGCAACTGTACACACATGTTTTTAGCAAATAAATTTTATCTTATCTTATCTTATCTTATAATCAAAATTCACCACAGCGACAACCAGACGCCATATTGTCAAAATGAAAAAAAAATATGTCGATGAACTATGTCAAATGGGGTGTCGTTGAATAAAATTTTAAAATCATATTTAGGTTCCCTTTATCATTTTTCATTTTAAATAATAGTTTAGGATATATAACGATTTAAAGTTGTTTAACGAAACAACCATTCTCGCTAATGTTGTTACTTATTGATTTAAGATTTTACTTCAAGTATAAACAATAAACAAACAAAAAACAGTGAATAATTAAAAAGTATAAAATAAAAAAATATTTAAAGAAAAACAAAAACCCGACTGCGTTTAAAATAATTCAAAAAATTAGGTTTTTGTTTTTCTTTAAATATTTTTTTATTACACTTGTAAATAGACTTTTCGCAAAAATCTAGAAGCTCAGCTTACTGCATGAGCCAACTACGCAATTGTTTTGTCGTTATTCATATTTTATTCTCATAAAATATGATACATTCTCCAGCAAGTACAAAATGATGAGTACATAAATATAGGGCGACTAAATTTTGCAGTATACAGATTTCAAAGCAAATATTGAGGAAAACGCAACCTTAATCATTAAATGTTTCTTGTATGACTCCTTAAGTGTTTTAATAATTGTCAGAATGTCACGTATTTTTAATGGGACGTGAACGCTCGCCTTGTTAGTCTAGGTGTGACAAGGTATAGGAGGATTAGCGGGGTCAAGGAGCAGGAAAAGTTCATTGTACATTGAATAAAACAATCAATAAACAAAATTAACAACCGTAACTCAAATAAGCTGACATTACACTTTCAAAGCGTTTCTAAGGCTGATTATAAAAATAAGGAAGGCACTCTCAATCTTTTAGTACTAAGACCATGTTAAAGTTGCAAATTGTTCATTATTTATTTATATACAGTTTCTTGATTTTATGTGAGTAGATTAGATTTTCCTGCAAAGCTAGGTATGATAATAAATCAAATTAGTTAATTCTTACTTTACCATAGTTTAATGCTGATTTCACTGTTGTTTTTAGGGTTCCGTAGCCAAGAATGGCAAAACACGCAACCCTTATAGATTCACCGCCATGCCTGTCTGTCCGTCTGTTCGTATGTCACAGCCATTTTATTTTATAGGATTTAGTTCATACATTTATGTATCAAACTTATACTGCCTTAGTAGTTTATATAGCAGTAACGTAACCGTTTCGCTTAACATGTCCTCTCTTCATAATATACAGGGTGTTGATTTGCATTTGCAAAATATTTTAAGAGGTGAATATATTTCTATAACTGAATACAATTACATGAAAAAATAAGTCACTAAAAAATGTTTCGTCATCACGCACTTTGGAAATTAACTTGGTGTATTGACCGCCACTGCCGCTCAGCTGATCGCCATTGCAGGTGCCTAACAGCCAATACCCGTCGGGGGGTAGCGAGGAATGCTTCGGTGATATCCCGACCCTCGACACATGGGTACATGAGGAACACGGAACACGGGTTGGTTTTTAGTCAGTAAGAGTCTGACAGTCCCCTTCGCCCTTCCCCCAGGGCGGAGGGACTCCATGAGGATTTTCCAACCCGACACCAAAAAGAAAAAGGTGTCTAACACACACACGCACATATGCCTACAGTGACTGCGCGATTCAGTCTTATTTTGCACAATTTAACAGTTTATTCTGATTTACTATCCAAGTAACATTCAAGGTGCTTCTACACGGTGCATGTAGCTGGAGCAAGTAAAGGTGCGGGTTACACGCGTGGGTAATATGCGCAAGCTTGATCAAGTTACTCGCTTGTACTTGTACATGGTGCAAATAACTGGAGCAAGTAAAGACGCGGGCTACTTGCGCAAGCTGTACCTATGTACAAGTTATTTGTTCGTGTTCGTGGTCAAGAGCTACATGTGCATGCTATTCGCGCGGTAGCTTTATGACTTGAATCGCGTTAAATGTCTCGACGAACGAAAATTATTTTAAAATCATATGTTAAAAATGTAATTTTAATAGATAACATGCGCGAGTGACACGCGCGCGTCGCAGAGCACGCGAATTACTTGCACGGGTGGCTCGCTTTGGTACATGCTCGAGTTTCTGGACCCGCGTATGTTTGTCGTGTGTTTACGGTGCATGTAACCCGCGCAAGTGCCTCAACATGCTCAAGCTACATGCGCCGTGTACAAGCACCCTCAATGAAAATAGGGTTTTATATCATCGCACACTGTTTAAAATAATTTGAGGTTATATACTGTCTATGATGTATTATTAAAATATTTTGCAAATGCATATCAACATCTTGTATTAAAGCTACAAAAACTTTTCACATCACGAAATTCTTCCTTTCAAATAAAGGAATACTGACGTGAATTTCAATACATGTAAGATTCTGTGTTTATTATTATAGGTCGTAAATTTAATTTTGCCTTCAATGTTTAGTTAGTGGCTGAATTATTAATAAAGCAGTGAACAAAGTGTCGCTTCTGAATATTTTTTGTTACGGTATGTTCATCACAATATTATTGAAAATGTATTATTATTAATTATCGCTTCCTAAACGGTGAAAGAAACATTGTGAAGAAATCTGCATGTCTAAATTCACCATAATATTCTCGAAAGACATGAGAAGTTTAAAAAGCTACACTTGATCGATGGAGGGAACTGTAAACCAAATTTAGAAAAGGCACATGCCCGGCTGAGCGCGTGTAAGTCAGTTTGTGTATAGGGCTAATATTGTGTTCTTATTGTATCTTATAACTGTTCAGTACAGCTCTGATGGAACTACAGATATCGTGTTGATAAATATTATACAATATAACCTAAGATAATATAAAATGATCAGCATAATGATTTAAATTTAATCTTAAATAATGAATACCCGTTTCCCGTATAAACCGGCCAATACACTGAAATTTTCTCGCAAAACCTTTAATCTTGGGAATATTGTCGCTTATAAAAATGTAAGCTATCAGAAAACTGTCTATTATAATAAAAAGATTAGAGGACTTAGTTGTATCTGGGGATCAGTACTGTGTACGATATAAAAGCGCAATAAGCTCTACTTAAACTGTAACCGGCGGTGTTATGTACTAAAATCTTGATTATTATAAAATAATTTTGCAGGATTGCCTAATATCCATTACTTTGTGGTTATCAGGTAATGTAGGACCCATCTTTTGATCTGTTTGTAGAAGGGTGAGTGAATGAGTGGTGTTAACAGTTCTTTAAGAATATCGTACGACCGTTTCGGCCATTTTTTATTTTACTGAAAATATTTTCTTCTACCTGTTTATTTGCTAATAGGTATATTTTTAATTAACCTTTACTGTCCCACTGCTCAAAAGTAAAGTGTTCCACTGGGCAAAGAGACATTACAATCCTCCAAGCGTCTGTCATGTGCCAGGGTGGACCTGTTCCTATTGAAGTCATCTTGAGCGTCACGCCATCGTTCTCGGAGTCTGCCTCTATTTTCTTCCGAATCATCAGCACACCACAGACTAGAATAATATTGATTGATTGTCAGCTTTAAAAATCTGCAAGGTCTTCCTCACCTGGTGTTTTAAGATTTTGTTTAGCGGCATAAAATTCTTAAGTAAACGTTAGCTACAAAATGTGTGTTAAGATAAATTTGATTTATCGTTTCGTTGTTGAACGAAATCCACGTATCAGTTTACGTGTTGGGCTCCTTCAATAGCGAAACGTAAATAGCTATATTGTTTTATGGTATTTTGTTGTTCAAGTTCAAATTATTGAAAATTGTCTAATAAACTTTAAGCTTTATTGCCGCGTGAACTTTACATTTAAACCTTCTTCAGAAACATTTGTGAAAACCGAGCGAAAATCCGTATATTATTGTCTGAGTTTACCGCCTTCATACAAACAGAATAAGGCTAAGACTTAACTTTATAATAACATCTATAAATACGGTTCTCACATGAATAATTATAAAAAAAAGAATTAACTCTCCAGTCTAATCAAATTTATCAAAAAACTAGTTTCTGTACGAAGCAGCTTTAGTTCGATCTTCACAGCTCAAAACCAATTTCAATGGTATAGATAAATGTCAGAATATTTAAGCATACTAACTTTTCCGAATGTAAAAAATCTTCTTGACAGCCAGGAACAATAGCATAGCCTATTAACGTACGTACTCTCAAATATACTAATACTGGACTAAACCACATATACATTTTTAAAGCAGCAAATTGGTACCAATGAGTAGGTACAATTGGAAGCCTTAAGAGCTTCACTTCTTTAAAAATATATAATTACTATATATACTGACTATACTATTAAATATTTTAATTCGGTCCACAACATAAAAAAGCAACCAATAATCTACTTACTTAATCGCTCGCCTCTTTCATAGACTCACTTTAATATAACACCTCGTCCAACCGTATCTGGATACTATAAAGTCATCAATATCACCTAGAACCGGGAAATAACGTATTTATAAAAGATTTACGACGATGACTATGCGGTTGCAGACTGCAGTCCGATCGTACGATTCGTGTGCAGAATACTTTATTGAAAAATTGAAACCATACGGTCGACGGTTCGGGTAATAAAACGTTGGATTACAAAATTGTGAAGAATAAAATATATTTATTCATTCTCTCACACTTACCAAATTATCTAATTGTATTATTTGTAGTTAGATTAGGTATGGATCTGAATCCATACCTAACTAACTAAATTAACTAACTGTTTGGAGCTCCTTAGATAGATATTAACATGCAGTATCAATCATAATTATGTTTGTGTGAAGATCAATATGAAAGCCCTTATAAAAGAAAACATCGCACGAATGTGTCCTTTTGAGAATCACTCATTGTCTTTGTCTGGTTATAAATAGGCCACTGGTGCCAAAATGTAGGTATTTCTCCACATTGTTTCGGAAACCAAGCAATGTTTAAGTTTTAGCAGTTAAGTAAATCTATGACAGTCAATACTGTGAGTCAATAGGTACTCTCAAATATCCTGATACTGGTCTAAACAATATAATAATATACATATTTACTACAATTGTATTATACTATATGTACTGATGTTCAGTTAAAGACCTTAAGGGGAATCAAATAAAACCCCTGTAACAGTAACGCTCGGGATATCCAATCGTATGTTTCCATTCATCACGTAGATGCATAAGTACTCCGTAGACTTAAGACTACTAGAACGAAAACCAAATACATAAAAGACTTTGTTACAAACTTACGTGTGTGTAATGCGAGATTAAAGTGGATCGAAGTGAAACGAAGTAAGACTTCGAAGTACATTAATTTTTCGTTATATTACACTACTTGTACGACAAAGTAACTGCTTCCAGAACTCGTATATGTTCCTGTAGAATAAAGTATGTTATGTCAGATTTAAGCACAATCATGTAACCGTATATAAAATGTACATCCTAAGATTTTAAGTCTTGGTTGTGTGTCTTGGTTTGCATGGTGAGTGGATAAAGATGGAAGAACCATTTTAGTGTTATGTTTCAAAAAGTTATTATGGCACTTTTCTTTGATACTCTGTTCTGCCTCTATATTCGTTAGTATTACAAATGTTTTAATTTTAAACTTAAACTAACTTTGGAAAATCCACGCCTTAATATTTCTTTGGACTGCTGTTGTACACCATTAGAAAAATTTAATAATTGATAATTCATTTCATTTATTCATTTAAAAAGACAACTCCCGCATTAGGACTTAATCCTGTGTCGCGGGAGACTTTACAAACATACAACTTACGGACACAATTAAAACCCAGACTCGAAACAACAATTTATGAATCACCCAAAGTGTGGTCTCGTGTGGGGATCGAACCCACAACACTTCAGCGCAGTGTCGAGCGGTGAGGCTGCCGCTTAAGCCACTACGCCAACCGTGCAGTCAATAATTTAAAACAAAGATACCAGATACATTTCCGGAAAGGAAAATGAATAAATAATGTATATTTAGGCAGTTCAAGATTCGGACAACGCATTATTCCAATATACCAATCATATGCACCTTGAGAGAAAATGTTGTGCACCTTAATTGCACAACATTTTCTCTCAATCTAATGCTTAAACACGATTCATTAATCATCGATAAAACGTCCAAAAATTATGAATTGTTAATTGTTTTCAACAACTATTTTTTGATTGATCGTTCCTCCAAAGACAATTAAAAATTGATAAAAAGGAAAGCAACTACAAAGGTCTGAACTTTCGACAACTTTGCCCGCTTTTATTGACAAGTGTTTGATAAATTAAGGTCTTTTTTATAAGCTACGATGTTGGGGCTTTCGTGACGAAGGCTTTTATTGTTGCAATTTTTTTATACATCTTCGAGATTTTGTTTAGGCAGTATTTTGGAAACTATATTGTTATTATGAGACTGGATTCAACAGTGGCCTTATCTGAGTGGAATACGGTTTAGTCGCTTAAAGTATACAAAGTTTTAGTGGTTAAGTTTTGAAGCAATAACAGACAGCTAGGCAGATAGACCTATTTTCATATTTATGATTTCAATTTTTATTCTGACAGTCTACTTCACCAAAACTGTCACATTTTTAAATATGACCATACAATGCTCCTCTACTCCCACTCTGTAATGTTACTGTGTATAACTTTGCGGTGTTTGAGTTTCAGGCGAATACTAAGTTGAGTTTGTATTGTCTTCAGGTATCTGGGCATCCGAAATCCTTTGAAGAGCCGCCACCACTCCACCAAGAGAGTGGTCGTCATCAAGATAGCGCTCATCTGGCTGCTTAGTATGTTCGTGTCTAGTTCTATCACTGTTTTAGGTAATTACTGTACATCTTTATGGTACTATTAATGTCACTAGGATATGGTCTTGCAGAATAACATAAGCTAGCAATTCCTTAGATGATATAAATAATGAAGTTAAGGTGGTATTAGCACATGCGGTATTTTTAACAACAATTAAAACATTTAGGTATATAAAGACGCTACCAAAGATTTGAAATCATGATTATCGCATGAATGTGTACGAATTAAGTTGATTATTTTAATTATTTCTATCTGTTCGTAACAAAGTCATTTTCCATAGAGGGTTTTGATACAATAATCCTTCCACAAACTGGCCTATCTCAAAACATTTCGTTAATAAAGGCGTAATACCGTCACTCAGATTACTAATGCACCACGCGTCTTAAATAACATAAACAACAAGACAATACGGAAACAGAATAGCTGAAAAGATTTTCAATACAAAAATACTTCTTCAAACTGGCCTATATCTTGCAAAACGTTTCATTACTAAAGGTGAAGTAACGTCATTCAAATTACACTAATCCACCACGCGTCTTGAATAACATTTAAACAAATAGACCATGCGGAAAGAGAATACGTGTAGCAACACCCCAAATGTATCACATTACAGATTGTTTTGAAGATGCTCGTCTTACTTTGCTCGAAGTTCAATTAATAATCAAAACACATCAAACTTCTATTGATATTGTCGATCAATGTTGCACGCATTAGAACATTTCTTGATTGATGTTTGACCAATCATTGATCGGAGAATTAAGGCGTTAAAACAGAATGGCTCTTAGTAGACATGACAGACTAATTAGATTGTACTCGTCTATTAAAGTATTTCTGACGAAAATCAATAGTATTTATTAATCGAACGGCCGCGTGCGTTCGACAGGACAGTTAATTAAAAATTATGCTGAGCATAATACGTAGGTACTTTCTTTTTTTCTGAGTAGTAGGGGTAGCTGTGGTCTACCACTATGTCAACTGTTAAATAGTTACTAAATGAATTAAAAAATTATTCAGTTCAAAAATATGTAGCAGAGTTGAAAAAAAGGAAATTTGGCAGTCAATCGCAATGTTGCTTCCCATCATTTTAAAGTTCTTAAGAATCAAACATTTTAACACGATAGAATCGAATTACAAGATTTAATATGTGCATATTATGCACACTTTTTGCATCCGGCATAAATCTTCTACTTCAACGTACCCATAACTTGTAATCCTTTGTTTTATTTTTTAAGTCTCTTGTTAAAGAGCATGATAAGTTAAATTAATTTTATACTATCATGCATCATCATCATCATCAGCCTTTAACATTTCACTGCTGGACTAGGCCTCGCCTTTGAAAGGAGGAATTGGCCTACTATACCACGCTGGCCAAACGGGTTGGTATGGGGTTTGTATCAAGTTTTCCTTCTCTATGTCGCACGAGTGATTGATTTCCACGGGGTAGCCGGGATCGATCACTCGCCGAGCAATTAAAGAGAGATAATTAGGTTGACTTACGGGAAATAAATAAAAAATATCACCAGGAAAGTTTAAACTCGCGTTATAATTCCAGTTATTCGATACAAAAAAGAACTGACGATTAAGGCTAACAGAAGAGACAATTATCCAGGGCGTGGGCGGCGTTGGCACTTCACAGGTCTTCAGATGATCTTGTACTCAACTCGGTGGTGCTGGCCGGAGGAAAGGGGCGAAGCCTCGTGACCGCTGTATATATATAGGGCCGGCGCGGAGGGCCGCGAGGGAACGGCCCACTGCTGTGCGCCACTCGTAGCGAGGCTCGCGGCGCAGGAGCGCGATGTGACGTCACATCTATAAGTTTTTCTTCTATCATACATACATACATATACTTACGCCTTTTCCCCCTCGGGTTAGGCAGAGACAAGGGAACGCCACTTGCTTGAGTATCAAATAAGATAAAGTAAAAATATCGTCCAAGTTCTTATCGAACTTACACCTGTACATAGTTTATTAAAAAAGTCTAATAGAATAGCAAATTATACAAAACGTAATATTGACAATCATATTATTATATTTTCTTGGGTTTACGCGAATGTTACACATTGAAATTAAACTACAGTTTACGGATTTTATCGCGTTATATTGGTTTCACTTGTTATTACATTTAAACCGTATGATCTTAAAACTACATTTTTATTACTAGCCAACGTTTCGAATTCTTTACAGGATTCATGTTAACGGCCGACTGAGGTGGTATTTGTCTTTGTCTTGAATTTAAAAGTTATCTCAAAGTACCCGAACATTTTTCAACTATTGGTGTTACTATCTACGTAGAATGTGCTCACTGTGTCTTGATGTATTCTGGTGACTTTGTACTTCTTGGGTTTCACTAGCCTGATAACAGGGTCCCAACCTGGAGGAACATTCCAACCATCTTCCCTATTGAAATTAGGATGTTTTTTAATTTCAATAGCTTAAACACAAACGCTCGACGAAGTCTGCTGTGTGTAAACATGTAGAACAACGAACCAACCATTACCTGCGATTTGATAAACCACAGATACTCGCAAAAGAACACCGCTTTATTCCAAGAATGATACGAGAAGCTATTGAAATTAAAAAACATCCAATTTTAATAGGGAAGATGGTTAGAATGTTCCTCCAGCTTGGAACCTGTTATCAGGCTAATGAAACCCAAGAAGGACAAAGTCACCAGAATACATCAAGACACAGTGAGCACATTCTGCGTAGATAGTGACACCAATAGTTGAAAAATGTTCGGGTACTTTGAGATAACTTTTAAAATCAAGACAAAGACAAATACCACATTAGTCTGCCGTGAACATGAATCCTGTAAAGAATTCAAAACGTTGGCTAGTAATAAAAATGTAGTTTTTAAATCATTCGGTTTAAATGTAATAACAAGTGAAACCAATATAACGCGATAAAATTCGTAAACTGTAGTTTAATTTCAATCATATTATTGTTAAAAATGAAGTCATTGAAGATTTGTTTTTGTTGAATAAGAATGTGCTTATTTTAATTTACTTCAAAGCTGCAAGCCCAAATAATAATATAGTCAGAAAACAATTCAGATTTACAGATTCCACCGAATTTTATTCCTCGAATTGTAACTACAATTCACATTCGGAAACCCAAGCTCTCTCTATCTCCTACTAGTAATTACAGGCAATTTCCCGGCTAACGATCGATTCATACAATTTCCGCAGTACTGTTAGTTATATAACCATAACGTTTTTGACTGATGAAGCACCTCAAACGTACGTGCCTATTAATTTACAGCATTTGGGTTAGAATTTTGAGGATTTAGTGTTTAGATGTAAATGGTTTTGATATTTCACAATTGGTGTTTATCGTGACGTTTTTTTTATTTATAAATTTTGTTGTCGTGGTTGCGAACTTACATGTCTTGCGAACACAAAAAAGTAACAGCCTAAATTGATCAAAGTCAATTAATAAAAAAATAACCTAAGATTTCCATAAAGACCTTCACGCGTTAATAATTACATACTAATGATTTAAAACAGTTTGAAATATCCTTATATCGGTGATTTGAAAAACCTTAATTATTTTATATACCTGCTTAGTTTATTCTGCGATGGTTGGTATCATTGGTCATTACGTTACGTCCATATATGTATTTGTATACATTTGACACTTCCACCTTTATAACCAAAGCTAGTATTAAGCAAATTTGGTATCACTTTTACCACATTAAACGCCTGAAACTTTAATTCGACTAAACATCTAATTAATAAATTAATTCCCTCATTCTAACTACATCACGTAACAACACCTCAAATACCAATTAAACATAATTAAACTCCAATCAAGAACTTCAAGCAACCGTTGGTTTGTATAGCCACCAATATTCGTCTAGAGCCAAACCGCCAAAGACGCGGTAATTACAAATTAAACTGCAGTTAAAGCTGCGTTCGCATTTGCGACTCCGATTTGGTTAACATGTGTTTACATAATTTTTTAAAAATTATGCTGAGCATAATCCGTTCACATTTGCGATTCATGTGAAACACAACGAAAATAATAAAATAAACATAACGCATTCGTACTGTACGCAAATACCCTTTTTGGTTATTGCTATGGATATTTTCCGCACAGGGATAAATATTACAAATATTCAACCCACGGACACAGAGCAGTACAGGACGCACACAATTTCGAATTAAAATTTGTGTCCCTAAGTGTCACAAAGTGTATCAGATAGGAAAAAGCAAGGCAATAAGGATTTCAACAGACACACAAGATAATCAATTGATTTATCATATATGATTACAGTGTTACGAATGGCGATATTTGAAAATAACGCCATCTATCGGTGAATGAGAGAACTAGAAGAGAACTGATATTTCAGTGTTTCATCTATCCTCTAATAGATGGCGTTGCTGTTGATTACTAGAACAATGCCACAACGCTAGAATGTTTCGACTGTTGCGAGAATGTTCGGGAATACGCAAGAATGAACTAGTTTGTTATCCGGCCGGTATAAATACCGCGTGAACGCGCGAGTCAGGACAGTTCAATTGAATAAGTGAAAGCGATCAAGAAGCGAAGAAGTGCGAAGATTAAGGAAGTCGGAAGTGTTTAGTGGTGTGAAATAGTGTTTTAATAAGTGTGTAATTAAGTGGTATAAAATTGTGTTGTGATGAATAAAGTACAGTTTAGTGGCATAGTGCATTTAATTTATTACCGAACCCCAGCTCGTAACAATAGTTGATGTCTTTTACTATTGTTAGTGTTAACGTTAATCAGTTATTTGGCCGTTTGCCAGTAAAGAAAGCCTTTGTCGCTAGCATTTTTTCCTTAAAATACAAATATATTTTATTTAAACATTTTTGTTGGTACTGTAATCGTGAATATGTAACTAAGGAACGTTTGGCTGATTATTTTTATAATAATACTTGCATTTCTTATTCACCTTTTCTCATCTCGAAGAAAATTATTTTCTAAAAGGCAAAATTTTCGAATTGGTGCGATGAGTTTCATTTGATGTTATTAAAAAAAATCATCTTGAAAATACATTTAATTTCAAACATGAGGATGTTCTGTGTCCGTGTGGTGACAGATTAAGAATACGGAATGTCACCACCCCATATCATCCCATGGGTGTCATTAGAGGCGACAGAGGGAGCATATTATGCAGAGAACAGCACTGTAAGAGAAGGAAAACTTTATACAAACCCTATACCAATCCGTTTGGCCACCGTGGTAAAGAAGGCCAATTCCTCCTTTCAAAGGAGAGGCCTGGTCCAGCAGTGGACTGTTAAAGGCTGATGATGATGATGATGATGTTTTGAGGGTAAATGCGTACATGCAAAGATCCTAAATATTTGAATTATTTGTAAGGAAAATAATTGTGATGGTAAAAATGTTTTAGTTAATATTAATAAGAACAGTTCTTGGATTTCAGATACGTTTAAGTAGCTTTTAGATTAGGCTTTCTAATGTCCAAAGGACATCAAGCCTTTTAGACGTCAGAATTACTAATCTCTAAAGTAAACATTCCTCCGTTTCTCACTGACCGAGAGACAGCGCACAGCTAATAAGCCAGCTATTTAGAATTTAAGCATAATTTTGCATTTCTTTTGGGCACCGTAAGGATGCACTAAGACGGGATTTTCTAAAATTCCCTCAGCATCAGGCAGAAAAATGTTTAAAATAAAGCTCCGGAAAACCTAGTTAGGAAAATACAAAAAAAGCTAACAAGACTCTACCAAAGAGGACTCATTCTCTCGTTTTCTTCCCCAGGTCTAATAAACCGTACAAACACAATGCCGACGCCAGACCTGTACGTGATAAACAATAGACTGTTCTGGATCTTCGGCTCGCTGGTCGCGTTCTACATTCCTATGCTGACGATGGTGGTGTCTTTTACACAAAACGTGTAGATAGTAGTAATCCCTAATTAAACTCTTCTATTTATTAAACACAATAAATAAATATCTTATTATTCAAAACATGTATGTACGTAATAACAGAAAGGAAAATCACTTTCCTCTAGTCCAGAGGAAAGTGGTTTTCCTACACTAAATCAACTACAGCTCAAAACATGGGAGAATGGGAATCTGGCATTTGGCTTCACTTACTACCATCTTCCAACACAGGAACCATGTTGGATGTTGAGACAATCCGTACCTCTATGTTATAAAATTGTTTAACTGATTTTAACTCGATACTTAAACTGTAACTCAAAACGAACTTTGTCAAAGTAAAATAAATCGTCCCTGAAACCTTACTTTTAGAACTAAAACAATTTATAACATACCTTTGGACTTATGTTTTCCAATTCAGCCTATATGAATTATGTGAGGATGCCTCATAAATTCTCTAGGACAGCTTTCCACTAGACAAATGTTTGCATGCCCTAAATCTCTTTGTTAAGAGGGCCGAGTATTTTTGCTCGATCGTTTTTATGACATAGATAGAAGTACACTGGTACTATAATGTCAAATGATGATAGATTTTTAGAGTTTCATGTTTAAATATATTATATTATTACCCCATGATTGCAACATCTCTATTCAGGCGGTTGGCTAGTGGAGAGACCAACAAACTGCTACACAGAAAATCTGATTCATGCTCACGGTCCTAAGCACTTAGAGCCAGTCCACACGGCGCGTTGCGTCTCCGTTGCGTCGACGCAGCGCTGCCTTTGCGTCGTTTTACATACTAATAATCGTAGTGTACACACGGTGCGCTGCGTCGACGCAACGCATACACGACGGAACTCCAGCCCCCGAGACGAAGCGGGCGGGGATGTACACATTGTGACGACGGAACGGCAGCGCTCAGTTGCTTGTGCGTTGACAGAGAGGATACACGGAAGCTCATTTCGTTTTACGTTTACGTTTTTGTATTTAGTTTTATTTGCAGGGTAAAATGAATACCATTGAAGAACTTGACATAGATTACTTGATTACATTGATACAGGAAAGGGAAATTATATGGGACAAGTCAAACGTAGATTTTAAAAATAAAAATTTAAAAACAAAAGCCTGGGAAGAAATATCAAAAGTTTTATTTCCTGATTACGAGAATTTCACAGCTGAACGAAAAAACAAAGTTGGTGAGTTCACAGTACAGATATTTATGTTTTTTTTTTATTTAAGAGGGCTTTCAAGATTTTCTTGCACCGCCAATTCCGCGATCAGTACAAAATTAATATCTCGACACTCTAAAATTTTAAAACTAAGGGAATCTAGATTAGCGTGAGTACTATTTTATTACGTAGCTCAAAACTAACCTAGACTACGCTGAGTAGGTATAAAATATTATTTTTTTACTGATCGCGGAATTGGCGGTGCAAGAAAATCTTGAAAACCCTCTTAATACAATTATACCTTATTTAGCTGCCAAGGCAGAGTTCCTCTAGTCATAAAATAGGTCGCATATTGCTGTCTTATGACATTCGGTGCTGTCTGTTCTTCATGTGCGGGTTGTATTGGGAGAAATTCATCAACACTTATAGCAAATTTATCTCTTTGTCTAAAACCATCTCGATCAGCGACAAAATTGTGTAATACACAACATGCTTTTATAATGTCAGTAGCGAAGTCATAGGACACGTCTATCGGTCTGTGAAAAATGCGCCATTTGTTAGCCATAATCCCAAAAGCGCATTCGACATATCTTCTGGCTCTGCTTAGACGGTAATTGAAAACCTTTTGTTGTAAGTCGAGATTTTGACCGCCATATGGACACATAATATGTTTGCTCAGTCCAAAAGCTTCGTCACCCACAAATACATACGGGGTTGGTATATTGCTACCAGAGAGTGGCTGGGGTTGAGGTAGTGGTAAGTTGTTGTTAATCATTAGCTCGTACAGTTTAGAATTTTGTAATATGGTTGAATCGCATTCTTTTCCGTATGCACCGATGTCGACAAATACGAATTTGTAATTTGAATCCACAATAGCTAGCAACACAATCGAAGAAAAGGCTTTATAATTAAAAAAAAGTGAGCCACTATTTGCAGGATTACACACGCGGATGTGTTTGCCGTCGATGGCACCAACACAGTGAGGAAAATTTGCCTTTACATCAAAACCCCTCGCTATTGTTTGGAAACTTTCAGTTGTCAGTTCAGGGATATTGTCTCGAAGAAGATTGGTCCATATAGCACGACAAACTCTTTGTATCATATATGCAATAGTAGATTTTCACCGTTTGAATTTGAAATGTAAATCAGTTATTGAATTTCCACTTCCTAGGTATCTGAAACGAAAATAATTATTATAATATGCATTTATGAGATAGATAGATACCCGAAAAAAAATACTGACATATTCAGACATCGATAGCAAATAACTTTCTCTATGTAACCAATTAATTCTGGAATCGCGAAAAAATAACAGCTGTTGCATTTTGATTCAGTAGGTATTGATTTTTGTATGTAACAGCTGTTATATTTTCACGATTCCAGAGTTGGTCACATAGTGTTTGTTAACGATATCTGAATATGTCATTAAATTTTATCGAGTAATTCACGATGTATAAATTATTAAATCATGTTTACTATTGGTTTTGCAGGTAATGATTTAATAAAGAAATGGAGAAGTGTAAAAGATAATTACTTCAGATATTAAAAAAAAATAAAAGAAGCATCAAAATCGGGCTCGGGCGCTACGAAACTGAAGAAGTATCATTTATATAATCAACTTATTTTTTTGAGAAAAGTGGAACAAAATGCCACCGAATCTAGCTTAGACTCGCCTAGAGAAATCAACAATGAATCTACGTCTACAAATGATGAAATTACCACAGACAACACTCCGCGCTATGTTCCAGTCGCGCGCAAAAGGGCAATGCAAATGGATGAGTTTGAAAGAGAAGGACTAAAACTTCTCAAGGAGCCGGAAAATCGCCATATGTCCTTTTTCAGAGCTATATTGCCATCTATTCAAGAATTTTCCGACCGAGAAACTCTCCGTTTCCAAAGTAAAGTTATACAAATTATAGATGAAATGCGGTATGGACAAACATCATCATCATATGTGAGTGGCCCATCAACGTCTCACCAACCATCATATGGGTATCAAACAGCAAATTTTCAAAGTACATACATTTCTGATTATAATAATTCAATTACATCTCCAGGAACATCTCAAGCAAGTGAAGAAACTGAATACGATTTTTCTAATTTGTAATTACTGGATGATATCTCTCTTAAATAATGTCTAAACTTAAAATTATGACAATTGCTGATTATTTGTGAGTTGATTACTAATTAAACAAACCAAAAAAACTGTTATATTTTTATTACTTAAATATATTTATGTAGTTACCTTAAAGTAATTCCCAGCATTTCTACTGGTTCCACTGGATTCCTCATATTAGTATAATTTTTTCGTATGTGTGGTTCTAAGGACTTCAATAAACATTCGAAGCTGGATACACTCATTCTAAAAAAATTATAAAACTTCTTTTCGTCTAATAGCAACTCCCGATATTCTACCAAAAAAAACTGTCCATCACGATTTCTTAATGAAATGAAAGGACAGATCCAGTACCGTCTTGTGATCTTGCGTCGATTTCGGCGGTGACGTAGTAATAGGAGCAACGCTAGACGTCTTTTCCGATCCATGATTTGCTATAGACTGACTGCGATATTTTTTCAAAATGCTTGCCGCAACTGAGCGTCGCCGCTGCGCCGACGGAACGTTAAGACTGCGTCATAGTAACGCTGTGTGCTGTGTGTGGCCGGCTATGCGTCAAAATATTTGCGTTGCGACGACGCAACGCAACGCAACGCGCCGTGTGGACTGGCTCTTAGTCACTTGACGAAGTTAAGTGCATGTTAAATTCTTAGTAATCGAATGCATCGTGGATAAACATGCATATCCGAAATATATTCATTACTATGAAATCTACCAACCAGCACTTGGCTAGCACAGCATACTGGCTTGTGATCTAATATTTCTTATACTAGAAGAGGTGTCTGCGCCTAGCAGTAAGCAGTAACGGTCAACATAAATCTGGTCGCAGGGAAACTTAAAACGACGGCGAAATGTAAAAATTAGATTCAACATCTTTTACTTGAACAGTAAAGGATGATTCGCGTTACACCGTGCCGGGGCCGGGCCACGGCCGGGACACGTTTAGGATGATTCACGTTACACCGTGCCGTGTCCGGTCTGGGCCCTGTCCGGGCCCCGTCCGGGTACGGCCGTGGCACGGTCAGATATTCATTGTATTGATTTGTATGAAGTAATTCACGTTAGACCGTGGCCCGGCCGTGGCACGGCCGGGCCACGGCGTCGTAATGTCGGTGGGTATTGTTTCTCTTTCGTCTGTCGCAATCCCTACTTGAACAGACAGACACGGCCGTGCAATCAATGCTCGATGATTCACGTTACACTGGGCCGAGTCGGATAGTCGTATCGAATCCACCGTGCTCCGGCCGGGGTAGGCATTCATGCTACACCGGGCTGTTTCCGAGCATTCATTGCACGGCCGTACCTGTCACTACTGGTTGGATAGCGTCACACGAGGTGATAGTTTGTAATTATTACTAATTAAAATGCAATTCTCACAAATTGAGTTGGCAGCTATCGCCATTGCCATTGACGACGAAGCATTGGAAAAACGAACCGAAAGTAGGTACCAAAAGACGATGGGGTATACACTCTGGTAGCATGCCTGACTAATGACTATGGTGTTAAAATCAAGGGAAACAGGCAGAGGGCGCACAAAGTACCTTTACTACAAGGGTGAGTCGCGGGCGCAGAGGATATTACTGTGTTCAACGTGCACACAAATAACAGATGGAAAATAACACCCTGTGTTCTAAAAATATATTAAAATATGCGTTAATATGTCTTGCTATACGAACATGTATCGTGCTATACCAAAATATATTGTCCGATATCTGTCGACATACTTTGGTGACGTAGTAAAAATATAAGATATAGCTGCGTATGTGGTCACACGCCGCTTACTAAAAAAAATATACCATAATATACCGACCAATAATTAATATATTATAGCTCCGTGTGTTCCGGCCTAAATCATCAACTGCTCTCCGGCCGGGAAACAATACCCACGGCCGGAGCACGGCCGTGGCCCAGCTGTGCTCCGGCCGTGGCACGGCCGTGCCACGGCCTAGTGTGAATTACTTCATACAAGTCAATACTATGAATATTTGACCGTGCCACGACCGTGCCCCGGCCGGGGCCCGGCCCGGACACGGCCTGGTGCAACGTGAATCATCCTTAAATCAACTTCAACTAACTTAATCTCTTCTTCTAACTTCATTTTAATTAGGAGTGTAATTCAACATGCTAAATAGAATATACTCTTACTTTTAATTAAGATTTATATTTGTCATGTAAGGATTATGTATGTAAAGATAATGAGCATAAAGAAATAATTGATTTATACTATTGTAACTTAGTTAAGATAATGCAGACAGCCGCTGAGCGCACGTATACCAGTAAAGATAAACATAAACGTAGTATTATAGGGTTGAACCACCATGTAAGACGTCACCACGTCTTGGCTAGGCAGACCTTCTTAGAATGGAATATGTATGGTAAGCCTTGCAAGGGTTATTATTATGAACAAAGGCGTGCTGCCCGAAAGGACTTCAAAAAAGCACTGAAGTATGTTCATAATAATCCGGAGAAGATTAGGATGTAAATATTGGCTCTTCAAGCGTCGTCCAAAAGTTTCACTAGCTTCTGGACGGAAGTTAAAAAGCTAAACCCTAAGAGTAGCTCACCAGTTAGTGTAGAAGGGGAGATCGATGGTAAGACTATTGCCAAAAAGTTCCAAACGCATTTCTATGTCTCACAACTTACCAATAGGCAGGCGCGAACGGGAGTTTCATTAAGGCAGTGTAGATCTGAGGAGATATTCAACGTCACATCTGATGACGTAATAATAATAAACCAACACATAACCAATTATATTAGATTTCATATTAAACAATAGTCCTTCACATGCTGCGGCTAGTCCACAGCTGCACTTAATAGTGCAGTTGTGGAGGCTCCGCGGCATGTGTCCCACCACATTTTAGATTAAAACTCTCTACGGGCCTCTGCACGTTGGACCTATGTCCCCGTGTAAGCCTTTCAAAGGACCGGGTATTCTTCTAACGTTATTGTTAGAAGAATAGCCGAGATAACAGAGAAACATAATAATAATATTCTACCACATTCACACAACACCATCTAGTCCCAAACTAAGCAGAGCTTGTACTATGGGTACTAGACAATGGAAAAACATACAAACATACTTTTTTTTTGTAAATACATACATATAATATGTAATAAATGTACTAAGAGGAATGAGGCGTGGAAAGTCCCCGGGTCACGATGGATTAAGCGTAGAACATTTGTTGTATGCAGGACAGTATATATCTGAGGTATTGGCTCAATTTTTTTTATATTTGTTCGCGGCTTCAGTACTTGCCGGCTGATCTGATCCGTACGTTAGTTGTTCCTATAGTTAAAAGTAAGACAGGTAATACAAAAAGCATTTCCAATTATAGGCCCATTTCTCTGGCAACCACTGTGGCCAAGGTACATGAACGTCTAATACATGTAAAGTTGAGCCCATCGTTGAAGATTAATGATGGCCAATTTAGTTTCGTCCTGATGTATCAACTGATGTGGCTATTTTCTCTCTGAAACAAGTCGTGTCGCAGTATGTAAGCCAGAAAACCAGTGTGTACGCTTGTTTCCTGGATCTAAGTCGCGCTTTGGATTCAATTAATCACGACTTGCTATGGGAGAAACTAGATAACAGTAACGTACAGACTAGCATTGTTGGTCTGATAAGGTATTGGTATACTAATCAGTCTAATAAGATGGGAGTCTGCAATGTTGGACGGCTATAAGCTGTCACTCGGAGTTAGGCAGGGTGGATTGACCTCTCCCGACTTATTAAATCTTTATATACACGATTTGATCGGGGAGCTGAGCAGGACGCCGGTGGAGCTCAAGCTTAGTGGCAGATATGTCAATAACTTGAGTTACACTGATGATATGGTCCTCCTCAGCCCCTCGATCAAGGGTTTAAGAAAACTGCTAGCGATTTGTGAGCATTATGCTAAAGAGCACGATTTACTTTATAACGCGAAAAAGACCGAAATGATGATATTTAAGTCAGGTAGAGGTCCCCACAACGTTCCGCCGGTTTGGATAGGAGGACAGAATGTTCAGGTGGTCGAGAGATGCAAGTACCTTGGCCACATCTTAAAATCGGACATGAAAGATGAAGCCGATATCGACCGACAACGTAGGGCGCTCTCAGTTGTTGGTAACATGTTACCGAGATGATTTTTTAAGGCCGATGTACAAACTAAAAACCATTTATTTAGAACGTACTGTCAAAATTTCTACACGTGTCAACTTTGGACTAGGTATACGAGAAGATCTTTGGATGGCATTCGTGTTCAATGGTATGGTACAATAACATCTACAACATCTAATGGGTTTTGCTTCATACTGTAGCGCCGCCGGCATTTTTGCCGACGCGAGACCGAACACGTTTAATGCCATACAAAGAAATCGAATCGCTATGTTTATGACGCGGGTTGGTACGTGTAGCAATACCATCATAAAAGAACTTGCTGCCCGGCTGTGTACCAGCTCCATGTATAAAAAATGGTAAGAAATAGCTGCGTAACTGATATTATAAAGTAATAAGGCTTAGTTTTTAAGTAAGAAATAAGTCATTTTGGATTTTACTTGTAATATGGAACTATTCTGAAATGAAGATTTATTATTATTATTATATCATCATATCAGCCAAACGACGTCCACTGCTGGACATAGGCCTCCCCCAAGGTTCTCCACACAGACCGGTCTTGAGCTGCCCGCATCCAACCGCCTCCAGCGATCTTGACGAGATCGTCGGTCCACCTTGCGGAGGGCCTACCTCTGCTGCAGTGGTCTGGTACGTGGCCGCCACTCCAGAACCTTTCTGCCCCAACGGCCATCGGTTCTTCGAGCTATGTGCCCTGCTCACTGCCACTTCAGCTTGGCTATCCGGAGAGCTATGTCGGCGACTTTGGTTCTACTGCGGATCTCCTTATTTCTGATTCGATCTCGCAGGGAAACTCCAAGCATAGCTCTCTCCATCGCCCTCTGAGTGACCTTGAGCCTTCTGATAAGGCCCATAGTGAGTGACCACGTCTCTGATCCGTAAGTCATTACTGGCAGCACATACTGGTCAAAGACTTTCGTCTTGAGACACTGCGGGATATCGGACGAAAAGATATGTCGTAGCTTCCCGAACGCTACCCAACCGAGTTGGATTCGACGATTTACCTCCTTCTCGAAGTTGGACCTACCTAATTGGACTACTTGTCCCAGGTAGATATACTTGTTGACAACTTCGAGCGTAGAGTTCCCAACCTGATTAATAGCAGGCACAACATGGACGTTCGACATGATTTTCGTCTTGTCCATGTTCATCTTAAGACCTACTTGTTGGGAGACTCTACAGAGGCCATCGAGCATTGTGCCTAGGTCTTCCATGGTTCATTCTTCCATTATTATATAAAAGCTAAAAATTGCTGATGAGTAAAAAAGTACTTTAATTTCTAAATAAGTTTTAAAATACTAAAGATGCCATTTGTACTTAATTAGGTAGAATAATAATTGGACAATAATACGTATAAATTAAATTATTTGACTGAAAAAGGTCCAAAAAATATAAGGAATATAATTAATGCTGCTAATCTAAAGTAAAACTTCGTACAACTACAAGTCCTACAAAGTCAGTTAGTTTATTTTTGATTAATGTAATAAACCCTGCGCACTAAGGCAACGTTTTAATATGGTCAACACTAAATTAAAAAAATAAGGCAACAAACATTTTAAAATTGTAATCTTCCAAGCAGTGTTATATATTGCTTGCAGGAATTGCGTTCAAACATGGTACAGGATAATGATACTTCATAAATATTTTCAACCAATTTTTGTCGATCGCAATTACCAAAAGTTTAAACATATTTTGCGTAAAGTCTTTGTCCCTATCTAATAGAATCTCCAAGGTTTGAAACTCTCCTTTAACAAAAAAGGTTATGTATAAAGAAGACGGATATTCTAGTGTAATAATGTTTTTCACTGTCAACAGTTCTGAGTCTCACAAATAATTAATTTGAAAAATGTTTATTCACATTTTCTCATGGCGGGAAAGGTAATTGCCCACCTCGTACATTATGCATACCTTCGAACTTAAGGCTTGAACATTTTTGCTCAAGTGGATGTTTCCAGAATAATTTTACGACGAATACTCAACGGAAGATTAAGAGTTTTGCAAGTCTCATTTTGCAGGTTTCCCGACAAACTTTCACCAAGTTTCGTAAGCAAAAACGTGGGTGACATAAAAGTTTTTCTAAGTGATTTCTAAGTCGTCCTGGCTCTAACGAGGGCTCATATAAATTTGTGAGGGGAATGATTTAAATTCGCTGCGGAACACCCATTTTCAAAGCAGAACCTGGAGATGTCTAACCATTAACCTCGACCTTCTGGATTCTGTTGCCCAAATAAGAAGTCAGGACATTGAGAGCTTTATTCTTAATGCCGTAATGATATAGTTTCCTGATAAGAGTATCATGATGAACACAATCAAAGGCTTAAGACAAGTCGCAAAATATACCTAACGCATCTTGCGACTTCTCCCAAGCTGCAAAAATACTTTTCAGTAACTCAACTGCTGCGTCAGTAGTTGAACAACCCCTCGTAAATCCGAACTGTTTCTTGTGAAGAAGTTTATGTCTATGGAAATGACAAAGCAACTGATTAAGAATTAGTTTCTCAAAAATTTTGCTAAGTGTTGGCAAGACAGAAATAGGTCGAAAATTTGAGGGGTCTCATGTGTCACCAGATTTTAAATAAAGGTGTTATTTTGCTATACTTCATTAAATCAGGAAATGTTCCAGAAGTGACACAACCATCGAACACTGTTGCAAGATGTGGAGCAATTAATGTAATAATAGACGAAACAGTCTTTACTGACAATCCCCACAAATCCTTTGTCTTTTTCATATTAATAGTTTTAAATTGCTTAAGAACATCATCAGTAGTAACAGCAACAAATTCAAAGGGTGTAACACATTCCGGCACGCAGTCTTTAAGCAGCATTTCAGCAGACATGGAAGACTAATTGAGTGACTCTGTAGTTACAATGGATATATTAGTAAAAAACTTTTCAAATTCTGTCGCTACTTCCAAGTCCTCTGCAATACTCACATTATTGATATTTAGTAGGTAGTCGCGACTGCGTGATTTGGCTCTACCAGTTTCACTATTGAGCACATTCCAAGTTGCTTTTATGGTATTTTCAGCGCTTTTTATTTTATTTTTCGAATAAATTGATTTTGCAGCATAACAAGCTTGTCTAAATGTTTTTGAGTATTTTTTTACATAATTAATAAAGACTGGACTATTATTAAAAGATTTTTCATTATAAAGTTCATATAACCTAATCCGACTTTTATGAATGCCTTCAGTTGCCCAATGACTAAACATCAGACGGTCAGTTACATTTATTTTTTTAAGTTTAAGTTACAGAAGAAAATTTATCATGAATCAATTTAAATAATGAATTATATAACGGACGGTCATGAATAGGCAACCAACGCATTTTATTTGATAAATTATTTTTAAAAACTTCTAATCGGTTTTCATTTATAGGTATAAAATTAATAATTTTAGTCTGAATCTTAGGGCTTTTTCTTGGATAACAGACTAACTGCCCACAGTGATCAGACTGTAACATATTAATTAAGGATTTTTATAAAGGCTTAGTGTTAATAAATATATTATCAATACAGGTAGCACTTGTGGCAGTCATTCTAGTTGGTTCTAAAAAAGTATGACTTAAATTGTAAGATTTAAATAGATTTAAGAAGTCAATTGATAAAGAACATTTCTCTAAAATGTTAATGTTGAATTAACCACAAATCATCATCATCATTATCAGCCTTTAATAGTCCACTACTGGACTAGGCCTCTCCTTTGCAAGGAGGAATTGGCCTACTATACCACGCTGGCCAAGCGGGTTGGTATAGGGTTTGTATCAAGTTTTCCTTCTCTTACAGTGCTGTTCTCTGCATAATATGCTCCCTCTGTCGGCTCTTACGACACCCATGGGATGATATGGGGTGGTGACAATTCGTATTCTTAATCCGTCACCACACGGACAAATAGCAATCGTTTTATGGCAATTGTAACTTTGCTTAGGGCATCCTCCATAATTACTATAAAACTTTCAAGAAGTGCACATGGAGGCTTGTATACATTCATAACAATGAACTGATCAAATTTGACACAAGATATCTCCATAACTCGCTCAACAGAGAGGCTCACAATATCAGACCTTTCTTTAAATTTTATAAGTTTATTTATTATAATTAACGAGCCTCCTCGAATAATTTTTTCTCTGCTGAATGAGCTTGCAACCTGGTGGTTGTTGAAATTGAAAATGAACTGGTGGCTTTTTAGCCAATGTTCTGTAATACATAAAATGTCAATATTGTTACTGTTCATGAACAATTCCGACTCTAACTCCTTACCCATCAACCCTTGTATATTTTGATTCACCAGGTTAATACAATTTTTAAAATTATTTTTTTGTACAATGTATGGTTGATGAAAGTGTGTTTTTCTTACTTTTATTTAAATTTATCAATGTCTTGTCTATGTTATTGGCAGAGATTGACTCTATTGTCTCATAACTTAATTTAAAGGATTTGGAACGGATTCCAAGCTTAAATTCAATGTCAAGTTAGACTGCTCAATTGCTCAATGTTATTAGCCAAATTGTTGGCTGTGTTATTAATATAATATGCTAGCGATGCTGCTATTTGTCTTTGAATATATTGAGATAGATAACAATTATCACATGTCAAGTAAAAACTTCTAATGAAAGCATTATAGTCAATAAAGCCAATAATATCATTGTATAATGTCAATGTATGTAATTTACAATTTAATTTATATCTATAGTCATTTTCGGCCTGTGGCAACAACTTACTGTAGGAAAATGCAAGTAAAATAATTTTTCTAACTTTTAAGTCTAATAATTGGTCGAAATACCTTTTTATAGTATTAAGATTTGCATTACCCCTTCTCCCAATAAATATGATTATTGTTGAATGAGGACAGTATGTTTTACTCAAGATGTTTTGTAAAATATGTGAAAAGCTTGCTCCAGGCACACAAAAGTTGGTTACTGTTTGACCTGTCCTTTGTCTCAACAATTGGCTCATGTTCCTACCTATCTCATCACTAAACATTACTAAATTGTTGGTGTTTGTGTTTGTATTGTGATGTGAGAAGGAAGTGCTAGCATTAATGAAGCTGTTACTCATCACCGCTGACTGAAACAATGCAGAACTATCATTCAAAATGGTAGGCTGAGAACAACTTTTTGGTTTCAAGCTTGGTTCTTTGACCTGATTATTATTAGTAAGTGATAGGAGTCTTTACTCATTGTATTTACACAAATCCACTAAGTCATCCATCGCCAAGATATGTTCATTAATTTGACTTTGTGATAATTGATATTTCTTTGTCATGTTAAGTAAAGAATCCTGTAAGCGATCAATCTCTGTCTGCAGGCAATGAATATCAGTATCATATTTTAAAAGATTATTATCTAGTCGAGTCATGCAAATAGACATATTATTATCTTCCTTTAGAGCTATATACTTGCGGCAATAATTGACATTTGATTTTGAATTTCTAAATTTTCTTAACAACTTTTCCTTTTTCCTAATTTGTTTGTTCAACTTTACATACTTTTTCAGTTTATTTGATGAGTTTATGGTTTTACTTGATTGAACAATTGAATTGTCATTAGTTAAGTCAATTGTAATAACTTTGTTACCATCTATGTTTGAGTTGGCAGAAACCATAGATGTAGCGCTACCAACCAGCTCATCAAACAGTGATTGTGAAGTGGCTGCTTTGATGGACCGGTCTGCACACTCCAATCTATTAATATGATTATTAGCCTCACTTAGGAGACCCTCTTTTTGGGTGATACGCTTGAGAGCGGTCTCAAACTCATTACTACAACTGTCAAAATTGTTCACTATTGATTGTAACCCATGACGTTCCTATCATTAAATGAGAATGGATTTCTGCCATCTCAGTTCTTAGTTGAGAGTTTTTCTCTAAAATCTGTAACATCTCCCTCTCATTGTCATCATACTCACTTTGTAGTGTCTCACACAAATCCTTGTATTTCTTAAGTTCTAAAGCGTTAGTTGAAATTTTTCCTCTTCTTGACGCGCCTTCCTGGTCATCATCTTGTTATTAGATTAAAAAGAACGCAAGAAACTCAAGAACAAAAGACAAAAATAATAATTACTTAATGCTATTGAATGACACTTAGGTTTGTGTAAGGCACCAACCAAGATGAGCGGGCTAATCGAGATATGTTTACTAGGTGTTTATTACTTGTGTAAATAGTTTAAATGTTCGATATTACGTAAACAACAACAACTGCTCGAATATTAGAAAAGTAATGCAAAGTATTTTAAATTAAACAGTTCGTTTGCTTGACAGATGACTATGCAAAACTTTAACTATGTGTTATTCACCAACATTCACTTCTAATTATGATATTATACAGTTAATTATTATTATCACACACTAATAAGCGCTTAAAACTCAAATAATACCTAATAAAATGAATGAAATCAAATAAAATAAATATTGGGAGAAGCACAGTTTTACGTCTTACTACCAGTGTTGCCAGAGACCAAAAAAAAAGAATATAAAATACAGATCTATCTATAGTTCGAATATTGAATGCCGTAGTTAGTTAATCCTTAAAAAAATATATATTTTTTTATCTATATGTCTATAAAGTCTTTTAAAAAGATTCAGCAGAGGTGACATCTTAACAAGAATGGTGACATCCTGTCATCCTAAAAAGAACGTACATCTATGTACTGTTTCATTGACAGCAGCAGTCAAGACAGCTTACCGTTTAATTTGCCCTTGTTTGAGCTAAGCTGCAGGTTTATGCGCATATTATGCTCTGCAGTACCTGATCCCTCCGCAATAAGATAACTTCATGTGTTGGCAGATCAAGCGTACGAGGATTTATTTTGATTGGCATTTAATAACGGATAAGCTTGAAACGGTGACACTACGGGTAAAATATAATTAAATGGATTTCTCAGTTAAACTTTCGTTCTATTTCTACCACTACTGACAGTTTACTCCTGCAAGAGGAAATCGTATGGGTGTGTACTTATGATAGACTCCAACTATAATCCAAGACTAATTCCAAACAAAACGATTAAATTATTGATTCCATAAAGCGTACAACACAGATTGATAGGCCTCCACATTTATAATATTCTGCATATTTGCATGGATTATAAATTTAACACTCCAAAGATTACCAAAAATATTTTTACTACTAGCTGAGCCTGGGGTTACCCACGATAGTTAGGACTTCTTCTCCGAACTCATAGCTCATAGCATGAAATCATATAGTCTGTAGCCTTCCTCGGTAAATAGGGTATTCAACACAAAAATATTATTCAAATCGACCCAGCAGTTCTTGAGATTAGCGCGTTCAACCAAAGTAGTAGTCTAAGGTAGAAGTATTTAACAAGCAAACGTCAATTAAAAACCCTTTGACACTCAAGTTATGTACTAATATAAACTTTGGACATATTTATAGAATATTATAGTAAATTACAAGCCCTGTCTACATCTAGTACTTAATTGTAAGTTCTAGTGATTAATGTAGACCTAGATTTACGTGAGAAGTGCTCTATTGAAATTACTTTTATAAAATATCATCGAAGTTTCTAGAGTTCAGCGCTGAGGTCAAAATATATCAAAATTCATGATTCCGTAAAATTGAATGAAATTTAGTTTACAAGAAAACTATATATATATAATATATCTTAAGTGGTTGTACTGCTAAAATGCGAATGTCACTCTATCAGTAATTTATTATTCATAACATCTTCATAAAACGTCTTCTTAACATATATGTCAGTGCATTTTATGGCAGTTGTATTACAAAATTGGTTATCAACTACAAGTTTAATTTAATTTAAGTTTAATTAAATTAATCGATTTTAAACTTTCGCGATTTGTATACATCATACAATATTATTTAGCGGGTCTTAGTCGCGATAATTTATTTATTTCAAGGCATAAATACCTCTGTTATTCTCCTACGTTTCTACCGGCTTGCAACGGTTGTGGTCGCGGAGGGACTGATGTCAGCTCAGCGCCGTCCTTGTGAAGCGCGGGTTTCGGCAGCTACCCTCACTTGTTTTGTATTTTTGATACTTTGAGTTCTATACGCACTGTCGGTACTTCGACACACTACACTTATGACGTCTACACACTGATGAGTTGTGTTACTGCGGCGTCGTTTGCATTTGTTGATAACTGGGCTCCAAGTGGTCGATAGTCTGTATCCGTCCTCCCGGTTGAAATTTCTATGTTTTTTTATTTCAACCGCTTCACGTACTATCCTGGAGTAATAGTGGCGATCGGTGGATAAGACTTGTGGTTGATGTAATTCTATCCAGTGGTTTGGTCCAGATTCCAGCAAATGCTCAGCTATGGCAGATTTATTAATTTGTCGATTTTTGACAGCTGTGATATGTTCTTTGACCCTTTCAGCGATCGTTCGTTTCGTCTGTCCGATATAGGAACTACCACAACTGCAATCAACCTTGTAGACGTCTGGTGTTTGTAGAGGAATTACGTCCTTTGGGGTACGCAGATTGTGTGCTACCTTGGAGAGGGGGACTATATACAGTCTTGATGGAGTATTTCTGTAGTACTGTTCCAACTTTGTCCGTCACTCCCTTGATATAAGGCATGTAAGCCGGCACTCTGCTTACTTCAGATTTGCGGTCCTTCCTCTGCCGACGGGGTATCTCCTTTTTGTATCCGTTGCGCCTTAGTACCTCCTGAACATGTGACAATTCACTGTTTAAGTGTTCAGGGTCACAGAGGTCATAGGCTCTGTTCACTAGCGAGGTCGCTACGGATTCCAAATGTCGCGGGTGATGATGCGAGCAGGCGTTGAGATACCTGTCGGTGTGTGTCGGTTTTCTGTATACAGTGTGTCCAAGTGTACCATTAGCTCTCACCGTCACTTTGACGTCGAGAAAGGGTAGCGATCCGTCTACCTCCATTTCAAATGTAAACCGGATGTTCGGATGTATGGAGTTCAATTTGTCTGCGAAACGTTCTATGTCTTGCTTGTTGCCCTTCATGATGCAGAATACATCGTCGACATACCTCTTCCATAGCTTTACATTTGAAGCCTGCATGTCTATGGATTCTTAGAAATGTTCCATCCAGATATTGGCCATCACCGGTGCTACTGGGCTACCCATTGCCACTCCGTCGATCTGGAGGTCCACTGTATATGAAGATCTGTCCACGATATATGAAGTAGTTACCCTCCAAGCAATTCTTCAATAGAACGGCGTATTCGTTAGACAGACCGCTATCCCTTAATTTTCTCTCAACGACCTCAAGGCAATCCTGAACTGGAACATTGGTGAATAGTGCCTCCACGTCAAAACTTACCATCACTTCGTCTGGTTCCTTTGTCACGCTCTTGATGATGTCGAAAAAATGGCGAGAGTCCTTCACGAAAGATGCCGTCTTACCTACTAACGGTTGCAGTACCTTGCTGATGTGTTTCGCCAAACCATATGTCGGTGAATTTATTTGACTCACTATCGGCCGCAATGGTACATTTGTCTTGTGGACTTTAGGCAAACCGTAAATCTTGGGCGGCTGCACGATTTGGGGTTTGTGTAGACGTTCAAAGTCATCTTCCGCGAACACGTTTCTATGGTCCTTTATCAAAGCTCGAATGCGTTTCGTTACTCTGGCTGTCGGGTTATAAGACACAGGTTTATATATTAGTGTGTCACTTAGCGATCGTTAGTAGGTAAGACGGCATCTTTCGTGAAGGACTCTCGCCATTTTATCGACATCATCAAGAGCGTGACAAAGGAACCAGACGAAGTGATGGTAAGTTTTGACGTGGAGGCACTATTCACCAATGTTCCAGTTCAGGATTGCCTTGAGGTCGTTGAGAGAAAATTAAGGGATAGCGGTCTGTCTAACGAATACGCCGTTCTATTGAAGAATTGCTTGGAGGGTAACTACTTCATATATCGTGGACAGATCTTCATATACAGTGGACCTCCAGATCGACGGAGTGGCAATGGGTAGCCCAGTAGCACCGGTGATGGCCAATATCTGGATGGAACATTTCTAAGAATCCATAGACATGCAGGCTTCAAATGTAAAGCTATGGAAGAGGTATGTCGACGATGTATTCTGCATCATGAAGGGCAACAAGCAAGACATAGAACGTTTCGCAGACAAATTGAACTCCATACATCCGAACATCCGGTTTACATTTGAAATGGAGGTAGACGGATCGCTACCCTTTCTCGACGTCAAAGTGACGGTGAGAGCTAATGGTACACTTGGACACACTGTATACAGAAAACCGACACACACCGACAGGTATCTCAACGCCTGCTCGCATCATCACCCGCGACATTTGGAATCCGTAGCGACCTCGCTAGTGAACAGAGCCTATGACCTCTGTGACCCTGAACACTTAAACAGTGAATTGTCACATGTTCAGGAGGTACTAAGGCGCAACGGATACAAAAAGGAGATACCCCGTCGGCAGAGGAAGGACCGCAAATCTGAAGTAAGCAGAGTGCCGGCTTACATGCCTTATATCAAGGGAGTGACGGACAAAGTTGGAACAGTACTACAGAAATACTCCATCAAGACTGTATATAGTCCCCCTCTCCAAGGTAGCACACAATCTGCGTACCCCAAAGGACGTAATTCCTCTACAAACACCAGACGTCTACAAGGTTGATTGCAGTTGTGGTAGTTCCTATATCGGACAGACCAAACGAACGATCGCTGAAAGGGTCAAAGAACATATCACAGCTGTCAAAAATCGACAAATTAATAAATCTGCCATAGCTGAGCATTTGCTGGAATCTGGACCAAACCACTGGATAGAATTACATCAACCACAAGTCTTATCCACCGATCGCCACTATTACTCCAGGATAGTACGTGAAGCGGTTGAAATAAAAAAACATAGAAATTTCAACCGGGAGGACGGATACAGACTATCGACCACTTGGAGCCCAGTTATCAACAAATGCAAACGACGCCGCAGTAACACAACTCATCAGTGTGTAGACGTCATAAGTGTAGTGTATCGAAGTACCGACAGTGCGTATAGAACTCAAAGTATCAAAAATACAAAACAAGTGAGGGTAGCTGCCGAAACCCGCGCTTCACAAGGACGGCGCTGAGCTGACATCAGTCCCTCCGCGACCACAACCGTTGCAAGCCGGTAGAAACGTAGGAGAATAACAGAGGTATTTAATTAAATTATTATATAATAATATAAGTAGGCGAACTTCCTTGGCAAACTCAAGAGGTCATATACTACAACCTTCTTTTAGAATGCAACTGGCCGTATAGACGAATGTTAACTCCATAGCGAACACCGGGCACTGGTGAGGCGGTCACTTCTTATATGTGAGAGCCAGTCCACTCGTGTGGACTGGCTCTGAGTGAAGCTTGGAACAGCTAAAGGGGAGCTCGCACGCCACGTGAACGGAGGACGTTAGTTTTTTATAGAAATTGATAATAGGAAATTGTTATTGTTTTGTATGATTATTGATTGTACTGTGAGTAATTACAATAGAGAGTAACGTACGACTGTTATTTTACTAACCATCTCCTTACCCGATAATTCACGCCCATGCGTAAATATGTCGTATGAAACAAATGACAGTCGAAGGAAAAAAAGGAAGAACACGAGTCGAAAGCCTTTGACCCTCAGCTGAAAGACTAAATATATTTCATTATTTTGATGCAAAAAGTTTTTTTGATTATGCTAAGACTAAAAAAGCCTATGTAATTTGAAGTTTGTATAGCTTGATCATCATCACATTCATTATCCCACTTTTTCGTTAAACCACATTTGTCTGAGTAATAACTTTCTACGGAGCAGCTGCCGTGTCACCACAGAAAACAGCTAGCGATACTATCAGCTTTATCATTTTATATCACAAGGATACAATTCGGCATAAATCTAGCCCAGTACATTTGTCATAGTCTGTAGGTAGTCACTACCGTATCTATCTACCGTCTGTTTAATCATCATAAATGTTATATAGTATGCTACAAACGCAGAATTCAACGTAAAAAAGTTTAGATTGGAAACGTATGTAAGCTGTTGTGCATAATCTCGCCAATCCTGCGTTTCGTCTTAAATAAACAGTAGTTTATTACCTACTTATGATTAACTCGCTTTTTGGGACTAGTCCCACCCTCTTTCTGTCTATCTTATGTACCTGCGTATCCAGGTTCAACAGCAGACCATAAAAGACAAATTGTTTTGACTCTCTTTGAGGTCCCGGAGAAACTTCTTTGCATCCTACTTACATATGTATATTTGAGGATTTTGATAATTAGCAAAGTGGTAGACGAAAATCAATAGCTTTTATACCTAAATACGATAACCACGAAGGACATGATCAACAAGGAGGGCTAACTTACCAGCTGTATCTGATTTACAGTAATATGTATTGTAATATGTATTTACAGTAAATAATATAGGCAATTGGGTGAAAAATTACAACTTGCATTTTCTTATCTAGCGTTTATCCTTTATTTACTTCTAAGATGGCTATTTTTAATGCTTATAACATCATCATTCTCCTAGCGTTATTCCAGTTGTAACCTGTGGTCCGCTTACGAGTCTAGTCGGATTTTTCTGAAAGTTAGCCTTTTCAATGAGCAATTGCCTGTCGTACCTCTGTAACTCAAAGGGATATTCCATGGTTTAGACTTGTGTCACTTTATTTAGAGGTAGGTACTGACTTCCTATGATGACTGTCAAAGATCATAATTACTGCTGGGACCGACGGTTTAACGTGCTCCCCGAGGCTCGGGCAACATATGAAAATGAAACCAATAAACTTGTCAACTTAAAACTTTCAAAGGATTTTAAGAGAAAATTACTTTCAATAGTAATTATCTTTTAGTTGGTGCCTGTCTTAGTCGACTTCGAAAGACTTCGAATTATATTGATGCAGCCATTATTATCTTCACCAAAATATAAGTTGCTCGTGAAACTGATTAATGAAAAACACTTTATATTATATCCCTAACGGATAAGAAGATTTATATTATACCCACAGTTTTGGTATCAATATTTTAGATCCCACGTAAAATACAAAGAATCTATTACAGTTAGTGTAATCTGTGGAAAATGTCGCAGTTATTACGCAGAAAATGTACTACTTTAAGCATATATGTACATGTACATATACTGTAGCATCGTTTTTTTTTTCAAATAAACTAAAATAAAATAAAATACAGTATGTTTGCAGTTCGTGTTGTTACAAAGAATTTTTGCTATAAAAAACTATATAAAATCATTAAGAGCAGCTAATAACCATTGACAAACAAGAGCGGAGATGGCCTTGCCTTGACAGTTACTTTTTTTTTGAATAAGTGACAAAAGTCGCGATGACTGTGTTCAAATTCTAAAATTGATCAGATATCTAACTGTGAATTTTCTATCCATTATGTAAAATGTATGAGTACTTTTATGTACGTTTAGTACTGAATTGCATAAACGTATTTTAATAAAATCCAATAAGTTTATATTATCGCCCTTAATAAAGTAACAAAATAAGTAGAAAATAAGAAAACAACTGAGAAATACGCTACTAAATATAAGGGTTATTACTTCTATACTTTGCTAATATTAAATGTAAAAAAGTACTATACTAATATTAAAAGTAAGCAAACAATTTCTTCAGCATTATATGCTGCACCCGTGCGTTGGGTGTAACCTTAGCGCAGCTAGCTTAAAAATAGAAAGTAATCTCATATGATTATAGTATAACTATTTTAAATAATTACTGATACAGACTCTAAGAAAGCTTGGAGGCTCATAAAATGCACGATTTATGGCAATAGCTTTAAACTTTCCCAAATGTGTTACTTACCGAAAGATAGCATAGAACGCTCTGAAACGCAAATGCTCTTAAAACGAGGAACGACCCGAAACTCAGAGAGGTACTGTAGATTGAATTGACACGATTCGTTCACAAAGTCAAAGAACCAATTGCCATCACTTACACATTCCGTTTACGTATCATTCAACATACTTTTTAATTTTGTTGCAGGTTTCTGGCCAACCGTAAAAAAGGCAGGTCACTCTCTGCCAACGCGGTGGCGAATGAACAGAAGGCAACGAAGGTCTTGGGTTTGGTCTTCTTCTAGTGTTGCCCAAATGCAAGAACAAGACGAGACTTAGCCAGTCTTGGTCTTGCGCCAATACACCTGGTCTTGGTCTTGGTTTTGGTATTGCGCTCCCAGTCTTGGTCTTGGTCTTGGTCTTGCAGCAAGAGTCTTGCAAGTCTTGCAATTACCTATCAGTCTATTACTATTTATTAAAGTTTTTAAATCTTAGAAAAACGTATTAGAATTGGAACATTGTGAGCTTGAATTAACACAGCCATAGTAAAGATCAAGCAGATTAATAAATAACTGAAGATATGATAAGAAATTCGAAAAATCAACTGACCTATATGTCGTTTTCCATGGAAGTAACTGTTTCTTAATAAACATTTATGATTTATAAGCTTACATTTGCTAAAACATGTAAAAAAAAACAAATTAATTACAATAACTTGACTGTATTTTAAAGAACAATATCTGTCTAGAAAGAGATTGAACCCTCAACTTATATGAAATTTAATAAAAGAGTTTTACGATTTATCATTTATTTCAATAAAAAATAAAATACAACACAAATCAAACATAACAGTACACAACAGCTTTATCATTAGGTTATGTTACTTTATATCAATTCTTTTGACCAAGAATTAATACAAAGTAACCATCTGGCTGACTCATCACTTAACCTATTTCTATGTTTTCTAATTACTAATGATGCTTTAGAAAATAATCTCTCAGCAGGTACTGAAGTTGCAGGTATTGAGAGAAAATCACTGGCCATCTTCGATAAAGTCGGATACTCTGTCTCATGCGTCCTCCACCAATCTAAAATGTCTTCCGAGCTGGCAGTTCTTGGTTTTCTCAGGTACTCCTCCAACTCGTCTATCACTAAGCCTTGAAGACAAGATCCAGATGACGTCGAGGGACATTCATAGAGTTTATCAAAGTCTATTACGTCTTCATCTTCATCACATACTTTATTTTCTTTTTTTGGTAATTCCAGAGATTTGTTCAGTGAGTGTAGACTTTTATATTCTTCATAAAGTTCATTGAACTTGCGCAGACTTTCTGTTTTAAGTTGCTTCCCGCACATTGTCAGGTCAAAAGTCTGAGCCTTATGCCTTGGGTCTAAAATTAAAGAAGTACAATAAATCCAGTTGCTCTTCTTATAATGTTTAAGCATTTTGTCTCGAGCTGCTTGGAAAGCTAGAATGAGCCTTTCATCCACTTCAGATCGATTAGGTTTCTCATCTAACTGTTTTACCATGGATTCAATTTTATCTAGCAAGAGATTGAATGATACAATGACTAGCGGTAAAGTAACATATTTGTCTCCACCAAGTTTTGTACTTAAAAATTTAAAGTTTATATTAGGAATTTATGTAATTTTTTGAGTACCTGCCATTCACTAGCTGTGATTTGAAAATCATTCAATTCGGTGACAGAACTGCACAATATGTTAATGCCCGCTCTCACTTTTAAACCAAATCCAATCATATCATGTGTGGAATTCCATCTCGTTGGACAGTCAAGAATAGCATTTAGATTTGATGGCACGCCAGCTGCTTCACAAGCAGACTGAAACTTCTTCTTCACTATCTCACTTCTTTTTATTTTACTGGAAATACTGCGTAACTTTGTTACAGATGTACGCGAATCAGCAATATTTGGTGCATATTCTTTATCTTCCTCATCCTCAGTTTCGTCTGCATAGTCTTCATACTGCTGATCTTGCGCGTTAGTGTCAGACTCACAGTGTAATGCTAAGGTCTTTAATAAATCTTGTAAACCAAGGTTTAAAATGTGAGCAAAGCACCGGAAATGTTGATTGTCTGAATCAAAGTGTGGCGGCAGCTGTTTGCCCAGTTCATACATAAATTTGGTATTTGCAGTTGCGTTGTCGACCGTGATACCTTGTATTTTATCAATTATGTCATATTCCAATAAACATTCATGGAAAATCGTTGCAATATCTTCCCCAGTATGTCGACCGCGTGATGGTATAAAATCAAGAACTACAGATCGATACTTCCATTCGTTGTCTATATAATGCATAGTAACCCCGTAGTAACTCCTACCAGCAATTGACGTCCACCCATCAATGGTAAACGACATTTTAGATGATAATTGTTGAAGTTGTTCCTTGAGATTCAATTGGAGCTCTTCAAATCTCTCTTTGACTTTCCTTCTAAGTGTAGACCTTTTAGGAAACACCATATTAGGGCAAATACGTCGAAAATATACTTGTGTAGCTTCGTCATCGAAAAATGAGAAGGGAAGATATTTTTTCATCACCCAATCAACTGTAGCTGTCGTGATGTTGTCACTGCTGTTTTCCGACTGAAATAAAACAATAAATCTTCTGTTATTATTTAAAACATACTAGGTTTGAGCGTTTAGGAGGAGGAGGTTTGTTGTTGTTAAATCGAGAAAATCGTTAAATTGACATTTGTTATATTAAGGTTGCACTGTACTGTAATTTACCAAAATAAAGTACTTAGTTGTTACTGGCCGATTATGAAAACAAATGAAAATATGGGTGTTTATAAAAAATATTTAAGACAATAATTACATACTTAATATGTCGCACCCCTAGATGAAAACACCACTAACTCAAAAATACTTACGTAAGTTAATGGCGTTTTTGAAAGTATCGCATGAATAGCTACGCGGAGTTAAAATTCCCGTAGCGACAACTTCGACCGTTGTTAAAAAAATATTCTTACCTGTCCACTTCTTCCAGCGGTTACTAAAAAGCTTGTGATATCTCCTTCTCCACTTAATTTTGGTTTAACAGGAAGAAATATTTGTGATTCCTTTTTGTGGAAAGATATTAGATGTTTCCTTAAGCCTGAAGTGTTTTTGTTTTTCATTTTTATTTCAATCTTTTTATGTTGGCACAATTTACACAAGGCAGTTTGGAATGCATGAATTATTTCGAAAAACTCCTCAAATTTGCTTTTGGGTCTTTTAGATCTGTGACTCAAACTCTCGTTACTCGGACTAGAATAATTTGAATCTTCGTCACTCATATTAAATTGTACACGTGATACGTTTTTAGAAAACAACAAGAATTAGTAAAAACAATTATTAAGTTAGACTCGAAGCACAGCTCAATTGGAAATGACTGGAATTAAAATAATTCCTTTATTTATAGTACCTACGTTTCCTTGCTTTCTACCGCGCCGCCTCGCCACGTGCCGGCTCTATTAAAAGGATGCGGCCGCAAATCAAACGATGCCGCGTGCGGCGTACAAACACAGATTATTACCTACTTGTACAGACGCGATGCGTGAATAAAATATATGTAAAAAATTAGTGCCAATCACTATTCTTTACATATAAGTGAATGTTTTGGCGTACATCTATACTAATCTATACTAATATTATAAAGCTGAAGAGTTTGTTTGTATGTTTGATGACAGAAGTTTAAAAATAAATAAATAAATCCTGAACGTCACTATACCTCCAAAGTTACTACTCCTCGTGGACGAAGTCGCGGGCACTGCTAGTAAATACTTACTCTCATCATCTCTCTCAGAGATATTCGGGCTGGTAAGCAATACAAAACTCTTATCGCAGGCTTTTTATTTTATTAGTAGGTAAGTACCTACGCTTTTTATATTATTTTATTAGTTTTGTAGATTTTTTTTACACTTTTCAAGTATATTTGAAAGTGGCTACAATATTTATCAAGGATATGTTTCTACTCAGTATGCCTACTACTACTCCCTGAAGTTGGTTTTTATTTATGTACATCAACAGCGACATTGGTCCAATGTTTCGCACCCTATTATTTCATTTTCTCTCTAAACTACTACGACAATTATACGACCAATTTCGGGAAATTTATGATCATGGGAACATTGCGATTGAATCGTATATTTATCTAGGCAAACGCGTTTAATGACAAGATGGCGAATAAAGTCAGCTCAGCTCAACTCAAAAACAATAGATCTTGTTATTTTAACTGATCGAGGTAGTACATAAATTAAAAAGATTCAATACCTGTATTGTAAATTAGGTAGGTAAATTTCGTATAACTTTCAATAAACCCAAAAGGTTGACAATGATTGACACATCTGATTATTTATTCTTTGATTACGGAGTAGCCGACCGCGGCTGCGGCTGGTGCCGCCAAAGAAAACCGACTAAGCCGACAGAGAAATAAAAGACTAGCCGACCACCAATCGTAGCTTAGCCGCCGGCTTAAAATAAAAGCCGCCTGCCAATAGCGGGCAATCGCAGACCTTTCGGCAATTAAGCCACACCCACAAAATACATTTATTTTTCACCCTGCGGGTTCTGTCATAATTATTTTTGATAATTGTGTTTACTTTTTTTTAACGCAAGATAGATGTAGATCTATATTGCATAAAAAAAGTAAAGTAGTTGGTGGTTACTCGTAGGATTGATCAATAACTTGCCTGATGTGTTAAGCGAAAGCGTGGCCGAGGATGAAGCTCGTCAATGTAGAAGATATCTATTCACTCTTGCCTTGAAAATCAAAGTTTGAATGAATACTGATATAATAAAAAAAAGGTCTGGTTGGTTAAATAAAAAAAATTGCTAGATTGAAATTGATAAAATTTTAATGAAGCTCATTGTGAGAAGGATAAGGCCATAGTCTACCACGCTGGCCAAGTGCGTGTTGGCTGACTTTACACATCTTCAAATCATTGAGAACTCTCCGACATGTAGGTTTCCTCACGATGTTTTCCTTCACCGCTTAAAGTTGGCGGCAATCAACAATACGCAAATAACTTCGAAAACACAGAGGTGCGTGCCGCGGGATTCGAACGCATGACCTGCAGATCGCAAGTCATGCGGTCTCCCGACTAGACTGCCGGAAACTCAGAGTGTGCAAAGCTTCGAATAAACCAAATGACTAAACTGAAATTGAAACTTTTTAATGGAATCTATTAAAGCGTGCTCCATCGTAAACCGCAACAGTCGCTTGACATCAGACGAGTTGACGGTCAAGTGCAAAGTATCTTCGAATAAAAATTTGAGTAAAAATGTTGAAATTATTTTAAAAATAAAAAACGGAACCCTAAATCAATTCGCTTAGAAAATCACACCCACAAAATACACTTATTTATCGCCCTGCGGGTTCCGTCATAATTATTTTTGAAAATTGTGTTTTTTACGCAAGATAGATCCGATTGACCACCAATTTGCCTAACGTATTAAGCGACGGTATGGCCGAGGTTGGAGCTCATCAAAAGCCGCTTGACATCAGGCGAGTTAACGGTCAAGTGCAAAAATGAGTATTACTTACAGCATTGCATTAAAGAATTAAATTAAAGCGTGCTCCATCATAGCAACAACCGCTTGGCATCAGGCGAGTTGACGGTCAAGAGCAAAGTTTATCTTCGAATAAAACAAATGACTATTACATTACAGTATTGCATTAAAGAATTACATTAAAGCGTGCTCCATCGTAGACAGCAACATCCGCTTGACATCAGGCGAGTTGACGGTCAAGTGTAACGCTTATCTTCGAATATTAAAAAATAAAAACGGAACCCTAAACGGAGCCGCTTTGAAAATGCCACTTTTATTTTAAAAATCTTCACTCGGCTTTCGTCATTAGAGGTTTGAGGTTGTATTTTTTCACGTTTGTTTTATTTTATTTTATTATCATACAGACGATGTCTTATTCAAACGCAGAGTATTACGATATGATACTTTGCGTCGGAGCTGGGAACGGGTCCTGGAGCGGGGGTCGCGAGCTGTACCGTCAACGATTCGTCGACGGCAGGCCGCTAGCGTCACAAAGGCGTCTCCCTTCATATTCAAGCTTCCGCGGACTTTGTTTACGTCTGCACAGCACCGGAAGTTTTCATGATGCACCAACTAACAGGGCCGGCCGAACCATCAGCGGTAATGTGGAAACTCAGATCCTGGAGCATTTTGCCGACGATCCGCGTACTAGCACTCGTCGAGCGGGTGCGCGGCTTCGCGTCGATCACAGGGTAGTGTGGAGGACTCTTCATGAAGACGGCCAGCACCCTTATCATTTCCGCAGAACACAGGAACTACTTCGGGCAGACTACAGTGCTAGAGTTGATTTTTGTGAGTGGTTAATTGAACAAATTGCTGTGGATTCTTCGTTCGTGGAAAAAGTGTTATGGACTGACGAAGCAACATTTACACGAAGTGGACTTGCCAACCTGCACAATGACCACGTATGGGCACACGTCAATCCGCACGCGTCTACCGAAAGCAGTTTTCAGCATCAGTGGCGGATTAATGTCTGGGCGGGCATAATCGGAGACTGCTTAATCGGCTCTATCTTCTTGCCTGCCAGCTTGACTGCTGCAGGCTACTAGGAGCATCTGCAGGGTGAGCTGGAAGATGAAATTGACAACTTGCCGTTGGCCGTGGGGCATAACATGTGGTTTCAACACGACGGAGCGCCAGCGCATTTCGCACGTTGCGTCCGCCAATACCTACATACTCGTTTTCCCGGCCGTTGGATCGGTCGCGGCGAAGATGCGCCGAGGTCGTGACCTCCACGCTCCCCGGACCTGACGCCCTTGGATTTCTTTTTGTGGGGTTACATAAAGAATATTGTGTATTCGGAGCCGTGCAACACGAGAGAAGATATGATACCGCGCATTACAGCGGCATTCAACAACATAACCCCACAAATGTTGAAAAAAGTCATGAGTTCGATTTCTCGGCGCGCCCGGCTGTGTATTGAGAAGGGAGGCCAGCACTTCGAACCTTTTCTTTAATGCGTCGTGAGTAAAGAAAAGTAGGTAAACTAACGACCCGTCCGTTGTACGTAAAGTACATTGAAAGTAAAATGTTAATCGTAATTTTGTTACGAATAAATGTGAATAATAAACCAAAGTGTATGTAACAATAAACAAGCATTGATTAATTAATTAGTAATGGTATTTTTAATCACTCTCACTCCCTCGGTTTAGGTACCCTAAGGTAAGCAATGCACCTTGACATTATTTGGTGATATGATAGGTAAATAAATTTAGTATTGTATTTTAATTCAGATGATTAAATTTTTAGATTAGAATTAAGATAAGCGAATTACTTGTAATGTGTCAGGTTCTATCTAGGCACTTGTTACATTTCGATTTAAAATAATCGCAATTTATTTTCCTATTTATCAATAATTGTACCTAATCATAGGCAGGTAGGTTATCCAGTTAGGTTTAGTTAGATACTAATTAGACCACAGATAAGGTTAGGATGATGATAATAATTAAACTAGTTAAAATGTGTACCTATGCAAGTTATTACATCATGCGATTAATTGCATAACTTACAGAAAGTTTTTTTTAAGTAGGTGCACGTGCGCTGAACGTGGCGCGGGTGGCGTGGAGGAGCGGGGATGACGGGTGATAGTATACGTGTGTGCGTGCCACAACCACGACTATAGAGTTGTTAGGGTTGTCGAAAAAAACACAAAAAAATATTTTTTTTAGTTTTGTATGGAAAAAAAAGTTTCGCTTTCATTATTAACATTTACGCATACGATTCCAAACTTGATATAGATAAACACCTTTAAATATTGTTGGGCCTAACTCGGACACCCTGTATACTTACTAGAATAAATTATTATGACATCTACTACCTATCCTTACCATTTTATCCTAATCATAATACTGCTTGCGTGATCAGTATAATGTATTCATTTTCATTCTAAGCACTCTGAAACTTATTTATTCTTTGGAACACCTGTAGGTACTCTTAAAATTCGAAATTATTTTGCATGAGTCTACCTACGCCCTGTGGCGGCAATCAAATAGTGTCAAATGTTGTGATTTCGGCGCGGCGGCAACGATTGTTGTATATGATTTCAAAAGAAGCCGCCGGCGCGTGTATCATAACCATGTACTTCCGAAAAGCGGCAAATTTCTTTGAGAAGTAAGTACTAAACCTTTGATGCCGCATTATCAAAGTGCCGATGGTTAAAACATAACTATGCATGCACTCAGTTTGATTTTAATGGATATTTTTTTATTCGCTATGTAGGTATGTTTATGGTACCTATTAGTCGTAATGCGCATAGATCCAGTTTTTCATATTCTTTGATACAGTTTTTTGCGTCTCATAGAATTCCTAAGCGTACCTATACACCGAACTGTTACACCTAACTACTCCGTGAAATAGCGCTAAATCCTAGCTGCAAGACGCAAGAGTCTTGCAGGCTTAGTCTTGTTCTTGCTCAAGTCTTGCACGATCAGTCTTGGTCTTGGTCTTGCTAAAAATACGCGGTCTTGTTCTTGGTCTTGGTCTTGCAAAAACGCAAGAACAAGACCAAGACTGCAAGACCAAGACTGAATTTGGGCAACACTATCTTCTTCACTTTCGTGTTATGCTGGGCGCCTTTCTTCCTACTCAACATATTGTTCGCCGCGTGCCCTGCATGTATAGTACCAGGTAAACACCATCCTTGCAGTGTCATCCTTGCGGTCCAAGACCTTCAACTCAGAGTCAGAGGTCTGCTTGCTAGTCTTACCAGATTTAGCGATAATTATGTAAGGTTACTATAAAAGTAACCTAACAGCATACATCAGTAATTTGATAGGTGTGAATGAAACAAGAGAGATATGTCAGAATCATTGCAAATGGCGTGCCGTAGTGTCTGCCTACCCCTTCAGGAAACAGGCTTTTTTGCTGACATCCCACGAAGACTGTCAAGATTTTTTTTGACAGCCTGTACTGCGCGCCGTATACAAGAGATGCTCTGTATGGCAGCGTTTTGGTGAAAATGGGGCACTGGGTATAATAACTATATTTGTATAAAAACCATAGTCGCAGGTAATATTTTAATAAGAAAATGGAAACAGTAACCCAATAATATCATATTCAAAGAGCGATGCTGAATATTGAAAAGCTTTTTGGAAACTGCACTTTGTTTACCATTTATTTGGCGAAATATAAATAAAGTGACATCGGAAAAACAAACAATATGTGTATATTTTTAAATGTGTGTACTGAAACATTGATGTTTTCTGATTGATTCTTCGAAAATTAATCTTCAATTGAAACTATTTTTAGAGTATTACGAATTATTTAGTAGCCTCTTTAGTATTTGTATCAATTTCTACTTAGAAATAATATGAACAAAATAAAAACGTTATATCTCGCTACCCTAATAACAATGCTGTATAGAATAGAAAAGATACATGAACAAATGGATTCCATTTGTCGAACGAATAAGAACATTTTGTATTGCGGGCAGAACAGAGACTAGTGCCAAAAGAAAAACACTGGACATCGATTGCGTAATAGTACCAGGTGTCTGCACTTGGGCCATCGATTAACGATACATTTGAAATGTTTCATAACCGAATCATCAACCTTTATACATATTTTAAAACATTAGTTCGTGTAAAAATAATAACTTATAATTTATTAATTGCCAAAAACTGTATCCACGGTCCAAGGGATTTATTAACGTGTGCTGATCGCGATGCCCGGCTCATGCAAAATTGTTACAAAGCTGAACTAAATTATTATTATTTGCAAACAAATCTGTCCCACTGTTGAGCAATGGCCTCCCTACCGCCTTTAAACCTGTCTTTATCCAGATATGTCGTTATCCATTCTTGATTATAGTTTGAAATCATTATTACTAAATAAATAGATAGATAGTTACCTACTTGTATATATTTTTTATAGATTCACGTCTGCATCCCCGTAGGGGTAGGCAGAGGTTTTATATTATACCCACATTTCGCGATGAAATTTTCTGTCCCACGTAATAGAGGGCAAGCCTATTGCCGTTACCAGGCACATCACTAGACTCTGTGCGGCTACTGAGAATTCAGAAAAACTCAGTAACACTTTTGTCCGACCCGGAAATGGAACCCGAGACCTCCGATCAGCAGTCGCATACGCTATCCACTGGACCACGGAGGCAGTCAATACTTTTATTATTATAGCTAACTACTTACTCTTTATTTGCCAGAGCACGTAGTGGACATCTGCCTGTGGCTGGGCTACGTGTCGTCCATCATCAACCCCATCATCTACACCGTGTTCAACAGAACCTTCCGCGCCGCCTTCCTCAGACTGCTCCGGTGCCATTGTACACACAGGTAATAATAATCATCATCTTTATTGTACATACGTCAAAGAAATATACAATAATAAACCTTAAGAAAAAGTACAATTGGCGGCCTTCGCTCGTGGCTATTGATTAATATCTTACAGGTAACCTTAGGATGGACAATAACAGCATGGATTCAGAACTAAATTATATTTTAAATTACCAATCGCAGAAGAAATGGTTCATCGTCAGCCTATCGTCATCTTGGGTGCATCCAAGACTTTCGCCTTGGAGCCCATGGTCAGATTTTTACTCGCGCTGTAAACAAATACATAAAACCATCATCATCATCATCAGCTCTTTAAACTGTCCCACTGCTGGGCACGGGCCTCTTCTCACTATGAGAAGGGTAAGACCATAGTCCACCTCGCTGGCCAAGTGCGAGTTGGCAGACTTCATTTGTCTTTCAAGAACATTATGGAGAACTCTCAGACATGCAGGTTTCCTGACGATGTTTTCCTTCACCGTTTAGCAAGCGATAATTAACAATTTAATACGCACTTAACTTCGAAAAGTCATTGGTGCGTAAAACAATAGCTATATTATTTATCACATCACGAATGGTGTTAAGGGTTAATTAACCCCTTAAAACCTTTCGTGGGGGACTAGAGGCCCCCAACAGGCATATTATAGTAAATATTATTTTTAATTTAAACGTTACGCGCTTGAGGCTCAGGGTATTCTCATGATCAACCGAAAAGTTGCAGGGTGCGGAAAATGGTCAAACTGACATTTGTGGTTCCCGAGATACGTGTTACTCCGGGACCTAGGTCCCACGTGTAGTTACGTAAGCAACATTTCCTGATTATTTTTACTTTTTCTTTTCTTGAGCCAAATTTTTTTGGAAAAAAAACTTGAAAAGATTTAAAGTCTTTTCTATAAAACAGTTCGATTAAGGTAAGGTACAAAAATGGTGAATATGCCTGCAATATGTATGCAATTGATCAATAAATAAACCTATTGTGATTTTGCATGTTATTTAAATTATTCCAGGTAGTAGAGCTTTGCTGATTTCGGCATAAATCGGCCAGCTCGACCGGGGAAGTACTACCCTCTCACAGAAAATCGACCTAAACTGTTGCGTTTCGTTCGGTGAGTGAGATTGACGGAGGCCCTATCCCCTATTCCTTCTCCCTCCCTCATCCCGCTTCTCCTCCTATCCCTTTTCCCAGCCCCAAGGGGCGGCAACGCACTTGTAACTCTTATTGTGTTGCTTGTGTCCATGGGCGGCGGTAATTGCTTACCATCAGGCGATCCGTCTGCTCTTTTGCCGCCTTTTAATATAAAAAGATATATATAAAAAAATCCAAATATTATACTTGTTTTTTAATTTGGTTAAATGTCTGAAAGGAAAAAAGGACTCGTTTGATTTTTATATTTATATTTAACTTTTACCTGTAAACTAACTTTAAAATATGTTGCTAAGAAAGTTACTTATTTTCTTCAAACGTCAGCAACACAGGTCAGCAAACTGTCATTTTTGGATTCAATTAAAAAAAGGCACGCCCTCATATTGTTTACGTGCTTATTATTAATTTTATAAAAATAAATCCTCATGAAAATTATTAATTTTCTATTAAATAAGTAACGAATATATTGGGGATCCAGACCCACGATGTGTGGCTTGAAATAGCGAGCGCAGCTAAGAGTTAAGACTAGTAACAGGATATGTAAGAGCTATTTGGGCAACTCTGTTGAAACTTTTAACGAGTTCATGCAACATATACATGGGTCAATTTGCGTATGGGACGTTTTGAAAATTGTTATATTCCGATATTTCAGCACTATTCTAAGAGCCAAAATCATAATTACCTATGCTAATCATCGCACCCCTTTCTTCATTTATATTATACCTTTATAACAAGATACACATTATAAAAAAGTACTAGGAGATATGAAATATTAAAAGAGCAGTTAAAATGTCAAAGAATAATCATTTCATGAACATTTCTATAAAGATAGAAAGCAGTAAGTATCCTTAAAAGTTAAAGGTATTTTAAGTTGCGGATTTAATTTACGGGTAATTCAACAGTGATTTTGAAAAATCCTTGCGAGATGCAAGTAATTGAAGTCTTGGGTCGAAAAAAAAAGAAGAAATGCCCTACGGGCAATACCGGAGGGAAGAAATGCTGTTTAGAAACAAAAAAGTTTTAAAACAAACCAAGTACACGGCTCTAATAGCTGTTAATTTAACTTGTTAAAGCGTGAAAAATAGTAAAACGTTTGTAAATGTTTCCAGATGTTGTGTGAAGATTTTAGAAGTTGTTAGACAATAGTAAGGTTATAATTATAAAAGTTTCCGTGTGGTGACGGATTAAGAATACGGATTGTCACCACCCCATATCATCCCATGGGTGTCGTAGGGCCGACAGAGGCATTTTGCAGAGAACATCACTGTAAGAGAAGGAAAACTTGATACAAACCCTATACCAACTCGTTTGCCCAGCGTGGTATAGTAGGCCAATCCCTCCTTTCAAAGGAGAGGCCTAGTCCAGCAGTGGACTATTAAAGGCTGATGATACAATTATAAAAGTAGTTCCACCTGCTGCAAGTTGTTTCGTCTTTTACTGACAACACCGATCAATGGGCTGTATTTTTTTTTCAAACATAGGTATTTATCACAAGATCGAGTGGCTGCAGACCTGCTCGTGCACGATCGGTTTTATATTGAAAATTTTAAACATTCATTCTCCATAATCCGTACCAGAACGGGTCAGGTATTCACAGCTATCTGGTTGCTATACAATCAACTGTGTAAAATTTATCCGTTTCTTTTACCTACGCAAAAATATTGACCGATAGTAATATTTCTGTAACAGTTACGGGTCTACATCGCGTAATTATTTGAAAATATAATAGTATACCTTATATTTTTCTCGACGATTCGTCATGGGTTACACCAGCCGTGGTCATGAGATGACATTGATTGAGTCATCTCAAAAATACTTTACGTAACCTGGTAACAATATCAAATTTATCTATTAAGTTTTACACCCCTGAATTATCTGCACTAAAGAATTTTTATTCTTTAGTGCAGAGATTCTATAGTAAGTGCATAGTTTTCTATGCACTTACTATAGAATCTCTATCATCATCATCAGCCTGCCATATTCCACAGCTGCATATAGGCCTCTCCAATGGCCCTGTCTCTCTGTCTCTCTCTGTGTCTCTCTCTCTCAATAGAATCTCTATAAAATATGCTTTTTATTTTATAAATAGACACTTCGGCTAAAACAGAACAAATGAAACATAGATGAGCATAATTTTATTTATGATTATTCAGTTCTAAATAATGTATTGTGCTTGCTTGTTATAACAGAATAAATATTATGAATAGGTAGATGTTTTAATGACTAAAACCTTTTAGCGGTTATAGTCTTTAGCATTCTTTACTAAACAAATGTGTTTGTATATCATTTAAATCTTTACTATGATTGTATTCCAAAGGGCTCATTAATTAATCAGAGTATATATGGATTTTATAGTTATGTAAAGATTAATTGATTAAATAGTAGAAGTACAAAGAATGATATATTTGGAACAGAATGCTTTAAAATATAATATTTTTAGTCAGTACTTCTTAAAAACTAGTGTAGTAGTAACTACTGTTTTTTTTTGGTAATTTTATAGTGTTTGCACATTCATTGATATTATGTTGGTCTATTACTTAATTATTAGGAGTATAAACCCCAGTAAAAATAATTACCTAAGATAGTGTAAAATTGTCCCTAGCATTGAAATAAACATAATATATTTTATTAGGGTATATAATGCTATTTTTTTTTAACTTGCTATGTCATAATTTTTTGTTTTCAAACCAGGCAATCAAAATAAGTAAATAGAGGTAAATAGAGAAAATATATTTTATAAAGCGATAAAGCATGTTAATAAAATTTAATGTAGACTACTTAATTAGTTATAATGCAGAAAAATAATAGAATATAACATAATATAAGCGTTAAAACAATAAAACTAGAAACAAAACTATTTAGCCACGCATTTTAAACATAAAAAATATAAAATATAAATGATTGTTAATGTCCGCCAATTATCGTATTTTATTTTTTCAAACATATTTTTTGTTATATATCAGATTCAAACCTAGATAAATTTCTTTTCAACTAGATTTCCAATTAAAAAAATCATACATGATAAGAATCCGATAAGAATTATTCTTATTGGACTTTGCACAATTCTTTACGTTTCCCGCCAAAAATAACCGCCATAACCCCCCAAAATTTTCGAAAGCCAATATCTCATGAATTATAGGAGTATTATATATTATATGATAGGTTTATTTATATACTCATAATAAAACAATAATTAATAGCATAAATGTAACCTTATCTATATATTTCCATTCAATAAAAAATAAATGCCGTTTTTTCGGTAATTGAATGAATATAGCCTCTTGAATTAAATTATTACAGAATATTTGTTTATTTTTTGCTGTTATTTTATAATTAATTAGTTCATTCACAATTAAAACATAAAAATATCAAATATAATTATATTATTCGTTTACAATGATGTTTTGAATCCATAATTACGCCCCGCGCGCAACATGCAAAGACAGCGAAATATACAAAATTTCAAATGCTGACATTTAAATAATTTTCTAGGCAAGCATTGCTTTAATTTTATATTATTGTAAAGCTTATACCACCAGGTATACAAAATAACAAAAGTAAGTAATTTATAACCCATATTGTTATCATGACAAACAAAAATGGCGAGTAGGTCGTCGATAGACGACATTGTTTACAATAGGATCAAGTTCGGCGGGTCGCATAAACTAAACATTCCGTCATTCAGTCACCATTCAAACATTACTACGAAGCTTATTTAATCTACTTTCATAAAAACATCATTTCAAATATCACCACCCGAGTAATGAGTCGTAAGTTTAGGTTTAAGTCGGCACGGCAAGTGGCCTTGCTTCGCGGGTGGTCAGATAACGACCGCGTGATGCTTTAGCGATAAATTTCAAATTAAAGCGGTAAATTTGAGCGGTTATAACAATAAAACTAGAAACAAAACTATTTAGCCACGCCTTGTTTCGATTATATTTCGAATTTATGTTAATGGAACATATTGTCATGAAAATGTGCCCGGAATGCATTGTCGAAAATGTGCTGTGTAGCGACATAGCATGCAAAAATCAGGCTCATGTAATAATTATGGAAATGCTGATTACTTACAAAGAACGGAATACAAAACGTCCGGATGCAGAGATATTTTAACGGCAATATTTAGTATATTAGATACTAATATAATAATAAAAGTAGCCATTATAATTTAACTGTTAACTGAAATGCTTAAAAAGATAAATAGCAAAACAGCATATAGATAATGATCGAAATTATGCAAAATGACAAACGCAAGCTTTCACAATCGTGCGACTTCCTTCATCTCTATCTCTCTAGTTAAATTATAATTTGGACTGTATAAATAAAATGCTTAAAATGTTGTCTGTACATACAATGTGGTCTCTGTTTTTTTGCTTGGAATATTAATGACAAACTACCTCTCTCAAAATTGTACTATGACCATACCAAAGATTAACTCAGAAATAAGTATAATATTTGCCGTAAATTGACCTACTCTAAGTACGTCATTCGTGCAAAAATCCATATAGTGAAATAAATATACTGGTTTGTTATCTTTTTGCTCAAAATACATCCCTCATCTAATTATCTTTAGTATGGCCGTAGTAAATTTTAAAATGGCTAGTTTTCAAATCATGAAATACCACAACATTTGGACATTCGAATGTGAAATGACGTTGCCATTAGTACTGTAAAGGCCTCTTAACTGCTTTATTATCATAAAATATGAAGATATTATATTCCATTGAAATGTAAATTTTATTTGGGCTTAGCGTGCATGTGTCAGAGGACGCAATATTATTTTATGTCTATAAAAAATACATTTAATTTGTCTAGAGGGAGATAGTACAATGTTAAATCCAAATTTGTGGGTCTTACCCCTTGTCCTGCGGCCGCCATCTCGAAAAAAGTGGTACAAATGGGTTTCTACTTTATCTGGCAAACCATTGGCCGTACAGAAAAAAATCAAAACATGTTTTGGAGCAAATTAAATTCTCTACAACTTTGATTCTGTAGCATCTAGCCGTAAAATGAAAGATAACAAAATTTTCAAACGAAAATCGAATAAAATTTACAACAAATTTTCTTGTCAATGTGTTATAATTTTTTCAACGTCACCAATAAATAATACATTTAATTTGTCTTTACTTATAGACTATAGAGTACCATAAGGTCCAATTTTCACTTATAATAATGACCCTGAAAACTGAGGTTAAAAAAGACAAACTCTATCTCTGGGCATCGGCAGTTGATAGTCTGCCCAGCCAGAGGATACTGCAATGTGCTCTGCAATGCCTAAATGTTCTGGGGACTGTTGTAGGAAAATTATTAGAGATATCAGAATTTATGGAGGAAAATGATGAATTATCGACAAAAAGCGACTTTCCTCTGAATTTACTCATCAACATTGTATATTGGCACTTAATCAGACCCTGTACCAAAGCCTGGCTCATCTCAAAGAATGAGGACACATTTATAGTAGGAAAATATTTTTATATTTTCCTACTTGTAACTCCAAAGCAGTTTGTGATCTGACAAACTTACTTAGCTTCGTGGTTTTCACTGTAAGTTTTGTAAAATGTTTTCACTGAAATGGATATTACTTTTTTATGTATATTTAATTCGAAATTTATTATCCACTCTTTCTAAGTCGTTCTAAGCATATTGGTTGAGGCCTGCTTTAAATTTTGCCACATAACTTGATCTCATGTTTTTACGGCGTTTCTGATCAGGTCTATATCAGGCCTCCATTCTGTGACCGTTTTGCCTAACAAGCTACGTTAACGGGCTATATTCTATCTAGTCCACTGATACTACAGACCACGCAAAATCCGCTCTGATACTCGAATTGACGCGAAATAAAACTGTTTATTGCATAATTTATAATAACTTGACACCATATTTAAGATTTGGACAATGCAACAGTGATAAGAACAGAATTGTAGCACCTTGGATAAGGAAGTTCAAATCTAAACAAACTTAAAATATGCACAAATTTAAAACATTGACATTCTATATATAAATAACAAAGACAACAACATAACAAAGACACAAGATAACAAAATAAAAACAAAAGCTCACAAACGTAAAAAAAGTTTGAAACGAATTTGAATTATCGTCACGTGCGTTGCCCAGAGTCAAGAATGTATGCGTCTCTGCGTTTGTTTTAATTAATGAAAAAATAATTTTACCTTGCATTATTAAATATGAATATCTCGAGGTCTCATGTAGTATATTAACATTTCATTTTCATGCTAATTTTATGACGCTGATACACCTGAGCATTCACTTGTAACAGAACAGCGAGCATTCTCCATCTGATTTGTCAAACCGAACATTTTCACGATCATTCTAGGGAACATTTTAAATTCAAATAGTCGTAGAATATAGAAAAAATATAGAAATGGCACTACAACAGCAGTTTTACCCAATATGTTTACTTCAGTTTCTCTTATGAATTATTTCTAGAGTAAGAGTAAGTGTTTATGTATAAAGAAATGACGTTTCTAAATAATAAAATGCAGATTTTAATTTGAACAGGTTTAATATATCACACAGGTGTCTTTTCCTACGTTCAAATTTATTTATCGATATCGAGAGTTTATCAACATTCTATTGAAATTAATTCTGAGTAAACCAAATCTTAGGATTTATGGTAAACATTATCGATATTTATTTTGAGTTAGCCCATCACTAGTCAACTTAAAATTTGTGACAAACTACGAAAATTCTTCCCTAGATGAAAATCATCAAGTCAAAGTGAAGTAAATGTATTGGATTTAACCGCCATTGTAGCGCGAATTCTATATATTTTTTATATTCTAAGGCTCGCCCAAATGTTCGTGGCTACTATTTCGAGCTCTATGTATAACAACCCTTCCCCATGTAGTTCTTTCTACGTGAGTCCGACAGATCCCTATGAGATTAGCAAGGTTATCTCTAATCTAAAAAAAGTCTCAGCTCCGGGTTGGGACGGTGTCACAAACAAGATTCTTAAATTGAACAAGACATATCTCGCTGCTCCTATTACCTTCCTCTGCAATTTAAGCATTAACTCTGGAGAAGTACCTGCTACGTCAGCTAAAGAGAATCCTTGAAGCGTGTACTGCAACGTGCTTTGAGATACATATGTATTTTCCACAATTAAGGCTTAGCTTTCATAATGTAAAGGCAGCGAAATGGCTATTGCAGAAAATTTTAAGAGTGGTATTTGTCAGTTTTTATAGAGTACTTAACACCCGTATTCACAAACGATACTTGTGTAAGTAAAGTAGCAACGCTATGCGAAGTAAGACATTTCTCAGTGCGTCGCATATGGCCAGCCTTTTAATTCATAAACAATACTCAAGCGACCCTTAACTATGAGAACGCACTGCGTTAAATAGAGCTCTCTGATTGGTTCGCGTATGTTGCGTAGTTCATTGCGCTTCACTGACGTTCATTCATGTTCATTTTAATTGTCAATTTTGTTATAACATAACCTCTAAAGAAGCTGTAAACAATACTATTCCGTCTCTGTGCCGATTTACTTCGTGGTATATTTGTATTGTATTGTGGATTTGTGAACATAATAAATATGGATGGCCGTGTGGTTGACGGCATAGAATACAAGTGTCACCACCCCCTATCTTCCTGTGGGTGTCGTAAGAGGCGACTAAGGGATAACACGATGCAAATACCATCTTTGCGTAGAGACGGAAAACTCGACATCAAACCCTATACGACTGCCTCGTTGGTCTCGCGGCATAAATGTGCGCGTGGGATCGGGAGGTCCCGGGTTCGATTCCTGGGTCGGGCAGTGTTATTGGGTTTTTCTGTCACGAAATTCTCAGTAGCAGAACGGAGTCTGGAAAAGTGCCCGGTACGGCAATAGGCTCGCCCCTTATTACGTGGGACTAAAGTATATCTGGCGAATAGTGGGTGTAGAAATACACCTCTGCCTACCCCTTCGGGGATAAAAGGCGTGACGATATGTATGTATGTATGTATGTAATAAATATGGATAAACCTACAACTTGGTAAATAGCTGGTACTGGAAGTCCTCTCGCAGTTAATTTTTCTAGGTCTTCATTCACTAGTGGTAAGAGTAGAAAAAACATCACTTTTTTGGAAAACCTATAGCGTCGTCTAAATTCCTCCGAACTATAATTAATAATCAAAAGGATTTTGGAAATCCCGTTCAACTCTCCTTGTAGTTATTCTTTGTTCGTTGATATAATTATCAAATTCTTCTTCGCTACTATAATCCATTGTAAACTGATGCGAAAATAACCTCGAGCAAAGTACACCGAACTACGCAAATAATACATAACCTAAGTTTTTGACGTAAGCCAAACACAAAATTGACCCTATGCGTTGCGTAATATAGCTAGCTGGGTACCTTAGCTGTGCGTTCGTTTTAAGGGACGCATAGTGCTAGCCGGCACTCAAGTATTGTCTTTGAATAGGTTTTTTGTACTCTGTGCGTCCATCCAAACTATGAGACCTCATAGTAACGTTTGTGAATACGGGCGTTAAGATTTTAGAATAAAAAAATAAAAATCTGTAAAATGTTGTCTGTACTATTTTTGATAAAAAATAATATCCAAAAATGAAAGTCATATCATAGATGAAATGATGCAACGATTCAAAAATAAACTTTGTGGACACTCTTAATATTGCCGGACGTGATGAAAATTATCCCTTAAGATACTACTCCCCAGATTAACTACTATAGATAAACTACTAAATAAATAAAACACTACTAAATAAATAAAACACTACTAAATAAATAAATAAACTAGTAAATAAATATTCGTCACACGCCAACAACCCTATGAATGTACAGAAAACTATAATTTGATGTAAGATTTTAGTGATGTCGTAACAAAATTTATGTATAGTGACGATATTACCGATATACCCCCATAGATATTTTGTGTCACCTAATAACGTCACCAAAGGGCATGATAATTATGATGATGATACCAAACCATTACTACTTTTGATCTTTAATTATATTTCTTGCACATCAAACCCGATCCTTTATGTTTGACCTTTTCTATTTTCTAACCTATTTTATATGTTTCAGACGTGGTCGCTGCACCCGCTACCATTCAGTTGGCTCCACAAGAGGTGCATCATAGTTATGCGCCAGATCAGCCTTGCCTCTCGCTATATCATTACGACCATCAGGGATCCCCACATCGTCACCGGCAGCGCCAGAAACGACCGAAACAGTATTAATGGAACAACCTTTAGGAGAGTTTAATCTTAGATATTAGATACATTTGAAGATCAAAAGTTCTGTATGAGTCGATGTTGGGTGAATGAAATGTTTTATCCGATAAGTGTGTATATTAGTATTATTTATGTGGTTTGTAATTTTTATTTGTATAGTTTGAAGTATACCGAAATTGGAGCTGACGCTTCTGAAAAGATTAAACATAGGTTTTTGTTTGAACATAATTGTTACAATGTTGTTCACGATGCCAATTGTATTGTAACTAGTGCCAAAGTACATTAAGTATTCAGTATTTAATATATTTATTTGTTAATCAAACTTCATGTAGCTTAGGTACTTCGATTGTTTATGACTGAGATTTTATAGATTACAATTTGTATTATCCTCTTTAGGTACCTGTATGGTCCAAAATCCAAAAAACGCACATTTACATGTAATCCTACAAATTATTTACAAAAATAAAAACATTTCAAGAAAATTATTCTATTTTAGCCAATAAATCAAAGACATTTAAAAAGACTATCCGATCAATTGTGAGGTACTTGTCTTTAGATTTAGCCATAAATATATTGTACATAATTCGATAAATGCCAATGTTACGAAGGGAGCGAAGTTTTGAACATGATGATGTATAATAAAGTTTTTAGGTACCTTCAACAGGCTCACAAGTCAGTGTTATTTTATATTATAATTTTATATATTATAATTTTAGCCTGGCCGCACACATCCGTTTTCAGGCCCGTTTTTCAGGTCCGATTTTCAGAACCGTTTTCAGTTCATTCCGTGAGCAAAGCGATTTTCATTTATTTTCCTTTGGCTTAGACATGGGCTAAATAGGTAATTAAAATATTAGGTATTACATGACTGTGATTTAAATGTTTGTGTGAAAAATACCTGTGACAAAATATTAGGTACCTACTAAAAAATCCGGACAAATGTATTTCGAGCCACGCACAATGTAGGGTCCCGTATTAGCCTTTATCTAGTGTCCTAAGGATAAAAGAAGTCAAGCACAATTATTAATTTAATCGCTTAATTGCGTAAGTTTAAGTTAATCGAATATTAGGTGATGTGCAGATTACTCACATTTGATGTCAGAGCTTGAATAATGGTGAATAAACTAATTAAAAACCAAAGCAACTTCCTCCAAAAATTACCATGCCCCGTACGAAATTGAGCAACACAGTGATCCCTAACCTGGTCCGGCCAGTCGCTCACGAACGTCTGGAAAGAATTGGTCGAGGTGACAGCTCTTGGTTGATGTATTCCAACGAAACTGCTATTCGTTGACAAGGCCTACGTAGACATCGGCGTGCTGGTTGAACAACCTAAGCAGTTTATTTATATCACGAGGTGCTAGGAAATTTTGGATTCATGCTTTCTCGTATGGTATAATACATTGATGCACGTCTTTGGACCTCAAGATCAACCGAAAGTACACCTGCCAGTATTGATAAAGCTTCAGTGCTAACTGAGCTTTGCACAAAAATTTTAAAATATCAACGCAAGACGTTGACTCTTGTAGTGATTGCCGACGTACAGTGCCAATAGTAGGCCTATCGGCTCATACAGGCGCATACATACAATCTAAATAGGTTGCATCAATTATTTTTAAAGTTGTGAAATTATAGGTCTGAACGGCAGTCTCCATGTCGCAGTTGACATCATAGACAGAGCGTGTTCAACAAAAGAAAATTCCTCCCTTAAACTAATCCGAAGTAAAAACAGATTCTTTATGTTTAATAGTGACCGTGTGGTGACCGATTAAGAAGATGGAATGTCACCACCTCATATCATCCCATGGGTGTCGTAAGAGCCGACAGAGGGAGCATATTATGCAGAGAACAGCACTGTAAGAGAAGGAAAACTTGCTACAAACCCTATACCAACCCGTTTGGTCAGCGTGGTATAGTAGGCCAATTCCTCCTTTCAAAGGAGAGGCCTAGTCCAGCAGTGGACTGTCAAAGGCTGCTGATGATGATAAATAATGACGTTATTGAATATGATACGAGGCGCTGTCTATAAATTTTCTTTTAAAAGTAACTGAAATGTCTTCTGAGGAGCAAAATATAAACGATAGGTAAGTTTCACCCCAATTGTTGATCATCCTTATACATGTATACTAACCTTTCAAGTCCTACTCTTGTATTTGATTAAATAAGGAATATACCGTCATCTGCATAACCTGTCAAAGTACATTCAGACGGTAGAGGCTTTCTAAGAAAGTCATCAATTACGTCCTAGCAGTGAGCTCTGAGGACAACTCATCGTCGGCGTCTTCGACACAGCATAATGCCCTAACTGTAACTTTGTTGTTCCATGTTGAAATTACGAGTAAGCAATCATAGCATTGGCCACTATACGTTGTCAAAGTCGCTGGATATATCTTAAAATATGCCCAGCACATATTGGAATTCTGCTGACGTTACTATTCTCCTAACCGATATTTATCTTTTAGAGGTCTTTTTACGAAATATTTAGCAAAAAAACAATCGCAAAGTGAACCCCTCTTTATCTTCTAAACCGTAGAACTACTGAATCAAATCAAATTACCGGAGACTAATAAGATTTTAGGAAAACGCATAAGTGTTTGACCGGTTACATTTCGTGGTCAATTAATTTTGCACCATAATCGAATTTAACGAAATTCGGTAGAATTTAATTGATAGTTACTGCAGCAGCATATACAGAGGAAGACTTTATTCTGAAGAGCCAAGGTGTCAAATGTCATTCATAAAATGATTATTTATTACGTATCAGATATATATGACATAATATATCTGGTAAGTAATGCCAGATACATATGTATAATAACTGTCACAGGTATGGGTGAAACCTCGTCGCTGAGACACTCGTTACTTTTTGTATATAGTATTTTACCTGTAACTATGTCAGTATTATTCTACCAGTACAAGTAGTGATAGCCTAGTGAACGGACACAATGGAGGACGACGATCTAATTGCAATCGCATTTTTACTATCAATGAAAAATAAAAGGAATCGTCGGTATTGGGTACACCCATTAAATACTCAAAGAATCAACGAGAGTCAATTTTATTTAAAGCAAGTTACGTTACGGGCACACCCAGACAAATTCTTTGAATTCTATAGGATGTCTATCAAACCTTTTGATGAACTTCATAATGGAATACGTGATAAATTAAGGAAACAAAATACCTGGATGAGATTGTCTTTGAATACCGAAGAAAAATTTAGACATAAGATATTGCAACAAAACTGTAGAATAAAATTTAGGAAAATATTTTTTTAAGGGTATCTCCCCTACATAATTATATAGTGGGGTTGATTTTTTTTTGGTTGAGTACCCCATTATGTGGGGTATCATTGGATAGGTTTAAAAAAATATTATTAGCTTGCTCAAATCATTTTTCGATCAAGTGATTGGTTTGTCAAATATCAAGCTTTGAAGTGAAAAGATTTTTTATACTCAAGTGACCCTCGCCGCCCCCCTCTGCCTGCTAAACTACTAATTTGAAAGAGGTGAAAAAAATCACAAATGTAGTACATATAACGAATTTAAAAGGAAAACTATCACGGCTAAGTAGACATCACTAGTTTACGAGTAATCGTCGTTTAACTTATAAATACCTATTTCTGTGAGTTTACATTGGGAGCGCTGGCTTAATCTTAAAGATATAAGTACTTTGGTATGTAATGTACTTCGGGGTACAAAATGGGCCCGTTTTTAGTCCCATGTGAAACAGAAGTTATTATCAATAATGGGCATTATGGGCAACTACGGAAGCCTACATTGCGCGTGGCCCGACACGCACTTGGCCGGTTTTTTGTATATAATATAATTAATCTGAAGGTAGTATTTTCACTCTTCGGGCGCCTGGTGGGTCTGAGAGACCCGTCACTTCGACAATACCTTTTTAAATTATTGTCTGAGACTCCTTTGCTTACGTGTACTACTGTGCCATTAAGTACTTATTGAGTAAAAGCATTGAGTGCAAAGTATCCAGTACTAAGTTATGGATATCGAAAGGAAAATACTCGATACCACAGAGTATCGATATTTTTCCGTGCATTGGTTAGTATAGTCAACGGAGGAGAGGACGTGTTCGGCTTGAGCATCGGTTGCATAAAGCAGTATACAGCCACTACGATAGCCCCATTTAATTAAAATACAAAACCTTTTTGCTACCTTGTTATTAAAAACTTTTTAAAGGGTTATATTGACAAAGTAGATTACAGAGAGATTGGACTAGGTTTAAACTAGAGAGAACATGCCCTATAAATTTCCTTATACCGAACGTGCAACATGTAATGTCAGTTGGTCTTAGTTGGTAAATCATAACGTCAAATTACGCGTCTCATTTAAAGAGGCATAGACTCTTTACATACTCATATCTATGACTACATTCTCTAAATAGCCGTGCTGTGATCTGTCATCAGTGTAAAATTTGTTGGACGTTTGTGTTTACATTTTTAATAACTTTTTTGCATTTAAATAGTAAGTAAGCTTATAATAATTATAAAGTGTACTCATTAATTAATACACATCGTGTATGTGATATCGGGATGTGGATTCCGCTATTCTCGGAACGGAAATAACAGGAGAAACTTTATCTTCTAGCAGTGAGTCGGAATTTTCCAACAAATTTATTTACTTTTCTCGTATTAATGCTATAATGAGTGTTAAGTTTACACAATATCATTGTATTGCAAATCAAGGGAACAGCTTGCATACGTATGTGTTATGAATTTAACTCACAAATTGTTATTTTGTACATTTATTGATTTAATAGCCTTAGTGATGGGATTTGACAGTGAAAGGAGATATCGATGTTTTAAAATGAGGGATAAATACGGAAACTAACTATCGAACATAAATGTAAGACTGTAGCTGGAAGCGACAGCGGGTAGCCGCGGTTGCTAAGTTGGCAATAAACAAAAACGTCCAGCGGTCTAATTTTCTATCGCGCGTTTGATAGTAAGCGCAGTTTAATGTACATAATTTACTTAGATACCTACCTACCTTAAAAGTCGCGTCTATTAACCTAAAGCCAAGTGTTCCAGTGTACGCGCGTGTTTGTAGGCTTACATTTTTACATTTATAAAATAGTGGATGGGTTAGGGATGTGAGTAGCATTTTTTTATTATTAAGAAGGTGTTTTTTATTACAGGTTGCCTATTAAAGACGTCACAAGAAAACTTTGGATAAATGCCGTTGGACGGCCTAGTTTGATTTAGCAGAAGTACCATCGTATTTGTTCACGTCATTTTGAGAAAGACTGTTTTTTAAAGACAGAAAACACCTGGCGTCGTTTAAAACCGAAAGTTTTGCCTACATTACATTTATGCCCGGAGATTGCACACCCGATAGAATTATTTATCCAAAGCTAAACAAAAAGTGTGTAATTTTAGTTTGAACATATTAATAAAATATAATAATTACAACGATTTTAATTAATCTACCTACTTCTATATTATTTATCATATTAGTGCTATCCTGACTGATCAAAGACGTCTTGCCTTGTAGTCCGCTACATAATATTCTACCATAAAATATAATATTCTTTCACATTCACACAACATTATCTGGTCCCAAACTAAGCTTATCTTGTACTACGGGTACTAGACAATCGATAAACATGCTTATATACTTTTCTGTAAATATATTACATATTATACATAGTACCATCCAGACCAAGACAAACATCCATATTCATGCACACAAATGTTTGACTTGAGCGGGAATCAAACCCGCAAGCTTCGGCGTGGCAGTCGGATTACCTACAACTCTAAAAAAATCGAGCAGTATCCAACGTTAGCGATAGCAAGCAACGTGATATGATGCGACGCAAACAAATTGCCAAAGCCTGCCGTGCCGCATTAGCCAATCTGGTATAATTCGTACAATACATAATCTAAGTGACAGTTTCTTAGCATCGCATCGCAACGCATCGCTCATTAGTTTATGAATACTTTTTGTCAATAGATTTTATGGCTAAAACGAACAATTAAACTGTCTGGCAAGTCTTTGCAAAGCACTGTCCGGCGTCGACAGCAAAAACTAGAATTTCAATATTTTAGTTGTTTACTTCTACGGCTTAAATATATCGACACATACTAAAGTTAGACATTTGACCAAAAATATTTATCGATAAATCATCACTGTTACGAACAACACTCGGTTTCCTAACTCTATGTTTTGTCTACTGTTTGCCTACTACGATGCTGCTATAAGAGCGTGCTGCTAAACCTATCGACAGCTCTTTCTATCATACTGCATGTGCCATTAGAAAGAAGATATCAATCATAGCAACCGCTGTTGTTATTTCGTGTTACTTCTATGCCTTAGGTTATATTTCGTTAGATTATTATTTATAAAAAATATGCAAGTAGGGTATAGTCTGCGTAAAAACCTGTCACGTATGCGTCAGAGGTCTATAAAGCCTGGCGTCGACTACATTCGAACCGCGTCGAATCGCGCCGAGTCGCATTTTATCCGTGTGCGTTCATTACAGACGAATCGAATCGAAGCCAGCAGTCGGCGACTTTTCAAATTCTTTCATTATTCCCGCTATTTCTTTCCATATATTTTGTCTACGCTGCTCGTCATGATAATGAGTATCTTCATGATCATAATTTTTTTTTAGACTCACGCCTGTATCCCCGAAGGGGTAGGCAAAGGTGTAATATTACACCCACATTTCGCCATGAATTTTCAGGTCCCACGCAATAAGGGGCGAGCCTATTGCCGTACCGGATATTACCAGATTCCGTGCTGCTACCGAGAATTTCCTAACAGAAAAAACCCAATAACAGTTTACCCGACCCGGGAATCGAACCCGAGACCTCCCAATCCCACGCGCACATTTATGCCGCGAGACTACTGAGGCAGTCATGATCATTAAGTTCAGTATATTTCTAAATTAGGGAAATTAACAGCTCTTCATTGCGATAACTTTTCATGTAGGTGTACGCAATGTAGTACCCGTCTACACTCATCCGCTGACCCGCGTCCACTAAGGTGCGCCGAGTCGAGTCGAAACGCGTTGCCGCAGAAATTCGCCTGACGAGCGATGCGCGCGGTAGATTCGATTCAGCGCGCCGCGGCTCGTCGCTAATGAACGCAGGTTCATAGAAATATATAGGTGACTTTCTGCGTTTCGATTCGGCTCGGCGAGCCTAGTGGACGCTAGCCTTAATAGAGAAGTTTAGTTGGACAACTGTAATAAAAATTTTCATTACCCATTTTTTAAATATTTAGGCCCTATATTTGGTGTTTTGGTGGATTCTATGATAAGTTTTATAATTTTTGTATGGCGACGGCGTTGCAACCCTGTCCATCAGAAACAGCCACAACCACTCAAACAAGTGTCTGATTTATGCAGAATAAGTTTTATGATATTGTCAAATTTAAGGCGCTGTCCTAAGCGACTGTTTTGGTAAATGAGGGGGTGAAGCAGGGGAGGTGAAGGGAGCTTAGCTCCGTCTACTGCGGGGCGCCCCCCTTCATTCTCGTCGCGTGCGGCCGTATTCTGGCGACATCCGTATTCCAATATTTCAAAATCGCAAGCAAAACGTTTTAGCATATTGAATTGAGATACTGATATTAAAATTTATATTACATACATCAATCTGTTTGTACAATATAGGCATAGCGCAATTTTTGTTCTCAGTGCAGCCATGAGCAAAACTGGTTTACATTAGACGTTATAGGTATTAAATGTTGACAAAAGTAGGTAAATACCTACATGCCGTAAGATGATAAAAATAATTAAGTCAGTTCCATGTATGGAGAGGCCATTATTATGTTTGTTTTGTTTTTGTATATAAATAGTAAAGCAGTTCATAGAATACCTACATCTAATTCCATTCCTGCCAGTTTTCAAATCTGTTTTGCAATAAACTGGCTGTGACATACGGGCGGACAGACAGACATACATTGCGAATCTATAAGGGTTCCGTTTTTACAATTTTTGGCTACGGTACCCTAAAAAACACAATACTGCTCTACTAAGCGCAAAAGCCGTATCTCAACTAAAGCGAGTTACGAGATAATTGAAGTTTAGTAAAAGTTGATTTCTTTTATTTATTTATGGATGTATATTGTTATTATAGGTATAATTATTATGGCAAAGGTTTCGAAATACGTCGCCGTTTTTAGGGGCTGTGAGTGATTGGAGAGGGAGCAGGGGAGGTCTTAAAACCCCCCTCACCATTTTCACTTGCCGGAAATACTTGGTTTCCTCTGAAAAAAAAATCTCCAAACATCGGTGTGTATGGCACTGCCAACTTCCACATTCATCACACTAGTTTAATAAACTAAGGTTGTCGGAGCCCTGCGAAGGGCTCCTATTTCCGGATTAAGGGTCAAAAGAGAACCTAACATAACCTATTTATTTACTTATTACAGTCGCACCTAACCCAAGGCACTCGAAAGCAATGACGCACAAATTTGACATTAGCTGTCAATATGATCATTCCAAGATGGCAGTTTTGCGAGTCGTTTCACGTTTTTCACATAAAACCTAAAAATTACATTTGTAAAACTGTACTAAAGTATAAAAACTATATTCCGTTTTTCATAATTGCCGAAGTATTTATGAAATTTTGGAAATTGTTTAAAAATATTTAGACGCAACTCCGGCAGCCAAAATTACTTTTAGGGGATTAAAACGAACTAAGACCCCTACACTACCAATACCCTCAAATTCAGGCGACTCGTTTCGAAACCCAACCCATTATTATTTTTCAAAATAGATGAAACATCAAAAATATATGTGGATATACCTTATTCATGAGATACTGCTATGTCACTTAGAAAATTATAGAATTAGAATTTGAGTTACTGCTTTTCGTTAGCTCTCGTCATACATGTTTGTATGAAAAATATAAAAAATTTCTTTCGCTTCAAATATGTGTTGTTTCAAAGAAAATAAATATTAAAAGATATTTATTTATATTCATTTATAATTTATTAACGACTAGTCAGTTCACTTTTTTATCATGTTTCCATATTTGTATTTTATTTGCTATTATACTATTCTCCAGGCCATTCTTATAGGCAACTTTAGAACATTAAATTTCCACAATCGTGTTTGGACCTATTAATCCATCTGGCGTGGCACCAATAATCGAATAATCCACAAGGCTCGATTGTTACATTTTCTTGCTTCGTCAGTTGTTGCAAAGCCAGTTGTTCATTTTAGATTCCATGTGCAACTGATTTTACATTGCAAATATTTTATTTGTACAAAATATTTTTTACTTAGTTGGCTTTACTGCTGTTATCTCTTCTTTTTACCACTATACAAAAATTTCAATCTGTCAACATATTCTTACGCAATTTGAACCAGTCACTGCTATCCCTCTTGTAATTTTTGCTTATCACTACGGAATTTGAGTCAAATTTGTTAAAAAATTGTTTGGCATTTCTTGGCTAGCTCTTGAACAGATCGTGTCTGAAGTTAAATGTGTGTAAGACGTTGCAGAACTGTTATCTTTAACTTCACTGTAATTACAATAATGATAATTAGTTACGTACTTTATTATTAAAAAAATACTATATCTTGTGTTATAGCAAACAGAAAAGTACCTTCTTACTTATAAATGATTGATTTTTGAAATTAAAAAGATATTAGATGTACTGAGACATACCTAAAAGTTTATGAATAATCAAAGTTTTACCCGATGTACTTACCTAAAAAGGTTTATGTTCAAAACACAATAATACAACATTCGTTACCGCTTGTGTGCGGATTGCGGAGCGCCATATTAGCGCTGTCATCATTATTGTTCGCCGTGGCGGCATCTTAGCGCTCCAGGCGCTCTGACAAGCTAATGAATTTGAAATATAGGTACATAAAATGATTCGATTTTATGTTATTACTCTTTCAAAAATTGAAAACTGTGGCAGCTATGTATTGTGAGAATAATTTATATAATTATATTATGCATAATCGAGAATATATAAGTAACATAGTTAGTCATAAAAGACTCTTATGAAAATAATTTGTGTAAAAATGTTACATATTTCATAATCACTTGGCCATGTATGAATTTTTATTTTATTACGACGCTTTCTTGTACAAATCCTTCGTAGAACTTCATTTCTCTAATTGCCCATATTTTATTATTCTAATTATATATTTATAAGCACAGAAACAATAACACATTAAACGCAACAACAGTATAAACTTAGGTCCTAATTATATGTGCCCATAGTTACATGAAAAGCCTATTTGATTCAAAGTATTCAGTCTATAACATAAAACATGAAATTACGAACTCAAATCGGCGTATTATAATAACAAACAGGTTTACGTAAAATTTCGTGCAGCGGAGACGCAAGCGACATGACCTATCTCTCACAGGGCTCATAGCCGAATGATGAGGTCTGGGCGGGGCGTAAACTAGCAACTGACACTCAGTACACCGCTTATGCTAATAAGGTTTAAATTGCTGAAGCGTTTGATATTGATGGGAACTACCGAGCGTCAAAATCATAGACGTTTGGCAGATTTTATTTAATTTTACAAAATATACACGTATAATATGAAAATAAATAGGGTAATTCCTTAGTTCATTAGATTTCCTACAATATTATCAAAAAAAATATGACAGCTTACGATCAAAATATTGCAAACAGTGAGACGAAAGATTATTTTCTGCCTCGATTTTGTGATTTTTTTACCGTGATTCTATTTTACTTACATGAAAAATTCTTTCAAAAGTCTTTTGATCAGACTTTTGACTTTTATCTCTAATTTTTGCTAGTTTGTAATATGTACCGTTATGGCTAGATGCGCGACGAAAAATTAGGTGTTTCACGGCTTCTTAGGTATAACAGCGCCTTAATGTGTGAATGTGAATGCATCATACAATTTCAAAGCAAACAATACAATTTGAGGAGTATGATTTGTTTTACGTTCTTTAATTGTTTTCATCTCGCATAGAGTATATTTGTAGATATAAATCATTATATTATTCCCTCTACTACTTTTATACAGGATACCAATCTTCAAAAACCTAGTTGCATGACGGGTCTCAGACCAACTTTTTTGTATGACTCAAATTGCCATTGTGTACATTCCATAATAATATTCTTGGACAACTTACACCCAATCATGCGACCCCAAAATAGGCGGAACCTATAGTATGGTAACCTGCCACCTGATAAATATATACTTCTAAACATATAGGTACATATTATAGATAAATTATATCCAGACACTGAACAAATATCATCGTGCCTATCACAAAAAGATTATCTAGGATCCATGGCCTCCGGCGTAGAAGTCAAGGTCACTAACCATTAGACCAATAGGATAGTCATATAGAGAGACAAAGTTTAAGCAGAGTGGTATTCAGTAGCCAATATAAAACTTTCACGTCACACATTATGATGATCTGACGAAAATGCTAAAATAACTTATATTATTATATTATCCTCTTGTCCGTAGGTATGTGATTTTTGCGTAAATTTGAAGACCCCAGACAAGAGTTTATACACGTCTACTACGCATACATTGTCGTGTGATTCTGACAAAATAAACTTCAAACCAATGCTATATATCGATACATGACAAGATGTACGCATGCGCTAAATTCAGTTATGACGTCACGAGCCGTTCCACGCGCGCTTGATTTTCATTTCTTTCAGTCCACGGAATGTTTTCTGTTCAGAGCAAAATCAAACGTTCGTGGTAGACAGTAAGCTCATTTTTTATTAATTAGATGACTTTGACAACCTGAAAATATTACAAACCTGAAAAGTCGTCCCTGAAAACCGGCACTGAATTTTTTCAGTCCGGAACGGAATGAAACTTTTGCGTGCTTGCCGATCAAAGCAAAATCTATCGTTTGTGGTGGTAAGTACGTTTATTTTACAAAATACTTTTGATACAGTCGACAAATGAAGCTCGCTAGTCTCACTGAATTCCGCCATGAAAAATCGGTCCTGAAAATCGGATGTCTGCGGCCAGGCTTACTTGGAATATCATGTGCCAAAAATGCGAATTATACCTCTTTAATTAGTATATTTACCAGAAATAATACTGAGGACAAAACTTGAAGTATTTCTCTATTCGCCTAACAAACTTTAGATGAAAACGCGTGGTCCCTAAAGTTTAGCAAGAAATCTTTGCGCTAAAATACCGAGTAAGTATACCTTGAAACATTTTGTTCAGCTGTACAGTATTTAGCAAATAAGTATATGATTTGCAAGGGGAATATGTATAGCTAAGTCTGAAAAATATACCAATTGTTTGCCAACTGCAGATGCTATACATTTGGTTAACTTATATTCAATTTGCAAGTTGAGAGCAAGCTACACTTAACCTAATTCCAAGTAATGCATTTAAATTACACATTACCATTGTCAAAAGTAACATATTCACCGGATTTTTGATAACTCGAAGTTTGTCCCAAAGTGCCAAAAATAATTCCAAAAACATCCGATACTAAAGTGTAGTCGTTAATGATTTGTATTAAATTATTCAGTTCTGGTTATCTCTCAATAGCTTCTGCTAACGACTTGTCAAAACTTTGCCAAACACTGAACCAATTATGTTGGTAGCTGTTGCTCAAAATTGTGTTTTAGACATATCTAATTTCTAAGACAGTTAAGCAGAAGCGGATTTTTTGGTATAAAACGCGTATTGCAGAACTTAAAATCAGCAGAATTTTAAAAAGAAAAGATCAAAAATATTGTTTAACAAACATCAAAAGTTGTCACTATAAAAATATTAATGTCTTTCTGGACTACGCCGTTTCTCTATCTCTCACTAAAAACCACCTTGACTTCCTCATGTACCCGTGTGTCGGAGGGTAGGGAACGGCGTGAACATGAATTCTGTATGTAAAGAATTCGAAACGTCGGCTAGTAATAAATTAAAAACATAGTTTCTAGATCATTAGTTTCAAATGTAATAACTAAGTGAAACCAATACATCGCGATAAAATCCGTAAACTGTAGTTTAATTTCAATGTGTAACATTCGCGTAAACCCAAGAAGATACTATGTGAACCAGTACGGACTGGAAACAGCAACAAAAATACGCCGGTTAGAAGATCTACAAACCAAGCGCGCAAGATACATAACATCTTTAAATTTCTTGAAGAGATGCCGGGATCACGATCTCATCCCTACATGCTGCAAGATATCAGCCAAGAAGGACATTCGTGGGAGCGCTAAGATCTTAAAACAGGCAAGTCAAAAGTTACTCATACAAAAGATCCATGAACACCGAGCTGACTTACGCCGAATAAATAGAAATGTTGAGAATTTATCTAACGAAATATACAGATTGATAACTTCATTTTATTTTAAACTATGCATATATGCAATAAACAACAGACAGACATCAAAATATTATGCTTGTAAACGTAACATAATTCAAAAATTTGAAAAATTACAACAAAAATCAAATGACCAGTACAACATGAAACAGAACGTTTTCGCACGGACCAATCACACGCTACCGTCCGCCCATAGACAAACAGTTGTCAATCTGTCAAAACACATGTTAGATCAAAATACCGAGAAAGTACTTAGCAGAGGTTTAAATTACGCGATAACTCCATCAAGAATACCGTATGAAACCATTATTTGCAAAGTTGAGGATTGCCTAGTGAAGAACAATGTGAGTAAGGAAGATTTTGAGGCCATACGACAGAACGCTTCTGCTGTATTACGTCAATCGAAAGTGCCGGCAAGGAATCTACCAAAGACCGAATATCTCGCACTGAAGAAGTTACAAGCTAGGCCTGAACTTACAGTACTCCGAGCAGAAAAAGGAAATGCAATGGTAGTGATGGACACGTCCGAGTATAAACAAAAGATGGAACATCTTTTGTCGGATGAAAGTACCTACAAGTTGGTTAAGTCAGACCCTACGAACAAAATACTCAAGCAAACTTGTGATATTGTTAAGAAATACTCCGAAAAACTTAATTTGGACGTGAAATATTTAATATCATCGTGTGTAAAACCTCCTCAAATGTATGGGCTACCGAAAATACACAAGGAAAACGCTCCTCTGCGCCCGATAGTTAGTCAGATAGGCGCACCAACTTACAGACTGGCTCAACACATGGCAAACATTCTCTTACCGCTCAGAGGCAATACGAGAGCACATGTGAAAGATTCCTACCATTTTCTCAGTGAAATCAAACACCTACATCTCTCTGACAAGAAAACTATGGTTAGTTTTATATACAGTCATTATTCACATGCATACCAGTACATGACTGTGTAGAAATTACTAGAAGGAAGCTGACAGAAAACAACATGCCTGAGGAATATGCAGAAATACTCAAACACTGCCTGACAACGGGCTAGCTGTTATGGGACAAGAAATACTACATATAAGTAGACGGTGTAGCAATGGGCTCTCCAGTATCGCCTGTTGTCGCTGACATCTTCATGGAGGACTTCGAGGCGCGAGCCCTGCAGACTGCCACCATCACACCGAGGTTCTACAAGCGGTATGTAGTTGACACTTTCACAATTTTACCAACAGATAGTGTTAATGCTTTCCTAAACCATCTTAATTCTATTAATAACCAAATACAATTCACAATGGAATTAGAGGCAAACAATTCTTTAGCTTTCTTAGATGTACTTGTCATCAGGACTAAAAACAACTCCTTAAGCCATACTGTGTATAGAAAAAAGACCCATACAAACAGGTACTTAAACGGTGAATCTCACCACCATCCTAAACAGTTAGCTACTGTAGGAATGTCTCTGTTTCAGAGAGCCCGCGGGATCTGTGACAAGAAACACCTGGACGCTGAGCTTTAACATGTCAGGCAAGTTCTGCAAGACAACAAGCTCCGACCGCCGCGCCACTGTCACAGATCCCAGAAGAAAGAAAAACCAGCCACAGTAGAAAGACAACTTGCTGTCCTCCCATACATCAAGGGCGTGACCGACAAAATTGGCTACATCTTGAAGCGAGCTTCTATCAAAACTTACTACAAGCCGCCAACGAAGATCAGTCAATTATTACCATCTGTCAAGTGTCAGTTACCCTTGCAAGAGGCCGGTGTCTATAAAATTGACTGTGAATGTGGGCTCTCATACATTGGACAAACCAAGAGAAGCATAGGCATTCGACTCAAAGAACATATAGCTGACATAAAACATAAACGCTCAACAAAGTCTGCTGTGTGTGAACATGTGGAACAAGGACCCAACCACTACCTGCGATTTGATGAACCACAGATACTCGCAAAAGAACACCGTTTTCTTCCAAGGATGATACGAGACGCTATTGAAATTAAAAATCACCCTAATTTCAATAGGGAAGATGGTTGGAATGTTCCTCCAGCTTGTCATAAGGCTAATGAAACCCAAGAAGGACAAAGTCACCAGAAGACCTAAGGACACTGTGAGCTCATTCTGCGTAAATAGTAACACCAGTAGATGAAAAATTTTCGGGTACTTTGAGATAACTTATACATTCAAGAAAAAGACAAATATCACCTCAGTCTGCCCTGAACATGAATTCTGTAAAGAATTCGAAACGTCGGCTAGTAATAAATTAAAAACATAGTTTCTAGATCATTAGTTTCAAATGTAATAACTTAGTGAAACCAATATATCGCGATAAAATCCGTAAACTGTAGTTTAATTTCAATTAAAATGCTAATATATTTTTTACGAGAATACTTGGATAGCTTTAAGCACATACTTTTACAGTCCCTAAAAGTCTTGAACGAACTTTATACTTCAGTAATTCAACTAGGTCGAAAAAATATTTTTGCCAAAGTAATTGAAATAACGAAAAAAGTTTTGAGCTCCTTTAAAAAGAAATAAATAAAAAGTCCACGCAAGTTGAATACATGTGAGATATTTTAATAAATAAAACACGTTACAAAGCTTTAGATACAAGTTAATCAAGCGCACTTTTTTAAATTATATTTTATGAAATTTAATTCGAAGTGAATTATAGTTAAATTTCTCAGTGTTCATTTTCAATTTATGAACTCATGAATATACTGCGTTTTACAGTTCTTCATTTGTTTATAGTTTTTTTTGAAAACTGAGTTACTATTATTTGGCTAGTGGTAATAATTGCCAAAATTACGTCATATAAAACAGATAATGTAGAATTGCAAATTCATCATCATCATCAGCCTTTAACTTTTTTAAATCTTTAAAATTGCAAATTACTTAAATATATTCTTTTCGTAATATTTTCGGATTGCAAATGATCATCAAATAAATAATTTAAAAGATCTGAAAAACAAGAGTAATCTGTTCTATTTTAATTGCTAAACTTAAAAATATATTTTAGTGACAAATAAATTTCATTCTGTCATTGAGGCGTTTCATACCCCAAACCCCGCAAATGATTGATGGCAAAATGTTTCTTAAATTCTCGAATCTAATTTTACTCACAAATACTTCAAAGACATAAAGGACATACACAAAATGTAAATAGGTAATATGACCTAATAATTTAAAAAAACATAACTCAGACCCGGTTGCTACCATCCCAACCCACAAAAAAGCAAATAATAAATCTTACAGACAGTCAAACATTTTTATTCCGTAATACTTACGGTATTAAATTCAAATTCCTATATAATTCTTTATTATTTTTGTGAATCTTGATAAAATTGAAAGAGAATTACTACGTTCAAAAGAATCCATTTGCAAAGTACTTAGGCAATGTATTATGAATATAATAAGTATTTTAATAAAAATTCTGTGAATTTATAAGTAAAAGCAATGATTTTATTCCATGTAAGTATATAGATTAGATAAGCTACTAATTTATTTCTCAAAAGATGTTCAATTAAATATTTTGTGTAATGCATAAACGAATGTTATGTAAAAATAAACGGTATTTTCAAAGTATATTGTATATATTTATTTGGAGTTAAAGTTATTTGGACGCAAGTAAAATACTGTTGAATTTTCGGAAAGCCCTGTTTTTAATGTTTGGGTCTATTCCAAATCGAGCAATCTCGTTGACTGTAAGAACAATTTCAGAAATGGTACAGTATACATATTATTATGCAGTTGTATTCAGAACACGTTTATTCAGCTATATTCAACCAAATCCGTTTTGACTTGTAAGCGGACCCCAGGTTGAAACTGGGATAACGCTAAGAGGATCATGATTTAGAAGACGTTTACTTACACAATTTTTTTTTGGGACAATGATGTTTTGGGTTCATTTATGCCTTTCATAGACAGAGCAGATTACTGCTCTGTCTATGAAAGGCTCATTCGTATATGAAAGGATATATGGAATTCTAATATGGCTAAATCATATATGAAAGGAGAATCATATATGAAAAAAAAATCCTTGTATAGTATATTTAGTTCTAATGAACGAAACATCGACGCTACCTACGTAGAAGCAAAAAAGGAAAAATGTAATGGTACATCTAATATGTCCTTAAGCACTGCAAAATTAGAAGTCAACATGCCAACAATGACATTCAGATTTATATAAGTACCATAATAACGGGTGTTTCAGTAAGAGTGCACTATTTAAAATTGGAATTTTATTTTTTCATGCAATTGGCAACTCTGAAATTTGACAGCTGTCACCTCTGATGATTCCGATTATTAAAAATGGACCGCTTTTTGAAAGGTATTCGAAATTGCAGTGACTGTGAACGGCATTCGTTCCAGGAATATAATAACGGACTTCTTGGAACTTAACTGGACGGCATGAATCTGGACAACATGTGGTTTCAGCAGGACGGCGCAACCTGCCACATCGCGCATGAAACAATCGACTTTTTGCAGTAACGATTTTCAGAACACATTATCTCACGAAATTCTGATGTCAACTGACCACCAAGATCGTGAGATTTAACGCCGTGCAATTTTTGTCTTTAGGGTTTTGTGAAATCTCGGATTTATGCAAATAAACCCGAAACAATTCCTGAGCTCAAATCGGAAATCCAACGCGTCATCGGTGAGATACAGCCACATATCTGTGCAAAAGTCATAGAAAAATTCATGAAAAGAGCAATGGCCTGTCATCGGAGCCGTGGCCGGATATTTTATTCCATACTTAATCGGAACACTTCTTTACAATACAATAAAAATATCACAACTCTGTCATAAAATACTTGTTTTAATTTTAAAATGAAAAAGTGCACTCTTACTGAGACACCCTATATTAAAACAAAATATCGCAGTATCATACAGGACACGAATAAATTCGCCAGCAAAGCTAATGTAATGTAATCAAAGAATAATTCAACCACGATTGCTTATAAAATTAATCAAAATCCCCATATCAATGGCACCACTGAAATAAAATTGCAGTCCTCACATACCTTCGGCAAGTCTCATTTGCAAACATTTTGGATAACAAGTTACACAAAGTTTTATCGTGTTTCATTATAAGGGTGACTCCATAAAGAGCTGAATATAAAAGGCAAGGTGCAGTGTGGCAGGGCACTAAAATAAGGCTAGTGTTTTATTGTGGGGCAAGTTTATTATGGGCAAGGGTTAAACAGAGGGTTAAAAATATATGCAAAGCAGGATGGCTTTATGGTCGTGACCGGAGTTAATTATGCTGTAGTAAAACTTTGGGGTAGTGTTTTATTTGGTAATAAAATTGTCGTGATTTGAGCTGCTGTTATAAAGATTGTTTTTTTACGTGTGGTTTCTACTCAATGTTTACAGAATGCACTACGTAATCAGATACACATCTTTCCAGGGGGTCTCCCTTGTTTGACCGAAAGGAGTTTGACAAATTTTCACTTCCCAAAAAAATTTTCGCATAATTTCATTTGCCAAATTATTACTTAGCAAAAAATCTATTCACAAAAATTGTAATACAAACCTAATGTTTGGGAGAATCACACTGCAGTAAATAAGTTAAAGGTTGTCCAATAAATAATAATAAAATATTAAATTAAATATTATGACATCTGTCGGATCATTTTTTTTTTTTGGTGTCTCATGGAGTCCCTTCGCCCTGGGGGGGAAACCACGAAGGGGACTGTCAGACTCTTACTGACTAAAAACCAACCCGTGCTCCTCATGTACCCATGTGTCGGAGGGTAGGGTTTCACCGAAGCATTCCTCGCCACCCCCCGACAGGTATGGGCCCGCCAGATGGTCAGGCGGGCCCCGAACGAAACCCCCTTGGCGGCGGATGAAGGTGTTGGGCTCCGCCGCCAAAACACCCAGCGGCCGCAGAGGATAGGGAGGACGGCAACGCAACACCGCATCTCCTCTTCCTCTGCGGCCCCACCGCGACGCAACAATGGTGCGCCCCCATTTGGCGTGGGAGATAGGGCGCGCGGCAACGCAACACCGACACGCCTCTCCTCCCGCGACCGCACCCGACTGCAAGGGACAGACAGAACTGTCCCCCACACCCGCACCTATGGACGCATCCTACGCACCCACAAGGAGCGTCCCCTCCCGGGATCCCGCTTGGCTTCACCGTGGGTAAAAATCAAATCCACGGTTACTAAGCCCCCCCACCACGACAGGGTGGAGATCCCACGGGGGGGAACCACCAAGGCCTATATATGACTAAAAACTAATATTATAGAAGAAAGTATCACAAGAGCCTACAAAAATTATTTATATCAGATGTAAACCATGGTTTATAACCAACGAACAATTGCATAAAGATTTAAAGATACCTACAATAAATGAGGAGATAATCAGACACACCAGATCATATAAACATAGAATTATGAACCACCCTAACGCATTAGCCCAAGGTTTGATGAATAACAGAACGTCTATACGTAGACTGAAACGAAAAATCCCCCAAGATGTGGTACGATGATCATTGATTACCTCGCATCACATTTGAACAGGATGTGACAGAGGTCACACTCCTATGCAAGTCCTAGCACACTCAGACACACATACTGCCAAATGTCCCATCAAGGAGGCAGATCGCCGTAGATAACGAAATCAAAAAAAAAAAAATATCAGATGTAAAATAAAACAATATCAAGTACCAATTCACATCCGTGAAAAAGAATGTAATTGAATCTAAAGTATATTTTTTATTTTTATTTTTATCAAGAAATCAATGTCTGTTCCTGTATGATGTGATAAAGCGGCTTAGTTAGCAGTTCTGGTTGAGTAGTGTGAGGAGGTGGCTAGCTGGCGATGGATCTACGATCTCAATGCTGCCGGACTCGGCTAGCGTACTGGCACTCACGAGCCGCCGCCACCACGGACAGAAGAAATATTTTCGTTTAACGTCATAATTTTGTGTTTATAAACTGTTTTAGTATTTTACTTTAAGTATATTGATTTAAGTTTTAGTCGTCATATATGTCCTTTAACGGTGGCAAAAGTGATGAGGAAGTAGGTGCGAGTCAATCTTGCACATCGTCTGCTCTGGTGCGCTGCCCTGTTTGTTCCCAGGCAAGTTATTTTAAAGGTGAGCGGGGCCTAAAAGTACATTTTGGTAAAATCCACAAAAACCAACATGTACTTTCTGGCCCCAACACATCCACACATCACATTTTAACAAATGAGCCGTATACAACTTCTGATATCCCTTTTCGGCAACATATAAGCAAATTAAAAAATTCCATTCCCATCCTAAAACGAATTCCCCGTGGCGCAAGGCTTTTAGTAGCCCAAAATCTAACCCACTCCATAGGCCTTGTGGTATGGGAGAATTCAGTAACGGCTTGGGAACAACTACTCACTTTCTCTTACAGAAAATATTTTGCCGAAAAGATTTTGACAAAATTTCATTACCCAAACAAATTTTAGCAGCCTTTTTTTATACCATTGCAATATTTCGAATGATTTTAGTACGCATATTTTTATTTGGTAAAATTTTTACTTGGCAAAATATTACCAAGTATAATGTAATTATGGCATTTGGTCTTTATTCAAATGATTTATTACAGCAAACAATCTTCAGACAATAAACATTTGGTGATATTAGTTTATTTATGGAAGTAGTTAGAGTAGGTTAATTATAAAAAAATATGGTTAGGTTAGGTTAGGTTAGAACGTGTCCCCCCCGTGGGATCTCCACCTTGTCGTGGTGGGGGGGCTCAGTAACCGTGGATTGGTAACCCGCGGTGAAGCTAAGAGGGATCCAGGAGGGGACGCTCTGCGTGGGCTTGACGGGGCCTGCGCAGGATGCGTCCAACGGTGCGGGTGCGGGGGACAGTTCTGTCTGTCCCTCGCAGTCGGGTGCGGTCGCGGGAGGAGAGGCGTGTCGGTGTTGCGTTGCCACGCGCCCTATCTCCCGCAACCAAATGGAGGCGCACCATTCGATGCGTCGCGGTGGGGCCGCAGAGGAAGAGGAGATGCGGTGTTGCGTTGCCGTCCTCCCTATCCTCTGCGGCCGCTGAGTGTTTTGGCGGTGGAGCCCAACACCTTAATCCGCCGCCAAGGGGGTTTTGTGCGGGGCCCGCCTGACCATCTGGCGGGCCAATACCCGTCGGGGGGTAGCGATGAATGCTTATGCGAATCCCTACCCTCCGACACACGGGTACATGAGGAACATGGGTTGGTTTTTAGTCATTAAGAGTCTGACAGTCCCCTTCGTCCTTCCCCCGGGGCGAAGGGACTCCATGAGGATTTTCCAACCCAACACCAAAAAAAAAGGGGTTAGAACGTGTCCGGGCACGCCACGATAGTGGCGGTAAGTCCCGTGGTTGAAGAGACGTCACGGCGTCCTCACCTTCCGGTTGACTCAAATCCTTACCGGCCATGGTTGTTTTGGTCGGTATTTGTGGAGGATAGAAATACACCGCCCTCTCCCCAACCGTAGGTCCGGGCGTCGGGGACGTCGCACAAGAGACGACCTCCGACCACCCTGAATTCAGTGCCTGCGGACGGTGAGCGCTGGGGCTGCTCCCTGTCCGCCAAAAGGCGGGAGGCGGCGCGTGTCCTCGCCGCCTCCCAAGTAGCTTTGTGAGGTGATGGATGCGAGAAGTTTGATGGATGCAAGAAGTTTGAGGGATGATTGCGAGATCATGACGAGACGGGGCCCGCCAACACAAACGGCGGGCCAATCCCGGGCGGGGTCGCGAGAAAGTATGCTAATCGCGAACCGCGTGACCCCGCCAACATACGGGACCCGTAGGGACACCGCGGTGGGTTTTAGTGGGTATGCCCCGAACGCCTTTAGGGGAGAGCCTCCACATACCTCCTCCGCCAGTCCCAAGCCTAGCCGTTTTAATGGCTGGGTTGGCGGAGTTAAGATGACTCATAAGGAGAGTTTCCCACCGTAGTGAACAAAAAAAAAAAAAAGGTTAGAAAGTGTGACGTGCCAGAAACGACTTGCATTAATAGAAAAAAGATATTGTTTTTAGTAGGTTACCTGGAACTGAACAATTTAGATTAGGATAATTATTGATTTTGCGTAAAAACTGTTTTTCCAACTGAAATATTTGACTAAATAAAAAATGTTAAGAGTACTAGTTGGTAAACAAGTTATAGTTTAAACGTTCATTTCCCAAACATCAAATAAAATAGATTTATTAACGACCACAAAATTAAATTAATTTTAACATAAAACTATTTTATTATAACTACTCATTTACTACTTACTACTAAAATTAAATTAAAATATTAAAATATAGGTACAATACAAAAAAAAAAGAAAAATAAAATCAAAGGGCGTCATGAAAGTCCTCCACATCGCCGTCTATTGGGAACGTGCCCAGAAGACTGGCAGCATTGCCACGCTGTATGGCAATGCTAAGTTTTTGAGCTAGATACATACCAGCCTTCTGGTCACGCGAGGCGTCGATAAGTCTCTTCGCAAGTTCTCTATATAGAGATCTAGCACTTGGGCCCCATGAACCCAACGCTTCAACTCCAAACGGCTCAAATACGTAATCCCCTACGAGATTTACGTATTTGCGCCGTTTTAGAGTCTCCGCTGTGGCAGCAGCAGCGCCCGCACAACCCGCTGTGCTAGGAAGATGAGATGGCGCAAGGGTGTCAACACACGTTGCGTCCCACACCAAAGACCTACCCAACTTCCAAGGCAGTAGAGAAATACCATCTGGTCTTTTACCATCGTTGCGTGCCAAACCCTAAGGTTCAAGTTGGGCTGGAACGCCAGTGGTGACAAAAGCCCGACGGAGAATGTCATTCAGGTTGCTGTGTCGTGAAATACGACCTGCACTCCTGCTGCATGATAGGCCATGGTGACCAAGGCTGTCGACGGCCTCCCCACAGTGACAACGATGTGGAGCGACACATGGCGCACGAGGCAAGAAGCGATGCGAAAGGTCGTGTCGTCCAACATGGTACCTATGTTGGACGATGGCAGTGCTTGAAGCCAGAGCCCCGACTCCCACTCTCCCACAGCCAGCAAACGAGCACGCTCTGCAGCATTGTACGATGTACGGAGGAGATTTTCTCGTACTGCGCTGCAAAGCGGCCCGTCCCACTGCCTCTGAGAGGATAAATTTCGGGGCAACTCAGTGCTTGGACAAGCCATTTTCCAAGCATTAATGGCATCGATCTTACACGGCACCTTAGAATCGACCAGCGTGGGTGCTAAGATTTTCCTGGTTAATTCTGCAGTACTGTGGACCGATGACAGAAATACTGGTAAGCTCACGTCGGAAATTTTGCGTACGCCAAGCCCACCCAGGCGAACAGGTAATGTCGCCTGTAGCCATGCTCGGTCGTTCAGAGCCACATTTAAAAGTTGCTTAGGGTTTTTTGTAAAATTTTGTCAATATTGACTAGTGGGCTTGGGTTTTTTCCAAAAAGGCGAAGAACGTAAAGCGTGTGTGAACTTAGGCACAAAAAGACAGTATCGAATAATAGTGAAAGCCGAACGTATATTAGTTTTGAGCAGGCGGTTCGAAATTTCACTAAAATTTAGATTTTTTTCATGAATATAATAATCAAAACCTTCGTCTAGTATTGGGGACCCAAGAAGGCGAAGATAACTTTTTTGAATGTGGGTTATACTGGGTGCGAGAGTTTGAAATTTGGAAAGAATTGCGGAATGGTCTAAAGTATCATTGATAAAAATTTCACACTTACTTGAATTAAGGTCTAGGCCGATTGATGAAAATTTTGTCTTCAGAAGTGCCAGGTCCTGATAGACAGTGGCTACGTCGCCTCCTAGGGTTACGTCATCTAGGTATCAGATGTTAAATTTAGAATTTAGCTGGCTAATAACTGGATGAATGGCTAAACTAAAAATGAGTGGTCCAAGAGGGTCGCCTTGGTGACAGCCAACGGCAGACTCCAAAAGATTTTCCTTGTATATTAATTTTGATGGATGCCTAATGAGGGGTTTCTAATTTAACTTGCGTCAACAAGGTGTCCCTGTTCACTGAGTTAAAAGCATTCTTTAAGTCAATCTTCAAGATAACATCACCCCCATTACAGCCAAGGTACGTTGACAGGGCATGTATGGCGGCCTCACAGCCACCATTAGAGCCAAATCCAAGTTGTAGTGGCTGTAATTTGCTGCCTAACATGGAGTTATAATGCCGAAAGCAAATCTTGGCCGCCATACGCCTGTACGTACACCCAACGGCAATGGGACGAATACCACCGTCTCGCTTTCGCAAAGCGCATAGATTTGCGCCATACAAAATATCAACGATGGCATCGTTCACATTGCCAGAGAGCATAAGGTGGTCCTTGGCTGTAATCCTGAGGCAATCTGAGTTAGTGTCAGGTGGGTCAGGAAAGGAGAGGTTATCTCCTGGCGCTGGATGCTTGCTCTGCAGGCTCGCGGGTGTGTCGGCAGAGCAAGGCGCCACCACATCGCTACTGAATAAGATTCTGGATGCTCCCCTGATATCACCCTCCCTTAGCTTGGACTCTACATGGTGGTAAATGGTGCTATTGCGGTTTGTTTTTGGATATTGGTAATTTAAATTGGATGCCGAAAGATTACAGTTTTCTTTAATTTTTGCTGTTAATGTTTTTTATGTTTGCCGGTCTTCCTGTGCATGTAGTACACTACATCATCATCAGCCCTGTATATAAACTATCCCACTGCTGGGCACGGGCCTCTTCTCTATACTATGGAATATATGGAAGGCTAACTATGTCACTCATCGGTCATTTAGTAACTGCATTAATTGCTTAAGTATGTAACGTCAGCCCCACGTTGGGCGCCAGTGTAACGTTTAAGTAGTGTGGTGTGAGTACTTATACCTAATCAGTACCTAGTAGGTATGTGTACTGGAGAGATAAATTAAATATTTATCGTTCGTTACAAAATATATTTACTAGGAAGCGTGACACAAGTATAAACCCGGTAGCAAGCGGTAAGAACTAAGATCTAGACTCAGGGCGTAGACAAGCAGGCTGACGCGACTTCGGTGCTCCAAGAGAAAGAGCACTAATCTTCAGCTGCGGTGTCCGGGATCCGAAAGGGGCGATGGCTGCCGCGCCACGGTATATATGTGACGCTGGGGTGCGTGGGAGACGAGGACGGCCGGCCGGACTGGAGTAGTGGGAGGAGGGCCTCCGCTACGACGTCACAAGTATTATGTCTGTAACTATTTACTATTTACAAGTAATTAAGTACAATGTGAAACGGTTGCAGCTCCTTACAAAAATAAAATACATATGTACCATAATATTGGCGATTCAAAAGAGTGGCCACGAGTTTTATTGTCCGTTCTTTCTCGTGGTTCTACCTATTGTTTTGCGAACGAGGCAGTAAATGTAAATGTAGAAGCATTAAGTAATTCAATTTAAAAAAAATGACGTTCATAAGCGTCACATTGTGACCTAGATGAATAAACGATTTTGACTTGATTTTGACTATGTGAAAGGCAAGACCATAGTCCACCACGCTGACCAAGTGCGGGTTGGCGGACTTCACATGTTTTTCGAGAACATTATCTAGAACTCTGAGACATGCAGGTTTCTTCGCGATGTTTTCCTTCAGCAATAAGCAAGCGATAATTAACAATTAAAAACGCACTTAGCTTGGAAAAGTCATTGGTGCGTGCCGTGGATTCAAACCCGAGTAGCAGTCTGACAGTCTCTCTACTCGCTTCGGTCGGTCAGTCACTACATCGCCGCTGAAACAGAAAAATATCTTGTTTGAGCTAGACAGACGCGTGGACGTTGAAAAATGTAATCCGAAATAATTCTTGTTGTCTACATGATGATTCGATCTTATCTGAATCAGACGCGGTGGATTTTCTTAGCGTGTACAAGCGCCCTAACGCTGGAGGCATCCGTGTCACGTGCTCGTGTGCACACAGCTCGGGTAAAGTTCACGTGTGCACGTTATGTAACCATGCCACGTTGTTTACATTGGACAACTTTTAGGATGTAACGCAATTCCAGCTATGCGTAGGTATGGGTATTAGAGAAACATGCCTGCTTTGCTGCTTAATCGCTTAGTATATCAGTGAAGACACATGCTAATATAGTAGCTAGTGGTGTAGGTCTTTAGTCTCTTGTACTGATATTTATGAAACTGATACATATAACATATTTATTCCAAAATAAAATGAAATACCTAAACACACATTCTCTGCGGTATGAGGCAAGCAATACTTAACAATTTGATACACTCAAAATTTGAAAATAATAATAATAATAAATTTATTCACCAAAATAGTTACAGAAGTGTACACAAGTAGATGTAACTGGTGGGTAGACTTATTCTAGGCATTACAACGTGTTGCAAAAATGTGTACATAATTATAGTAACCCTGCCTCTTAAACTAGGCTACCCTGTATTTTAAGAGACAGTGTCTAGCTTATAAATTCACAATTTTTATACAACAGTGGACAGTGTCGATCTACCGTTTAAACTTGACATCAGTAATAGTTGTGTGTGTACGAGTAAAATGTGGGGCGGGGGTGTGTAGTGGTGTGATGTGGTATGTTGTGCTTGTTGTGGGTTTGTGTGTGTGAATATAGGGGTGAGTGTGTGTGGATGTAGGTGTGAGTATGTTTGTAAGTGTGCGTTTTTTCATTTAGGCGATGTAAGTGAGTAATGACTCTGTGTATGTGTAGTCGCCACTCTGTTACTGTTTGTTTTACTGTGTGTGAATTCAAATCTATAATTTGTAGATATTTGTGAACTTTTTTATAAATGTGCCCACTTAGGGTTTAAAACTGGCGTTTAGCGAAGGAAGTTTTGTGCTGAGTACCCTGAATAACATATGTTCGCTTGTTTGGGTCGGACTTAGGAAGACTGGTGTTTTCTAAGAATCGATTTAAGCACAAAGAGTTGACGAACTGAAAGGACTTTGCAGTCAGAATAGAGTTCAATAGTTGGATATCTATAGGGCTTTTTCGTCATGACTTTTAGAATCGCTCTCTGTGCTCTCTCAACTCTCAGAAGGATAGTCTTGGCTGCACCGCCCCAAACAGCGATACAATAGCCAATTATAGATTGACACAGAGCGTAGTACACGGTTTTCAGAGTGTCAGCATTAGCCGATTGTCTGAGAGACTTGAAAATGTGTATCAGGCGCATCGTTCTGCAAACTGGTACCGCCTGCATGGCAGTCTGTTCGTATTTCCTCTAGACAATCGCTGCCATCAGTGATAGTGATAGTAATAGGAGCAGTAGTGATCACTAAATTACACCAAAAGGGACAGTGTTGATTTTGAAAGGGATACCTTTCTTTTACACTAAATAAAAACACCATAAAGAGACTATATATCTACAAAGAGCTTTCAGGGCAAAATATAAATTTAAAATCATTGACCGGGACGTCCGGGACTCAAAGCTGTATAATAAAGTACCCTTGTGAAGAGACTCATAGAATTAGGTCAATAGTGGCACTCTGCGCGACACGGAAACGAATCGCAGGTAATTAAGTACCGCGGGAACTAATGCAAGTGGTTACTGTGACTGAGCAGAGACTGCCAGTTTAAAGTGCAGATTTGTATTTTTGGACAGCTGGTAGGTATGAAATACTTTTCGTTTTGAATTTAAAGGTAGTGAATAATATCTCTTTGATATTTTATACATAAATGTTAGATAGAAATTTTTGCTTTTAAATGTCACTGTCAGTCATTGCGTGGAAAACGACGTGAATGCACATTCACGCTTACTGCATAGTTGAACACAATTTTGACAAAGCATAATGTGTTTCTGTTTATTTGTCTCAATTAATACAAATAAAATAATTTAAAAGAATACGATTCATAGAGTCATACAATTATTTATTTTATGCCTTCCTCATCACGAGTTTCTCTTCATGTAATTTGCTAAGAATCTAAAGAAGCACAATTAAAGATATTTAATATAGGTACCTACTCTCAAAATAAAGATTATGAGCTTGACTAATAGGTAGAGCGTCTTCTATTCATCATCTAGGTTGTAGCTTTCGCCTTTCAGGTCACTTTCCAGTTTTAGCCGTATGACATCGCAACGAAAAAGTTATTGTATGGTTTGATAATAATATTATGTGATAGTTACATGCAACATTTATAACTCTAACAGCTTGATGCAACCCGAGTAGGTAAATGTACTTATAACTATATAATGATATTGATATCTGTTTCTTACATTAAATTTTTTTGTTATACGCAGATGACCTTAAAATCTATAAGGCCATTAATAATCTTTAATGATACGAGACTTTTTCTAAATGATATAAATCGATTAGCAAATTATTGTAGAGAAAATAAATGTTTCCTGAGCCCCTCTTAATATTTACTTTATTTTTATTTAATTATTTATTTTGAAAGGAAATATACAACGATATATTCTGTGAAAATTTTAAGCCTCTACCTGTTACCGTTAGTAATATTGAGCAAAAAATATGAAAAAACATACGTTTATTGTATGGGACCTCCTTAATATTTTTATTTTTAATATCAGTTGTTATAGCGGCAACGGAAATACATAATTTGTGAAAATTTAAGCTTTATAGCTATCACGGTTTATAAGATATAGCCTGGTGACAGACAGACAGACTGACAGACAGCGGAGGCTTAGTAATAGGGTTACCACTTTTTACCTTTTAGGTACGGAACCCTAAAAAAGTACACAACTGCACGTATTTCTTAAATAATCAACCATTAACTAAAGCAAGTTCACTAAGAGACCTAGGTAACGTTCTAGACTTTAATGGCGCTGATACACTTGAGCATTTACCTGTAATGAGCATTCTCGCGAATGTTACAAAGCAAATGAGTGTGTTTTAGCGAGCATTCTCACTAACATTCGGGCGAGCCTTAGAATATAGATAATACATAGAATTCGCGCTACAATGGTGGTTAAACCCAATATATTTACTTCACTTTGACTTATGATTCTAATCTAGGGAAGAATCTTCGTAGTTTGTCACTAACTTTAACATGACTAGTAATGGGCTCACTCAGAATAAATATCGATAAAATATCGATAGTGTTTACAATACTTAGATCCTTAGATTTGGTTTACTCAGAATTAATTTCAATAAAATGTTTTTTTTTATGAAATAGGGGCCAAACGAGTAGACGGTTCGCCTGATGTTAAGCAATTACCGCGGCCCATGGACACCCGCAACACAAGAGGAGTCACAAGTGCGTTGCCGGCCTTTTAAAAAGGAATACGCTCTTTTCTTGAAGGTTTGAAGGTCGTATTGGTTCGAAAAAACCGCAGGCGACTGATCATTCCACAGTTTAGAGGTGCGAGGCAGAAAGTTTCTAGAGAAACGCACCGTTGTGGATTGCCAATCATCTAAATGATGGGGATGGAAATGTTGTCGCGTAGAACAATGGCGGAAAGAGGCGACAGGGATTAATCTGAACAATTCCTCGGAGCAATACCCATAGTAGTAGCGATAAAACGGCGGTCAACAATTCGAGTGGCTCTCCGTTGGATGCAGTCCAGAGGGAGAAGCTGGTACTGGGGTGTCCCTGCCCAAAGATGAGAACAGTATTCCACATGCGGTCGGACCTGACCGGCCTTTTAAAGGAGCAAGCGGTGGGCCGGAGTGAAATACCGTCTCGATCTATTGAGCACGCCAAGCTTCTTCGAGGCTAACTTAGCCTTGCCCTCTAAGTGACCGTGGAACTGGACTTCGCTCGATATGTCGACACCAAGTATTCCAATAGTGGAGGAGGCATTACGGGGGTGGTCTTAAAACGAGGACATACGACCAACGGCAGTTTTTTAGCAGTGAACACGCAAACTTGTGTCTTTGTGGGGTTAAATTGGACCAAATTAAATCTTCCCCAATCTGAGACCATCGCCAAGGAGGTTTCAATTTCAGACACAAGTTTATTTCGGCTCTCGATAACTTTTTCCCGAGAAATTTTGGCGCGGCCGGTATATAAAGCATCGCCTGTGCTGTCATCTGCATAACAATGAATGCCGCTATCTAGCAACATATCATTGATATGCAGAAGGAACAAAGTAGGCGATAGCACGCAGCCTTAAGGGACACCAGCATTTACAGACAAGGCGTCAGAGCATTCACCGTCAACTACGACCTTTATGCTCTGTCTGTAAGAAAGCTGGTGACCCCATTCGCATAATTTCTCGGGCAGCCCATAGGAAGGGAGCTTCGAAAGAAGCGCTTTGTGCCAGAACCGATCGAAGGCCTTCGATAGCGAAGGCCAAACTGACCGCCAAAGCCTCCCCTTTGTCTCGATCGCCTGTGCCCAACGACGTGTCAGGTATACTCGAAGATCACCAGCCGACTGACCCTTACGAAAGCCGTATTGCTGGTCACTAAGCAGCTGATTATCCTCTAAAAACCAAAGGAGCTGGCAGTTAATAATGAACTCCATTATACACCGCTATTTTTTAATTAGTACAAAAACTTTAAGGACAGATTAGCGAAGATATTATTATCATATATGTGACGTAAGAATTTCATAATATCAATAAAGAGCAAAGTTATTATCATTTGTTTATTGTAGAAAATCTCACTTAAATCATAGTCATATTTTACAATCCATTCACTAATTCATTGATAATATTCCATCCTGCTCATTCGCATTCTCTCTGTCGCACGTATGATGTAGGTAGCAATAGAAAATAAAATGAAGAAAAATAATAAATGTAGGTAGTTATTTTTTAATTTTGTTAGTTCTACCCTCTCCTTCATACTTCATTCGGGCGTAGGACCGGTAAAATTTATCGTTTAACAAGTATTTAAATACGGAGGTATGTAATTAGAAAGCAAACAAATATCAAAATAAAAGATGGTGTTCTGGACTAAAACAAAAGAGTAATTTTGGCGTATTTATGAAGTTAGAATCATCTGCTATTTACAAATTATTTTATCATCATCATGTCAGCCTAGAGACGTCCACTGTTGGACATAGGCCTTCCTCAAGGTGTGTGGAGAGCACAGACCGATTTTGAGGCGCCTGCATCAAATTATTATTTACTTAAGTACGTATTATTTACTAAACTTACAAGTATTTCCATTGTCCTTCGAAATGTCCACCACCGTTGTCAAAAGCATCCAATATGCACTGTTTTAATTGTTTGACACTGACCCGGTCACTTTTGTACACTCACAATACGATGTCCATGGGTACACAGCTGCACTCGCGATTTTTTCACTCAAAAAGTACGCACGAAGCATAGCTACATACTCCCGTGATATGAACTCATATGATAGGCCATCGCGTCGGGCAAACGTAGACAAACAATTAAGTTTTGCAACGAAATTAGATACGCTGACTTTCGCTAGTAATTTAGTACTACTACTACTACTAGTGTTTGTCGCATCGTCGGGGCGTGGCACAGGCGCAGAGGGGCGGGGGTAATTTATCAATGGTATGATAGTACACGGGTCGGTCATAGTATTAGTATTGCATTTACCAATTATCACGTATTTTTGTGGACAGTTTTGAGACAGTTTTGGGACTTAGTGTTTTTATTTTCAACTACATAATTATGATCAGTTAAAGATACTTAGTGCCCTGTTAAATTTTTTGTACTAGTTAAAAAATAGCGGTGTATTTGAGAAGAGGGAGGTTATGGCTATCGGTATGTAGTTGGACGGATAAGAGCGATCGCCTTTTTTAGGGATCGGGTGGACCAATGTTGTCTTCCACGATGTTGGGACTACGCCCAAAGAGTAAGAGAGCCGAAAAAGGCGTGTTAGAACTGGTGCTAACTCTGGAGCGCAGATCCTCAACACAATAGAAGGAATTCAATCAGGCCCACTCGACTTATGGATATCGAGGGACAGAAGTGCCATACAGACTGCGTGTTGGTGGAACCGAATATCCGGCATACAGCCCTTAAACAGCGGTATAGCAGGCGGTTCCTGTCCCTCGTCATCCAAGGTCAAATTGGACGCAAAGAGTTTACCCAGAAGATCGGCTTTCTCCTTTGCGTCGTGGGCCAAGGAGTCATTTCCCATATGTAGCGGTGGAAAGGATGGCTTACTGACCAGAATGCACGAGTTCCCGAAGGAAGGCGCTCAAGCCTCTCGCCAATTCTACCGATGTGCTTCGACTTCGCACTAGCAATGCCTCTTTTGAATGACCTGGAAGCAAAGTTATACTCCTTTTTTAATGTGCTGGTATTTTCATCCCGTGTCGCCACCGCATCAGCCCAGGCTTGGTAAGCTTCCTGCTGCCTGCGAGAAGCCTTTTTGGAAGATGAACCAAACCAAGACCGAAATTTGCCACCAATGGGGACCACAGAGGATGGAATGAAAAGTTCCATACCCTGTAGCACCACATCAGCTACATAATCAGCAGCGGCGATGGGATCACCCGGCGAGAAGCATACTTGTCCCTAAGGATAGGACGCAATGAAGTTCCGCATCCCATTCCAATCTGCTGACTTGTAGTGCCACGCACGGTGACTGCGTGCAACCCGCGATCGCAGTGAGCACGTGAGAGGCACCACACTCCGTACAAGGCAATGGTCTGAGGAGCCAAGTGGGGCGCCTACGGATACCTTGTAGCCGTCCGGATGAGAAGTCAGCAGAAGGTCCAGCATTGAAGGATTCTGGCTTTCATCGTCTGGGATTCGCGTGGGCGTGGTAACCAGTTGTGTCAGGCCATAAACCAGGGTGAAGTCGTGAACAGATCTCCCCGCATGGTCAGTTTTACTGGAACTGAGCCAGTCGGCGTGATGGGCGTTGAAATCGCCAAGCAAGATGATCTCTGCTGACGGGACGGACTCAATAAGTCAGTCAGTTTGGGTATCACCGCTATAGGACCTATAAAGGCAAGCATAGACGCGGGGGTGGTCGTCGCTATCTATTCGTAGCCATAAGGTGGAGAGGTCCCTACCTTCAAGATTCCTAAGGCGACGAGAACTGATATCGTCTCTAAAATACACGCACACTCCGGCCTTGGACAGAAAGGAGTGTTCAAGTCCATACCCAGGGTAAGTAAGGTAGGAAGTGTCTGATGGAGGCGAAATCTGCGTCTCAGTCAAGAAAAGCAAGGCCGGCTTTGTTGTCTCGGGGTGGTGGTGGACAGCATTAAGGTTGGTGTGTAATCCCTGATATTGCAGAAGTCCACGACCAGTGTGGCAGGGGGTGCCAGGATATTTTTGCTCCTTTTAAGGGAATTTTCGAGCGCAGTTTTGCCCCCCCCCCCCCTCCCCAGAGTAAGAGGGGCGGCCTGGGCGTCCACGCTTAGATGCGTTGTGTCCTGAACGTGGAAGTCCAGAGAGGGATTCTCCAACGCTAGCGCAGTTGGTACCCTCCTGGGATAGCAAAAAGTTTTTCAACTGCACCATCATAGGGGGGGTTGGAGGATTGGGCCTCCGGTATCCTCAATCACTCGGCGAAACACAACGCAAGCGTTGTTTCACGCCTGTTTTCTGTAAGGCCGTGGTATCACTCTGGTCGAGCCTGACCCATTCGTGCCAAAGCATGGCTCTCCCACGGTGATAAACTCTCAGTATCGATAAATAAATTTGAACGTAGGAACAGACACTTGTGCGATTTATTTAACCTGTTCAAATTAAAATCTGCATTTTATTTTTATTTTTTTGGGGTGCATAGGGTTCCCACCAAGAACTTAGGGTCCCAAGCCAACCTCACCTGCAAGTGGTGCACCTGCCGATCAACGGACGAGGCTCTGGCAAACAAAATGCCCCAATAAGCGGCAATAGGCTCGCCTCCTATTACGTGGGATCAAAACACTGGCGAAACGTGGGCGTTTAATGTGCCTCTGCCTACCCCTTCGGGGAAACAGGCGTGAGTCTATGTATGTATGTATGTATTTATTATTTAGAAACGTCATTGGTTTATGTACCTTACTCTTACTCTAGAAATAATTCATAAGTGAAACTGAAGTAAACATATTGGGTAAAACTACAGGCTGCTGTTGTCGTGCTACTTCTATATTTTTTCTATATTCTACGGACTATTTGAATTTAGAATGTTCGCTAGAATGATCGTGAAAATGTTCGACAAAACAGAAAACGGCTAATGCTCGCTGTTCTGTTACAAGTGAATGCTCAGGTGTATTAGCGCCATAAGCTGCATTTTGATATTCATGTGTGTTTGAAATAGTAATATTGTCTATGATAGTTAAATCGAGAATATCAGTTTAGTAACATTTTATTTTGTCTATTGTAATTTTTTACTCTGAGAACACTGTAAGATGACCCATCACTCTTTGTTCTTGCCTTGAAAAATTACCACGTTTGTCGTCTCGTAAAATATCGCCTTTTGAAAAGCACATGGTTAAACCAGCTTCGCGAATTGTATTGTGTAATAGTCTTGTAAATACTTGTAATTGCCGCTTTTGACCTCCGGCAAAGTTTTTAACAAATTGTGATATGGAATTGAACACTGACATTTGCAATAGTTGTGTAAACTTGCCACCACGTGCATCGTGTCTTGAAGACGCCGCGTTTGGAGTCTGGTAACTAATGATAATTACCTCTGTTTTGGCCAAAATTAGTGCGTATTTTATCTAGGTTTCCTCCAGGCCACCAGAGAAGATCTCCAGGTAATTAATTTGTTTAATTCTTAGCGCCAAGAAACTTGGTCCATATGTTAGAGATTTGATTGCCTAAGAACAACTGGATGAATCTAATAAACTTTCCACTGCCCTCCGTAAACAGTTCCCAGTCTGTCTAGGCAAGTTCTGAATATAATCTTTTGGTAGCAGCTAGCGCGGTTGAGTATGCCTAACCTCAGATTAATATTGTAAACTTGTATCTGAGCTAGACATTGCTACATCACATTTATTTGAACCAATATAATTATAAAACTATACCCAGTAATACAATTAAAGACAGAGAGCGTTATACAGTGGCAGTGTATCGTAAGAACAAAATAAACTTAAAACTAAAAATCTTATACGTTATGTGAATGTGTTCTACCCTAAATCTGAAAACAAAAACATTAATAACAATTAAAAACATCTATAGCTTGTGGACGCTATTGCAATCGTGAGGTGGAGTGCTTAGTGTGCAAACTAATGTTCGACAATAGCGGGCTGGCTGTTATAAATATAGCCTTAAATATAACTGATTAGTTGTAACAGCGACATCTACATTTTGCGGGACAACTAAGTAGTTACGTTGAAAAGTCTCCCTTACTACGCCATCTGTTGCAGTTACATCAAACCACTAAGGCCACTAAGTTACTACTGAACCCTTAATAATCATTGATCGACTGACAGTTAATTATACTTCGCCATCAATATAATCATGGTTAAATGTGGAGCATGCGGAAAATTTTTGTCATCGAAGGCGATGAATGATTCTGTGCGGTGTATAAAATGCACAGCTACATTTCATCGGGTCTGCATTCCTGTTGCTGAAATTCCTGCCGGGAAAGACTGGATATGTTCCGGATGTGGAACGGATTTAGCAGTACCGCGAGAGGATGCTTTCTCCACTCCCATAAATGGGCAAGGTGACTCATATGGCATGCAAGGCAGATCGGCTGAGGATGTGGTTTCTCACGGTAGGGATGACTTAGCGCATGAAATTAGGCTGCTCAAAGAAGAAGTGAGTGCCATGCGCGTTGAAGTTCGACAATATCGTGACAAAATTTCGAGTTTCAAGGTTACACTAAGCAAATGTCTGGACCAGGTTGCAAATGTTGAGACAAGAGTAGCAGTGTTAAAACAAGAGTTGCATGAAAAAACCTGCAAGAGCAATGAATCATTTGAAGAAACAATCTCTGAGTTAAAGAAGCAATAAAATAACCGTGACCAAGAGCTGCTCCTTAGCGACGTATTAGTGGCAGGTGTTCCGGAGCAAAGGGGCGAGAATTTGCTACACACAATCAAATTGATGGCGACGAAACTTGGTGTGGTAATACAGGAGAATGTCGTTGTCCACATCGAGCGCGTTGGCCTGCTCCGTAGAAATAGATAGGACAATTCTGCTGACGCCACCGCGCACCGAACCCGGGTCATCACAGTACGACTGGCGCGCCGCGCCGGGCGCGATGAGCTGCTACGAGCGGCGCGGGTGCGCCGAACACTCACTTCGGCCGACTTGGAAATAGCGGGCTCGCAACAGTCGCAACGTCGCATATACATTAATGAGCGACTCACTCGCACAAACTACCAGTTGTTCGCTTGCGCCCGTGATGCTGCCCGGCGCCTGCAATGGAAATATATTTGGACTAAAGAAGGTAAAATATTTGTAAAAAGGAAGATGGGACACCCGCTATTCGTGTAGTTAGCGATACAGATATAACTAAAATTTTTGGGCACTGATTAGTTTGGTTAGAATATGCTATGTTAGTGTTTTCATGTATACGTTATTATCATGTTTTGCCTGGTATATAGGCGTTGATAACTATATTGCACGTCATTATGTTGTTGTAGATCACAGCTCTGTCGAAAGTCTGTCGTCTGTTGTTATAGCTATTTTTATGCCTCTAACAATACAATTTTTGATAATTCTTTATTTATTTTTGATAATTATTATAATAGTTAAGAACAATTCATTATTTACTTACAGTGATTATATTGATAACAATATTGTACTATTATATAAACATATTTATGGTTGCTACATAGATACACAAACAAGAAATAATTTATATACTATATACCTTTTATTATTGTTTCCACTACATGGTTGCTACTTTATTAGTATGGATAAAACACAATTATCTAAATTATATGAATTTAAATTAATTTATAAATATCAAAATTGTAATGAATATATTATTAATACAATATATTGGCATGAATGTATTAGAATGACTGTTTTAGATCATAATATAATTAGGTACGAGACGTTACAACAGATTCCAAAATGACAGTAAACAAATATTTGTAATGGGTAAATGGTTGCAAAACATGGTGATTTTGTAGCTTTATTTCAACGTTGCCCTGTCGACATCTTAGCCATAAATGAAACGTGGCTTAGGCAGGGAGAAGTTACGCGCGCGCCTACTTTGTCAGGATACAGCTTACGTCACGTGGCCCGCCCACTTAACGTACTTAGAGGTGGTCGCGACGGTGGCGTAGGTTTTTACGTGAGGCACGGCGTAAACGCGCGTACTTGGACGTGTGCAAATGATCCGAGGTTTGATTCTGTAGACCAAATGTGGCTTACTCTTAGGATTCAGGGAAAGAAAATTGCTGTCGGCGCAGCCTACCGCCCTCCATGGCTTAACATGGACTTTTTCATACATGCAATCAGTTTAACTTTGAGCACATTAGGTCAATGTGATGGTTTTGTCTAATTAGGAGACTTTAATGCAAACATGTTAAACAAAAACGATTCTAATACTACAAAAGTAATCAATTTCTTGAATTGCGTGAGTCTGAGTCAGCATGTTACCTGTCCTACGCATTTTACAGATGATAGCGAAACCTTGATTGACTTGTTTTATACTGATTTACCGGTGAGAAGTATACAAGTCGAGCCGTTTAAATCTATTAATAGTCATTGTTATATCTGTGGTGAGCTTAATATAAGAAAACAAAAATCTATACCCAAAACTTATACGTTGCGACCTATTGCAAATATTTGTCGTGAACAATTATTTAGTGATTTGGATAACATTCGTTGGGATTTGATATCGGCACAGAGTAGTGTGAATGACATGGTTAGCGCATTGAACATATCGATAATCATGGTTTTCGATGTCCATGCTCCACTGCGGACCTATGTTATTAAAGACAAATCGTACCCGTGGATAACGGAAACAGTAAAACTGATGATGCAGTTAAGAGATAGCGCCCTTACCAGATATCGCAGATTGAAAATAGAATCTAGCCAAGAGTATTAAAAACAGTTAAAGTCCACAGTAACTAAAGCTTTTTACCATGAAAAAGTTGCTTATTTTAAATATCAAATAAATGATCAAATAAAAAATCCCAAAAAACTTTCGTAAAATTTAAAATCCACAATATTACCCCCAATCCATGCTTATAATGTAAACGATCAATTTAATGATCCAAATTATATGAATCTTCACTTTTTAAACGTCCCCGGTAATTTGAACACCAGTATTTTCCAACTTACATTTTATGAATATCACCGCTACAGCGATTCAGTTTTCAGTCTCCAAACAGTCAGTCAGGATGTTGTTCACCGTAATATAATGACACTGAAATCGAACGCAGAGGGTTATGATGGAATAAATTTGAAATTGGTTACGTTATCGTTACCGTGCATTATCAAAACCGTTACTGATATTATAAACAGATCTGTTGTCATATCGACGGTGCCAGATATCTAGAAAGTGGCAATTGTAAGACCTATTCCAAAAGTGCCTAATCCAACAGATGTACAGGACTTGAGGCCGATCAGTATTATGCCCTGTCTTTCAAAAGTCTTGGAAAGAGTGGTGTGTCGGCAACTGGTGGAGTACCTAGAGGCTAATGAGATTTTGCCAGAGTTACAGTCTGGATTTAGGCATTTTCGTAGTACAACCACTGCACTTTTAGATGTGACGGATAATCTGCTGTCAGCTCAGGATCGAGGTATGTGCACGCTTCTTGTCCTATTAGATTATTCTCGCGCGTTTGATGCAATAAATGTAGACTTATTGTTATCTAAACTGAGCTTTTATGGATTTGACAACAAGACACTTATATGGTTCCATAGCTATTTAAATAATAGGTCCCAACTTGTAGAGCTTAAACTGAGTGATGGAACTACTAAAACCTCGGCACCCGCCTCTTTAAAAAGAGGTGTGCCGCAAGGTTCAATATTAGGGCCTATTCTCTTCATTTTGTATTGCGCCAACTTAAAACAAGCGATAAAAAACAGCAACTACCATATGTGACGTCAATCCTTGACGCATCACTCGGCCCGGTCGACCCCGCCGCCCGCGCCCTGCAACGGACAATAAATACGGCCGCGCGGCGATGGGAGCTCTCTTTAGCCGCCTTCAGACCGAGCTAAGTACATCAGCTGCTATTCCTGGACGACCATCGGGAGCGGACCCTCAACAAATTCCTTACCAACGCCGAATCACGCGACCCTGTCTATACCTTTTCGAATAGCATTTTATTGTAATTTTTTCGTGAGTAAAACGCTTTGCTAAATGATGTTAGATTTACTTGACGAATTAAATTATTTTTTATTGTAACATCCAACTCACATTTTTCATTCTAAACAAACCCAAAGGCGATCCAACGTTACAGTGGCGCCCACGGGAATATATAGGTAGGGTTTTGTTGAGAATCCGCTGCCCGGTGAGTCCTTTTTTTTATTTTTTAACTGTGTATGTGTGAAATCGTTCCAAAGCAGTGTGTAATTATTTTAGTGGCATATATTGTTTTTTGTTCTGTTGTGCACGGAAGGTTGGTCGTGTTGCGCCAGTCACAACAGACAATTTTTTTTCTTACTACGCATGGTAAGCATTTTTATATTATAACTATTTCTGTTGCCGCGTGTGATAATTAATTTAGTATCAACCGTATAAGTAACAAGTTATAAACGTTTTGCTTGCGGCCACGTGTCAACTAAATGACGCGCTGTGGTCACATTCATTGATCGCATTCTTTACATACATACATACATATCGTCACGCCTTTTATCCCCAAAGGGGTAGGCAGAGGTGTATTTCTACACCCACTTTTCGCCAGAAATACTTGAGTCCCACGTAATAAGGGGCGAGCTTATTGCCGTACCGGGCTCATTTCCAGACTCCGTGCTGCTACTGAGAATTTCGTGACAGAAAAACCCAGTAACACTGCCCGACCCAGGAATCGAACCCGGGACCTCCCGATCCCACGCGCAAATTTATGCCGCGAAACCAACGAGGCAGTCGTATAGGGTTTGATGTCGAGTTTTCCGTCTCTATACAAAGATGGTATTTGCATCGTGTTATCCCTTAGTCGGCTCTTACGACACCCACGGGAAGATAAGGGGTGGTGACACTTGTATTCTATGCCGTCAACCACACGGCATTCTTTGTATTGCGATTTAAGGCCTCGCGTCCTCTAACGACGTGCTAAGGTCACCTTCGTTGATCGTATGCTTCGCGATTAGCTTTTTTAAATGCCACTACGGTACTTAAGTGCTACTGGTAATTAATGCTAATAATCTGCTTTGGTTGACTTATGGAACGAATTCACACCCTTCCCTTTTTCATTTCTTCTCATTTTCCTACTATAAACTTCTGCTAGTGATTTTGTATGGCGATATATTTCTATATAATAGCTATTATTAAATACTTTTACCGCCTACTACGGCGATTATCTTTTAAAGTTAACTATTCTTTTTCTTTTGTACTAAGAAAGTTGCATCTTTATTATACCACGTGTACCTACCATAGTTGGACTGGCTGAGAATGAACGTACCAAAAGATGCTAGCGTATTATATACTAGGTATTTAGCTAGAATTCCGCGTTCATTTATTAATGAATTGTACACGTGTCACATGCAGGTTGCTCACTGACAATAATGAACAAATTTAATCTTTGTCTATTTCGTAAAAAATACGAATATCATCGTAGAATTATTGGTTGTTCGTATTGTCAAATGTTTATTTTGCTACAATCGTTGTTTTTGGTCTTTGATTTTATCTTCTTGTTACTGCCTATGGCTATGTTATTTGAAAATGCATCTATTTATGCATTTACTGTTCATTGTGAACTCAAACATTAAATTCCTGCGTCGCAATTATTGAATTTTTGTTTTGTAATGTTTTGTGTCGCTAGGATTGTTTCTTTCAATGTCTGATTTCTATTGAAATACATAAAACATATAATAATAAATAAATGATAAAATTAAACCGCTAACGGCCGTAAAATACTTAATTATCAATATGTAACTTGTTCCCTTTTTACAAATGCTATACATCTGGTTTTACTACACCATCTTAAATAGTGCTGGTTATAATGTGTTCTTGTGTTTACGCAAATGTTATTTTATCAAACTGAAATTATCAAACTTAATTGAATTGAAACTAACTTTAACTAAAGTGGGTATTTGCACATAAATTAAATCAATAACTTCTATTCTTGAATAACTAAGTGGCTATTTACATATGAAACAAATAAATAATTTTTATACCTCATTAAATAAATAAAGTGGTTGTTTACACACAAATTAAATAAATAATTTAATTACTTAAATAATCGAAGTTGGTAATTATACATAAATCAATAATTTATATACTTTAATAACTAAAGCAAATTAATTGATGTACAAGTTTAAGAACACCCTTTCGTATTTCACAATCAACTATTTTAAACCTAAAAGCTGAATAAAATAATTGAATCTTATTCTGTTACAGCATAAATAAGTTTATAAACGATTGGGTACAGTGCATTAACAACAATGTAAGACGCATATGTATGCGAAGTTATAATTACCTACATATTTATTGAAGCCAACAATGGTGCTATTGTTACCGAGTTGGAGCTCACAAGATAAAGTATTGTGTTGTGTTAACGATTTATATAAACATGCTAACATAAAACATGAATAAATATTACTGTTATAAATTGCCGAAGAGGTTTGCTAAACTTAATATTGTTGCACAATCTGTTATTTATCTAACTAAATATCTAACTATCTAAATATCAGATATGTTTCTCTTGGTGATTTCCATATAAAAGATCTTAAATTAACTCACTACAAAGTTTAAGAATGTAATGATCAATGCTCATCACTAATGATCTAATCACTAAAATAACTTAACACTTTGTTACAAATAATATAAAAATCTTTAATTCCTAATTACAGCTAAATCATGTACCCAATTATCTTGTTACATATAGCTTTAATAATGACTGATCGAAATATAATAAAAAAAAACATTTTCCCTTATGGCTCAGTGGTTAAAAGGTTGTTGTCGGGTCGGTCTGTGGTTCGATTCTCGCTTGTGTTTTTTTGTGTTTATTAACTATGGTAGTGTATACTATATCATCGACCGTCTCCTGCGGTGATTCATTCATTACATCGTACTCAGAATTGTGTATTTGCCATTAGTGACTTTGTATCATGTTCAGAAACTAAATAATGATTCACGGCAATGGAATGCGGCGCGGCGCCTCGCGCGCAGTGATGACTCACGTGTTCACCGGCTCAAATTTCCATCGCCGTAATCATTGTTATTCCATTTTAAATGAATACAGTTGTCCTTGCAATATTGCATCGACCTTGTTAATGAGCAATTTGTTTGTGATATTGCCAACTGATCGTATGATTGTTGGTATCGTGATATAGTAAGATCGTAATATTAGTTTACGACTTATACATTTTCAATTTAATTTCACTTATCGAGCCCGGGTTGTCAGGTGGTGCCTACCAATATAGACTGGGTGGCTATTTGCTCTAAAACTCACGTATTATACCTCTTCGCGCGTCGTGTATTATAATGAATACGACTCGCATCGGGAATGAATGCTGGCTTGTTCATACGTATGATTGTGTGTGGGCCTTTTGAATGTGATGTATGTCAGGTAATAGGAACGTTCAATGCTTGGTGGCGTATGAATGGACGAGGGTTATACTTGTTTTTTTTCTCTTTCAGGGTTAGTAGTTGCCTTGTATTTAACCTACTGACACCACCACCACTCATCTGTTTCAGGGTCCCGGAATGCTGTTGCCACCTACCAGCCACAGAATTTTCCCTCCGGGAAAATTCTGGCCTAAAGGGGGGCCGTGTGTGACGTCAATCCTTGACGCATCACTCGGCCTGGTCGACCCCGCCACCCGCGCCCTGCAACGGACAATAAATACGGCCGCGCGGCGATGGGAGCTCTCTTTTGCCGCCTTCAGACCGAGCTAAGTACATCAGCTGCTATTCCTGGACGACCATCGGGAGCGGACCCTCAACAAATTCCTTACCATCGCCGAATCACGCGACCCTGTCTATACCTTTTCGAATAGCATTTTATTGTAATTTTTTTCGTAAGTAAAACGCTTTGCTAAATGATGTTAGATTTACTTGACGAATTAAATTAATTTTTATTGTAACATTTAACCACGTTTCTCATTTAAACACCTCCTAAGTAGGGACTAAGTTACACATATTTACGCTGATGATGTGCAAATTTACTTGTCTTTTAAGCCTGGAGACTACGAAGTGGCAGTACGACAACTCAATGAAGACCTCGAGAGGTTAAGCGCCATCAAAGACAAAGTATATAATATTTGGCTCAAAAAATCAACTCTGCACGTTAAACACAACGTCAATGGTATCATTGAACGGTAAATCATTGGAGCGCGTGTATGAAGCTCGTAACCTGGGACTGATTATGGACGCTGAACTTCGGTTTGAAAGACACATTGCTGACGTCGTGAAGAACTCGTTTTACAGACTAAGATCGTTGTATAAAATGCGCCCCTTTCTGTCGGAAGAATTACGTGTCCAACTGGTTGAATCCTTGGTAGTTAGTAAGTTGAATTATGCTGATTCTGTGTACAGCCCACGGTTGTTAGCGCGAACTGATCGGCAAGAACAGAGACTACAGAACGCGTGTGCTCGTTTCTGTTTTACAGTACCGTTCAGATCTCATGTTATGCCTGTTCTAAATAAAAATCTCATTGTAAAAATGAAGTCGCGCAGGAAGTTGCACTTGGCATGTTTGTTGTTTGGTGTTATCACATTGTACTTGTACGACAAGCTAACATAGGTAGCTGGTTCTAGAGCGCGCCCTGTCAGACAGTGCTCAAAACAATTAGCGATACACAGGACAGAAGCGTTTAGAGGCAGCTTTAGCTATGCTGCTTCTAAGTGTTGGAACAACATTCCACCGCCATTACGTAACATTAAGACAGTAAACACATTTAGAAAACGATTAAAACAATACCTTATAGAGGAGCTCGGTAACATTAATTTAAATGCTTCCTTCATTTAATTGTCTGGTTGGTGAGAGCGTAATCTCATATTGTATAATATAATTTGTTCAAACTATATCCACTGTAGTAACTTAAGTTGATTGATTTGATTGATGATTTGATTTAATTCTATTATTATGAAATATTTTTATTATTTTTACCTTTGAAATTACCTATTTCATTATACTATTTACTTTGCTATTTAGTCAAATATTATATAAAGGTATTTTATAAATCTACATTTACTGCAATTATTTACAATTATTTAAATTCTTATTATCTAAATAGACAGTTATTTTTAATAATAATTGTCTTATATTTCATTGTTATTTAATCAAACAAATATGTACCTACCTTTACGTCATTTTTTCTTTTGTTTTCTGTGTTTGACCTGCCTTCTACTGTTATAGTTCTATCTCTCTCACTGTCTGTGTATTTGTGTATCTTTTTTTAAATAATTATTACTGTGTATGTTTTTCTTTATTATTATCTTTTTTTTTGTTTATTACTTATATTTGTCTTTTTTAACTTATTATATTAAAGTCAGGATGTAAGTTTCCGTGGTGTCACTAGGGACCTAGTTGAAAATCAGCGCCAGGCTTTGTTATTCAAAGCCTGGCTTCTCGCTGAACTAGTGTCCCGTTTTGGTGAAGAGGTGACAGACAATTATTGTAATATTTTTTTATTTTTATCTCTAATGTGTTAACTATAGGTATATGTGTTATAATTTTTCATATATTTTCTTTTTTTCATCTGTGGTATTTGTTTGTATTATCGCAACTGAATTGTTATATGTCTTTGTGTTACTTACTTATATGTTATATATTTATATATGGCTGTATTATTTTTTTTTCTTCTAATTGCTTTGTTACCTTTCTTAACCAAAATAAATATTATTTTCTTTCTTTCTTCTTTCTTTCATTTGTTAACAGTGTTGTAGTGTTTGTTAGGTCAGTTACTGAAACTACATTTGCTTAAATACATAATAGTTATATGTATTGGTTGACCTACTTAATTTGAAACATATTGTCATATGCATAACCTCAAACAGTAATTGTTAACTTGAATTGTTGAAATCATATTTGAATTTGTTGTTTTAATGTTAATTAGTTAGTTTTGATTGAATACATAACAGTTATATGCATTAATTGACTTAGTAATAATTTTAAACATTGAGTTTTAAACATTATAATAACCACATTTGACTTTGTATATATGGGCGCACTGAGATGGTTTGTTAAAGCATAAACGTAGAGCAGAGCCATCTAGATGGCTAAATGATAACTAACCCGGAAGTTAATATTATTTTAATGTAATTTTAACTAAATAACCAGTAAAATATTAATTGCATTTGCTTGTAATTAATATTATATAAATTGTGTTACATTTCTGTATTTACATATATTTCTTGACGCTGTATTGGTTTATATTGTCTTTAAATAGTTAGTCGCCCGCCATCACATTTTGGTAATTAATATTATAACTAATTAAATTTATCAAGACGTATTTCGACGCTTTAGCTAAAGTAACTGAAATTCTATATTGTTTCTTAATTATAAAGATTAATTGAAAGTTCATACATACGATAATGTAAATCTTGCAATTAAATGTATTGTTTTGATACCGAGTAAGCTGATGCGACGGCGGGCGGCCATGACACTTTTTTCATCGGACTGTTGTACTGTTAACTTCATCTCAAGATTAAAATGCAGTTTTCAGTAAATTTGTGTGGTTTTAATTTGTGAATCCTCTGGGGGTGTCCTGATGATGGTGCCACGGCGCCGAAAGCAGCGGTGGGATCAGCGCCCCTTAAGAGACACCGAGAAATACATTTGGCGCGAAAGTAATGGATCTCTTGGCTTGGCTGCCAATACCAATGATGACCTGCTGAAGACAGATGCGACAAGCGCTTGGAAGCCGTGTTTGGCGCTTGTCAACCCTGATCGGAGATGGCACGGCGTGTCGGACTGTCGGAGATTTGGCGAGCACGTCTACACTTGCACGTGAGGCCACATACGAGCGAGAGCAGAGCGACTACGCCAGCCACCGGTGTGTGCTGTGGCGCGAACGCTGTTCTGCTTTGAGTTCTACCAGAGATTGCAGATTCGGGTTGTTGATGCACTGACAGAGGTATTTATCCAGAGCTGATAATTATGATTAGAGTTTTTGAGAAACATCCTTTAACATTTTATAAATTATGGTGCTGTTTGTTTACATGATTACCTATTGCCCCAGTAAGGATTACCAGATAAACATACATTAAAAATTAAGTAACCGTTGTTTATCCACGTTTGGTACTGTGCTTATAGTCATTTTACGCCGTCGACCATGTCGGAAAGTTTCTGTATAACTCTACATCAGAGATGGTCACACACTTATTAAGTTATTACCTACACAAGAAAGAGAAAATAACTTTGTTGTTATGTGGTTCTACTAATGTAATTATTAGTAAAGAACAGTATAACTGCCCTTTTCAAGTTGAAGCTCTGATATAGATCCATTGTATAAATTACCTGATTTGCTTTCAGTTTAAATAAGCTAAATTGATGCACTGAATATGCATTCAATTGGTAGTCAATAGGTTATCTCAATGGTAAAACATTAAAACTAATATTTGTAAAGTTACAAAATAGGTTTTGCTATATATTTGTGGACTCTGTATGTAGGTGCCTACATGATTTCCTTTTAACATAATGTTGAAATTGTTAATGTCAACTTGGAGCTCAAGTCAAGGTAATATCACAGGTTATATGGTAATATAATAACAGACAATGGAACCCAACATAATTACCATAATGATAAGTGAGTTTAAAGAACATGATGTGAAAATCCATGTCTCTTTTCCCATTTAGCAGTATCTATTCTTAGCAAATAAAAGTAACTGTATGGACTACTCATGCTTTATTTCCAAGTCAGTTATGATTAGAGTCAGTTTGAGTTTATTTATTCAGATAAACAATTATTAATTGAATTACCTAATGAAAGAGTTCATGTGTAGAGAAATCATAAATAAAAACATGTATTTCAGAAAATAAAGGTTTATTTATATAAATAAATAAAATGTTGAATTCATTATAAAATACCAATATTTGAATGTCTTTATTAACTTTTATATTATGGTTTATTATAGTAAATTCCTTAACTGAGTGGAATCATAAAAAAGATATAAGAAAGCACTAATCTTGCTCTGAAATACCGGTAGCTTGTAAATTTCTCTTTTATGGCTCAATTGGCAAACAGTTCAACAATTTTACAGCATGCATTATGCCTAAACATATTCAATATTGGATTCGACTGGTTCTTACATGAAAGTAATAATTATAGCACTAGTATTTTCGAAATCCTTGAATCTGCAACATAGTTTGAAATCATTTCATATTTATGATCATCATCCACAGTCTGACTGTTCACGGCTGAACATAGGCCTCTCCTTGTTCTTGCCATATTGTTTTCTTGTTTGATGTGGATAAAACTTATTTTGAATATATTAAGTTATAACTGTTTTATCAAAACTACAAATGGGTATCCTGATAACTTTAATATTTGATTATCTAAAATGGCACTGTCAGACAGAACCTGAGAAAATTCAGTGTCTACTGTCTTTTGTATTTTACCTTAGGTGTAAAATATGGCCTCCAACACTTGTAGCAAAGCTAACTTACAGACCAATGCACGGGTTGAACATGCCTGATATATAGATACAGCTTAATAGGCCGCACCACTTTGCAAGAGTAGAAGTTTATTTCATCTACAGTTACAAAGGTTCATGGAACTAATACTTGGGTGGGAATTGTTGCCCACCACCTGCCTTTTGAGTGTTACAGGTTGAAGATGACATCCTGGCAGATGACCTGGGTCCTGGACTTAGCGTGAAGAGAGGATGGACGAGCGGTCCTTTACTGATTAATATGTATGGATGACGGTGGCCCACCCCTATGACGTCGGTGGTTTCGTCTGTGGGCTACGCGCACACATGCCACTTGAACGCTGTCTGTACTAAGCTGGACCCCAGCATTGCTTGCTAACCTTTGTTGCTGATCAACATCAACAACTGACTGAGCAGTCAACCGTATGGGCGTATTACTGAGTTTTATATAACTGCTCTATATAACCGTGTTTTCTATAACTGTGGTTTCTATAAATGTGTTTTATATAAATGTGTTTTATATAAATGTTTTTTTTTTAATATAAAATAATGTTTTATAGAACTGTGTTCTCTGTAACTGTGTTTCTGAAACTGATTTTATAACAGTGTTATTGTATTTGTGTTATTTTTCTGTGCTCTTTTAATTGTGATATTGTCATTTTGTTGAGGGCTATATCCCAGAATGGGTGATGCCTGTTGTTTAAATGGCTAGACCTGGGATGGGTGATGCCGTTTGTGGGCTAGATCCCTATGTTGGTGATGCCACAAGTTGGCTTAGCCATGGGTGATGCCTGATGTTTGGGTGGCTAGAACCCGTGATGGGTGATGCCGTGTGTTGGCTAGAACCCGTGATGGGTGATGCCGTGTGTTGGCTAGAACCCGTGATGGGTGATGCCGTGTGTTGGCTAGAACCCGTGATGGGTGATGCCGTGTGTTGGCTAGATCCCGTGATGGGTGATGCCGTGTGTTGGCTAGAACCCGTGATGGATGATGCCGTGTGTTGGCTAGAACCCGTGATGGGTGATGCCGTGTGTTGGCTAGATCCCGTGATGGGTGATGCCGTGTGTTGGCTAGAACCCGTGATGGGTGATGCCGTGTGTTGGCTAGATCCCGTGATGGGTGATACCGTGTGTTGGCTAGATCCCGTAATGGGTGATGCCGTTTGTGGGCTAGATCCCTATGTCGGTGATGCCACAAGTTGGCTTAGCCATGGGAGATGCCTGATGTTTGTAAGGCTAGATCCGAGGTGGATGATGCCTGTAGTTTGGAAGGCTAGACTCAAGATGAGCGATTGCCTGTTATTAATGTTGTAAACTATTTGTTTGAATAGTATGTTTATTAATGTGAGAATCTGTTTGAGAATTGAACTGTCCCTTGTGGTTCAGTTGTTACCATCTCTGTTTGTTAATTTTATGCAAGCTATAATTTTTAACTTTCGTTATTATGTGTGTGTAAACATATAATTGCAACTGAGATAACTGTTTGATAATATTGTACTGTCTGCTGATGATAAAATTGTTTACATTTTGTTTATAAAGTACTTTGTTAAAGCTGCAATACTTTATTTGTTTATTGTGATCACTATATTAACTTGGAAGTTTACTGTTTAAATCTAGAGAACTATTGCTGATTTTGTATTGTTTACTATGATACCACATTGGTAACTGCCAGTAACTGTCTGCTGATAACAGTTCACTGATAATAACTGTGTGTTGATGTCTAAACTGTTTACTTTTTCGTTTATTCTATACTTTTGTACAACCTGTAATTCATTTTTGTATTGTCATTGTATGAGGTTGTTATTGTGATAATAACTTGTTGCTTGCTCTAGCATGATGTGACTGGATAAGATTATATTTTGGTAGTAACTTGGTGCTTGCTCTAGCATGTGACTGGTTAAGATTATAACTACACATCTTAAAGAAGCACACCAGTAATTTATCAATTACCCACCTGAATGTAGAGTCATAAAAACTTTATAATTTGTAATTTTGCAAGCGCAGAGAGCGCGCTTGTTGTCAGTATGGCCGTATGGGCGCACTGAGATGGTTTGTTAAAGCATAAACGTAGAGCAGAGCCATCTAGATGGCTAAATGATAACTAACCCGGAAGTTAATATTATTTTAATGTAATTTTAACTAAATAACCAGTAAAATATTAATTGCATTTGCTTGTAATTAATATTATATAAATTGTGTTACATTTCTGTATTTACATATATTTCTTGACGCTGTATTGGTTTATATTGTCTTTAAATAGTTAGTCGCCCGCCATCACATTTTGGTAATTAATATTATAACTAATTAAATTTATCAAGACGTATTTCGACGCTTTAGCTAAAGTAACTGAAATTCTATATTGTTTCTTAATTATAAAGATTAATTGAAAGTTCATACATACGATAATGTAAATCTTGCAATTAAATGTATTGTTTTGATACCGAGTAAGCTGATGCGACGGCGGGCGGCCATGACACTTTTTTCATCGGACTGTTGTACTGTTAACTTCATCTCAAGATTAAAATGCAGTTTTCAGTAAATTTGTGTGGTTTTAATTTGTGAATCCTCTGGGGGTGTCCTGATGATGGTGCCACGGCGCCGAAATATACCTAGATAATCTGGTTACATTGATAAATTAACATAATAAACCTTATTTGTTCTGTTGTATACTACAATTTATTGAAAGTAATAATATTGTTAGGTATCACAAACTGGTGCCTACCTACCGCTGTAACATAACACAGTTGGTCTGTCTGTTGCAAATAATTGATTAATTTGAAGTTTCAACTTTTAATTTGTTATAAGTTATAATCTTTTGGGTTTGTTCCAATATATTGAAACTATTAATTTTGTTGGGCAGTATATACCTGTTGTTTGCCTGCAGCTGTAGTATACAGCCTGGCAGCTTGTTGGTTTCAAAGAATTAACAAATTTTAAGTTTTAATTTAATTCTCGTGCGACCTCCTCATTGATAATTTATTATGTCAGCTATCAAGGACTTGCGTTCGGCTGCGGGTGCCATTTCGTCACTTTTGCGCTGGTTTGCCTCAGCCAGAGCTCTGGTTAACCGGCCTTATTACAAAGATATGAGCAGATTAATGATCGGTTGGCAAGCGTGGAACAGCAATTGTGCCTTCAGCGCTTGCTGTCTCGAAGTGTCAGTTGTTGACTTCACGGTGGACCAGCGAATCAGAGTCAGTGAGGACTATGCCCAGATACTGGACATATATTATGATGCTGTCTCCGACTGTGCAAGGCAGTTGATTGCCGAGAGGGACGAGCAACCCGTTTTGAAGCAGGAGATTCCTAGGCCAGCACCACTAGCTAGACCTCCCACATTTTGATGGCTGCCTAGGAAGCTACCTGGGGTTTATCAATCTGTTCGACAGTCTGGTCAATGCCAGGGCTGACCTTCGGCCGTCATAAAAATTGGCATATATGATGTCTGTTTTGGATGGGGAGACCAAAGGCCTCATCCAGCATTTGCCGGTGTCAGACGAGACTTTCCAGACGGCTCGGGACTTGATCACAAGGAGGTACCACAACAAGCGTGGCCTCGCAGACACCCATATTGAGCAGATCTTGAGTTTGCTCACGCTCACCCGGGTCTTTGGTTTGCGCATCCAACTATTGAACCCACTGTTGGCGGCCATAAACGCCTTTAAGTGCTTGGATCTGCCCGTGGACCAATGGTCCTGCCTGTTGGTGCATATAGCGCTTAAGTAGGTGCCCGCCGACCTAAGGTCGCGGTTTGAGCAGCGGTTTGGTGGAGATAGAGCGACACAGCCCCCTTTTGCGGACCTCGAGAAGCTTTTGGAGCACGAGTGCCGGGTCTTGGACAACTCCGGTGGTAATACGCCGGTTAATTAACAGCCGCCCAAGGTCAAGGAGCAGGCTCGCGTTCACACCCGAGGAAATGTTGATCGGCGCCCTCCTCGATTTGCAGTCGCGTAGAGCCCAGCGAAGTGCTCTTACTGCAAGGTCACGGGGCACAGAACGGCCAGTTGTATTCTTGGACCTTCATGTCACACCTCGTAGGCGCATCGCAAATGCCCGCCGCCTTTGCTTCTCCTGTTTGGGATCCCACTACCAGCGAGACTGCCCGAACTGTCGCCCCTGTCGTCACAGTGAAGGAGAGCATTTGGACATTCTCTGCATGAATGCCAGAGAGGTAGGCCGCTTGTCCAACCAGCCGACACCGCGCAAAGGCGGGTGTTTTGAAGGTGGCAACCTAGGCTCACCGGCGCGCAGCCGAGATTCGCCTCGCTCACTTGATCGTCACTCACCCCGCTTGGAGAACCGTAGCGTGCGCACGCCTCCTCTCTCTCGCGCACCAGAATGTGCGACTGCTCATGACTGCTGCCCCAGGTATTCCCCTCCTTTGGTGGAGCGTCCCGGCCTTGAGTCGCGCCCACCTCGTTATGCGGGCGGGTGGATTATTATGACCCCCCACACATGGCGCGCGGCACGAATCACCGCGCTTTTGAGGACTTTAGACCGAACCCTCATTTTGATTTGCCTGGTCCTGGCCAACGGTCGCCGCCCAGGCAACAATAGGTCTGTAGATTCCTATCCTAAAACGCCAACCTCCCCCATTGTTATTCTACCAACGGTTGTTGTTAGGGTCTGGGGACTCTGTTGTTGTCCGCGCTATATTGGACACAGGTTCACAAGGTTGCATTGTTTCCACTTATTTGGCAGGCCAGGTTAAATTAAATATGGGTTCTTTTCCGAATCATATACGGGGAATAGGTGACGTAGCATCTGCTGTTGAAGGACAAGTTAAGGTTTTGTTTGCCCCTGTTGAATCTTCACACCCGAGGATTAAAACCTCTGTTATTGTGCTGAAGAATACTTTGGGTATGCATCCACAGAAACAGCTACCCGCTGCTGTGGTGTGTGCATGGATTTAATAAATAAAGTCAAAAAAATGTTTTATTTACTCTTCTTATTATATTAATGGAGCAATTGTTAAAAAGTTCATCTAACTACGGAATTCAATATTCGATCTATAGATAGATCTGTAGATTTTAGATTCATTTTTGACATAAGCTCCATACGAAATATGTCAAATACGAATCTCGAATCTCAAAAACCATATATGGATCGAATATTGAAAATGGCCGTTAATTGGCATAATATTGACCTGCCATGGTTCTTGAATGCTCAACCTCAAGAATATAATGGAGAACTCTCCAAGAAATAAGTTCCTCACTATTAGCCTTGAGCGTTCAACAGGTGATAATTTTATTAAGAATTTGCAACACATCACTATAAAAATAGGTACAATTTTCTTCATTTGCACTGAGTAGCTCTATGACAAACAGAAATAAGTGTGTATGCATCCAAGTATACATTAATAAAATGTGGTAAGTTACAGGTAATGAATGTTCATAAAATGGATATAAACAGGAATAATGTGACCGCCATTTCTCATCATAAGAACAGAATTTGTAAAGGCAACTATCTCAACCGTAAAGAGGTACACGAGGTAATTAATTATAAAAATATGGCGACCACACAAACCTTTGATTATCAAGTCTTTGAATCTTTTAGGTCTTTTGAGATGTGTACAGAGAGCTATTGTTTATTTTGTATTGCTGATTCAGTCTAAACTTAAGTGTTTATTGTTAACAGGAGTTTGAACTTGCGTTGTCCTCTTCGAGTTTGAACTTCCGCCGCCCCGGTTACGCGCCCGCGTTTCACTCTGGCCGAGCATCAGTCAAATTCGGTTAGATTAGTAAGCAGATTCCGGGTCGCAACTGAGATAACGTTAAGAGGATGATGACTCTTTTGGGATATCCCACAAAAAAGGTACGTAGTACATAAGTACTACGTACCGGGCTGTAAATAAAAATATAAATAAGCTGGTATGACGCGACCTCCGAGCTTTTAACACGCTTTTAATTGAAAAAGCAATCGAGCAGAAGCGGGGATCAAAAGTGTTCATCGTGCAGCTAGGGAGAAGCCACCTGACAAGACTGACCGCACAAAAGGGAACAGTGATTACCTCTAAGCCGGAGATTCTCTCGGAAGTAAGACATTTTTACTGCAAGCTATACGCTTTTCAAAAAGTTCGACCCGAAACTCTGAGAGATAATCCCAGAGCCACCCTTACACGGTACTTTACGGAGGCCCGAAATTAGCATGGATGAGATTGTGATGGCCCTTAAACAGCTAAAAATTGGAAAAGCTCCGGGTGAGGGCGGAATCACCACTGAACTGCTGAAGGCTGGAGGAACCCTTGTGTTATGGTGTCCTGCCCCGCTCTTCGGACTTCACACAAACAAAAAACGTCCCATCTTATGCACTTCAGTTCTTGTTCCAACTGAAGAAGATGCTCATCGAGTCGCAGCGTTCGTCCGTTGTACGTTGCCAGGGTCAGCTTTAGTGTCTCAGGGTGACGGCCTTTTTTTTTTTGCGGGGGAAATCCTCATGGACTACCTCCGCCTGGGGAAAGGGGGCGTGCCGGACTCCTACCGGCTAAACCACCCCGGTGTCTCCTCGCACGTGCACGCGGGGCCGCGGGAATCCAAATTCTTCCGCACACTAGTGCTAGCTGGGTCTGTCCGGGCCTCGTCTCCTGCACGGGGTAGTGAGGTGTTGAACTACCCTATGCATCACCTCTGAGGAGCGCGCCGACACCCGCGCGTGCCTGCGACAGGGTAGCGGCCTATCGTAACCTAGGGATTCTTCGCACCCCCAACCCCGCCGTAACCATGACCGCCGCCATGGTCAGGAATAGCGGGGCGACCGGGAACTAGAGCCGTTGTTTATTGTGGCTTGCCATAATAGGTTGTGCCCATTATCGCCAAGTGTTGGCGATCGCAGGACGTAGATCCTCGCCACCGATGACGCTGCTGCCCATCACTGGTCTTAATTTCTTTTTTCTACGCCATTTTGAATGGTTATACCGCCATTTGTCGCTCCCCTCTTCCGTTAGTCAGCAGGATGCGCCACAAGCAGAAGAGGTTGGCTTGGGGTACTTAGGTGGTATCTGTACCCCCTTGCATCCCACAAACACACAAGTATGACTGCTGACTGGCATTATCAAATAATTTATGTTACATTGTCCCAAGAACAGTCATGCGAAGACAGGTTCGCCCGCATCGTCTCCTAGCGATTACCTCTAATGTTGTTCTTAAAACAAACGCTGGCTTAAGAGCACCTTTGTGACAGCTTGTACACAATTATAATACATATGTTGACAGCACAGATGTATTCATGTATTCTGCTAATAAATATAGAAAGTGTTTACCGGCAATTTTAAGTAATGTAATACCTTCTATGTAATATATTTATATTATTATAAACACCTTGCCTTTGCTCTCGGTGTCACACGAGGGCATTAACCCGGCCTCAGGAAGAACAGAGTCACCTTCTTTGTTCTTGACTGGGGTAATTTCTGTTCGGCGCGTCCACGTCGCGGGGGTGGGCACTCCACATTCCAGTAGGCCGAAATGTGTGAGTGGCAAAGTTCGAGCAGAGACCCAGATCTGCGGGGTATATCGCGGCTCCCTTGCCCGGGGTTACGGGTGAAGACCTTAACGGCAGATGCGGTGGAGAAGGCGGACTTCAGTACGGCGTATTTTGGCGGATGAGGCAACGGATCTGGAGTACCGTAGGCGACAGTAAGGTTCAACCTGAAATAGTCGGCAACTCCTGCAACCAATTCGACTCTGCATGTAGTGATTCATCACTCCTGTAGATCAAGTTGATGAGGTCGAAAGGAAGCCATGAATGCTGGGCAAGTTCATGGTTTCTCAAATGCGTCCCAGGCGATGCAGTGCTTGCGGAGAGGACACTCTGCCCGTGCCGAAAGGTGCGGATATTAACACGGAGAGTCGCAGTCACCAGTTATAAGTCTCGCGTTAATGGACGTGTACGCAGGCGCTAGGGGTGACTCTCGACGGTGGGATAGCCCATCGCGGCTAACTGACTAGTTAACGCCCGCCTCAAGCTGGGCAGCCCCCGGCCAATAAGGTACTAGTCCGTCCCTCGTCTTGTGCTCCCATAGGTGTACGGGGCAACGGGCAAAATGCTTGAAACAGGATGAGTACTTTTAGCACCTAACAACAACAATAAAGTAATACAAGCAAACAAAACCAAACCAATAATGCGCTTTGCAACCTGGAATGTCCGAACCATGTCACCTAGCACGTTAACGCTAGACGACGATAATACCTTCTGGATAAGAAAAACTAGTACGATTGACAGAGAGCTTCTGCGACTTCGTGTTGACGTTGCTGCTCTACAGGAGACCCGGCTCGCAGATGAAGGCAGTTTGCAAGAAGAAAACTACACCTTTTTCTGGAAAGGAAAGAATTCAAGTGAACGGCGAGAACACGGAGTAGGATTTGCAATTCACAAAAATTTGATTAATTGCAGCGAGCCACCGATCGGCATTTCTGAAAGAATCATGTCCATAAGATTAATGACAATATCGGGTCCTTTAACATTAATTTCATGCTACGCACCTACTTTGGCGGCACCTGCTGAGATTAAGGACGTATTCTACGAAAATCTTCGTCAATGCCTACAAAAAGTTCGTAGATCGGACAAACTAATACTAATGGGTGACTTCAACGCAAGGATTGGGAATAAAAGAGATGATTGGCCAGATTGCATGGGATTACATGGCATAGGTAATATGAACGAAAATGGACAGCGTCTTTTGAAACTTTGCGCGTCTCTATCTTTGTGCGTGATTAACACCTATTTTCGCAACAAACTGCCACATAAGGTATCATGGAAACACCCACGTTCAGGCCACTGGCATCAACTAGATTTTGTTATAACAAGGAGACGAGATCTGCGTGATATTCACAACACACGCTCATACCATAGTGCAGACTGTGAAACAGATCATACTTTAGTTATGACAAAGACATGCCTTATGCCGAAGAAGATTCACTCGGCTGGGAATGCGCCCCGTATTGTTAAAATAAACACCAAAGCCATATTAAATAATGATCTGCACAACCAGTTTGAAGCAGCTATCTCAGAAAAATAACTATCGAACAACTTACTAAGTTACACAATGCTGAAGACATGTGGCAGGTTACTAAGGAGACCCTTCAGAAAACAGCGCTCCAAGTATTTGGAAAATCAAGCCGACCTCAACGGGACTGGTTTTTGGAACATGAAGATGAGTTGCGCCCGTATATTGACAGAAAACGTGCCGCCTATATATCAGTCCAAAACAGTTTCAACAATGAAAGAGCAAATCGCGAGTACAAAACTGCTAAGGCGGCTTTGCAACGCACCTATCGACAATGTATAAACCGTTATTGGATCAGCTTATGTGAGTCAATTCAACACTGTCATAATGTAGGTGACTTTCTTGGCATGTACCAAGGCATCAACTCAGCTATTGGACCAGTCACGAGAAAGCGGGCAATGATCAAAGACATGAACGGTGAACTTATTACTGTTAGGATGAAACAGCTGGAAAGGTGGTCGGAACATTATTCAAGTCTCTACTCAAATGAGATCAGTATCAGCTCTGAAGGTATAGACGTGCTTCCAAAATACTCCACCATGACCGAACTGGACAACCCTCCCTCTCTCATTGAATTTGAAAATGCAGTTAATGGCTTGAAACTGGGTAAAAGTACTGGTCGCGATAATATACCTTCTGAAATAATTAAACTAAAAGGAGTAAAGTCATTGCTGTACCAGATATTACTGAAATGCTGGGAAGAAGGATACGTACCTCAGGACATGCGAAACGCAGATATAGTCACATTATACAAAGGGAAAGGCGATAGAGGTGACTGTAACAACTACAGAGGTATATCGCTCTTGAGTGTGGCTGGTAAAGCGTTTGCCAAAGTGGTTCTAAAAAGACTAGAAGTCCTCGCAGATAGAATCTATCCAGAATCGCAGTGTGGATTCAGAGCTGGTAGATCTACTAATGACATGATATTCACTTTGCGTCAACTCCAAGAGAAATGTCGTGAACATCGGATCCCGTTGTATACAGCATTTGTAGATCTCAACAAGGCATTCGATACTGTCAGCAGACAGGGTCTCTATAATATCTTGTCGAGAATCGGTTGCCCAGATATCTTACTGTCTCTGATACGAGCCTTTCACGATGACATGCAAGGAACTGTGATATTTGACGGTGAAATATCGACCGCCTTTGATATGAAACGTGGCGTAAGACAGGGTTGTGTTCTGGCACCAACACTTTTCGGTATATTCTTCTCGGCACTCCTTATTGTAGCATTTAAAGATTGCGATGTCGGAGTCCATCTGCATACAAGCAAGGACGGTAGGCTTTTCAATACCAGTCTTCTAAGTTTTAAAAAGAATCGCTACGACATAATAGCCCGAGAACTTCTGTATGCTGATGATGCTGCACTTGTCGCTAATTCTGAAGCTGAGCTGCAAGAACTTGTTGATAGGTTTAACCGCGCGTGTCAACTATTCTCCATGAGTGTGAATGCCAGAAAAACTGTCATCATGGTCCAGGGCACCGATACGTTGCCTAAGATTATTTTGGATGGTATGCCGCTCCAATGTGTGGATCAATTTTGTTACCTCGGATCTACAACAACATCGAAACTATGTAACAACAAAGAACTGGATACTCGTATTGGCAGAGCTGCGACAATATTTGGCAAATTATCTGCTCGTGTTTGGAAAAACCAAAAGCTAACAATAAGCACGAAGATCCTAGTTTACCAGACCTGTGTCCTAAGCATACTATTATATGCATCTGAGACATGGACCACTTACACCAAACAAGAACGTCGTCTCAATGCGTTCCACATGCGATGTCTGCGAAATGTATTGGGTGTTACTTGGAAGGATCGAATCTCAAATGAAGCAGTGCTGTCTAAGAGCAATTGTCCTAGCATTACGGCGTTACTTAAACAACGTAGACTCCGGTGGCTGGGACATGTACATCGGATGGAGCCCAATCGATTGCCTCGTGGGGTGATGCTCGCACAATTAGCTGATGTAAAGAGACCCATTGGTCGTCCAATACTCAGATTTAAGGACACCTGCAAGCGAGACATGGAAAGCTTCGGCATTGACACCAAGAACTGGGAAACACGTGCCAGTATGAGACCAACATGGCGCAAAGATCTGCTACACGGAGCGCAAGTCCACGACAAGAATTGGCTTCACAATTTACACCAGAAAAGGGTCCGTTCTGCCACCTCCATTGTACCTCAGGATACTCGGTATACTTGCAACATATGCGGTAAAATATGCCGTGCTGCCATTGGATTAGTGAGCCACAAGAGAAAATGTGAGAGGCAACAAACTTCCTCGTAGCATTGCAACAATCATCTGACAAGATGCTGTGGCCAATGATGATATAAACATACGTTACTTTAACCTGTTTTAATTGTGAAAGTGTAATTAATAATTTTATTTAATCAAATGTATCTCATAACCTATAACTAAATAGGTTTATGCAATTGTAATCCTAATTTTATATGTTACGTAGCATGCCCCATCTTAATATATAAAATCCTTGCGTTACTGACTGACTGACAGACACGCTACAGCCAAAACTTCTGGTCACAAGAAGATGAAAATTAGCATGTATGTTCACTTTGCTATTGTACCACTCAACGGGTTCATTTAAAAGCTTGTATACCTACGTTCCAGCATTTAATTTGTACTATTTTATGTCATAAAAGTGATGAAAGTATAATGCAAGCTGTTGTACTCAATTTTGAGAGGATGGTTACACGGCTTATCAATTTGTCATTATTCGCTAGGGCAATAACTCGGTTGTCATTGACACCAATTAGCAATGACACAAACCAGGTTAATGCGTCAAAATGTTAACTACTCCTATATAAGGTACGTAGTACTTATGTACTACGTACCTTTTTTGTGGGATATCCCAAAAGAGTCATCATCCTCTTAACGTTATCTCAGTTGCGACCCGGAGTCTGCTTACTAGTCTAACCGAATTTGACTGCTGCTCGGCCAGAGTGAAACGCGGGCGCGTAAGCGGGCGCGGCACAAGTTCAAACTCGAAGAGGACAACGCAAGTTCAAACTCCTGTTAACAATAAACACTTACGTTTGAATCAGAAATACAAAATAAACAATAGCTCTCTGTACACATCTCAAAAGACCCAAAAGATTCAAAGACTTGATAATCAAAGGTTTGTGTGGTCGCCATATTTTTATAATTAATTACCTCGTGTACCTCTTTACGCTTGAGATAGTTGCTTTTACAAATTCTGTTCGTATGATGAGAAATTGCGGTCACATTATTCTTGTTTATATCCATTTTATGAACATTTGTAAAAGTTATGTACCAAAGTATGTACCAAAGTGACTTTGTTAAAGAAACGACATTGCAGTTAATTGCGAAATTTTAAAATTGATGATACATCATTATGACATTTGTTATGAAACAACCTTAAAAACTAATACACATTATAACAAATTATAGAATTTGAATACTGTGATCGTCGAAGACGCAATCGTTATTCAAAGGAGTATTTCAACGACGACATAAATTACATTACTTAAATAAATCTTAAGGGCTTTTTTACCACTCTGCCGCTCGTAGTGCGCTTAATTACTGCGTCATCGTCGTTCACAGTGTCTTCATTCAACACATATGCAGGTTTTAACCTGTCTAAACCTATAGACGTTATTCTATCGCCTATTTTGACCGTAAAGACCTTCCCGCGGCGTTTGACCACTGGGTAGGGGCCGTCGTAGGACGGTTGCAAGCTACGACGTACCGAGTCATTACGTATGAATACCATTGTACACTTATCTTAGTCAGGATGAATAAACAAAGACTTCGACGTTTGGTGAGATGCCGGTTTAGGTCGTAAACTACTGATTGCTGTTTTTAACCTATCTACATATTCCGCATCGGAGATTTTTATACTTACCTCATCATAAAAATCACCAGGCAAACGTAATGTTCGGCCATAGGTAAGTTCTGCAGCGCTTACTCCCGTATCGCTACGTGGTACCGCGCGCAATCCCAATAAGGCGGCGGGCAGCTGACGTTCCCAACTAGTGTCGCATTGAAAACGTGCCATAAGTGCCACTTTAAGTGCTCTATGCCAACGTTCTATCATGCCATTACTTTCCGGATGATAAGGTGTAGTACGCAATTTGTCAATACCTAAATATTTCATGATTTGGCTAAACAATTGGCTCTCGAACTGTCTGCCCTGATCGCTAGTTAGCTTAACAGGACAACCAAAACGAGCTACCCAACCAGAAAAGACTATCTCGGCTACTGTTTCTGCCGTAATATCACGGGTCGGAAATGCTTCAGGCCAACCGGTACACCTATCAATCATTGTTATACAATACCTGTATCCATCTGCTTTAATTGGCAAGGGTCCTACAATATCTATGTGTACATGCGTAAATCGATCTGCACTAGGGAAAGTATCTAATTGTGATTCTGTGTGCCTATGTATTTTAGCGCGTTGACATTGTATACATGATTTCGCCCATTCAACAATGTCCTTATTCATAAATGGCCAAAAATATCTCTCAGTTACTAACTTCTTACAGACACGAATTCCGGGATGGCTTAAATTATGAATTGAATCAAAAGCCGTACGTCGAAATTCTTCTGGTAAGTAAGGTCTCATTTTGCTGGTAGATATTTCACAATAAATAGGTTGATTACAGAAAGGTACCAAAATTTGTTTAAATTGCAATTTACTGTTCTTTGTTACTTGTAACGCTTGCGCAAGGTACTGGTCGCTGTGTTGACGTAATGCGACTTCTGAGAAATCTATCGCCGTGGGACATGTTATTGTTTCTATGCGCGATAACGTGTCCGCTACCACATTATCTTCTCCACTAATGTGCTGTATGTCGGTGGTAAATTCACTAATGTAAGCTAATTGCCTAATTCGACTAGGACTATCTAAATTAGAATTACTTTTGGTAAAAGCGTACGTTAGAGGCTTATGATCCGTAAAAATTGTCAGAGGGCGTCCTTTATACATGTTATAAAAAATATCGCCAATAATTCCCTGTCATACGTGCTATATTTTTGCTGCGCCTCTGTCAAATTTTTAGAGAAATATCCTAACGGTTGATATACATTACTTACCTTTTGTTGAAGCACTGCTCCCACGTATGAGCCGGACGCATCGGTCACCAGAGATAAGGACACATCTCGCAACGGGTGAAACAATGTAACCGCATCCTGTAAGCTAAGTTTACATTGATCGAATGCTTTATTCGCCTCCTCTGTCCACACGATCTTAGTTTTGTCCTTCTTTTTTGCGTTATGCAGATAACTATTTAATACCGACTGACATTCCACAGCCTTAGGTAAATGCGATCGGTAAAAGTTCAACATCCCTAAAAATCGCCTGAGCTGTTCAATATTTTCCGGTTTCGGAAAATCTTGAACTGCTCTGACCTTCTCTCCAAGCGGTCGAATTCCTTGCGTAGACACCTCGTATCCTAAAAATTCTAGCTTTTCTAAGCCAAATTTACATTTACTTACGTTAATAGTTATGCCAAATTGATTGAACCTCGAGAAAACGGCCTTCAAATGCTCTTTATGTTGATTTTCTCCATCTGAAGCTATGATGACGTCATCAACGAAATTGTATAAAAAATCTAAATCCTTTAAAACTACTGTATCCATAAATCTCTGGAATATTTGAGCTGCGTTTCTCAACCCGAAGGTCATGCGCGGAAACTCAAACAAACGAAAAGGAGTTATGATGGCTGTTTTCTCGATGTCATCAGGTGCTATAGGAACAAAATGGTAAGCTCTATTTAAATCTAAACGTGAAAATATTTTCTTTCCAGCAAGAATATAAGTAAAATCTCTCAAGGGGGGTATAGGGTAACGATCGGGCTTGGTAATCGCATTAAGGCGCCTGTAATCGCCACACGGTCTAAGATCGCCGTTTTGTTTTTTTTTTGCGCCGGCACTATGTGTAGTGGACTAGTCCACGCACTCTTTGACGGTCTACAGATACCAAGCTCGGTCATGACCTTAAACTCCTCTTTAATCCTAACATACCTGTCAGGTGGTAATGGCCTTGCCTTAGCGTACACAGGGGGGCCAGAAGTTTCAATGTGATGTAACACATTATGTTTGGGTTGCTCCTTGTAACATACGGGGTTTGTCACATCTGGAAATTCATTTAACAACATATGCCATGGGTTATTATCATCAATCGTTTTGATACTTGCCGTACTATTGCTACATTTAACGGATGCGATAACCTTAAGATTAGTCAACTAATCTCCTAGCTTACGCTCATTTAAGTCTACTAAAAGCTTATGAAATTTTCAAAAATCGGCACCTAAAATTGGCTGCTTGACATCTGCAACGATAAATGTCCAACGATACGGTCTTCGTAAGTTCAAGTTCAGGGTCAACGTACAAGTTCCGTAAGTCTTGATTTCAGTACCATTTGCAGCGTAAAGTTTGTATTTATCACTAATTTTACCGCACTTACTCGATTTCACTAAATTTTTAGGCAACACTGATATATTTGCACCTGTATCCACCAGAAAATTGTAACCACATGTTACGTCGGCCACGCATAAACGGTGATTCGCAAAGTCTATACAGCTCTCCGCCAAGTCTAGTTTCCCGACTGCGATTTCTTCTCCCAATTACAAGGTTTAATGCATTTGTTAGCTTTCTCCGCATATCTGTAATGGTAGAAACATAGCCAATCCTTACTGTCGCGGCTGCGACCTTCTCTGGACTTGCTCCTTGTCCTTGACCTTGACTGTACGACTTTTCGCCTATCGTTGCGATAATCCAGGCATTATTATCGCAACGATAGGCGGAACTTCGTACTTCGCCGGCTCAACTCCTGCAACTCTAGCGTCAGCTTGGAAATTTGCGCGGCTAAATCTGGCTGCAAAGTTCCGCTGGCACTGGCTACCTCAGCAACATCTATTGGAAGAGTAGTCTCCATAATTTTGTCAGCAACGATTGCCCAATTCCATCTTTCCTAATAATTTCTGGAATTGACGAGCTTCACTCTCCTCAAAAACTTGCAAGAGCCTTTCTTTCAGCGTCCCATACCTGTTCTCCGCTGGTGGTTCAAGTAGCAAGTCACTGACTTGCTCGATTAGGTTCTTGCTCAGCTTTGTGACCACCAGGTTTTCCTTCGCTGCGTCGCTAAGTTTCTGCGAGTAAATGGTGGCTTCGAAGTGGACAAACCAAAGCCGTGGTTTATCCATCCAAAACTCCGGGATCCGTGAAGTCACGGTAACCGAGGCCAACGCGTCCTCACCTGCGCTACCCTCGGATTTTATCGCCTGTGGTTGCGCAGGTGCCGGTGTCGTATGTTGCAACATTCTGGACTCGTGAGTCACTGTCCCGCCCGATAATTATCACCGTGTCCGCAATGTCCGAGAATCGTCCGCACAAAAATCACGTCGGGGTCACCACTGTAAAAGTTATCTATTGGCGTGTTAACTATTAACTGTCTATGTATCTAGAATGTCTGTATGTGTGTTCGTGTGTGCGGTATCTCAGGCCTTGAAATGAAAGATGGTCATATGCACGACTTGTTATTTATTAAAGCGTGCGACCACGGACCGAGCGCGACAATGACTGACGTACTGACTGGTGACTGGCGAGCTAAGCTACCTAACCACAGAGTAACAATACACTTGTGTCCCTACACATTCATTACCTGTAACTTACCACATTTTATTAATGTATACTTGGATGCATACACACTTAATTCTGTTTGTCATAGAGCTACTCAGTGCAAATGTAAAAAATTGTACCTATATTCATAGTGATGTGTTGCAAATTCTTAATAAAATTATCACCTGTTGAACGCTCAAGCCTAATAGTGAGGAACTTATATCTTGGAGAATTCTCCATAGTATTCTGGAGGTTGAGCATTCAAGAGCCATGGCAGGTCAATATTATGCCAATTAACGGCCATTTTCAATATTCGATCCATACATGGATTTTGAGATTCGAGATTCGTGTTTGACATATTTTGTATGGAGCTTATGTCAAAAACGAATCTAAAATCTACAGATCTATCTATATTGAATTCCGTAGTTAGATGAACTTTTTAACAACTGCTCCATTAATATAATACATACATACATACATGGACTCACGCCTGTTTCCCCGAAGGGGTAGGCAGAGGCATATTAAACGCCCACTTTTCGCCAGTGTTTTGATCCCACGTAATAGGTATAATAAGAAGAGTAAATAAAACATTTTTTTGACTTTATTTTTTAAATCTTAGGAAGACTATAAGCGAAATAGTAATATGAAAACTAAATAAAATATTTTACAGATAGCCAATTAGGTGTCCACGTTTAGCTCAATATGTACGTAACGTAACTATGACCATACTTTACAGTCACACGCTAAGGACTCATGCAGACGTAATCATTGAACTGAGAAAAACATAGATAGATCCGTTCTATCACCTGGATATCCTAACGACGCGTTTTTCTACAGAACTATAAACTGATTGATGGTACTAGTCTGCTGTCTGCAGGTAACGTGGAGTGTCGACAATAATAGTGGAAGTGGCATTAAGCACGTGACTTTATCCTACTCAAAAAATTTACTGCACTAATAGCGTAGTGGTTTATGCCGTCTCCACTTCGTATTATTGCGATATGTGTTGGATAAGTTCAGTTTGTATTTTGTCTTGTAAGAAGATTTTATGCGATCTATAATTATTTGTACTGTGTCGCTGCCTTCCCCTGGGATCATTTTTAAACTGCAATTCTGTGGTATGATTTCCAAGAGGCAACAAATAATATAGGGCCTTCTGATAAAATATAATTAATTATACAACATATGCTCAGGATTAGAATGTTGTTCCATCCTTGTTCCTTGGAAAATAATTAAGTAGTTGGTAATGTGCAATTTTCTCTCCGGAATGTGTCAGAATGTCGTCCAATTGGATAAGGAGAGTCCGTGTGCCCTTCAAATCGCACTGTTGCCTTGTCTCCGTTGAGACTTACGATCTTGGCTTTAAAACAATATTATTTTTATATATGTATATCATTCGTTTTCTGCTACAAATATTTTGGATACATGTCGAATCCATTCTTCTTTCTTAGTCATTGTAACATACCTAAGCTCCTCTAACTAAGAGGAAGTATCACTAAGATTTATTCTTATCCGAGACTTTGGAGCGAAGAGAACACTCGACATTGTTATTTATTGGTGACACAGTACACAGAATGAAATGTAAATTATTTGCTACCTGTAACGATGAATCATTGTTACCGGCATTTGGTAACTACGTTGACAAGCGTGGCTATTAATCATAACTTTTGGAATTATATTCTATAATAATTAAATTATATATTGCTATTTTTTTATTAACTGTTTGTACACATACCACTGGTCTCGGAGAGGTCATCGTTGTCTTTACTCAACGTTTTTGTTTGGCGCATACATCAAAATGGTACCTGCAAACTAATTTGTGGAAGGGTTCAAATGTGGCAATAAATTAACATCCATTTTGCAGTACTAAAATAGAACGACGTACAGTGAAACCAAGACATTTCTAATAGAACTTTCATTTTATTGCTAAGAGCGTTGGTTTATTAAGACATATTCTTTGGCGAATTATTTGCATTGTTTGCAAAGAGTATCGCAGAGAATTATCATTTTTCAAACGTATTCGTTTCTCACAAAATAAAAAGGAAATTTAAAGTGTTCATTGAATAACGAGTAACATAAAAATATCGTATAGTTATATACACAGATAGAAATTCATCTACGAATCTCTATCTGTGTATATACATGTATCTTAAAGAAGTCGTGGGTTTTGCTATGAGTGTTCAGCTAAGTATAAACAAAAGGGCTTAGCGTCCCACCGTATTCAAATTTACAGGCACCGTTTCAAACTACTTTTAACCCTCTCTTATTTGAATTCTATTAAATCAAATGAAAATCTTTGGCATCTAATTAATATTGACATCTATATAAACATTTTAGCTTATCTAGGATAAAAAATGTCTTAAATGTAGCTCAAATATTTATTGATATAACAGTTATCAACTACTTCAATAATAAAGAAAAACAAAATAAAACCAACCCACAATCAATTTTAAAACACCAATTACGTACATTCATTTAGTACCAATTGTCACAATACCAGTTAAGCAATTGTTCATGTTAGTATCGATCACTTTACCCTTTGTAAATTAACAAACCGCTAAATATTCGTGCGGGTCATTAAATAGTTATTATTTCTTTGCGATCTGAAATGATTGATAACAATGGTACGATTGGATTGCGTGCTGTTGCAAAAAATACGGCCAGTGTAAATTGAGCCAGGCTTTAATTTTTAATACACCGTTTCTCAGTTCTTGATTTGTACCTTTTTTTATACATACATACGTAATATGCATACATTATAATATCGCTATACCTTCGGGTTGCGGAGGTGAGATAAACAGTTGCTCTGTGGAAAAGCTAATATTCAGCCAAATCCGGTTAGACCAGTAAGCGGACCCCAGGTTCAAACTAGGAAAACGCTAGGAGGACGTCTGAGCAAGCGATGATTAACAATTTAGCTGTGAACATTCTGAAGTGTTGTCCGTGAGTTGGAACTCTACTCTGCAGTCTGTATGGCTCTATCCTTTACTTAGCTTTTTTTTCATTAAAACGTATTTTATGCAGCCATAGCGGCTGTACCTATATGCCATAATATTCTTATTACTGTCCTTTAGACTAAGAAAACCGCTCTATAAAGATTCAGATAGCTTAAATGCAAGCGCTACATTTATTCCCAACAATATCAAAGTCATCATGACCAATAATCCGACGATCTTGTTTACTGACCTCGAAACAAAGATTAGCCCTGAAAGAAGGCGACATAATCCAAACACTTTAATCTACAACAATCATAGCCTGCTTTTCTTTTGCGTTCGTTCCGTAATATATTTTTTTAGTTGACTAGCTTTTCGCCGCGGTTTCACACGCTTTATTTTCGGTATCTCGACAAAAGCGCCACCTATTTCAACAGACAAATTACAGCATATATATAGGCCTACACAGTCTTTCTAAAATCTTTTAATGAAATTCTCATTTAAATTGGTTAAGCCATTCCAGAGCATTAGCCCGGACAACCTAAAAGACAGTCAGACAATATTTATACAAAACATTGTTAACGACTTGTTATCTTGCTGATAACTGTATGCACGTGAAAAAACATACCTAGTTATTTTGAAATCGTAGAGAGATATTTTATTTACATCTTGTATAGATGTATAAATATGCATATCTAATGAATATTTAGCTAATACTGAAATTGCTTGCAATTTCGCATTATACTTTAAGAAACGTTTCATTTTTTAAATAAGTCAGATAGTTTTTAACATAATAATAATATTCACTTATTGTAAATAGGACTTTATCGATGTCATAGACAAGGTTTTCCTTTTGGTTTTGTTTTTTTTTTAATGTCGGACATCCACACAACATTCATACTTTATTTTATGCCCTGAAGGGCTTAATGACTCTTTCCTTTCAGAATCTTACTTACAACATCACCAATGTAGTTTACATTGGTGAATCGATTTATTTTATAATAGCGGCAAAAAGTGCCATTTAATTTTTGCCACGCTCTGGCAGCAAAATGGCCGGTAGTATTTTGTTACACAAATTATTCCACAGGATTTCCTAAATAATACAAAATTATTCAACGAGTCTTAATCGCGTAACAGTCTTGCAACAAAATAAATAATTCCTCCGCGAACATGGTAGTTGTAAGACGGTCAAAACGTCTGCAAGAAATAGGTTATTATACCTTATAAGTTATTTGCACAATTATTAAGCCTCTTAAAATTATTTTATATGATGTATGAAACGAATCTTTTAACTCGATAATTTCATAAATGTACATTTCCGCAGGCAGCATCACAGCACGCGATTTGCGTGAACTATATTCTACTCGATATCAATCGTGTCTATGATCTTAGCTTCAAGACTGATCTATTCTTGGCAAGATTTGTCAGCGGCTTGGACGAAGGCAGAACGAAGTATGACATTTAAAGTACCTGTTGATAAGACATTGAAGAGATAGAAGATAGACATTTTGATAGACATTGAAGATACTTGACTAGACGTATTTCATGGCTGGGTTTATGTTGACTTTTGCTCTTAGTAAGTTTGTATTTATTTTTCGTAATATTCACGTGAGCATTGATTTATTCGTTACAGACACAAAGATTAGCTTAGCTTTGTCGCGTTTTAGACAGTGAATATTTTTAGGAATGATTTTAATAATTACTGTTCCTCGGTGGACGTAGGCAATGTTTGTAGCAATTTTTTAAAACATAATGTAATGTCAACCGGTGCTATACTGAACGGTTATACCAAGAATTACAACAGCTGTAGTTTATTTTTGTTTTGGTAAGCTCCACCAAGTGTCTCAAGACGAAAGTCTTTGACCAGTGTGTGTTGCCAGTGATGATCTACTTAGTCGAGATGTGGTCGGAAGCTCAGGGGCACTCAGAGGGAAAGAGCTATGCTCGGAGTTTCCCTGCGAGATGGAATCTGAAATGAGGAGATCCGCAGGCGAACCAAAGTCACCGACATAGCTCTCCGAATAGTTAGGCTGAAGTGGCAGTGGGCAGGGCACATAGCCTGAAGAACCGATGGCCGTTGGAGCAGAAAGGTTTTGGCGTGGCAACCATGCACAGGACGTCGTAGCAGAGGTAGGCCTCCCGCAAGGTGGACTGCCGATCTTGTTGGGATCGCGGGCAGCGGATGGGTGCGGGTGGCTCAGATTCGGTCCATGTGGAGAGCCTTGGGGAGGGCTATGTCCAGCATAGGATGACTTTCGAGTGATATGATGATGATGAAGCTCCACTATACGGTGGCGGGTGCGTCAGACTGCCCTTAAACCTACTCCCATATTAACCACTGCGATGACCTCGACTTGCCTTGGCCATGGGGTAACATTAATCTACCACAATGATGAATAGCTTGTATGACCCTGACCCTTCGTACATTATAATCGAATACACTCTCGAATACAAACTCGCTTAACAAGCAAGACTCTATATTTTCTTCCACACATTGAGCTTATTTTTAAACTAGCCTACAACAGAGGAGGTTATTTTTTCCACATTCACACAACACTATCCTAAACAAAGCAGATGCTTTTACTATCTATTAATATACGGCTTAAACACCAGATATAGTAACATATAACATCACATGATCACCAAAATGAAACCCGCATTTTAATGTAAAATTATAACCAAAGTTTTAACATTTCGCTATCCTATTTAAGCAAAATGACTCCAAATAAATAATTGTTAACCCAAAAGTAGTATATGGTCACCAAATTAGACCAGTATTTTAATGTTAAATTATAACCAAAGTTTTTTTGTTAGTTGTATGAAATACCAACACATAAATTAGATTTGGTTACACCACCTACTTTAATAAACTAAGTTGACGGAGCCCTGCTTCGCAGGGCTCCTATTTTTGAATTAAAGGTCACAAGAGAACCTAACATAACCTATTTATTTGGTGATCCTTTACTACATTTGGTGTACGAATACAATTTGAAGTGCAGTCGTGATTAAAATAGCTAGTACTATTGTAATTTTAGTCTTTATCTTTCTGGTGTTAAGTATATATTTTTGGTTAAAGAACTAAGGGTATCAAAGCATTATGGTGGTCATTATATTTAACCCCTTAATATATATATTAAATTTTGTAACATTGCAGTAGAAAACACCATGAGCGTGGTTTCCGTGATAGGACTTGACTGTCCACTGGATCAGATACTGCGTCGATATGTCCTTTTATCACATGGATTCATGATTTTGAGAAGTAAGTACCTAAGAGTCAATTTACTTTAGACTTATACTAAGATTGTTACAATATGTACGTATAAATAATATTTTACTATCAAACAAAATACTTCGTGATAAGATTAGGTAAAGGGAAAGAAGTATACTTTGAGTTTAACTATTTACGCATATCAGAGGTATTAGCGGCAGTTCGCATGTGACCGCGACAAAAAGAATTTGGAAGGAGAGGCATTTGCCCATCAGTGGGACACAAATTAGGCTCGTAATAATAATTTACATACCTTCTTGCAGCAGAATACTCAGAGTGGTTCGGTATACCATCATTCATCATCAGTACCATGGCCAGTCTCCTGTGGAACTTCCAAGATATCCTCCTAGTTCTGATCAGTCTTGGCCTAGCCTCTAGATATTATCGACAGATTCACTGCCTAGCCAGGATCTGTGCTCTAGATCATAAACAAATGGCAATTAACAAAGTGAGTATAAGTCATGATTTTTTAGGTCATTTAAGTAAATTATACAATTATCCATCGCAAAGTTCATCGACGATCTGGTTAAGATCGCAGAAAGCGGCTGGAAGCGGGTGACTCTAGATCGGTCTGTGTAGATAACCTTGGGCCTATGTCCTGCAGTGGTCGTCATTACTCTATATCGCGTAGGTACTCGCATATGTCGGTCGAAACTTCTTGGCAAAATAAGGCGCTTATATTAAAAATTACACACACGTCGCCGTCCCCGGAGAATAAAATGATAACTACAAAAATGCAACTTTACAGGAAAAATAAAAAACCTGTTTTCGTCGATTGCTCCTTAAACACTGGACGTAGACAGATGATTGTAAGCTTTTAAAGAAAGTAATTTTTTGTTTGTTCTAAATGTTTAAGTGGAATACGCCTTAGTATCAAAATAGAGATATTATATCAAAAATAAAAGGTTAGTCAAAATTAGCCATCATCTAAGTTGTATAACGGCGATTATCATTTTATTCTTCGTACAGCCTGACCAGAATCAAATATTGTACTCTTCACTTATCATTTTATTCTATAAGCCTTATAGAATAAAATGATAATAGTATAAGGTTTTATGGAGCAAGTGATACTGATAATACTCTAATATCTTATGTCTTACGTTCAAATCCACAACAGTCATATTACTAACACGTCTTATACAGTGCGAATGGATGGTTTTGAACGAGAATAAAATGATAACTGCATTTATCATTATCTAGTCGCATATTTTTTTCATGAGAACATAATTCTATGACTGTTTATCATACTAACAAGTGGGAATACATTTTTATAATATTATATTAACACTTTATTCTCGTAATTTAAAACTTGTTTGAAATCATTGAATACTATTGTAATATTTTGTAACTTCGTAAATAACTGTATAAAAATTAGGAAAAAAATTGAGCGGATGTATTAGCACCCACGGATCCCAAAAATGACATAACACTAAAACTAAGATAATGGCAGTTATCATTTTATTTTCCGGGGACGGCGACGTGTTAACAGCATTTCGCAGTCCACTGCTGTTCTTAAGTTTCCTCTAATTTGCTTCACAGTAGCACTGTCACTCAGAAGGAGGATCTGGCCTACTATACCACGCTGACCAAACAGGTTGGTAAACGAGATAAATCAATAACGTAAAATCGCGTTTCTATTTAATTTTAAATAACTAATCCCTGATCTTTTCATTGACTGAATGTTAATGTATTTTGTAAAATGATTACAGTTAGGGCGGTAAGTTAACAATTTGAAGGCGAAGTTATATTCAATATCAAATCTCCAAGATTATTTAACACGGGGTAGCCTTACCTGGCCTGATCATATACATTTTAGACTTACGGCTTTTTGGGGCACATCTATAACTGTAATGTGTTCTAGCGCACAGTATGGTATTTCCCACCATATCTTATAGTTTCACTTTCAAGATAAAACCCTAGTTTTTAGACAGTTTAAAGATTCTTCTGATCTGCTGCTAAAGACGAAGATTTATATAGCATTACGATTATAAAAGCTATCAAAATAGTTCTTCGAGGCGAATAAAAAGAATGAAGTTATTATCAAGAGAAATGTGACAATACTACAGTTTACAATGTTGAAACATGTGTAGTAAAAGTCTTTCTTTGAAGTTGCACAAGTGCGATCTGCTAGCGGTTAGTCTGATTACCCTCGTGCGCGATAAGATTCCATACAATATATCAAGATCATAACAATCTATTATGTTACGACTTAAGGAAGTAAAGAAATGATTATCTAACGATAATGCTAATGGTTTTGCGTGGATGGTAGTATAGATGGTAGATATTGCTTAGCCCCGTAAGTGTTGTGGGTTGAATCCCGCACGAGACAACATTTTTTCGTTATCTAAATGCTTAAAAGTCCTGCCATGTAAGTGGTCTTTTGTTTACATCCAACAATTCATTTTAAGTTTTCAATTCATTGTACAGTTTCTCATACTATGATAAAGACGAGCCATACGTTTTCTGTGTTAGAAAATTCTCAGGAACTAGATCTAAAATAATACTTTTGCTTTAAATTCACTTCAAAATAATGTACTATTGCCTTCTTTAATATTCTACACTACAATGTATCCACTACTGTGCTGTACTCGTATATCGTATCCCGAAAGTTTCGTTACTCTTTTAATTTTAAACTTAATGAAGGATAATTCACAAACTTTAGAATTAATTCAAAGCAAAATTGGTCCTCTATTCACGCAACACAACGTGGTATGCATCTCTACAATGTTTGTACACAACTTAGCCCATCAAAGTTGCAAGGAGCGTAGCACAGATTGATATAATATTGTACAACGTGGCTGGTAATGGAAAAAACAATTTTTACTAAAGATGGTCGGCAAAATACTGAAAAATATTTGAAACCTTTTAAATAACATTATACTAGTTTATTTAGCGGGTCTTACTCGCGATAAATATCTCGGCATAAATACCTCGGTATTTTACGAAATTTCGACTGACTTGCGCCAGTCGTGGTCGCGTAGAGATTTTAAATCAAGATGCTGATATTTAAATATTAAATAGCTTTATCCATATGGTGACGGATAAAGAATACAAAATGTCACTACCACATTTAATTTTGTGTGTGTTGACTAAGAAAAATACCCGAAGTAAACGGTAATTTTGCGGAGAGACGGAAAACTCGGCATCAAACCTTGTACCATCCCGTCTGGCCAGCGTAGTATAGTAAATCAAAACTTTTTATGGCCTCACAGTACTGTAAAGCAGATGAGGTGAGATTAAAGCCAACAGTGGACTGCGAAATCCTGCAGACGAATCTCAATTGGGCTAAAATACGTACAATGCACGAGATAGTGTAATCTCAGCTCAGTAGGCCAAACCTAAGGGCAATTATTAATTATTATGGTTTATCTAACGGCACCAAGATCTCTTAGTCACCACTGAATATTCTTGACTGTGCATATATATCCATAATGTGAAGATTTATAGTGAAAATAGCTGTGCCCGGGTTTACACCCCTATTATTTAAGGCTACCGTACCGCATGGGTGGGTCACAGCAAGATATTATACAATACAGACTATACCTGCTTCAATATAATGACACACTATCCAACACAGCAAAAAATATTCAAATCTGACCAGTAATTCTTGACGTTCAACCAAACAAACAAGCAAACTCTTCAGCTTTATTATATCAGTATAGATTTACGACAATAACTCCTTTGGGGTTATCGCCGGTATTCATTAATGACACCATGTTTCATATAGAAAACTGAATCAGTCAGGCTGTACACTTAGCGTAAACTACGCGAGGCATATGTCAGGCATGCTGTTCTGGTGAGAAAAATGATTGCAGCTGTCGGTGGGCTGGTCATACTATCAGCTACGTGCAACTTTTACTTTATATGTCTGCAGCTATTCATGGGTATCACGTACGTTTTCCAACCAGGAAGCATATGCTTTGGAATATTGCTGTTCTTGCGGCACTCGACAACAAGTTGTTTTTTCGCGCACTAAACGTTGAAATAAAGGACCTATCTGAGTCTTATCCTAGACGGAACTAACTATGAGTACAATTTCCTGACAAATCTGTGCACGTAGTATAAGTACGGCATGGCGTTGATTTGGTGGTCATTTGAAAGCAGTGTTAAATCGCTAGCCGTACTCATATGCACAAACAAATTTTAATATGGCCTCGAACTTTTTGGCTGTGTGAAATCTGCCAGATCATTACTCATGTATATTCAGGCTGTGGGTATAAGTATACATAAATGAGACCGCTGGAGAACCAACCACTCTCTTATCCTGCACTTTTCACTCCTACCAAACTGTTAATATGCCAGTCGTGTGGATATTATTCCATAACTTCAGCTGCACACCTAAGAAATTTGTGAGCAGTGTATTCTTCTCAATATCAATGCTCATTATATTTATAAAAATCTTTTTAACATTAAATACTTTTCTAACCTACTTCACCGAATGTAAGAATGGTAGCGAAGGTCGTGCTTCCCTCTTGTCTTTAAAAAGAGTTTAATTCATTACACTCGGTAATAATACCGAGTGTAATGGATTTAAATCTTTTTAAGGTCAATTTCGCATGATTCACAGTTATGATGTTTCAAATCAGGCTGGCTTCATAATGACCTGTCTGTCGAATGTAGTTTAAAGCCCTATAAAAATATATTTGCAGCCAAGCTCCAGTAAGCACTACAATCAGGAAGGTGTACTATTTCGTGTCCCTGGCATGGTTGTGCACCCGAGTCACCAGTGTGGTGTTAGCTGCCTCTTCCATAAACGTCAACTCGCAGTCAGCGCTGAAGAAACTGTACACTTATGATACGAATTGCTATAATATTGAGGTAACTTTATTTCAGCCATTTTCTTGCAGTACTTCATGTCCATCATTACATGCACTTTTTATTTTACCTCTGGTTTTGTAATATATAAAAACAACGACTAAATTCCTGCCTATATCAATCAATCAGCCTATCGCAGTCCACTGCTGGACATAGGCCTCTCCCAACATGCGCCACAAAATACCGTCCTCAGCCTTCCGCATCCAGTCTGTCCCAGCCACCCGTTTCAGGCCATATATAGTTTAATGAATTATATCTGTATTATTTATTAAAAGCGATACAGAAGCTTAACCATCAAAGCATAGTAAAAAAAATTAAATACACAAGCTTACTTAGTTTACTTTGCAAAGCTGACCACGCACTGTCCGTTCACTTATGAAATTGTACTCATGCAGTAACTTGTACAGAACACTTATTTGCTCGCTTTATGTTAGCTCAGTATGCATCAAAGCAAACAATGAAAAATATTTAGGTGAAATTGCTCAAGATTTAACTTTGAGAAACTATGTTTCGCTATAGTGATTCCGTCCAACGAGACATGACTCAATACAGTGAGGTCATAATGAAAGGGTTTTAAGATGGTTATAAATAGGTGAATGAAAAATGCTCCTAGAAATTGGATGTTCCCGTCCCGTTCAGAATAAAATCTTCAAGGTCTCTTTCATGCAAAACTACATTTAAATGAAACTTACTCTTTCATCCAAAATTTAATTAACTAATTTTAATGAAACTTCCAAGGTCAAAAGGTCTAAAATATAACACAGAGTATCTTTCGTCACGGCAAGTTATAATCACGCGGGCTAAATCAGCGAAGTTAATATAAAACATTTTTCGAAGTACCTATTGTATTCTTTCTTTCTTAAACAATGTCACACACGCAACATCGAATACTATTGAAGCCTGTTAGTTACAATACTATTCGCCGTTAATTAGGGTCCTAAGCAAGCAACTAAACACAAACATCCCACAGACCTTACAAAAACAGAATCTAGCGCAAAAAAGTTTAACGTTCGGACAATTTTCAGCTCATTTGGTACCGCCTTAACTTTTTTTACTTCAGGGTAACCGCAGTTAGAGTTATTTTCAGGTGAAGAGGCTTCAGAACCAACTCACGAAAGATTACGTCGCGTTGAGCGGAATGGGTTTCTTCTATCTAAATAAAACTATCTTACTTCAGGATTGGACACTATTCCTTCTTTATCTCAAATACTTTTAAAACTGTAACATGACGATAAAGACGAATTTGATTTGCGTGTACAGTTTGAATTAGGGACGAAGATGAATGTCTGAAGAAATTTCGTGGCTGATTTATTGCGTATAGAAGTGGAACCGTATTGAATGAAAGGGTAGTGAACGTTTTATAGTTATTCGATTTTATAAAGATGTTATTTAACGAATTCTCTCTAATAGTGTAGAGTAAAAAATGTTCATAATGATTCGCACAATATGGGCTTGAAATTGTCGATAAAAGTCTTTTTACACAGTGTAAGTATGTATTAAGTCTGTTGGTTAAATCTGCTTAATTTAATCATTTTGGTAACGTAGGATTGAGATTGCCATTAACAAATCTCAACAATAAGGTTAGTTTAAGAGAATCTAAACTAAGCAAAGAGATATTTTTCCCTGCGTTGGGCGCCAGTGTAACGTTATAGGGTGCGTGTGTAGCTAGTGATGATTAGACTGTATGCCTAATAAGTTACCTAGTAGGTATGTGTACTGGAGATAAATTAAATATTGATTTACTGGTTACAATGTATTTTTTATTGTAGAGCAAGCGTTACAACAAAATATACCCGGTAGCAACTAGTTAAAGAGCTAAGACTAAACTCAGGGCGTCGGCAGGCAGGCTGACGCGACTTTGGTGCTCCTGGAGAGAAGGAGCACTTAACTTGCAGCGGCAGTGTCCGGAGTCCGAATTTTACATTATTTATTTTATTGGTATCTCCACGGTATGGTTGGTATCGGGTTCGAATCCACGGCGCGCACCAATGACTTTTCGGAGTTATGTTCGTATTGAATTGTTAATTATCGCTTGTCCCGTGCCTCGGAGAGCACGTTAAGCCGTCGGTCCCGATTGTCATGAAGATCTTTGAGAATCGTTACAGGGCGTCAGAAACTTTTAATAAACTGACACTAGTCTAAACCATGGAATATCGGTCTCCCTTCGGGGAGCGGAGGTGTGACAGGCAGTCGCTCCGTGGAAAAGCTAATATTCAGCCATATCCGGTTAGACTAGTAAGCGGACTCCAGATTGAAACTGGAATAACGCTAAGAGGATGAAGGATGTTACTATCCTCTCACACAATATTGTGTAAGTACCTATTTTTTTTATTCTCTTCTCGCAACATTATATCTGTTGCGAGGTCTCCTCTCGAGAACTTGAAATTCGGTTGAGAGGGACGGTGAGTCTTCCTAGGTATTCAGACTTACTCATTAAAACCACAGCAGTATCATAAATTGTCTTTCGGGATATTACAGAAAGAACGACAATATCAAATCAGTTTTAATGACCATGAAAGTTAAAATTCCTATAGGTATTACACAGCAGTATTGGTGAAGTCACTACTTTAGTAAATCAATCTGTGACTCTGATAGTAGTCATAATCCGGATAGAGCTGTCGGCGCCACGACTGCATCAACTTTTATGACGTTATTTTTTTTAATAAATGCATCCTTTGCATTTGTAATATTACCTGTATCGCAAGACACTACAAAAGAACGGAGACAATGACAATAATATTTCTACCAATATACAGCGAAAACAGTAGCCACCTGATGTTAAGTTACCTGATACTATACAATTGTCATGGCTATGTGCGTCGGTATGAAGGCGATAAACTTAAAAAGTACCGAACGGATTTTTGTACAATTTTCACCAATAGATAATCAATGATAATGATTATTGCCGAAGGTTTAGGTGTACAATAAAATTCACACGGGCTTTCTACCGACGAAGTCTGTCGTATTATAAAATTCCCATGGCCGTTCTGTCTGCCTGTATGAACGCGATAAACTCCAAAACTACCGATCGGATTTCTGTGCAGTCTTCACTAACAGATAGTGTGAATCGTTACAAAGATTCATATAACGCGTGGGCGAAGTTAAGTGCAACCATATGAATATAACCTACTTAGTTAATTCTACTCACAAGGTTACTGGCACTTATAGCACAAACAAAATAATGTTTATGAATTGTATTTAAACTCTACTCAAGACGAATACAAGCTAACTTTCAAACGACTCTACCATACCATATTTGTATGGGTACCTCTAAATTAACACTATATGTCAGTGCAAATATATTATCTATATTTAAAAATAACATATTTCTATACGATGTCCATATACCATCCCTTGTATCCCATCATTCGATTTTGGTTTTCATCCACAGGCGGCTCCAAGGATAGATATTACAAGTGTCTGCACAATTTTTGGTTGATAAATGTTAGTGTTATTTTACAGATTTTAAAGATGAGGAACTGTATAATCTTCAATATTAATATGGCTGGCTCATCAATTAATATATTATTGATAACTGACATTATTCTGTACATTATAACTTTATTAATGCTTTTTACCTTACAGGATGTATAGACTGCCTCAGCTCCGTGGTCCAGTGAATAGCGTATGCGACTGCTGATCGGAGGTCCCGGGTTCGATTCCCGGGCGGACAAAATTGTTACTGAGTTTTTTTTACTCTCAGTGGCAGAACGGAATCAGGTGATGTGCCCGGTAACGGCAATAGGCTCGCCCCCTATTACGTGGGAACTAACAATTCATGGCGAAATGTGGGTGTAATATTACACCTCTGCCTACCCTTTCGGGAATACAGGCGGGAGTCTATAAAAATAAAAACAAAGTTGTATAGTTATCATCTGGAAAAAGCAGAGATCACCTTCGTTAATACACATAGTTCAATAAAAATTGGTCGGTCAACTGTATTCATTCAACGTTACACGGCTTTTAACCAAAATGGCAAGTATTTTAGTAAATAATAACTATTTATCTCAGTTTCAACCGTCGCTTTCCAATCTAACCGGATTTGAGCGACTGCCTGTATAACCTCCGCAAGCCGAACAGATAGCGATATTCCATGGTTTAGACTGGTATCAAATAAAACGACTGTCAAAGATCTTCATGACAGCTGGTACCGACGGCTTAACGTGCTCTCCGAGGCGCAGGGCAAGTGATATTTAATAATTCAATACGCACATGACTCCGAAAAGTCAGTGGTGCGCGCCGTGGATTTGAACCCGATACCCTCTGCATGGCAGTCCGTTGGTACGTGGGTAACTAGGAAAGTTTTGAGATAGAAAAAAAAACAAATAAATATAGAACTTTTTATTTATTTACATTTTCTCAAAATACTCTCCATTGGTTCGTATACAACGATTTGCGTAAACCAATAATTAAAGCATTGGTGATAATCTTCTTTAGGTCGGTCCTCCACTGCTGCTATAAACGCACCTCGAGCATTCTCGGGACTGTCGAAATTAATTCCACGAAGTCCAAGTTTGACTTTCGGGAAGAGAAAGAAGTCGCAAGGTGCTAAATCGGGACTATAAGGCGGGTGGCTCAATTGTCGGATCTTTGTACAAAAACTCGTTTTGTCATGATGCAAAAAAAGTCCTCGCAAACCTGTATTTGGACGTTTTTGGCAAAAACATTAAACACAGTCGGCAAACACACATCATTATACCAATGAGCCTTAATCGTTTTCTGGGGCTCCATAGAAATTTTGGCCACATGACCACTAGCAGACTGACATAGTCAACAATAGCTCAAAGTCCTTTTAAAATAAAGAAAAAAAAAAGACCACTCGCACCAAAAAAAGTTGCCACCATCTTCTTGCCCACGCTGCGCCCGCGTTTGACCTTTTAAGGTGATTCCACGTCCGGAAACACCCAAACCGTGGATTGACGCTTAGTTAGTGGGTCATACTGATACACCCAAGTTTAATCTCCGGTGATTATATTAAATATGCCACGTCCATCTCCATTTTCAAATTTTATAATCATTTCTTTGCACCAGGTTAAGCGGGCTTGTTTTTGTTCTGCGGTTAGCGCGTGTGGTACCCATCGCGAACAAAGCTTTCTCACTTGCAGATGACGATGTAAATTCTCATTCAATGGCGGCGATGACATCTTCAGGGTCTCCTCTATCTGCTTGTAGGTAGCTTTTGGGTCTTCGAGTAGTATTTTTTTTTCATCGTTTCGATGTTTTCCGCTGTAACAGAAGTCGCAGAACGACCACTTCTGTCGTCATCTTTGATGGATAGTTTTCCCTGTTTGATTTGAGAAAACCACCTAAAAATTGTAGCACGAGACGGTGCAAGGTCTCCAAATGTAGATATGAACCTATTATGATACTCTAATTCACTCAAACTGATTTTAAAATCGTACAGAATCAGGGCGCGAAAATGTTCTTGTTCCAATTCCATCGTTGCGAGGAATAGCGCGCGAAACGGAATAATGAAATGAATATAACATTTTTGTTTTTTTTAATTACGTCAAATGGCTAACAGCATTTGAATTTCGAATAGTTCGAGATTTTAAAAAGGTTTCATTTTAATGCAATTCTTTTTTTAAATTGGTGTATCTCAAAACTTTTCTAGTCACCTAAAGTATCTCCACTAGGCTATCGCTAATTAAAAAATATGATTATTAAATCATAAGCACAGGTGTGTAAATACTAAAACATGCGATATACTGCAAGTTAAACACTTTAATTACTACCATCAAAACAATGTTTTAATTATCTTAATATATAAATCTCTTGCGTTACTGACTGACTGACAGACAAGCTACAGCCAAAACTATTGGGCGCAGGAAGCTGAAATTTGGCATGTATGTTCCTTGGGGACAGTAGAGATGCACTAAGAAAGGATTTCCTGAAATACCCACGGGATCGGTCAAACAGATAAATTAAAAAAAATGTGCATGCGTAGCTGCTGGCGGCCTCTAGTTTGTTATAAAATGCTGCACACGATACACATGCAAACATAAATTCTATTCAAATATTCTAACCTGTGTCAATAAACGATGGTAGTATCAACAAAACAATCGTAATTGCTCCTGAACCAATTGTAACAGTAATAACGAGAAATATTCACTAAATTGTTTCAAAGTATCACTCTATTTGTATATGAAAAATTACTACTTCAAACTGCACCCAAAAATCAACCATATTAATTGCATCATAAAAGTGAAAATGCTATGTACACTACTTTTATTCAATTCAATACAAATTTCAATACAATTTCAATACAATTTGGGAGTGTAAAGCGATATTTTCATAATAAATCAGGTTTATTTGAGACTAAGTGATATAGTATATATAGTTTTACAGAAGTTTCTGGAATATTAAAGTACGAGAATGAAGGCTCAGTGTATCCAAAATGAACACGTAGAAGGCAGATTTCGTAAAGCTGTAGTTTCGACTTAAGAAGTTGGATTAGACTGCGACTTTATGTAAGTTATTCATTTACTACTTAATACTGGATGACTTCATTTGACATTCGCTTAGTTGAAAGCTTCAAGTATAAAATTAATGTTGTCCACGTTCTGTAACTTTTATATGTTTAATATCTTGTAGGAGAGAATTAACACTAAGCCTTATTAAAACTGGGTGTTCTTTGTGTCCGTTGATTGAATGTTTGTAAAGTCCCCCGCGACACAAGAATTTCTTCCTAGTGCGGGAGTTGCCGTAAAAAAGAAAAGAAAAAAAAACTCTTTATTTCTAAATGGTACTAAATCTAAACAGAAAATATATATTTGAACATGTTTAATAAAAGAAGTACCCTTAACCGAAGAGCATGCATGAGAAATTTGATGGGAGTGAATGAAGCAAGAGAGATATGTCAGGATCGTTGCAAATGGCGTTCGGTAGTATCTGCCTACTCCTCCGGGAAACAGGCGTATGTCTTTGTACGTATGTATGAATGTTTAATAAAAATTTATCTCTATCCTATGAAAAAATAAGCTTATTATTTTACACAAAATACTTGAATTAAAACTTCGAGTTGGAACGAGCACTCAAAGAGCTGTAAAACATGTCCGGAGACAACTTTTTACTAGTAAAAATGTCAGTCAACTTAAACTTTAGCTACAAGCATTCTGATAAAAGTCACCTAATTAAAATACTTCCTTTTCAGCAAAACAAATTTGGACGGTGGTGAATTATTTTACTATCTAATATGAACTTAAATTCTTCCAAGAATTATGATGCCACGAAAAAATATGATGTGAGATTCTTTATTTAATCATTCTATTTACTTTATGTTTGTAGGATTTATGTTGAGCTAGCAAATGTAATTTGTGATTATAATAGAAGCTTTCGTATGAAATTCATTACATACCTTATATAGAGTTGATTGTATTTTTCTACTTTAAATTTTCAAGGGGCTAGGCGTTATACGTTTATATATTTCTAAAAGTAAGATAGAGATCAGTCTCAAAATGTTGAATCATTCTTCAATGATTAATTATTGAAACAACTTGTATGCGATCAAATACATTGTATCAAAGAACTGTAATACAGTAAGATTGGGTTCTAACTGAATCATACTCACATATGTATGTATACGTGATTGGTATTTAATGACTTTTAAATCTGAATTTAATTACTTGGCTAAACATTCGCAGCTTTCTGTAGACCGATATTTAGTTTGACTGTAATTGGTTTAATATATTTCTAGGATTTTCTACCAACTTTGAAAAGCATTTTGAGGAAAGCTCGTTATTTCGGTATTTCCAGTTACGGATTGACCTTACCGTTTTGTTGGACTCTCACACTCTTTTCTATGCTTTTTGTTTTTGAAACGTATGCTATCTGGAAGATTGTGTAACTACTAGGTGAATGGGCTACCAATGCTTCAAGTAAGTGTTAAAAATATTGATGGTGGAAGTTAAACTAAAACTTTTCTATTTTAATTCTTATAATTAATCGTATTTTAATGAGATAATTTTTCAGGTGGCTTGATGTCTCGTCTTTCTGGTTCAATATTCTACGGTAATGCCTTACTATCTCTGTTATTATCTTCCAAGTTTGTACATTCATGGCAAAGCCTTTCAGCATTTTGGTTGAGTTTAGAAAATTCAACTGGACTTAAATTTGCGCCAGATATCAGAATAAGGAGGCGTACTATTTTTGTAGCATGTCTGGTTGCTACTTTTGCTATTGGTAAGTATTTTGACATACTAAAAGAAGTTAATACATATTTAATTATTTATTTTTAAAAAAGTCAAGGCAAATTTGAAGTCAACTTTTTGCCCAAGCAACAGTTCGTTAACAAAATTTATATCTTGAACGTCTTGAAATATTTTAATGATTATAATTGTATTTCAATATAATTATGACGTCTTTATTTTTATAGTAGAGCACGTACTAAGTATGATGTCAGCAACTGGTTTCGACTTCCCTCCTGCAGAATACTTCCAGAGGTACATTGTGTCGTCACGTGGGTTTATAATGCAGCCACGTAAGTTCTTTTACTATTGGTGTAGGCACAGACTATGAAACACCAACTGCTCCATTTTAAATATACCTCTTTCGCTTCCTCATCATGTATGCTAGTCGGTTATGGGTACTTTTAATTTGGACCTGTTTTTAGTATGTCACCTATTTGGTTGGCGTACCTCCGACTTGGGTGACCCCTATCGATTTCTCCATTCATTCTTACACGCTACACTTCTTTCGTAAGTATTTCTTCTTTCATACATTTGAAATTTTTCTTTGCAGATGAATACAACTTATGGTCTTCTATTCCAATATTCGTATTAAGTAAGCTAGCTACTGCGTTATGGAACTTTCAAGACTTGATTATAATTTTAATAAGCATGGGTCTTACTTCTCGGTATAACAGACTAAATTTATATGTTTGATAAAGTTGAGAAACGAAACAGGGATACACAAAAGGTTTGTTTCTATAGTATTATTTTGTTATCTCATACTAATATATAAAGCTGAAGAGATTTTTTGTTTGCTTGACCGCGCTAATCTGAGGAACTACTGGTCCGGTTTGAAAAATAATTTCAGTGTTAGATAGTCCGTTTATCGAGAAAGGATATAGACTATTACAACATCACACTATGAGCCACGGGAGCGGAGCTGTTGCCTTAAATAAGTGCGGTGTAACCGCGGGTTCATCTAGTACAGTATAATGCTAGGGACTAGGCTACAAGGGAAGCATGTAATATAAATTACGAGTTATTGCCCAATGCGGTTATAATAACTGGTGGATAAGCTGAGAACCGCCTTGCTAATGAGTCAATATTTTTTTTATCGGTACACCAAGCACTTAGAAATGTCACACATAAATTAAAAAAGATTTGTTGTATGCGACGAGCAGAATTTCTCTTCCGAGCTAATCGTTATTACGCGTCTGTAATTTTCGAATCTAATGAGCTTAAACAGCCGAACACAATGGTCATTTCGTGGCACATATTTGACTTATACTTGAAAAAGCTTTTATCGTAGAGAATGCATATTACTGTTATGTAGATTAGTTATGTTTACTTACAAAGTAAACAATCAAGTGTGATTTCATTTAACTAGAATGCCCAAAAACTAAAAGAAGGTGTATTTAAGTTAACTCCAAAAATACATATATATCTACAATGTGAAGTATCTAAAGCTATTTATACCTTTGCAGTTTGGTACGGAACTATACCTAAGGACACAAAAATGGCGTCGTCTCAGAGAAGTGTACGTCCATCAGGCGACCCTCGTCCGTATGGTAGATAGAAAGCTTGGCGCTCTGGTTCTCCTGTCCAACATCAATAACTTGTACTTCATCTGTTTGCAGCTTTTCTTTGGAATTCAGTAAGATTCTAATTGGTATTGTTTGCAATATTTTATTTTGGGCTTTAAACTTTTATCAATTTTTTCCTTTGGAATTAATTGGTTAAATAAAACAAAATTGTAAACTAACAATACAGTTGTAAAAACAATATTCTAAGACCAATTTTTATTTTATGCTACGTTAGAGCTATGAAAATAAAAATAAATAAAAATGATTCTAATTCTACTGATTATCTTTAAATTAAGTTAATATTTTTTGCCTGTAAGGTACTGAATGCCTAATTTTACTTATTTAATCCATTTGAGTAGTTCAGCTTATTTTTCAGAGCAGGATATTTTCACCCCTCAAACGGGAGGAAAATGCATAATTATGCTTCAATGCTGCTTTCTCGCAAAGTAATATTACGATTTCATTTCATTACCTAAATTATAACTACTTACTTGTAAATTAGCAGTTCTCAATGCACATTCACACACCGTACCTATATACATATACACCATATATATAAGAGATTTTTAATTTTAAAAGTACCTGATAAAAAGTTGGTGCACTAAATTTATTAGCAACATATTAAAATTTTCAATAATTTTCGATCCGAATTTTTTCATATTTTACACACCTTTGAGCAAAATGCCAATGATAGCTAACTGAGAAATGCCGTAATGAGTATGTATATCGTATGGATATTTCCATTGATAACTCAGTTGCCCTTCATATTTTGCAGAACACTGACTTTTTCTGTTATTGGTATTTTATTATACACTCATATAGCTCTTTATTCTGCACTGAATCTTTTTATCAAACAAAAATTTTTTCATCTAAATATGAATTTGTTCGCATTAGGAATAAAAATAATACCGTTGTTTATTTTTAAGAATTTGTAGTAATACTATAATTTAAGTAAGAAGCCATCCCACCTGGGATCTAAGACATTTTAATTGTTTTTAAAAGTGTGTTGATTCTTGTATTTTTATATTGATAACTAACTGGCAGGTGGACAGTATTGAATACGTTACACAGTTTGATTTTGTAAAGTCAGGATATTTGTTTATATCTTGTTTTATACAGATAAGTTATATATTTATTTACGTTATATTTATATATTTTATTTATTTATTTATTAAACTTCCTGCAATACAATTTGCACAAGGCGGACTTAATGCCAAAGGCATTTTCTACCAGTCAACCTTAGGGTGATGCAGAGATGATAGTGGCAGGTGTGTTTTAGAGAATAAAACAAGAAAACTTAATATAACAATAGAATATTAAGTATACCAGGTAAAACATATTTACGAATATAAACGCCCTATATATACATACAACATACATACATACGAATAAATATACACGTTTAAATATATTAATTATATATACTTAAATAAATAAATAATATATATAATATTATAACTATAATTTCTACATAAACATAAATATTCCATAAATGAAAACTGCTAATAGGTAATAAGTGAGTGCTGCTACTGACAAGCTTCCGACAATCCACGATATAACTGACGAACCTTGAACTTGAATGTGTCTCGAGTAGTGGCCATCCTAATTTCAGGAGGGAGAGCATTCCAGAGATATGAAAAGAAGAATGAACTAGATTAGTAGTGTGAGTTGGACAAAAAGAAGAAGGTTATTAGATGATCGCAAGTTCTTAACATGGTTGGAGCAGAGATATTGGAAACTAGGCATTAGATAAGAAGGGGCATTAGGGGAGTGGAGAAGTGAATATAAGGTTGTCAATGTACGCAAATTCCGTCGCTGACGAATTGGCAACCATTTTAACTCTGTACGGAATTTCGAGACGTGGTCGAACTTACGAAGATTGAAAACGAATCGAATGCAATAATTGAGAAGTCGGTCAAGTTTATTGAGCAGATCTGCATTCAGGTCAAGATAACAAACATCACCATAGTCAATTATGGGGAAGATTAAAGTTTGCACAAGCATTGCTTTAGTTTTTGAAGGGAGAAAGTTCTTCAGGCGATAAAGAGAGCGAAGAGTCCCGAAAACTTTCTGGCTAACTGCTACAATCTGAGCCCGCCAGTCAAGAGTGGCATCTATGTGTAAACCGAGATTTATAGCTCCGATAAACGCCGAGATATATGCTCAATTATTGCATTCTGATACTCATTATCCAAAGACTTAGAAGGGGCAGACTGTTCTGGGGGTACATATAGAGTCAGCGCCTTTTTATAAGAACAATTGAACTCGGACAATAAGTCCCTGATTCTCTTTTCTTTTATGAAAACTGGGCACGTTCTGGAAAGCGTCATGTGTTTCCCAGAGCAACTGTTACATTGAAAATTCAAAGTGTCACAATTTGGGTGGTTCTTGCTGCACTTTGGACAGATAATTCTATTGGATGGGCAAAATTTAATAGTATGTCCGAACCTCCAGCAGCGAGAACACTGAGTAACGGGGTACTGATATGCTGTTACTTTTACCCTCGTGTTGAAAATATGTATGTATGTCGGTAACGAGGATCCTGAAAAGCATACTCGGACAAGTATGTCCGAACCTCCAGCAGCGAGAACACTGAGTAACGGGGTACTGATATGCTGTTACTTTTACCCTCGTGTTGAAAATATGTATGTATGTCGGTAACGACGATCCTGAAAAGCATACTCGGACAGCTTCGGATGGTTCCCATTTGCCATCAATTATTCTTGCGTTTAAGGCGTTTGACACCAATAATTTGGGTTTCGCTGAATAGCCCCGTCATTATCTCTTCATCCGTTAAATCTAAGTCAGTGTCTTTAAGTATGCCAAATGATTTATTTATTTCCAAAGTTTTCTGAAATTTGTACCCAAGGTGTTTGAGGTGAGGCGAATTTTTGTTTTTTTCACTGTTGTCTTCACTGTTTAACGAGATCAAAACCTTATGCGGGTTTATATATTTAATCTGGGTAATACCGTCTATTTTTTTAGACCTTTACAGCTTTGATAGCTTAAATTGCTTAGGTAAAATTTGTACTTTTCTTATAGTTCGAGATCCGTAGAAGAGCGACCTTCACCGATCTGGTTATTGGCTGAAAAGTATTTTATATCAAATTTTGCATGTCAAAATATATATCGCGAATTGGTTAGCAAAAAAAATCCGGTCCAGACTAAGAAAAGTAGAAAAAATAATTATTTGGGTTTTCACTTAACAGTGCATATACGCGTTTAATAAATAAAATTAGTACTAACCGAATGTATGAACCCTAAAAGGTATGTTTACATAGGGTTATCAATTTTTCCTGGCCTATTTGGTAGGGTTGCCAAGTATAAATTCTTCGACTGTTAAGTTGACACTAGTTATATTTATCAATTATTTTAATAGACAAATATTATATTAAAATGACCGTTACTCCACTGCGAACACGATGATATTGGGTTGCCAACGAAAAACCTGTCAGGAAAAACAGTTGGAAATTTTTTTAGCCTGGACCGGATTTTTTTTACCAACCCAATCGCGATATATTTTTAACATGCAAAATTTGATATAAAATACTTTTCATCCAATAAACAGATCGGTGAAGGTCACTCTTCTACGGATCTTAGACTATTAAGAAATAAGTTTAAGCATATTTTTATGCTAATAAAACGGCTTTATTAAATACGATGTTTTATTTTTATTAATGCCCATGTAAACAAAATTCCGCAAAAGCATAGAAAATATTATTGAATTTGTATTTTCCTGAGAATTTGCTACTTAGTAGTAGAAACCGGCTTAGGGTGCCAATCTTTATACTGTTTACCCTAGTTAGGTTAGGTACTAAAAGCTAAAAAGTAATTCGGTAAGTTCTAGCTACCAGATCGCACCAATCTTCTCATCAATCTGGGGTATTCATCTGACAAATATAAAATCTTTGGGCAAGTGAAATTTCTATCATAATGTTTACTCTGGATAGGTACGCTACACCCAAAATTATTATTTTTTCAGTTAATTTTATTTTCAAAGTTTTAGTTTTGTTGTTAGTTGATACTTGTCATTCCATTTTCATAGTGATCCCTTTTCTAGCAATTCTTGCTCCCCTCCATATAAGATAATTAGCACCAACCTCAAATAAGGTAAAATGCGTACGGAACCCTCGGTGCGCGGGTCAGACTCGCACTTGCCTGATTTTTTTTTTAAGTATGACTTTAAGTGTTTGTAATGAACCTATTAACAAACAAATGATTTCACGTTGACTGTGGTACATACCATTTTTGTTCGTGTTTACTCCATTAATTTTAAACGGCAATTTTATGTAATACACAGGCTAATGTGTTTTAAATTTGTTTCAGAGATGGCGTTAAAGGTCACACGAACGGTTGCAACAGTAAAGGGAAAAAGTGAGTGCACGTATATTAACATGTACCTCATATATAATGACTTAATGAGTATACATGAATTATATTGCGTAGTCAACTATGGAGAAGTTAGCCGTTTTTTATATAATGCGATTTAATAATAAATGTAGTTCTGAGTTAATTTTTTGGCTGATTATTACATACAGAGTGTGTATAATATATATTTGTCACAATCTATAATATAAAAATGAATCGCTGAATGTGTTGCTAAGCGCAAATCTCGAGAGCAGCTGAACCGATTCCGCTAATTATTTTTTATAATATTTCTTGAAGTACGAGGATGGTTCTTACGGAGAGAAAAATAATAAAAAAAGAACATAGAATTCACTGTAAACTGGAACTGGAAGGCGGTACGAAGTTCGCCGGGTCAGCTAGTTACTTATATAATTTCAGTGCTTTATTTATTTCTGTATATAGTTTCGAATGCAGCGATATCTTAGTGGCAATACCCACAGACTGCCATTGGTTCGAACCCACGGCGCGCACCACTGACTTTTCGGAATTATGTGCGTATTGTAAATTATCGCTCGCCCCGTACCTCGGAGAGCACGTTAAGCAGTCGGTCCCGGCTGTCAAGAAGATTTTTGACAGTCGTTACAGGGAGTCAGTACCTATGAATAAACTGACACTAGTCTAAACGATGAAATATAGCTAGCCTTTTAGGTTGAGGAGGTCAGACAGGCAGTCGATCTGTGGCAAAGCAAATCTGGACCTGAGATGCATATGGTCGGATCTAGAAAAAGTGAGGTTTTCAGGAGAGCAAGAATAAAATTCGAAAACATTTTTGCGAATATTTGATATTTACCAGCAAACTGGAACAATTTTATAAATTATATTAATGGGTAACAATTGTACCTTTTATTTTGTAACAATCCGAAAAATCTTAATGTTAAAATAGTATGGTAAATAGCGTTTTTTGATATTTTTGCTCTAATCCTACTTTATGCCTGTAATAAATCGTACATTAATAATACTTTTCAGAATTATAATATCATACTTCTGTATGCTAGCAATTTTTATGTCTTGTGGTACTCATGGCAATTGATATATTTCGCAGAAGATATCGATTTTTCTTTCTTTCTTAAACACGGTATGGTCAGCAAGCAATTTTACTCCTCTAGTAGCATCATCCTCATCCTCCTAGCGTTATCCCAGTTTCAAACTGGGGTCCGCTTACTAGTCTTATCAGATTTGGCTGAATATTTAAGCTTATTTAAGCTTTTCCATGGAGCGTCTGCCTGTCTGATCTCCACAACCCGATGGTTTAGCGATATTCCATGGTTTAGACTAGTGTCAGTTTATTTAGAAAGTACTGACGCCCTATAACGACTGTCAAAGATCTTCATGACAACCGGGACCAACGGCTTAACGTGCTATCCGAGCCACGTGCCAAGCGATAATTAACAACTCAATACGCACATAACTCCGAAAAGTCATTGGTGCATGCCGTGGATTCGAACCCGATACCCTCTGCATGGCAATCTGTTGGTATCTCCACTATGCTATCGCTGCCTTTTTCATATTTGCACATTACTCCTCTAGTAGCATGTTGTACTAAAGATATAGTAAAGGCACCCGGTTGGTGTTTTAGCTGCAAGATCACACATTCTTATATTTGAACTCAATTTCTTAAAGTTTTTCTCAAGTTTTTATTTTGCTGTACTAAATATCCATTATTTTTATAAAAGTCCTTAATTTGTGCAATATTTAAAAGTTTACTTTTAAAAGCAGATCAATGAACACATGTATCTACTGACGGTAAATTAAAGCTAAAGTAAAATTTGGTATTAAATATGTATCTATATATAAACTTTATTTTGAAATCAAATTTGTAGGTGTCTGGAAGAAGAGATCTACCATTTGTATTATATAATGACCATATATAGTTGCAATATGAAAGTCTGGTCCTAAATATATTTTTCTCAGTTTTTTGACAAGAGTAATCGCTTTAATGAGATGGGTAAGATTTAATATGATCCATCATCATTTTAATCATAATTTCGGTGACTTCTTTCCTGGATCACGCTTGGCTCTCTGATCTGCAATTGTTAAGCCTCTTTCTAGTTGTTTTTCGATGCTTATTTAAAAAAAAAATCTCCAATTGAAAGTGTGTTCAAATACATAACCTTGCAATCCTTTTCACGTAAGTCTCCAATATTAAGACTGTAAGTTTTATGAGAACTTTCTACGGACCGACGCTAAATTTCCATCTGTTTTCATCAATTGCTTTTTATCTTTTTTTACAGCGGTTACAATAAATTGCCTTCGATGATGCCAGGTTTTACATTGTTTCTTAAATTGGTTAAATATAGGCTTTTAATTACAGTTTGTCAAGGCTTACAAGCTTAAGTCGTACCGCCTTCTACTTCGATTCTCTTTTTAGCCACTATAGAATGGCATGGAGACCCTTTCAATCTTGCAATATTGGATTGGTTTATTTTAAATTTTGATAGATTTACTACCGTTTTCTTTACTTGATGCTTAATTGCTGACTCACAGCTTTCTTTACATACTTCTTTAAAGTGCTGTCAAATATGTTGTACCATCACAGTCCACAGCCATTTCATCATATATTATAAAAGTGTATTCAAATTATAATCCAAGCAGTTGAATCTGTTCGAATTTCCAACCTTTTTAGTTGGCAGGGAAACATCGCATGAGGTGAAAAAAACATCATTATCGGGTGATTTATATGGTTGACCTATAAGATCCTCTAATGTAACCAAATCAGAGACGTTAGCTTAATTTGCTGGAGCTCTATTTTCACTTAGCAAATGACCGGCCGACCTACGTGCCGACGAATCATTATACAATATATTTTATCTCCCTTTTTCACGCTTAAAAGCAATGTTGCAAGAGTAAGACAAACAAATTCGCCTCCACGCCCGTTCCCGAATGGCCCGCACCAACGACAGAGAAATCCGGACTATTTTCAGTACCGACCAAGTTTCGACTTGATAATTAAGTAAAAGTTGGTTACATAATGGTTTATATTAACATACAGTCAAAAAAAATTACGTAATGAGTATTATATTACAGCTAGAACGTCTTACGATTGCATTCGACTTTATGTATTATAAGTTAAAAACATAATTTCAAAGCATAATGGTGTATGTTATGATCCGTACATTAAGTCGGTTGCAAAGTTTAGAGGCATAAGTACGTATTTGTATATGCACCCAATGAGAAAATGCATGACTGTTCAAAACGCTTTGGATGCATAAAGAATTATATTAATTTACGACCCTGTAAGATATTAGTTATTTAAGGAAAAAGGGTGCATATTAAAATATGGCTTTATGCCACACAAATATTTCGGTAAATTGGTAGATCAGACATTATGCATATTATTATCTCCACAGTAAATTAAGATAGAAATATAAGAATTAGTTTGCCAGAAAGAGAAAAAAAAACGTAGCATTGTGATGTTTAAAAGTGATTTTGGGTGGATCTTTAGATACGACCATATGCATCTGGTCCAAAAATATTCAGCCAAATCCCATTAGTCTAGAGCGCGGATCCTGAGTTCTAATTGGGATAATGTTAGGAGGATGATGATATAGTTCCGAATGCCATGAAGTACGTTATATTAAGTAAAATTAATTTCCCAAAAAATCTTCACTTTATCTAGATAATTGCAATGTCTTCGTTCATTACCGCGTTTGTTCTCAGGAACGTTCCACTGGGCGGTCACGAAGCAGCATGCTACTTCTTATTCTCGCTCGTGTATTTACTCACTGTGTCACTCATCGCGTCACAAGTTAACACCGCTTCCTCAGTGCCAGCTCCCGTGCTGTTCGAAGTTCCTTCACCGGTTTATTGTGTGGAGGTAAGAAGAGAAAGTAAGTGAATAGACATCAGAGAGAATGTGGCCTTAAGAAAAAAGAAAATTTTTGAAGCCTATATTAATATGTCCCACTGATGAGTGAAACATTCCTCTTTGACCGCCATCTGACGACCGGTTGGCGCAGCGGTAGTGTAAGCGACTGCCACGCCGAAGGTCGCGGGTTCGATTCCCGCTCAAGTCAAACATTTGTGTGCGTGAACATGGATGTTTGTCTTGGTCTGGGTGTTTCTATGTATAATATGTATGTATTTACAAAAAATAAGTGTATATGTATGTTTATCCATTGTCTAGTACCCATAGTACAAGCTCTGCTTAGTTTGGGACTAGACGGTGTTGTGTGAATGTGGTAGAAAAAAAAAATATCTTGACATCATTTCGCTCTTCCTTGTCTTCGGCTGTCTTCACACTTGTCGCACACTGCCGTAGCCATAATGCCATCCAGTCCCGTCAGCATAGTATGACGGACCCGTCAGCGTAACATGATGATTCCGTCAGTGTAGCGTCGTCAAAGAACCGGCATCGCCTCAATCGGGATAGTATCGCCGCTCCACGTCGTTGACTTACCAACGTTTTATTTGCCGTTCAATCTAATATATCAAAATCTCATGACACAGTGTTTATTATTGTTATAGAATGCTTCCGAAACAGCTGAACTGAATTGAATGTTTTCGCATATTTGGTAGGTCTGACAATAGGTTGTAATATCTACTAGTCCAAACAAAACGAGTACATTGCCATCTACTCGTTTTAACAACATTTGCTGGATCAACTAGTAATATTAGAAATAATATTTTGTTGTTTGTGTATTTACCCTTATATCTTCAAAGAAATGCGTTCCATTGTCGCCAAAGTGCATTCATTTATCAAATTGCACAAAAGGCGACAATCTACTTATTTCTGTTAAGACTAGTGCTAATTCTTTCTTTGTAGGTGCCAAGGTTTTTAGATCAAGTAAATGGAGACAAGGTGGCTCTAAGTGGGCTGCAATTTGCCTAGTGACGAGGGGACTGCTTTTAACTGTAAGTGTTTTTTCTTTTTATCTACTAGTGTACTAATTATTACAATTGTTCACTTACTAGTTTATTTCTTACGAGTAGAAGTGAACGCGTTAATAAAGTAGTATTGTACTCACCGACCGTCTGGGTCGTTTTAATCAGGGTTTGTTATTTTATGCTTAAGGTTCAAATTTTCCTACTATTATGTTTAAAATGTCTTTCTTTTCAAGTCACTTAGTAGCATTAAATAGCTTGGGCGCTGCATGTGACAATAGCAATGCTACTGCATATTTGAAGACTTGCCGTAAAGACAGATCGTTTTCGAAAAGCATGGATAAAATGTCTGTGGTCCCAAACTCAAAGAAAAGTATAAAAAAAATGATTTCTTTTATTAAAATATTTCATTAGTACATTATTGAAAAAATGTTTGTCTATCCGTAGCGAAACAAAGCACCTATTGAACCCTTTGCCAAACATTTATCTTTTGAAAGAAATTGCTTAATAAAAGATAACGTTTCGGTATCTTAACTTAAGTACACTTTGAATAAAGCCTTCAATACAACGCGCCTTATTGGATATTTAATCAATATTTGCGATTGAGCAGGTGCACTTAAGTAATATTGTTAGTTTAATAAAAATAATGATATCAATTTGATATAAATTGTATTATTGGTCGTTCTAGCGCAGCTAAGGACCGTCGGGATCGCACAAAAGAATTATTGGGTTCTTAAAAAATGTCTTGCGATTTGTCGCCGAGAATAGTGGAATTGTAAATAAGATACTTTCTACTAGATTCATGAAAATTGCTTTCATCGTTGCTATTAGTTTAATGTACATAGTAATCTTTTATGATAACTGCCTGCTCAAAGATATACAAAGCTTACGCCTCTATATTCTTACAACACACGGCTCGTTCAGCCTTGCGAACTATACTACACATTGACTGAGTATAGTTTTGCAGACTATAAATGTCTTAAAAAAACATTATTGATACGCTCAAACAGGCATCAATCTCATAAAGATGAAGTTCTTAAACCATTAGTATCGTGATCTATTAAGTCTATTTAAAGTCGACTTGTTAAATAAACTTCATTAAACTCTGTCGTTTGAGCACCGTATTGTAATAATAAGGAACCCATCGTTGTACTTAAAGATCACGAATAAGATTAAACTCCTAACTTCTGAAAGATTCGGCAAAGCTTTGAAAATTGCAAATAGGTCGACTTTTTGTTGTCAAGAAAAGGATCTATTAAATACTGGTGTGGAGGAATAAGGTGTGGTGTTCCTCCAACTAGAGGGAGGATCTTATGACCAGAATAGATGATCATGCCTGGTGGACTGCAGTCCGACGAAAGTACTTGAGAACTTGTATATATGTATAGTCATCGCGTGTGAGAACTTGTATATACATATGTATAGTCGAGTCGCTATAGACGTTTTTTTTGTACGTTAGATGTTGCCGTGATGATTGTTTTTGCCGTCCTACGATAGATGGCCTCAGTGGTATGTAGCTACCGCTGCACTGGTATTCCAGACAGCTTATCAACACTCAGAGCCATTTTCATATTTATCTTTGCTCGTGAAAAAGTACTTTTTAACGAGAAGGAAGGATATAACTTAAGAGTTTGACAATAAAATTGAATCTCCAAATGACTATGACCAGACATGACACAGGCACTCCACGGAATTATGAGGCATTTCGAAACGATACATTTTATCTTAAGTGATATTCTTCTTTACCACAACCTTCGTGCCGTACCGTCTGTTGGTGATTGCATACTATAACTTAGATGTCTCACAAAATCTTAAAAAAATGTTGGTAATCAGTAAAACAGACTCACTGCTACATGAAAACTAAGTTCAGCGTTACAGAGATTGCTATTTTCGTAATTCTAGATAATCTGTTAAGCCATCCTTATAGAGATCTAGAGTTTATTTCGATGGTTAAATAAAAAATATTACAATTTTGTTTTGTCCAGCTTGATCTAATTTAGTTTGGATGTAGTTAACAAGCCTACTTAATTGTGAAAATTCATAGGCTTAGTAAAGGGATTACGAATCACCGGGTCATAAGTACATAGACATTTCTACAGCAAAGCATTTTGTAATTATATTTTTCTTATAAATCACTTCTACAACCCCTTTGCTTAAACTTAATGACTTTCACTCCATTCAGGAGGGTGTAATGGGTTAATTAATAGCGCCTTGCTGCTTTATGAATTCTTCACCACGGACAAGCTGTTATTTGTAGCTGTTGCTTGGATATTCGTTAAATTAAAAACTATGGTGAAAAAATGCTACTGCTTCGGTATTCGTCGTCGGCGTAATTATCAGAAATCGAACCCACGACTTCAAGGCTTGTTTAATATCTCAATGAACGATAACATCACAATTTAAATTGTATGATTCGTTCTGTTTATTCTATGTTTATTTTCCTTCCTTTTTGTTATTTTTTGTTCTTATAAAAATAAGAACAAAAATATCAAAAAGGAAGGAAAATAAACTGTTCATATTTGTTTTGTTTTATTATCTACTTTTTTTTTGTTAATATTGGAATCTTTTTTGTGTCTCTTTATAATATTTGTGTTTGTACGTATCATAACACGTATATGTCAAAAAAAAATCATTTTATTACTACTGACAGTTTCGTAATCTAAAGCAAAACATTCCACCAACCACGAAAACTATGGGTCAAATTAATTTACAAAACGCAACATAAACATCAGAAGGCGTCATAAACATTACCTTAACTACGAAAAGAAATATTCGCGAGGTTTATGCGCATTTAATTGCGAAGTTTATAAAGTGCGCAACCCACGGCCCTACTTATCAACATGACGCATTATTTAAACCGAGCCTGTTTACCCACTGCAGACAACTTTCCTCAATTAAGACAGATTTATTTTGATTAATATCCTAATCAGAGAGTTCTTTAGTCGCTGATAGGCTATATAATAGTGGGTAAAATTTTTACTGTGGAATTTGCTTGACGAAGTAAACAGGGAATCTATAGCAACACTTTACTACAATCTGGTGTGTAATGATCCTGACTAGTACAATGGGATTAAGAGTTCGTGGTTTTAATGCCTACCCAGGAAAAACCAATGTGGTGTGCACGATTATTTGTATGTCTACATAGACATACAAATATTCTTACATACGTTAGTTGTTTAGCAGTACTTATGTTATTATAGCACAGGCTTTGCTCAGTTTAAGAACAAATAAGTGAATGTAAATTCTAAAGTAAGTCGATCTGTCACGCTTTCATGCCTAAATCATCGACCAACTTTAATGAATATATTGTTGTGGTGTCTTTAATCACGCCAAGTCTAATTGTTTTAATTAAAACTAGAGGACCCGTGCTGCTCCACAGCATATTTGAATATTATAAAAAAGCTCTTAGGTACATAAAGGTATGGTGAATACATTGTAGCCTTATCTAATAAGTAAAAAGATGATATTCTTACCAAATATACATATAACACAAAATTTATTTTCTCACAACATTGGCTTTGCGTTGCACCTTAGGTATCGTGAAATTTCGACCTTGGCATTACTGAAAGGTTTGCCGCGCAATTAGGGATATTTAATATAATATGTATAACTGAACATTGACGAAAGAAAGTTCTTCAATATGACTGTGTTGCCCTACCATTCTTTCCATTAGGACACTGTAATGTCCTTCGTCCAGGTGCCCAGAAAATAGCAAGTCATGAACAATTTCGCCAGTACCATAGTCAGTAATCGTATTACTGTTTTCCAGGTGAACTCTGAATTGACACTCTATATTCTTCAGGATAATCTGAAGCTCACTTACACTCTGAAGTTAAGCATGCCCTGCATACTGTCCATTGGCACCCATCACACGTTTGTAATCTGTTGCACTTGTAATGGTCTGGCCATATGCTTCGTCCCCAACAATGAAGTTACTATATACATCCCACTTATTGACAATGTTATCAACAGTGGCCAAACGAATTTCATAATGTTTTTTCTCACTTCCATGTAGACAGTAAGAAAATGCGCGGAATAAGCAATTACCGTCACCAAGAATGGAAATCACTTGAAAATTGTTGATGGTAGAATTAATCAAATCTGAACCCGTTTCCACCCGTATTTTTTAGTAGTAGGAGGACCATCCGGTACCAAATCTCCAACAGGCACGTCATTGACCAAGATTCTTTGTTCAAACTTTCTCTTAGCATTTTTCAATTTCCTTCCAAGAACCATCATTATAATTGAAAACACAACTAACTACTCACAAAAAATACGTTATTAAATCAGAAAGTTAAGTTACTAACTTACGCTAACTTCACTTTTTTCTTTATCTGTCAATATTTTACTATCAAAATTAAAAATATAGATAAATAACTTTTTTAATAAGTAAGAAAATAGGTTTCATTTCTATTATCCAGCTAAATATTTCTGTGAGAAGCACGATTTATTTTGTTTTGTGTATGGGTGTCATTAATTCATAAAAATTTAGAAATGTAATAATGATGTTTAAAGTTTTGGTCGAAATTGTAGTTTTGGTAGGAATGGCTGATTTGGTAGCAATCGTAAGTACCTAACCGTAAAATACCATTTCTACCAAAACTACTATTCATAACAAAAATAAACACTACATACAATAAATACAACAATAAATAAAGACTACTATTCGTACTAACATTATCATATCTACCATTTTTTCAAAACTACCATTTCTACCAAAACCGCCGGTGCTGTCAAAAGTACCTACATTTACTCTCAAAACTACTATTCTTACCAAAGCTACCACTTGTAATAATATAATTATGTGAATAAATTATTTACTTACTTACTTTTTACTTACTTTACAATAGTACTATGAACCGCTGTAATATGTACCACATAAAAAAATAGGATGCCCGAAGAAAGTTCGTAAATTAAAAACACAAAAATTTTCCTAACATAAAACGTAAGGAAAATTCCTCAACATCAGAGATCAGTTCACCCAACATTAGGGGTTAACTGGTAACATTCGGGGAATATTACCTGCCATCAGCGATAATTCACTATAGTGATAATTTGACCAACATCGGGTATAATTTTACACACACTCACACCAGTATGAAAGTAACGCAAGGTCACCTTTAAGGAGGCATAACGTTTTTTCCTGGCAGTTACCGCAAGAAACTTATTAGATGCCATAAAAATATTTTTGAATTTAGAACCGTCCATGTAGAGAGAAAGCAATGGAATCTTAAGAAATTTATAGGAAAATATTGAAAAATAAGTTCAATGTCCACACCTACCTTCCTTCAAACTTACCCAATTTAAATGAGCATACCATCAAATGAAAGAACTCTTTTCAGCGCGTGTTTTAGGCCTATAACGAAACGCCTACCTCAATGAGAACCAGATATATAGAAGCAGAAAGTCATTGACTACCGCCACGAAAACGTAAAAAATGTATGGGAGAAAACTGTTTTTGCATATAACTTGATGAATGTATAAGTTAGGTAATTTCTAATGCTTGATGACAAATCTATGCAGCGAAAGCTTTCATTTAAAAAAAATCATGCGAATCGGTTGCGTAGAACGGGCTGGCCGACTCGTATTATAAAACACAAATTCTTTTAATATATAGATAGATAGGATAACGTAAATTTCACGCAGATAATCCCGTGGGACTTTTATTACATGTAGACAAAATGGTAATCTGTAGTTATTATTGGCTACGACAGACATCGCAGTGATCCCCCCGTGGGATCTCCACCTTGTCGTGGTGGATGGGCTCAGTAACCGTGGATTGGTTACCCGCGGTGAAGCTAAGAGGGATCCAGGAGGGGACGCTCCGCGTGGGCTTGACGGGGCCTGCGCAGGATGCGTCCAACGGTGCGGGTGCGGGGGACAGTTCTGTCTGTCCCTCGCAGTCGGGTGCGGTCGCGAGAGGAGAGACGTGTCGGTGTTGCGTTGCCGCGCGCCCTATCTCCCGCGACCAAATGGGGGCGCACCATTCGATGCGTCGCGGTGGGGCCGCAGAGGAAGAGGAGATGCGGTGTTGCGTTGCCGTCCTCCCTATCCTCTGCGGCCGCTGAGTGTTTTGGCGGCGGAGCCCAACACCTTAATCCGCCGCCAAGGGAGTTTTGTTCGGTTCCCGCCTGACCATCTGGCGGGTCAATACTCGTCGGTGAGTAGCGACGAATGCTTATGTGAATCCCTATCCTCCGACACACGGGTACATGAGGAACACGGGTTGGTTTTTAGTCAGTAAGAGTCTGACAGTCCCCTTCGTCCTTCTCCCGGGGCGGAGGGACTCCATGAGGATTTTCCTACCCGACACCAAAAAAAAAAAAAGACGTCACAGTGATATATATGTAGATATATACACGTTTCTACTAGTGCGATCCAATAAAAGACACAAATCTCATTACAACAGACACAGAATCGCACAGGTACAAGAAGATAGGACGAAGAGGTACCCCTCCCCCCTCTCCTATCCTACCTTCGTGTGCGTGTGGATTCATCACTATTACTCACGTACTTGAGTACCGTCACGTGCCTCTACCTCTAGAGAGAGGTACCTAGGTAATCCAAAAAAGATGAGCAAGTAAACCTTTGTGACAATTACTAATACTCTTTTCACGGAGGGGTCAAATGCCCGTTATGATCCAAAACTTTGAGCTTCAGATGCATTTTGCTACTATAAAGTCTCCACTTTGCCAGGCTTTGACATCGTTAGTGGCCGATTAGCATGTATCATCTGCTATGATGTAAAGCCAGCACTTCCCAGGCCTACCTGTATACCAAAAGGAGTTAAAACCAATCGTGGCACATTAAATAGCATAAAATGATGATGCGCCAATTGATATTATACAAACCTTGTAAGGTATGTAGTGTATGTATAACTACATATAACGATAGTGTGAAGAATGTTCACTATTATTACTATGTATATTCATTTATGTTTGTACAATAGCTGAATACAAATGAGACCATTGGAAGATGTTATATTCTGATACCGGTGTGCTAGTGGCTCGCACATCTTTGCTGCATAAGCATCCCTAATACATTACTATCTGTGACTGTAACAGCTTGTTTTTATGAAAACATACTCATGTCGCTCTCGTTGTTAGGGTTAGGCGTAACAAGACTTTGGACTGGTGATGTATGTAAACCGATTAACGGTTTAAGGTATTTTCATCATTTCGTTTGGTTAATACATTGCCTAAAACGGGATAGAATTGCGTTTACTGCTTGAGACTATAGGAAGTCCTTAGTGAAAGGCTCAGCTGGCAGATGTCAAAGGGCATAGTTTAAATCATAGATTTATTACATACTAACGTTAGATTGGCAATGGAGTCAGTAAAGTGAGACCAAAACAAGATAACACTAGTGTGCGTGTAATGAGCTTGTATGCAAGACAAATAGTGTTGGGCATGGCTTGCTAAATTATGATTATCGATAATATGGGCGCAGTGTATTTGCCCGATTTATAGCATGATTGAAGTAGTGTCAATAACTGAGAGAAGATAATAATGAAACTACAGATAAAAACTGTATTTTTTTATTTTCCACCAAATAAAACTAATTTATTATAAAAATGTCGCAAACTTTCCTTGGAAGTATTTTGCAGTTTTGCCTCATATTTTATTCTAATTGTTAAATAAATTTTAATTATTGCTTTTATTAGCAAGTATTTGTGATTAAATAACGCTGGTGAGTCATAATATGATTGTTAAGAACTTTGAAATGGTTTTTGCAAGACAAGAGGCAATCATTTACCAAAGTTTTAATCATTAATTCGGTAATATTTTTTCCTTTCATACATCTACGGAACACTCGTTCAGATTGGACACCTATTTCATAAACATCTTGGGAAGGATAAATAAGGCCACCTACATCCTTTGTATATATAAGTGAACCTATTTTAATATCACCGTAAAGTACACTCAGACAGGGTTCACATTTAATTTTCTTTACAATTTTTTTTACCACATATCCACAAATATATTCAACAATGGGCTTGATTATATTACGCATTCCTTCAGGCACCCACGGCATAGATGACACGAAGTCAGAATCTTCATCGATTAACTGAACTTTGCAAACAGCGACATCTTCGTGTGGTGCTATATTTGCACTTAACCCGGTTGTAGTATTAATCATGTCTATGGTACGTGATCTTTGTGCATTAAGAATACAAATTTTCTTCAAAGGCAAACAATTGGCTTTGTCGCTTATTTGCACTTCCACATGGCACATGAGTCGTTTATAGGCTGCTGTGAATTGTCGAGCAGTGGGATTATTATTGAATCCCCCTCGAGAGCGCACTGAACTAAAAAAATGTTTCCAAATGGTCTTGAGACAGTTTGTAAGTTGGGAGAAACTTCATTTTTCCTGATACAATTAGATCTACATAGAGCCATTTCAATGCTATTGAATTTATTAAAAAACCCATAAATCCAAGTTTTCTTCTGCTTTCTATCAAAGCCTGCCCATTGTATTTTAAATTTTTGATAAATCCGGATACTTTGTCACATTCAGATAAAATTTTATGATTTTTTTTTGTATTCACTGGCATCTTAAAATCGTGTGTAAATTTCTTGAGTTGAAGATGTCGAAAATGTTATTAATATTTTTATAAACTCAACTGTTGGTTGGCAATTTGCAAATAAGGGTAATTTTAATTCCTCGTTACAGAATTCAAAACTTTTTGCTACAGAGTTGCTCAACAGTTAGAAAAACAACCAACCAAACAAACGAACATTCTTTTCGTGATTTAAAAAATGAAAATGTTTAGCTGTTATTTTATTAGCTAAATGCAAACCAATATCATTTTGAAGCTTGTACAGATTGTCGACAAACTCGTAATTAATTAGTTTCGTTATTATGAGAAAAATATTTATATTCTGCAAAGCTATTTTTTATTAATTTTAACAAATGACAGGCATCTAATATCAAATAATATTTTCTTTCTTTATACTTAAAAACGGTTTAAATGGAGCATTACTCAGATTAGCCCCTAAAATTTTAGTCATATTTATATTAGATACTGTACCATCAAAAGTAACGGAGACAATCTTCACAAAACCTGACAAGGAATCAATACACTGTTTCAGTAGAGTTGCTCCGCTTACTAGTCTAGCCGGATTTGGCTGAATATTAGCTTTTTCACAGAGCGACTGCCTGTCTGACCTCCGCAACCCGAAGGGATAGCGATATTTCATGGTTTAAACTAGTGTTAGTTTATTTAGAAGGTACTGACGTCCTGTAACGACTGTCAAAGATCTTCATGACAACCGGGACCGACGTGCTCTGCGAGGCACGGGACAAGCGATAATTAACAATTCAATACGCACATAACTCCGAAAAGTCATTGGTGCGCGCCATGGATTCGAACCCGATACCCTCTGCAGTCTGTTGGTATCTCCACTCTGCTATCGATGCCTTAGTAGAGTTGCTTTCTGTGTGGCTGTAAATCCTCTTCCAAAAAAATATGCAACTGGAATTTTCCAAAAGGAATTTATTGCCACCGCCATTATTACTAACACCTCTTTTGCCTTGTCTACGTGGTCTCCATGAATGTTATTGCCTATATCAACGTAACCATAATGATCATGACCATCAAATTCAATATGTTCGCGTATGGACATTTCATCGAACATAAGAGCGATTAATAAATTCTTTTTTTCCTCAGCTACCACTTTGATGGTTTCGATTGCTTCCTTCGTTATGCTGGCTTGCAGTCTACGTTTTGATACCAGCCTCTTAATGTTCGACGATGTGGGAGACATTAATGCATGTAATTATACCTTCTGGGGCTATAAAAATGTAACGTAAGGGCAAATGTCTTCAGTGGCAAATCATATTTTACATTATTTTTTTATTTCGTTTTTTTGATGGAAGACTTTCTAGGTTTTTTTTCACTTGAGATAATTTGATTACCTTTTTGCAGGCCCGCTTTTTTGTGCTCTAACATTTTTCAGTTTATTTTATTTAATATTTAATAGTCTTCGAAGACTATCAGTTGTTTTTATATTTTTTTTTTTCTCAAAGAATTATTATCCAGGACGTTCGCTACAGAGGTGCTAGGGACCGGCGATATATCTCTGAAGACATATGATGACGCTTTACGTATCGGCTTTATTGCGACCTGCAAATAAATGAATATAACTTACTAATAACCTTGGTGGAGAAATCTAGACCCGCACCCGCACTGCGGAAAGTAGGTGATTCAGGCGTCAAGTTGCCTCTGACTAATACCTGGGGTATTCAAATTGCAAGTATATTCGTACTTCTATACATTCCTTAGTTTTCCTCGCAGTTTAATTGGCCATTTATATTTCAACAAAGTAATACTATAGTTTTTTATCGGTTAACAAACAATGACATTTATAATAAGGAAATAACTTACGGGCAAAGATAATGTAGGTACTAAACCAGACCGCCGCTTTACTCTTTGAGAGCCCCTATTAGAAAAACATTTTTCTTCAAAGTGATTGCTGCTTAAGGGTGAATATTTTTTGGGAACCCAATCTTCTCTGTTTATCATTTTTAGCTATTTTAATCAGACCTCATTATTTTGAGGAAATCTGAAATAAGTATTTTAATTTATTTTTATTATATTCATAAGAACGACATTTGGATAGAAAACATAAAAGTAAATAATATTTATTTGTTAAAGCATTATGAACGGTATACAACCTTTGTTAGTAATATTTTCAGATATTTTCTTATCGATATTATTTGTCATTACGTCAATCACTATGAAATTTTGGTTAGAAATAGTAAACATTAACGTATTTTATATTATCTTTAATCAATTTTTTTAAATCCTAAACCTTTAATCTATTATTTGCATTCAGAATATAAATATAATAAAATGTGATATTATAACGTATCCGTTTGTGCATATTTTAATTTTAAGAGTTGTAAAATATTGCAATCAGAACATTAAATCTTTCAACGGTACTTACGTATGAAATGGGTAATTCTGGGGATTTTCTCTCTTACACGAGTAACATCCGGGTACTGCACACGTTACCATAATTGTTTTTGTATGTATAACACCTGGATTTCACTAATAAACACGTTATTTTTTGAAAAATAAGCGAGTTTTGTACCGTTCACTATTAACGTTGGGCCAATACAGGCCAATAGCGTGTACGTGAATGGTCTCGCCTATCTATCTAGCTCTAACATACTAGTTTCTATATTCTTTCTCTTTCGCATCACCGATCTATACGTTAGTATATACTATATCTATGGTTTATATCATCATGACTAACCTTGAGAGTATATTAATACTTATAATACTCATTAGAGTATATTAAAAGTTGAAGTATCAGATTTCGTATAATTTAATTTAAGCCGCCTTAAGGCCCTTCTTAAATAAAAAAATGAATAATCTGATTCGTTTTCTACTCGACTTTGTTTATGGTAAAAAAAAGTCAACACTGGCACTAGGAATAAATCCTGCGTCGCGAGGACTTTACATGCAAAGTAAGGAGAAGACAGTTATTTAGTCATGAACATCTTGTAGTTTAATTGATCGCTTCGCTAGCTAACACTGCCCAAAGTTTCATGGACTCGATGATTCGATTCCTCTACGAAACAACATTTTAGAGACAAAAAATGTTGATTTGTATCTGGGTGGTCCTGGTCATTGTATGTTTCTAGAGGCCCCCGATCTTCAGGATTTTCTTTTCTAGTACAGAGTAGACTTATCTTAAAACAACCTAAAAAGAATATGCTAAACATACCTTCTTAAACAGGTCAACCGAAACTAAGACTTCATAGTAGTCTAAAAACAGAAGCATATTTTTTACGTTAACGAGCCTAGACAGTGAAATATCCAAAATATAATAACTGTCCATGTAAATTTATTTTTTCATATTTCTAATCTAAATAAAGTGAACGAAATGTATTGAAAAAAGTTAATGTACCGTAATGAAATTTGAAAAGCAGTCTACAAACTTAAAGGTCACCGTCGAGTACTGGAAATAGCTGTTTTGTAAAGTATTTAAATGTTGGACTTATCGTTCATTTAAATATAAATATAAGACATTTTATTAGACTTCTAGTAACTGACGGCACAGAACACGCAGTGCCAAACACACTAACTGTCATGGGTTGTATTTTTGTACAAGACAAAATGTAGTCATCATCATCACCCTATATCAGTCCACTGCAGGACGTAGAGAGACCCTAGAAGGGCCTAAACTTAGAATGACTTACAATTGATTAATTTTCTTCTTCTTTGTATCAATGGTACATATTAAATTTTCTGTTCCCAGAACTTGGCTACGGTGACGGCATTGTCTGAGGCCACTTTAAGATCTTGTGTGCTGCAGGTAGATGGGCAAGAAATCAAATGCGCCATAGAATGAGATGGTGCTCCACTGTCGCAATGGTCCTGTGTGTCTATAAATCCCCATCTGCAGCGCCCGACTGAGTTCTCAAGCGATTAAGCGATTTCCAGGTCGACCACTGCAAGTTGTGACCAGGAGGCAGGCTTTCTTTCGCTGCAGGGAAGTTTGGTGCGGCTGGGTACTTTTATAAATTGATTAATGCATCTGGGTTTCCATTGTGAATTATTGTTGCAATTTTGTACAGGACGAGAAGACATCCGTTATTTGCAGTTCCGATGTCTTGTGTAAGAATTTAATTTAGCATATTAAGACTTAATTATTCTTATTCGGTATTTGGGGTTGGAAATGTTTTAAAATTGACAATTACACCTGATGCAATAGCGCCTATACTATTTTTATATAACGATCTGGTGTATCAATATAATTTTGTAGTTACAAATCCGTTTACATATTAAAGAAAAATAATTGAAAACAACTAAGCTTGTTCAGGCTTTCAAGAATTTCTAAGATTATTTTTATTATTATCACAAGTTTAAGGCTCAAGGCGTGACTTGATTTTCCATACGTAGTAACTCACCAAAGTTAAACAACCACGATGGGCTACTTACCACTTGTGTGCCATTTATTTATTTTGTCTCCGGACAAAAATCTTTCGACCATATCGGTGGCCTTCGGGCGGTAATTAAACTTTGACACCTAACATAACATTAAATAAAATCAAATTTAAACGGTAATTTCTAAGAACATACGTGAACATTCTCAGAAATACTTCACATCCAGCTGGCATAGACGTGTTAAATGGCTATAGTACGTGCCAAACGTTTTATAAAATCAACAACAATTTGATAAGAAATATTTTCAAAAAATATAGTAGGAAAATAGCACACAACATATAATCACTTTATTCAATAGTCTGTCTAAAGTCAAACGAATATTTTTTTTATTTGTAAACCCTCTCCAACAAATAGAAATAAATCATGTATTTCGGTATTATTTTGTAAACACAAACAATTAATTAACAGACATAAAGAACACTAAGACTCGAAATAACAATTTACGGATCACACAACCTGTTGTCCCATGAAGACACATAACAATGCAAATTATAAATATTCAAATCTTAAAAGAGCAGCATCAACGCTAGGTGAAAGACCTGTCAAATGCTACGATATCACCGCTACGAATCGTAGCGACGCAGTCCGTAGCACGGAGCATTAGCTACGAAATAATGGGGCTTAAAATTTCACCTCGTTCATTAAGAAGCATTATGCCGGTCAGATATTCAAGTTATCTTCTAATTAATTATTTGTGAATGAAATTATCTTCTTATTCCCGAGATTCGTATTTTAAGCCGCCTAATAGTCACCGATAAGGAAGTATTCTGTGATCATTGTTTCCTTCTGGGAGTGTATATTGCCAACTCTGGTGTCAGTATATACGCTGCCATAAGGTCTAGGACATAGCCAAAGGATTCTTGTTTTTGCAGAGGTAAAAGTAGCATCGACGGCTATACGTGTCCTCCGAAGCAAGGTAGCGCTCAAACGGTCACCTATCCAAGTGGCTTTCTCTGCGAAGGTTACTTCTGTTCGAACGCCAAGTCTATACCTTGTGTTGCGTTTTTATTTGAAATACTTCACTTTTAGATGAAGTGCCACCCTCACTACTTAAAATAATTCAATTTTAATAACTTGATAGTTAATAAAATGCAAACTGTGTCGTACATTTATTTATTTATGTAAAGGACAGTATTTATTTGAAGATTAGTCCCAAAACCTGATTTTTCAAAATCAATTTCACCTCTTTCATTTTCTTAACCCTATAAACCTTGTATATCTGCACACACAAGTTGTTATCTAACCCTTCAGTCACACGGCTTACCATGGAAGCCCTAAAACGCAGTAACAGACACTTCCAAGATTTTCGATATTGAACTTTACAATCCATATTTTAAGGTTCAATTTTAAGACATGAAAATGGATGTTGGTGGGGTATAGGTATCGGACAATATTGGCTGACTTAAAAACTGGAGAGCATCTGTTTACATGGGTCCGTATTCATAGTTCATAGAGCTTCTATTAAGGAAACTTGTACTATGATGTGGAGTGCTTACCTGTTTTCACCTAAAGCTCCAGAAGCTATAAATGTTGTATACATACATGCAGGGATCCGCAACCTACGGGTTTAATAGAATGAAACAGTTTTGTAATGATGTTAAAATACATAGAGATTTGAAAAGCTACGTCGGAGTGAACTTACATCACAATTGCATCCTGTTTACGTTCTTGGTCGCCTTTTAGTACCACAAAACATTAGGTGACATAGCACTACCAGACTCTAAATAATGATTCATGGATGTCGCACAAAGTATAGACTCTTGTAGTTGATTCAAATATTTAACAAAGTACTAGGCACAAAAAAATCTCTCGCGGAACAGAAAAAGTTTTAAATATTTTTTGATACTTTTCTGTAGGACTTTCTCCTCTTATCTTGTTAGTTTATTGCTAAGGGTTACTGATCACTATCAGTAATATATAAAAAAGATAAAGTGCTATATTGCTTTTGGAGCATATCTTGCTAGCGTAATACGTAAGCATTTTATAAGCAAATATTGGTCCTTATTTGCGTCTGCTTCACAGCGTTGCGTTGCTAAGGAACTGAACTCGGAAAACTTGTGTTATTTCAAGGAAATTTTTCTTGTGTTATATACGACAAATAGCAAAACTCATAGAGTAAAAAATGCAACTGGTTTTAAATACGGTTAATCAGAAAGTGTGATTGGAATTTTTATTAAAATAAATAGCTTAAAGTGCCCTAAAAACTTATAGAAGTTGGCTATGTTACATGTTCGTCCTTTTGACTAGAGTGGAAATCTAACCAAGACTTTTGCTTACAAGACAGGGTCACTAACCGCTCCCCTCCGTGGGATCTCCACCTTATCGTGGTGGGGGGACTCAGTAACCGTGGCTTGGACACCCGCAGTGAAGCTAAGAGGGATCCCGGGAGTGGACGCTCCACGTGGGCTTGGGTGAAGCCTGCGTAGGATGCGTCCATAGGTGCGGGTGCGGGGGACAGTTATGTCTGTCCCTCGCAGTCGGGCGCGGTCGCGGGAGGAGATGCATATCGGTGTTGCGTTGCCGCGCGCCCTATCTCCCGCGACCAAATAGGGGCACACCATTTGATGCGTCGTGGTGGGGCCGCAGAGGAAGAGGAGATGCGGTGTTGTCAGGTTGCCGTCCTCCCTATCTTCTGCGGCCGTTTTAGTGCTTGCGGACGGCGAGCGCTGGGGCTGCTCCCCGTCCGCCAAAAGGCAAGGAGGCGGCGTAGTGTCCGCGCCGCCTCCCAAGTAGCATAACTAAGCGGGGCCTGCCAACACCAACGGCGGGCCAGTCCCGGGCGGGGTCACGGCAAAGAATGCTATCCGCGAATCGCGTGACCCCGCCACTACACGGGACCCGTAGGGACACCGCGGTGGTTTTAGTGAGTATGCCCCGAACACCTGGGGAGAGCCTCCACACACCTCCTCCACCAGTTCCAAGCCCGGTCGATTACACTCTGGCCGGGTTGGCGTCGAGTTGAGATGGCCCATAAGGAGAGTTTCCACGGTAGTCAAGGAATAAAAAAAAATAAGGGTCACTAACCGCTACACCAATAAATTGGTTACTGAACAGTTACACAACAGTATTTCGATCACTGTTAGTGGTATAAATGTAATTTATCCTGTAATAAATACCAGACAGACATGACGGGTTCAATAGGAATCATTGTTCTAAAATACCTACGACAAAAGGATCGTTCGCAAATATTGAAATAGCCTAGTGCCGTTACTAAGAATTCGGAAAAACCCAGTTAAACTTTTGCCCGAACCGGGAATCGTATCCCAGACATCCGATCTGCAGTCGCATACGCTATCTACTAGACCACGGAGGCAGTCTATTACGTGGGACCTAAAAATTCATGGCGAAATGTGAGTGTAATTTTACACCTACCCGTTCGCGGATTACAGGCGTGAGTCTATAAATATATATATATTGAAATAGATTCAAATAATATTATTCCGATTACTGCCCCATAAATATTGAGCAATCATTATGTTATTATTGGAGTGAAAACATACGAGTGTATATTTAAAGGCTACCGGCTCTGGGCTATGTTTTTTAGTAGCTGGAGCAATTTTTCGTGAATGGCAGTCTCAAGAACAAACGACTATAAAAAGTACTAAAATGGATTATAAAACATTGAGTTCGTATTGAGTTTATACTAAACTTCTACCTTGGAGATTCCAAGTTACACAAATATACATAAGACGAATGAACAAAAAACACAAGACACCTTCGCCTTCCATACTTACCTAAAAGAAACATTAAAGTGTTGATTTGGAAATAGACAACCACGGTAGATATAAAATTGACTCCAGATATAGAATAAAAAAGAAAATACATTTATTTTCAATTTATATTCATGTAGGGTTTCAAACTAAAACATAATTTGGAAGAAAACTAATGAATTTAGTGGCTTCGGCCTCCTAGCCACCCTGTATTCGCCTCTGAAGTATTTTACCGCACTAAGTTAGCATAAACGCATAAACATCGAACCGTATGTTTTCACAATCATATTCGTACCCGATATCTGGTAGTTCCAGTGAAACGGAATCAGGTTCAGGCGTAAATTTATGTCTCTTCTTGTCTTATTAACTCTGAGTCACAATGGTGAGGTTACTGCTTATCTTTGACTTTGTTGTTCTAGTTGAAGATAGGTACGGAAACAGGATTTTAAACGAATCATGGTAACTGCTAAACAATTGGACTTATTAAGAAGTGTTTGTTTTTTTGTATGAGGGCCAAGAAATGATTTTAGCTACAATTTATGAAGATATATTTTAGAGATACTTAAAATTAATTTTATATATACATACCTATTCGTTTTAGACAGATGGTGCCGGATTGCAAGCGGGCTATAATACACGGGCAGTTTTCTTTTTCATACATTCAACACAACAATAATACCATACTGTTGACGCACGATCTTGCGTCGCGTATAAATCACTATTATGACCACGTCTAGAAACTTGGGAAACTTCATATTGAGTGGGTACTGCATCAAATGTGAAGCTATGGAAGAAGTATGTCGATATGATATCTTTTGCATCATGAAGGGGAACCAGCAAGACGTTGAATAATTCACAGACAAATTGAACTCCATACGTCCGAACATCCGATTCACATACGAAATGGAGGTAGACGGATCGTTACGCTTTCTCGAAGTTAAAGTGACAGTGAGAGATAATGGTACCCTTGGACACACTGTATATAGGAAACCGACACACACAGACAGGTATCTTAACGCGAACTCGCACCACCATCCGCGGCATTTGGATTCCGTTGTGTCATCGTTAGTGAACAGAGCGTATGACCTGTGTGACCCTGAACAGTTAAATAGTGAACTGTCACATGTTCAGGAGGTACTTAGGCGCAACGGATACAAGAAGAAGATACTCCGTCTGAAAAGGAAAGATCGTAGACCTGAAGTAAGGAGAGTGCTGGCTTACATGCCGTATCTAAAGGGAGTGACGGACAAGGTTTGAACAGTACTCAAGAAATACTCCATCAAGACTGTATACAGTCCGCTCTCTAAGATAGCACATAATCTGCGTACCCCAAAGGATGTCATTCCTCTCCAAACACCTGGCGTCTACAAAGTTGATTGCAGCTGCGGTAATTCAGTTATCGGGCAGACTAAGCATACAATCGCTGAAAGAGTAAAGGAACATATCGCAGCTGTGAAAAACCGACATATTAATAAGTCGGCCATAGCTGAGCATTTGTTGGAGTCTGGACCAAACCACTGGATAGAACTGCATCAACCACAAGTCTTATCCACCGATCGTCACTATTACTCCAGGATAGTACGTGAAGCGGTAGAAATGAGAAATATAACAATTTCAACCGGGAGAATGGATATAGATTATCGGCTACTTGGAATCCAGTCATCAGCAAATGTAAACACCACCGCAGTGATAAATCTCAACAGTGTGTAGACGTCATTAGTGTAGTGTGTCGGAGTACCGACAGTGCGAACTTAAATAAAGACCAAGTGAAGGTAGGTGCCACAACCCGCACTTCCACAAGACGGCGCTGAGCTCTCATCAGTCTCTCCGCGACCACGCTCGGTGCAAGACGAGCGAAACGTCGGAAACAAATAGGTATTTATACCTTAAATAAATTAATTGTACGCGATTAAGACCCGCTAATTTATTTTGTATGATATATTCTACTAGTCCAGCCCGTTGTTACACCCGTGTTATTTAGGGCTACTGCCCTGCGCCCGTCGCTCATGGCCTGATATTATATAGCTTTCCTCTATGTATAGGCTATCCAACACAAAAAGTATTAATCATATCAAACCGGACAAAATATTTGTAATCATATGTTCAAACGATTTGAACATATGATTACAAGGTATCAACATCGTTTCAATATCGTATCGTCAGTAATATCGTTCGGATTGGGGATCTTACATTATTTTAAACTCATTAGGCATGCACCGGCGGCTCCCATAATGGTGAGGCTCAAGTTTGATGTGATCGAATGTCTTATATTACCGGGTCACAGCTGAACTGGTGCTAAATGGGCCGTAGATACAAATGTGGGATACATTATGTATAAGGATCAGCAGAACCGTGGCGTAAAGGAAATTTTAAATATTATTTGTGTTGAAACTTTTACGGAATAAATCTAAAGTCAGTTCAAAAGAATCAAATAAGTGGTTGTGTGCTAGAAGATTTTTTGTTTATTTGGTACAGCTTGCCTCAGGTGTGTAAACGATTTTTCCACTGGCTGCCTTCATTTCTATATGCACATACCGCCTGAATTGGGATAGTACTAATCATGCTCAATTATAAAGATAACACCTGCACTTGCAACAAATCCTGTGTCGCGAGGCACTTACAAATATTCCGTCAATGGGCACAAATTACACCTAGAATCGAAACAACAACTAGTGTATCACAGTAATTGTAAGTGTTAGCTCGAGTGGGTATCGAATTCACGGCACCCAACGCAATTAAAAATGACGAGGCGCCGACTTATAAGCATCGATATATAATTATGTACTAAAGTACTTATAACACACTATACCCTAAGCAAAGTCAACCCCTCCCCTCTCCTGTTCTGATTTTGCTCCAACACACCTACATGTTTTGGTTTTCTCCAACTCTCCAGCCTTTTAATATAATATTAAGTATACGTATGAAATTTTGTGTCGTTCGCATCAACACCCACAAAGCATCCTTAATTTAAACCGCCATAAGTGCTAATCAGATGTGCGAATGAATTTTTCTCCGATCATATTTACATTTTAATACAATTTGTTCACAAGTCTTGCGAGCGTCGCTTCTTGCGAGCGAAATGGAAATACACATTAATGCTTATAAAGACGAATTGTTATGAAATGTGAGGTGCGGGATGTCGAGTTTCGTTTGATATGTAATAGTATTATTTAAGCAGTCGATATAAATTTCATACGTATATTTCATACAATTGCTGTGTCGCAGGGTACTTCTGAAACCTGTGACTGGTTTTAAATAAAAAGCGACCAGCCTAGAGGGTGATATTGACGTCTACGCCGGGAGTTAGGAAGCCATTTATTCATGGCCTTTTATTAGAGGTTAGGGATCCTTAATGCTAAAGTGAAGCTTTTGATTCAGCATCTATTATACGCACGTTTAAAAATACCTACTGTCAGTACGGCGTAGGAAAGAAAACTATATTCGAATCAAATATTTTACAGCAAATTACACTTCTACTTAAAACCCCCTCCTGCTGCCGAGTGTGATAGCAGGTAGACGTGTTATTTTTTGTCTCGTAATTTAGTTACTTAAATTGTGGTAAAAAGTGCACGAATTGACGTAAAACTTACACTCGCGAGTGCGTAATTAAAAACCCTAAAAAGTGAACTGTAAAACATAGTAAAGTGTCATCGAACAATAAAATACATACATACATACATAGACTCACGCCTTTTTCCCCGAAGGGGTAGGCAGAGGCATATTAAACGCCCACTTTTCGCCAGTGTTTTGATCCCACGTAATAGGTGGCGAGCCTATGGCCGCTTGTCGGGATATTTGGTTGCCAGAGCCTCGTCCGTTGATCGGCAGGTGCACCACTTGCAGGTGAGATTGGCTTGGGACCCTAAGTTCTTGGTGGGAACCCTATGCACCCAACAATAAAATAATAACGTAAAAACTTTAAATTTTTTTGTGTTTTGCTAAGTGTTTGACATTGAAATACAATAGAAAGGTCAATTACCAGTATCGTAAACAAAAGACTCACATTTGGACTCAATAGTGCCCTGATATTCTTGTTTTAATAAGGAGCGATAATTCAAATTTGTCGTTGCAAGTCCAAGTGGCGCAAAGCTGTAAGACGTTAACGATAAAATCAGCAAGCACCGAGATCGTGACCAATAAATCGGCCCAGTGCTCTTTTTGCAATGAATATCTGTTTCTGAGACATTTTAAGCGATAAACAAATATTGAATACTAATTCGATTATAAAATAATTTATTAAAAAAAAAAATCTGCTGTAAATTTTTTAAATAAATATTATAATATCATAAAAAGACACTTATTTAAAAAAAGGATAAAAAAATCGTTAAAGGAAATATCCTTATTAACATTGTCGAAGCCTGTGACTTTTTGGAGTTACTGTAACAAGGATCGAGATGACGAATTTGTAATATGTAGCTTGTGTAAAAAAGGTTGCCATTTGGCATGCTTGCAAGCGACACCTAAGCGAGGCGGCAGTTCGACTAACTATCGGGCTTCAGATTGGCTGTGTCCGCTCTGCAACAATACTAAACAGAGGGCTGCGGGCAGAAACGGTAATACACCGCTTAAATATACGGAAAATGCTGTTACCATCCGTTCCCGTTTTAAGAAGACACAGGAGGCATCATGTGGAGGAGAGGATATGGATGACAGTCTTACGGAACAATTAAAAGAATTTAAGGAAGAAATGAGGAAGATGATGGCGCTCTTTACAGAAAACCAAGGCAATGAAATGATGAAAATTACTGCAACCCTAAAGGAAATTCAACATTCTAATGTCAACATAGAAAACTCGATCGCATTTCTTACTGCACAAAATGAAGAATATAAACAAAAAATTATCCAGCTGGAGAACCAAGCCAAGGAAGATAAAAAATATATAGTTACATTGGAGAGTAAAATAGAAGAGATGCAGATTGGATGTAGAAAAACTAATTTTATTATAAAGAATGTGCCAAAGAAAAACAATGAAACAAAAGAAGATCTTATAGAAATGACTTTAGTCTTATCGCAAACCATTGGCTGCAATATTACCAAATATGACATTAAGGACATTTATAGAGGGCGCGGTAAGAATTTGGAACAGCAAAAGACCCCTATAGTTGTGGAAACAGGCTCAACTCTTTTAAAAACTAAAATAATGAAATCAGCAAAGGCTTTTAACATAAAACATAAAACTAAACTGCGTTGCAAGTATCTTGGCTTTAAAATGCAAGAAGATAACCCTATATACCTATCAGAGCATATGACTGCCAAGGGTTCCCGTTTGCACTTCCTTGCGCGTGATTTAGTTAAATCTGGATTCTACTAATATTGTTGGACGTCATATGGCAACGTGTATCTAAGGAAAGATGATCTAGCACCAACTATCATTATTAGAAGCGAAGAGCAAGTTCATAAACTAACACTAGCTAAATGACTATTTGTAAGATGCTGTTATTACTGCTACTATATTCATCAACTAAATAATGTAAGCGCATTAGTATTATCCTGTATCGTAATAATGTTTCATTCTTCATTTTATACAGAACGTCTGTCTTTTTATATTGTCTCCACGCTAGTTGTTATAGAGGTCTTTTTAGTTATAAATTGTATTTATGCATTATTGTCTGATATATTTATATTACACTTTCACGCATACAATTCCCATTTACATACATATACACACGACATTATCTCATACGACATACTTTCAAGTTTGACTCTACCTCACACTTCATACACAAATCACATACACACCTATACTTTATATACTGCATGGCATACTATATACATAAAAAGCATACGAGGGCTAATTTTCTCAGAATGTATATACAGCATAATAATATACGATACAGCTTATACTTCTATATTATATAACATGGCTAACTACATTGAACACTTGCAGTCTGAAATGACTTTGTACTCTAGCATGCCCACAACATGAGTGATTCATTACAAACTGTTACTGAGATAGACAAAATTGATATTGCACGAGCTATTGAATGTGACTGTAGTGAGCAAATTTAAAAACATTCATGTAAACAAAAATGACCGTTCAAATTGGTTCGGAAAACCAGAGATACGAGTCGATAAATATACTGGATTAAAATTTTATTTTTGTATAAATAAATATGATCTAAAATAAAATGACTGGAATGCATTGTTGTGATACGGTAGTTGGTATTTTTTCAATATTTTGTCGATCAATATTTCATGACTGTATTTTAAAATATCGTTATACGTGTTCTCCTCTTATATCAGTTGACCAATTTTATTAAAAATCCCTTTATTAATCATAAATGTACTTGGACTTAGTTGGATGATCGACTATCAACGACACCGCATACTTCCGAATGATCCACCAGTTTCCAAAAACAAAAAAGGTGTACAGGTGATATTATTCAGTTTAGTTCAAATGTATAATCCTATAAAATACATAAAATCCAAGGCGAATTAAACAACACATTAATAACTAGTCCATATAAGTAACAGAACATGGCTACATCTACACATAATTAAGATTCTCGCTCCGTTGCCTCCTGTATTTACTTGTCACGACATTTCCATGCAGAAATAACAATATAGCTGCAGTTTCATACAATGCAACATTCATTTATGCAAATTTTAGTCATATTGTGTGTGTAAGTAAATTTTCTTCTTCCATTGTTATTGGGTGATTTGTAAATGCAATGTGTTTTATCTTGCCCTTGGATTCAAACATTGGAGATAAGATGTTTTTAACATATATTTTACATTATTAAATAAATAACATTTCTGTGACATTCGAACGGACAGATATGACAACGGAACCCTAAATAGGTGGGAGGTTTTTGTAAGTAATGTTTATAAAAAGGCATTAACAGAGAAAATATGCTAGTTCATTTTTTCTGGTCTGTTACCTAGTGGTTAGTGTTTACATCCGGTGCGTAGCCATTGTCATTTCTCCCGGTTTTAATGCTAGTTTCCATAGCGCTGGACAACACTTGATTAATATAAGATAGTTTTTATGGATTGTTTTAGGATTAAAAATAAAAATAGAGCTAGATTTAACTACAAGAGCAAATTGAGAACGCTTGTGTTGAGTCTTTTATAAATAACGTTTCATAAAATACGTTGACCGGAAATTGTGCTGTCAGCATTGTCAGTGCCTGCGAGTCTTAGAATCCTTTCAGTCTTCCGTTTAATTACAAACATCTTGCTATCATTTACAATGTAGGCAACTTGGCTGCCTCCGTGGTCCAGTGAATAGGGTATGCGTGTGCTGATCGGGTCCCGGGTTCGATTTCCGGGTCGGGAAAAGTGTTACTGAGTTTTTTTCGAATTCTCAGTAGCAGCACGGAGTTTGTGTGTATATTTTGTTTTTCTCTTTTTTTTGCTGAAATTGTATAAATGCATAATGGGGTTGGCATATCCTTGTGGATAAAAACTCCAAATTAATTAATAAACACTAAAAAAAGCGGGTTTGGCAATATGCTCGGTGACGGCAATAGGCTCATAATACGTGGGAACTAAAATTCATAAAGTGAAATGTGAGTGTAATATTATACCTCTGTCTACCCCTTCGAGGATACAGGCGTAACGATATTATGAAACACCAGCGCAAGTTTAATGAAGTGAGCTATAAGTGTGCATGTAGTTACAAGATGTATCAACGTGTCAAGACGAATTGCACTCGCGCGCTCGAGTGTTCGTGACAACAGCTCTAGCGGTGAGTTCGCTAGTGCTGTGAATATATCGTCGATATGATAATCGATTTTTAACTTTCGCGATTTGTATACATCATACAAAATAAATTAGCGGGTCTTAATCGCAAGACGAGCGAAACGTCGGAAACAAATAGGTATTTATACCTTAAATAAATTAATTGTACGCGATTAAGACCCGTTAATTTATTTTGTATGATATCGATATGATGTTATTGATGTGAAAATACTGAATAAATAAATTGGCATATAGTAATAGCTACTACGTATAGATATGAGGTATTAACATTATGTATATGAGAGTATTGTCCAGAAAGAAATAGGGTATAGTTTAAATGTGACAATACTGCCGAAAGAAGAAATTGGAATTCAATATTCGTGATTTAAGCTGAGATGCTTACTTTTTATATGTGAATTATGCTTGTTTTATAGATAAGTACAAAGATTATGTTGTGCCGTAAAAAAATGAGGAGCCCCTTTCCTAGTAAGACGACTTTCATCTGAATGTGATTCAGCTTAAAATTTATAATCGCAATGTCCTATCTCTGTAATTTAATGAAACATTATGAGTGAAACACTGCCTACATAATATGAATTTAAATTTTCTTTGTTTAGACTTTAGTATTATCTTGTGACTACTGTCTTATATTTATTTTTTATCGAAGAAAGGTTTTATTTTAAATGTTTTCATGACTGATTATATCAGAAATATAATTTAAAATAGAGTTGTATAATCTGAAAACCGGTACAAATTCATAATAAAAACACCAACTCTCAATACTTGGCAGCTATTTTCAACTATTGATAGCTGAATAACAGACGCATCAATCGCATGTGTATCCATCCATCATCATCAGCCTTTAATAGTCCACTGCTGGACTAGGCCTCTCCTTAGAAAGGAGAAATTGGCCTACTATACCACGCTGGCCAAGCGGGTTGGTATAGGGTTTGTATCAAGCTTTCCCTCTCTCACAATGCCGCTCTCCGCATAATATGCTCCCTCTGTCGGCTCCTACGACACCCATGGGATGATATGGGGTGGTGACAATTCGTATTCTTAATCCGTCACCACACGGACAATAAAGCATAGTAGACATTTATTTATTACAAGGGAAATGCAAATCATCTATTAAGTAAAGATTTACAGAAAACACGCATATTATATTATTATTAACAAGCTTTCATGCAGTGACTTTGCTGTAATAATATTGATTATGAAATACATTTCACGTGAAACTGCAATTTAGGTTTGGTGTATCTTCTCAGATTAGCGGGTAGGTGGTACTTACAGAACTTTCTGGATCGTTGTATTGGAGTGAAGCACACGGCTACCCACTAATGTTTTTTTTATTTAGGTACACCACGCTGGAAGGAGCACGACAGCAGTACAATTGTATTATTATAATTTGATTGCGAATGTATACACGACACAGAATTATATACTAATAGTCGCGGAGCCGAGTACATGCGATATAATTTCAATTGCAACCGATGACGACGGGTTGTGTCTCGCGTCGGAAGTTCTCTTAAGACTGGTTTATAATCCTATGCGCACGGGCGGGCCGGGCGCTGTTCGGAATCGTTCGGTTGTACTCGGCTTCTCGGGACTCCGATACCGTATCTAATATCACATCATGTGTGTTTGTCAGGTTGTGTGTTGACATAAAATTTATGTAAGTATAGAATAAAATTATATAAAACTAAAAACTTTCGAACGAGGTTAAATTAATTTTAAATTAGGGTTCCGTATTACAAACTATTTTTATTTTTACAAAGATATTATATATAATTAAAAATGTTGACGAAGTTAAATGATTGTAAATTTTAATAAGTTAAATGATATAAGTATAATAAAAATCAGTTCCACTACATCATCCCCCCCCAGAGACCATCCTATGGGCGATAATAATCAGGAAACCTGATCTTGCGCCCCGACCTTTTTTTCTGATGACATGGTCTTCAGTGTTGGGGTGATCATCTGGTATGCATGTTGGTGAGTTTATGTGTGGTGAGTTTGAAGAATTTGGGCCTGTTTTGTGTTGTATGCATGGTCTGTGTGATAGTTGAGGTGTTTCTGAGGAGTGTTGTGTGCTTTGTGTGAGGGTGTTTGGGTCACGCAGTATGTAGGCTGGTTTCAATCGGTCTATCGATACTGTCACCTTATTACCCTTGTAAAGGATCTTGAACACCTTTTCACCTCGCTCCAAAACTTCGTGTGGACCAGAATATGGTGGCCTGAGGGACCCCGTAGTGCCGTCATCTCTGAGAAAGACATGAGACGAAGTGGCCAGTTCCTTAAAAATAAACGATGGCCGTTTACTGCTACGCTGATTGGTAGGTAACGGCTGGAAGTCCTTTACGAACCTGCGTAGCCGCGACACGTAATCAGATACATCTGGAATGTGATCTTCAACAGGCTCGAAAATGTCGCCTGGAAGTCGAAGAGGCTCCCCATACAGCAGCTCTGCTGACGATGCGTTGAGGTCCTCCTTGATGGCACTACGGATGCCCAATAATACGAGTGGTAATGTATCCACCCAAGAAGTGCTGTTATGGCACACGATCGCTGCTTTCAGCTGTCTGTGGAACCTCTCAACTAACCCATTGCACTGTGGGTGGTAAGCAGTGGTCCTGCGGTGCTGGAAGCCGATTAGCTGAGACGGGCTTTTAAATAAGGTGGACTCAAATTGTCTCCCTCGGTCGGTTATAATGTCCATTGGACAACCGAAGCGTGAGATCCAACCGGTGAGTAATGCCTTAGCAGTGATCTCAGCTGTTATGTCGGATAACGGTATTACCTCTGGCCATCGCGTGAAGCGATCCACGGCTGTGAGGCAATACCGGTAACCTTGACAAACAGGCAGCGGTCCAATTAGGTCTATGTGGACAAAAGAAAATCTAGCCTTTGGCAATTTAAATGAGCTCAAGGGAGCAGAAACATGCTTGGTGACTTTGGAGCGCTGACATTCGAGACAATTGCGCACCCACTCACGACAGTCACGTTTCACGCCTGGCCATACGTACCGCTCCGACACCAGTGTAGCAGTTGCATTTGCGCCAGGATGGCTCAACGAGTGCAAACTGCTGATAATTTGGTGCCTTAGCTGTGCTGGAACAAACGGACGCAGCTTGCCATCCCTCTCATCGCAACATAATTTCCCTTCGAGACCGGGTAGTGTTACCCACTTGAGCTGCAGAGATGTGCTGCCACTCAAGAGAGTCTTCATTTCGCAGTCCGCCTGCTGAGCCTCGGATAACATCTTCAGGTCGACCGGTTGCCCCACTGCCTCGATACGGGACAGAGTATCGGCTACGATATTGTCCTTACCTGAGATGTGCCTAATATTAGTGGTGAACTGCGAAATGAAGTCCAAATGCCGAAACTGCCTTGGGAAACAATTGCTCTTATGAGAGTTGAAGGCGAATGTTATGGGCTTATGATCTGTGTAGATCGTAAATGCTCGAGCCTCCAACATGTGGCGGAAATGCTTTACGCTCTCATAAATCGCGAGGAGTTCTCGATCGTAAGGAGAGTACTTCTGTTGGGAAGGACTCAACTTACGCGAAAAGAATGCAAGTGGCTCCCAAGAAGTCTCCCTCAGCTGCTGGAGGACGGCCCCAATGGCCTTATCGGAGGCATCTGTAACCAAGGCCAGCTTTGCATCGCAAACGGGGTGCGCCAGCAAAGCTGCCTTGCACAAGCTGTCCTTGCAGGCCTTGAAGGCTTCCAGTTCTTCGGCCGCTAGGGCGACGGGGTGGGAGCCCTTCACGGAGCCTGTGAGGAGAGCGTTAAGTTTGGCCTGATGAACGGCCGCACCTGGGATGAACCGACGATAAAAATTTATCATCCCGAGGAATCGACGCAGTTCTTTGACGGTTTTCGGGTTGGGGAAGCTGCGAATGGCTTCAACCTTGGCTGGTAGCGGCTTGGTACCCTGAGCTGAAATGCTGTACCCAAGAAAAGCTACCTCGGAGACGCCGAAGACACACTTACCTGCGTTGATGACCATGCCATATTCTTGCAGCCTGGTGAACAGCTGGTGCAGGTGCTGCTGATGGGTCTTCTCATATGGTGAAAAGACCAAGAAGTCGTCTATATACCCATAAACAAAGTCCAATCCGCGAAGCATTTCGTCCACAAACCGTTGAAATGTTTGACCTGCATTTCGAAGCCCAAAGGTCATGTATGGGAATTCGAATAGGCCAAACGGTGTGGTGATAGCCGTCTTCGGAATATCGTCCGGATGGACGGGCACTTGATTGTAACTTTTCACCAGGTCTATTGTAGAAAAGACTCTGCATCCGGCAAGACTGTGAGCAAAATCGTGAATGTGCCTAATCGGGTACATATCCGGCACGGTGCGGGCGTTCAGCATACGGTAGTCTCCACACGGACGCCAACTGTTGTCCTTTTTTGGCGCGAGGTGAAGAGGCGAAGACCATGGAGACTCTGATGGTCGACAAGTACCAATCTGCAACATTGCCTCGAATTCAGCCTTTGCGATTTTTAATTTGTCCGGCGCTAACCTACGTGGTGTTGCCGATACTGGTGGCCCAGGTGTAGTGCGGATGTGGTGTACGGTGTTGTGTTTGGGTGTACGATGTATACCAGATGGCTTAATAATATCAGGATATTTTGATAAAATGCTATGGTACACTGAGTCACCTAAAGCAACCTTCACTGAAGAAATGTCACTAGATAATGCAGGCAAACCCGCGGCAAATAGTGTAGTGCTGGCGTCAATGAGGCGTTTACCACGGATGTCTACAATTAAATTATATTTAAATAAAAATCAACGCCTATAATCGCCCTAGTGACGTCCGCAACTATAAATTGCCAAGCAAAGTCACGGCGCAAGCCCAAGTTTAGAACTAAATGCATAAAACCGTATGTGTGAATTGTCGAACCGTTAGCTGCGCGAAGTTCGAGGTTTGATCTCGGGCGTGATCCGTTTATAGCAGAACGCGGAAAGACACAAAGATCACTGCCAGTATCGATAAGAAACGGAATTTTTAAATTTTTGTCGGTTATTATTAAGCGACCCGCGCCTGGACAGTCGCCGGCCGCCATTATCAACTGCCCGCGGCATTTCCCGAATAATCACACGGTTTTATGCACTTACTTGCCCTGCTGCCGAATGTATGATGATACCAACATACGGGGAACTTCCGGTAATCGGAAGCCGACCTTGACCTTGGACGGGATCTGGAACGGCGACGTCCAGTATGCTGTTGCCGTCGGGAATTCTCGCGGGGGTGTACACTGTGTGACGAACGCGCTTGCTCGTCGACCTTCAGTGCCAGTCGCTCCACCATCCTCTTCAGCTCGGCGATCTCGCTGGTGACGCTGACGTTGTTGTGGCTCGCAGATGTCGCCGCCACGGTGCAAGGCGTGACGATGTCGTGCACGCGGTCTGCCAGGTCGCTCAATTGTTCCACCGATAGCGTAGGCTGTGAGGCTATCAGGGTTTGGATGTTGTTTGGTAGACGCTGGCACCAAATCGTCTTCACGAAGTCATCTGGTACTGCTGGACCAGCGAGGTCCTGTAGATGACGCAGAAATTCGGATGGCTTGCGGTCGCCCAGCTCCTCGTGGGTCAGCAGCTGCTTGACCTTCTTCTCATGGGAAGCTGAGAGCCTACGAATCAGCTCCGTCTTGATCTTCGTGTACCGGTGACGTTCAGGAGGGTGCACGATCAAGTCTTTCACCGCCTTTGCATGCACTAGGTCGAGGTTGGTGATGACTTGCGAAAATTTTGCAGAGTCATCTTCGATGCCGTACGTTTCGAACTGGCCTTCCAGTAACGCGAACCAGATCTCCGGTTCCTCGGGAGAGAATGGTGGTACCTTCACCCTGTACCGCCGTGGCTCTGCGGGTCCAACGTCTTCGACCTTCACTGGAGATGGGCGTGTCTTTTTAATGGTTCTTCTCGTGACGTTCGATTGAGAAGTGGCGGTGTGCGTGGATTCGCTACTGCTGTCGCTCATCGTGCTCTTCAGTGGTCACCAATTTGGTGTATCTTCTCAGATTAGCGGGTAGGTGGTACTTACAGAACTTTCTGGATCGTTGTATTGGAGTGAAGCACACGGCTACCCACTAATGTTTTTTTTATTTAGGTACACCACGCTGGAAGGAGCACGACAGCAGTACAATTGTATTATTATAATTTGATTGCGAATGTATACACGACACAGAATTATATACTAATAGTCGCGGAGCCGAGTACATGCGATATAATTTCAATTGCAACCGATGACGACGGGTTGTGTCTCGCGTCGGAAGTTCTCTTAAGACAGGTTTATAATCCTATGCGCACGGGCGGGCCGGGCGCTGTTCGGAATCGTTCGGTTGTACTCGGCTTCTCGGGACTCCGATACCGTATCTAATATCACATCATGTGTGTTTGTCAGGTTGTGTGTTGACATAAAATTTATGTAAGTATAGAATAAAATTATATAAAACTAAAAACTTTCGAACGAGGTTAAATTAATTTTAAATTAGGGTTCCGTATTACAAACTATTTTTATTTTTACAAAGATATTATATATAATTAAAATGTTGACGAAGTTAAATGATTGTAAATTTTAATAAGTTAAATGATATAAGTATAATAAAAATCAGTTCCACTACATAGGTTTGACCTGATTTTACAAGGTGCATGGATATAGGAGAGAAGATTTCGCATTAATGATTTATTTAATCTATTAGATTAATCTATAGATTCTGCTCTATAACAGATTAATTAGTTTCTTCCAGGCTCTTACCATACTGCTACCATCCCGAACCGGGTTGTAAAAAAATTGATGTTCATAAATATTGCCTTGTAACATATACGAATTTGAATTTGAGCTTAAACTGCTTCGCCAAAATGCAACCTCATCATGCAGCATAAAAAATGCATCTCAGTACTAATGTCATAAAAAATAGCACTGTAACATTAATAATATTATACAATGCAGATAAATTAATGTACTACTGGTTTTAATAAAAACTCTTTTCACACCCTTTCTGCTTGTTCCATAAACAGTTAAAACTATTTATCGATAAGTAAATATTAAACAATACATATTTATCGACATGACCACATCACAAGTAATCATTTGCATACTGCATTCAATATGCTCGGACGGCGTCCATTGAGAGTCGGGCATTAAACCGTTGATATGACAACGACGACTAACATTGTCTGCTTTTGTGTAACAATCATTATTGTTTATTTATTTTTATACCATTCATCAGAAGTAGCGATAGGCTAGTAAAGAGACTTACACAAAGTATGCGCTACACTGTTTAATACTATAATTTAATACTTATTAAACTTGTCCTCGATTTTAAATGAGTATTAAGTTTTTGACTAGTCCTTGCTGAATAAAGGAAAACATTGTGAGGAAAACTTGAAGTCTGAAAGTTCTTCTTTATGTTCTCGTAAGCCATGTGAATTCTTTCAACCCTCACTTGGCCGGTGTGTTGAATTAAGACCTTACCTTTTTCACGGCAGTTCAGCAGTGGGACGGTTTATAAGCTCTTTTCTTTAATCCATTTAAATTTATTTCTTTATTACTCATATCATATTTTCTTTATTTAGTTAACCATTAAAAAATACATCCTTACTTGGATATTTTCTGAGGTAGAAGTTCTACAGATTGATTTCACTGATTTGCATTAATTGCCTAGTTCTAAGAAAGATAAACTATTGTCTACATTCCATCAGCCATGCCGAATAGAAGAGTTCGTAACTATCGCAGACATTGGACTGATAATTCTCTTGAAAGCGTTTTACCCATTATGACCAAAAACTTGCCAGAGAGATACCCTTATAAATTGATGTTGTTTTCTCTTTCCAGAATTCTGAAAATCATAACACTAAAACTATTATACCTATACTATAAAATGGTAATGATAGATGGATACATGAAACTTTACAGCTAATATAGATTGGAAAATAGAATAGCACAGAGAATATTCCGACAACAGAGACAAAAGAAAAGACAGCAACTAGCTAATAAAAAAAGCTAAAGCTTCTGCCACTATCTACACAAGTAGACAACAACGAAATTGCCATACAAAAATACCATTAAAAAAAAATGAGCAGAAGTGGTCCAAATTTCCACCACTATTGGGGGCTATGTAAGCTTAAAGTCGACTAAATACCATACAATTTTGATTACTTGGCGAAAAAAATATATTCACTCAGAAAAAAGTTATTACTGTTTTAAAAATACGTATTTTTAATTATTTAACCGTTAATTTTTTTCGCACATAGCCACATTTCAAGCAGTAAAAACATGGTAGCAATGATGACGCATTCCCCCTGTTCTATAATGCACTCAAATCGTCTGCAAAGTATACAATGATAATTTTAGTGCACCTACCCATAAAAAAATGTAATACGGAACGGTTCGCAATCGTGTTAAAAGCTAAAAGTATTTTTTAATATTTTTGCATTTCGGAACCCGGCGATCGCATAGTCGAGAAACCATTTCGAACTACTACTGTTCTTGTCTTTCTGGAATGCAATCTGTGGGTTGCTGTGCCCACTTTATGGTAATTATTCAGTATTTTGGATGGGCGAGACACCAATCCACAATTCTACTTCCAGCTGCGAATCTGGATAACGTTATTGTGGATGAAGACATTAGAGTTGTACTCTTTTAAGGACAGACCCCACACTGTGAGACAGGAATAAATAAAACTATTGCGAAATATTTTTGTGATTACATTCTTCCCAGTATTACAAATATTTTAAAATAAATATAAGCATTGTAAAGATAGGTAGGTATAAAAGTCCTTTCATTTGAAACCCCACATGATAGGGTTTGATTTTTTTGACGTAGCGAGGTAGAGGAGTACCTACCGCGGCCGCCATATTGTTTTTATTTTGACGTCATATAGCTTATATCAACCAGAATAACGTATGAATTACAACGAAGTATCATACACCTAAATCAATCGAGTAATTTAAAAGATATAGTGAAATATTCAAGTTTTCATGGCGTCGTAACTTTTTACTGAGTAAATATTTTTGGTTGCAGTCTTCTTATAATGATTCAGTTCGCAGTGTTCCATCATATTATTATGCCATAGTTCTTATTAGTGGTGGAAATTTGGACCAAGCTCCATATATTTTTGCCCATTCCCCTTTACCTCGAGATTCATTGAATATGACAAGAATACTAACAGAACCTGTAATTAATTAAAATTTCTTTGTCAGCGACTTGGCCCAAGACCGTCACGGATTTAAATAGTGCCTAGTACTAGAATTAATGAGCCTTGAATGAAAATGAATTATACTAACGACTTCTAAAAGGGTTTTATTTACAGTTAGTTAAGTCTTTAGGCGATCGTAAATGACGTTTTTTCTCTCAAGTTATTTTGCACAAAGTAATGAGCATTACTTTCTTTGACCTCCTTGGGAAGAGTGATGGATATAATACTGAATTATGCCGTCGTAGTTTATTGAAACATTTTAAGCCAAAAGATTTACATGGGAATAGATTGTATGAAATCAACTGAAAAATTGTATAACTTACAAAAAAAATTGAAATTTCGCATCATCAGCCCTATATATTGTCCCACTGCTGGGCACGGGCCTCTTCTCACTATGAGAAGGGCAAGGCTAATTAACAGGGTAGTCCACCACGCTGGCCAAGGGTGGGTTGGCAGACTTCACACGTCTTTGAAGAACATTATAGAGAACTCTCGGACATGCAGGTTTTCTCGGTTAGCAAGCGATAGTTAACAATTAAATAGGCATTTAACTTCGAAAAGTCATTGGTGGGCATTGGTGGGCCATGGATTCGAACCCGAGACCCTCTGCGTAGCAGTCTGTCGGCCTCTCCACTTGGCAATCGCTGCCTGTAATACCTACTATGAAAAAAACATGTTAAATTAGAATAAGCAGGATTAAGTCGCCTTTGTCGCCAATGCCTAAAAATACAATTAGTATTCGCTACGTGCGAAGTATATGGTGGGGGTATAGTAAAGCGATCGCAGCGCTTGCCGTGGCAGAAATACGCAAAAACCGGGAAAGTAAAGTCAATTTGGACGGAGTTCGTGAAAAGGAAATGTTTAATACTTAATAGATGTTTTTTTGTTGTGAACTGCAAAAATATTAATAAGTTCTATATAATTATGTATTTCCTACATCGGACTGGAAATTAAATCAAAGAAATTAATGGATAGATGCTATAAAAAGAAATAGGTAAGCGAAATAACCTTTAATTATTATCCATTTTATTAGCGCTATATTTTATGTAATATTTATTATTGTCTTTATTATTTTAGTGTTGATGGATCACCATGGTATCCCAAACCTGACGACATAATTTGTAGTGAACATTTTATGGGAAACAAAAAATCAGACGAGGAAGAAATTCCGAAGTTATGCTCCCACGATATTCCCTGAAATATATCGAAAGAGAAAGGTTAATGACTCATAGGTCCTAGCAAGATATACACGCTTGATAAAACGAAGAACCACAACAGTCTCTGATACCACATCAAGTCAAATAATAATTGAAGAAAGAAGTGAATTAAATCAAACTCAACTTCTTGTGGTCGATCAAGGATGTCAAGTCAATATGTTTTCTGAATCGAAATTAAGAGATACAACCTTTATTTGTCATACAAAATAATTGAGTGGGTCTTAATCGCTTCTTCTTTTTCGTGTCGATAGCAACACTTTCATACCGTTTTAACCCAGTACTCGGCAACGCGTATCGCATTTGGCCTTGCTTGATACGTGTCGTCAAGTGTGCACGAGTCTGGGCTTGTGGTGCACGTCAGCATATGGTTCATTGTCTGTGGTGATACGCCGCAGTCGCACTTATTTTCATTTGGGTGGATATAGCCCCACCTTGACAGATTATACGGGGATACCACCTTGGGAGTCTTGCAAGCCACTCTTTAAGGAGTATAAGATCCTAACCTTGGCCTGTATGTACATTCTGGAGGCAGCTAAGTTTGTTAAGCAAAATGGTGACTTATTCAAAGCAGCTAAGGACGTGTTTCCCAGAAACACTAGAAATCCAAATAGAATAGTCCTATCAAATGTACCTAGAACAACAATGATTCTAAAAAGCTGTTCTGTTATGTGTGGGCGTATTTACAATGCTATCCCTGACACCATAAAAAATGTACCCCCAAACATGTTTAACAGAAAACTGAAAATGTGGCTCATTGATAAATGTTTTTACTCAGTATCAGAATTATTAAAAGTATAAAACTATAATTTGACATTTAACGCAACTGACATTTTTGACATTTAACTATTTGTATAATTATATTTGACATTTGACCATCATTTTTTTTTTTACACAACATTGACATTTTATCTGAATTTCATTTTTTGAATTGATACTGTTTTGATATTTGTTTATTTAGTATTGACATTTAATTGTACTCTTTGACATTTGTATTAACCATAATATTATACAAATATTGTGTTGTAAAGTTGAATAGCAGCTCACAATTGGTCTTACTATAACAATATATATTGAGCACATACTTAATTATTGTTGTACCTAAGTCTGATACTAATATAAAATTAATCTTCATCAATCATCTTAACTTTTATGTATAAATTTAATACCACCTATATTTGCATGTCTTGACACGACAGAATGTACCTGGCACTGCTTGTTACCAAATCTACCTTTTGTAATGTACCTACATTTTGTGCAAATAAAGAATTATGAATTATGAATTATCTTTGGATCTGCCGACCTGGGTGCGCAGCTGTTGAGTGCCTTCCAGGTTGGTCAAGGAAGTTTATATCCAGGAGGTAACTTTTCTGTCGGTGGAATGAAGGTGGGGATGGAAAATTTGTCGCGCCACAAGTTGATTCTATCCTTAGAAGCGTTGCTAGCTCTAGTGGATATGGTGTGGAGAAAACTGTTCCGACTTTTTAGTCTTTTGGCTGCTGGGTTTTAGCCATATAATGGATGTCTTGGATCAGTTTCCTGTTTCCATTTTTCAAGCCCAGTAGCTACTTCTCTGCGGATAGCTAGTGGGGCAATGCCTGCCAGTGGATATAACATCTTTACCGGAGTAGGTTTCAGACATCCTGTTATTTTCCGGCACGTGTTGTTGAGTGCTATATCCACTTTTTTGGCGAATCGGAATAGAATCGATTATTTGTGGAATCAACTCTTTCAGCCGCTCTGTCAAACCTCGGAGCTTATTACGATGACAACAGTCTGAAACCCAACCCGGCAAAAACGCAGTCATGTGCGTTCCACCTACGTAACGGGTCTGCAAATCGTACTCTTAAGATTTCCTGGCGAGGCATTGCCATTGATCACTGCAGCCACCCAAAATACTTAGGCATCACCCTTGACCGATCACTAACATTTAAGGTGAACTGTGAAAACGTTGCGAAAAAGGTTTCTAGTCGAAATAACCTACTCCACCGTTTGGCAAATTCAAAATGGGGAGCCGCGCCTTCGATTTTACGTACCACAGGACTAGCGCTGTGTTTTTCTACAGGTGAATATGCGTATCAAGAATCGCTTAAACTTAACTTATTTAATAAGGTATAAATACCTATTTGTATAATAATAACCGCTAAATTATTTTGTATGATGTATACAAATCGCGAAAGTTTAAAACCTTTATTTGTCTTAGATTCATTTACAGTGATCACTGTGATGCTGAAATCCAAGTGGATAAAGCAATAACATCAAGAATTGTTATAAAAAAAATCCAAGAAAGAAAGATAAAAGCTGTTGCACTGACAAAAATTGTATGAGGATCAATCTACCAAAACAAACAGCCAATAATTTGTTGGTATTCCATCAATAAAAAATTATCAAGAACTCTAAGATCTTGCTGGTGTGTCATTTAGCAATTTTAAGTTTTAATTAACAAGATGAACTATCTAAAAATGTACAGCTTTCATTAAAGACTGACTTCTTATTTTTTGATAAAAATGAAAACTGGCATGACATTTTCAGCATTGAGTGTATCATTTGGTATACGCAGAACCACAATCTCACGAATATTTCATTTGATCTTACAAAATCTAGCTTGTGCAACAACTAATTTAATCTTTTGGCTGAATAGAGCTACCGTAGAAGCAACAATGACCAAGTGTTTCAGTCCAGAGTAATCTGGACTGAAACTCTGGTCTGATGTAAATCAATACAAGAGTTATTATTGACTGTACTGAATTGAAATACCGACAACAGTGGATGAGCGTTGATAGTATAAATACCACTTCGTCTTTTTATTTATCCTTAATTTACTATAATTACTAGAAAGCAATAAAATACTGATATGTCATTATTTGGCATAATTCCGGATAGTTGCGCATGCTAGGTGGCGCTTCTATCGGGCACATAGCTAATACATTTTTTATGGGCGTTTATTGTAATTGGCGTATTAAACATCATAGTGCAATTAAGGAAACGGTTGGCTAGTTAAAGTTCATCAGTTCAACTCTATCAAATTTTGTTTGAATACAAAGGCCGTCATTGGTTCTTAGACGAAAGTCTTGGATGCTATTGGGACAACAGGACTAGGATAGTGAATGTAATACCTTAATATTCGGATAATACCTTAAAAACGTAATCATAGTTTTTATTTCACAATTTTTTTTTGTACACAGACAATTAACACTGACTTCGTCAGCACTGAATCCCAAATTGAAGATAAAATAAGCAATAAAGAAGAATTTCCAACACTTCTTTAAATATATCACATCATATTAAAGTATAATGAATACCACAAGAGTTGAAAATTCACCCTTAAGAAACTTTAAATAGAAGACGCCATAATTTTATGCCGCACAAAGTAGCAACTTTAATTAAAAATTTGACTACAAAAGGACGTCAAAAATATTGATCTCATTGTATATCCGACATCACTCATTTCTAATACCTTAGAAACCTTAGGGTTTACCTAAATTGGGTCATTAAGAACTTCGAAGGTGTAAACAAAAATATTTTTTTTATAGACCCACGCCTGTATCCCGAAGGGGTCGGCAGAGGTGTAATACTACACCCACATTTCGCCATGAATTTTTAGGTCCCACGTAATAAGGGGCGAACCTATTGCCGTTACCGGGCACATCACCTCTCCGACTCCGTGCAGCTACTGAGAATTCGGAAAAACCCAGTAACACTTTTGCTCGACTCGGGTATCCAACCGGGACCTCCGATCAGCAGTCGTATACGCTATCCACTGGACCACGGAGGCAGTCAAAAATATTTTAGAAATTTTTTTTTAGAATTTTTCTAAAATACGAGAATTACCAGGCCTCTAGGTAATAGTTAAGCAACGGGTTTCAATGACTATCTAGTAGTAACTCATGCTGAAACGTCTGGCTAAATATAATAATAAAAAAAGCTAAAAAAAAAAGTAAAAACTGTTATCTCATGGGTCAGCACTATTTGTATGTCATTTCGTTTAAAGCTATATAGTCGTCTTGAACAACCCCAATTAGGGAAGGACTTCAGTAGGGATGGGTTGGGAGACCTGTCTCGGCGAAGGAGCTTCATTATAATTATGATAGAACTTCACTTAAGGTAAGTTCGTTTAATCATATATTATAATTATATTTGCTCTATACATGTAGATGTTTGAAGTCAGTTAGGGTTGTTTGTGAGTTGATATATTCTACAATATAGGATTTATAAAGGTATTTATTAAGGTCACAGGATCTTATCTACTTAACATTAAACACAACCTTAAAAAATAATCAAATCATGAGATCAAGACATTTAATTTACAGTGTTACACATAACATCACTGAACACAGTTACTTCTTGAATAACTGGCCTATTATAATGTTTAGCAAAGGTGGCTGAGTTCTGAGACCATCCAGCTGTTCTTTGTATTTGATCAATACTGATGCAAGACCTTTTAGCAGCTGATGTGGCAGCATGTCTAGTGCTGTGTGCTGTGAAGATATTAATATCAATTCGAGCCTCATGTAAAGTTGTTTTAATCCACCGGCTTATAGTTTTTGTTGATGCAGGTTGGTGTGGTTTTTTAAAGGTGAGTATTAACTTGTCTGTACTGGTTCTCAGTGGTTTAGTTCTAATAATGTAACATCTTAAGGTTGTGCACTGGGCAAATCTCAATTCTATTTTCAAAGGTTTTTAGATATAATAACGGCTGAAGGCTGCCTGTTTTTGAGGTTTTTATGATGTCTGGAATGTATATCTGAATTCCATTATTTATGCCATTAATATTTTTAATATTAATTAAAGATAAAGTTTGGACTCTATGACCAGAAGGGCAAGAATAGATACCACTTTTTTTTTGTTAATTTTTCTAAACGTATGACTTCATTAGGATAAAGATTTGCTAAATATGTTAATACCACTCCAGGATCCCAGGTAAGATTTTACTTAGGGACAGATGGTTTTGTACGGTATACTCCTCGCATAAACCGTTTGATTCGTTCATCAGATCCAATTTTAGAACTAATTAACAGTGACAGTTTTTCCGTGTGGTGACGGATTAAGAATACGAATTGTCACCACCCCATATCATCCCATGGGTATCGTAAGAACCGACAGAGGGAGCAAAGTATGCAGAGAACAGCACTGCAAGAGAAGGAAAACTTGATACAAACCCTATACCAACCCGCTCGGCCAGCGTGGTATAGTAGGCCAATTCATCCTTTCTAAGGAGAGGCCTAGTCCAGCAGTGGACTATCAAAGGCTGATGATGATGATAACAGTGACAGGGCTGATCTGGTAGTATTTATTGTACCATAAGATACAACTGATTCAAACATATGCTTAAAAATTTCAAAATATAGGGAATGGAAGCCTCATAGGTATCTATGTTAAGTTTTTTACAGAATAGCCACCAGGATTTCAAACATGAGTCATATTGTTTCATTAAACTATTAGACAGTGACTTTAACATAATTTGGAGGGCTGAATAAGGTGTGCCTCTTCTTATGTATGCCTCTCTGAGAGCAGCCCTGCAGCCAGGGTAAGCTGGTGGTGAAGGGGATGAGCTGTTGCTCTGAAAGGAGAGTATAATAAGTTTATATTTGGATCAAAGATTAACAATTCCTTGGTTAACAAGGAATCTAATAGTGGAAACCATGGTTGCGATGGCCAACATGGAAAAACTAAGATACCTGTTGCTTTATCAGTCTTCATTTTATGAAGACATTTTATTACTAGTGAGAATGGGGGAAAAGCATAAAAAAGTAATAAGACCAGTTAATGGTGAATGCGTCAACCTGGAAGGCCTCAGGGTCACATTTCAAAGATACAAATTTTTCGGTTGCATATTAGAAAATCAAAACTTTTCTGAGCAAATTTCAAAAGAACAACGTACAAATCAACAGAGTCAAAAATAACGATGGTTATTTGATCAAAAGTTCAGATGACCAAAGTCTGGAATATCATTGAAAATAATTAAGTCAATGAAACAAATGTACAAATGAAAAGGAAACCGTATCACTCTTACATCGTTCACAAAAAAATATGTCCGAAAAACAAACCATTTTCAGCATCAAGATAGCGACATAAGCCTACTTGCTGCCTTCCGGTATAATAACTTATATTTCTTGAGATGGATATCAATCACAACGATTTTTCACAAGCGTCAATATTCAACATGGTTAAAGCTATGATCCTTCAGCATTACAGAAGCAATAAGAAGAAAGTACGAATAAGTTTATGTTTTTGTTTATAGAGCAAAATGGAGTCGGATACGCTTGTATAGAACCTGCCGCTGGCCAAAGCTACTATAGCGTCAGAGACTAGGCTTTCGCAATTTGTACATATTTACGTACGTATTTATTGTACCATAAGATACAACTGATTCAAACATATGCTTAAAAATTTCAAAATATAGGGAATGGAAGCCTCATAGGTATCTATGTTAAGTTTTTTACAGAATAGCCACCAGGATTTCAAACATGAGTCATATTGTTTCATTAAACTATTAGACAGTGACTTTAACATAATTTGGAGGGCTGAATTTGGTGTGCCTCTTCTTATGTATGCCTCTCTGAGAGCAGCCCTGCAGCCAGGGTAAGCTGGTGGTGAAGGGGATGAGCTGTTGCTCTGAAAGGAGAGTATAATAAGTTTATATTTGGATCAAAGATTAACAATTCCTTGGTTAACAAGGAATCTAATAGTGGAAACCATGGTTGCGATGGCCAACATGGAAAAACTAAGATACCTGTTGCTTTATCAGTCTTCATTTTATGAAGACATTTTAATACTAGTGAGAATGGGGGAAAAGCATAAAAAAGTAATAAGACCAGTTAATGGTGAATGCGTCAACCTGGAAGGCCTCAGGGTCACATTTCAAAGATACAAATTTTTCGGTTGCATATTAGAAAATCAAAACTTTTCTGAGCAAATTTCAAAAGAACAACGTACAAATCAACAGAGTTAAAAATAACGATGGTCATTTGATCAAAAGTTCAGATGACCAAAGTCTGGAATATCAATGTATATATTATTTATTACACTATTGACCAAATCGTTTAAGTACAAAATCCCTAGTGCTAGTGCCTAGGGTTAGGTGCGACGAACTTAATGTATTTATTTAGTTCGTCGCACCTAACCATTATACTACAGTTAGTCTTGCAATCTACTAAGTATATTTACGGATTTTGAAGTTAACGAAATTGAAACCAAAATTTGAAATCAGACAGTTCATTCATTTTGATTATATTGTAACTGGTAGATGAAAAGAAAAAAAATCATCACAATAAAATATTAAATGTCTAAAGTAATAAACTACAATACAACAGTCTTTGTTTATTTTGTTGTTGTTTATCGAATAACACGGTCTCCTAAGCGGAATAGTGTTTAAAAAGATCTTATGATCTCATAAGTTAGATGTAGGTTTATATGTATTACTAGAGGATGCCCGAGGATACGCCCGCACATCTTTTTAATTTATCATTTCCTGCCTATTCCTGTAAGAATTTCAGGAAATCCCTTCTTAGTGCACCGTTATGGCCACCAAGGAACATACATGCAAATTTCAGCTTCTTGCGGCTAATAATTTTGGCTGTAGCTTGTCTGTCAGTCAGTCAGTAACGCAAGGAATTTATATTACTGAAGATTAGGATTGCAGTAAGTGGAAGCTTTGTAAGTTGGAACATTCGGCATGGAGGTCTGTTGGTATCTCTACTAGGATATCGCCGCCCGAAGGAAGATACTTGGTTCTACATAACTTTCAAACAACTCTGATGCTGAATTATGGCGTTTGCTAATACGTAATAAATAATCTAAGTCTTCTAGGGAACTAGACGCACCATTTCTTAGAAAACGTGCGATGTTTAGTATCGCTCGTAAAAGCACCTTTGTTTCTGTAATTAATGATACAGTATACGTAATGTTTCTAAGCACCTGTTTCCTTCGCACCATTTTACTTTTCTTATTTGGCTAATAGCTTGCTAAGAACAAAGATTGCCAGGATATTACACACAAAGATTGCTTAGTCGAGGTGCAACGTGAAGATGAGCGGCGGATGAGTTTTCATAAATGTGGAGCTGAGAGGTGTCGTCGCTACGACGAAAAACTATGTTGCGTCCGACTGTTACACTTGGTGCCCGCGCCGCTGAAATTGCAACTAAACTATCATAGAGTGACTTATTACACTAAGGAAAAAAAAATCTACGTATTAAGAGTAATATGCTTTCGTCATTTGTAGAAAATATCGACTATCAATGTAGTATGATAGCATACAGCTAAGCTACAAACGTATTTCTAGTTGCAGTGAGAAATTAATGAACAAATTTTCGGCAAGCTTGCTGCAGGCATAAAGCAAACTCACTGTTGTTTTCATGTAAATAATATGTATTCTATTCAAACAAGTGACTAGGAAATGTGTTCTAACTTCCGAAAATATCACACCCTTATTCCCCATATACTTGTGACATTGTCTTGTCTATTCCTCTTTTACATAAAGTATACGGGCATGAAAACGATATATTCAGTCTTAACTTAGCATGCATTATAAAGCACCCCGAATCCACAACCCTCGCTGAACACACGGATGCTCGAATGTCGCGAACCGTTGGCCGGTAACACTTTATGAACACCCACAGGTGCAAACAATCAATTTCTCAGTAAAACTTTGTTTACTAAGGCCAATCGTCTGCTGGGTTAACTACTACGACAATCGTGCAGTGATATAACCGTTGAAGTAAAACATTAGGTAGAATGATTACTAAAACAAAACTTGATGCGACACCGTAGCGCGACTGTCACCACAAACATTGCACCATTCCTGTCGTCAAAATGAAAACGTATATACATAACATACGCTCCAACAAAGAACAATTACTTGAATGCATACTGCCACGTAGATGAAGCTAAATATATCCAGGCTTTTCTTGGACAAACGGAACATTGTATAAGATTGTTACATATTCTCATATGCATAAGGGTCTATCACATATCTTTTATATGTTAAGTGAGGTATCAGTGTGCGCGTGAAGCGTAAGATGGTATTTAATGATTATTTCTATGTAGGTATTTAGGTTGACGCGTTTCAAAATAGCTTTACTAATATTTTACCTAGATTCAAGAGGATAGTTGTTGAGATTCCACATCGAAACGGCTAAAATGGATGTTATGAATTTTAGCAAAGAAATGGTACATACCTACTTCAGTGATGAAAATTAAATCTGAACGTCCTGGAAATTGGGGCAAAACCTAGAATAAATACAAAAAAAATGTATTTATTGCTTTACTTTGATAAAATGTGAAATAAAATCCCGGTCCCGGGCCTTTGGACCTTTGGACCCGCACCTTTGGACGCATCCTGCGCAGGCCCTCTCCTAAGAGGGCCTGCGCAGGATGCGTCCAAAGGTGCGGGTGCGGGTGACAGTTGTGTCTGTCCCTCACAGTCGGACACGGTCGCGGGCGGAGAGACGTGTCGGTGTTGCGTTGCCGCGCGCTTTATCTCCCGCGACCAAATGGGGCCGCACCATTGTTGGGTCGCGGTGAGGCTGCAGAGGAAGAGGAGATGCAGTGTTGTCAGGTTGCCGTCCTCCCTATCCTCTGCGGCCGCTGGGTGTTTTGGCGGCGTAGCCCAACACCTTCATCCGCCGCCAAGGAGGTTGTGGCCTTCGGGCTATTCACCGGGCTGTCAGGGTAGAATGCTAACGCGACCCCCTGGCGCCCCCAAAATGGCGTTGAAGTATGCGCTGTGGTTTAAGTGGGTATTAAGGCCTTGTACTCCAGCCGTCGAGTCCCACATATGTGCATAAATGCATTTCCACAGCGAAGAAAAAAAAAGAATTATATTGCGGATTTACTGTGGCCACTTTCTAGCTGAATGATTAGATCAGCTCAATCAGTCTGTGTGTCACGCGATATCCATATGCAAGCATAATAATTCAATTAATAATTAAAAAAAAGAAACGAACGTTTATAAGACTATACAGCATTCCAGAAAGAAGGTTGTGAAATATTTGTTTATCATCTCGCGTATCACAGACCACAGTCAAAAATCCTTTGTAAAATATATTTTCTTTTGCTTCATTTTTGTACTCCAACTGTCTATAAACTGAAGATTAGGAACCCAACATAACGTTCAAAAGCCCAGAATATCTCATTGTGTACTCTCTTGACTCCCTCAAGATCGTTTACCTCGGAATTACCTACAGCCTTGTAATTGGCCTGCGTAACAAACGATTGGTGATCATAGTATTATATTGTAAATGTGTAACATTAAAGAGCTTTCGTGTTCTCATACTGTGGCCGTTCTTTGTGTGGTTCTTTTTTAGCGACGTAAACTTGAGTAAAATAAATAATTCAAAACAAATATCTTTGAATTCAAATAAAACCGCTTGAGATTAAGTTTTAACCAAAACAGATTTATGGTTTTTTGTCAATATATTACTCATTAGACCCACGGGCCACGGCTCCGCACACGTGATTTACACCCTTAATCCTTCCTCAGATATAACACAAGTTTAGTAGTGTTATCTATTAGTAAAACAGTACGAAAATCCGTTCGGTAGTTTTTGAACATATCACGTTCATACAGTCAAACTGGACGCAAGGGGGACTTTATATAGAAATTTCAACTTTGGTGATAATTTAATCATCATCATCATCATCAGCCCTTTATACTGTCCCACTGCTGGGCACGGACCTCTTCCGATTATGAGAAGGGTAAGGCCATAGTCCACTACGCTGGCCTAGTACGGGTTGGCCGACTTCACATGACTTTCGAGAACATTATGGAGAACTCTCAGACATGCAGGTTTCCTCACGATGTTTTCCTTCACCGTTTAGCAAGCGATAATTATATTTATATATATAGTTAATTTAATATTATTTCAAATTGTCTTTCAAATAAAGGTACGTGGTATATATCTCGAAAGACAATTTAAAATAAGGGGAACTTCATAATATAATATGTATGCTGTAGCGGCTGCTGACGCTACAAATAATATACAAGGCACGATAATGTGTCAGTGCGGCGCAGCAGTCGTCTACCCGCTCCCATTCGGTTAGGTCGTAGCTTTATTGTTTATTTATAGTATATCTGTGAACAAGTGGAACCAGTAAAATATATATTTCGTCTTTTAGAATCTTTCTTTTATCTCTCACACACAATGCATATATCTTTGGATATTGTAATGTTAAACCGATAGATAGTGTGATCCCTGAGAAAGTTTTAAATGTATAACTCACATTCAGGACCGCGGGCGCAGACCAGTTAACTACATTATTATGTGCATGTCTCCCTTCAACTGCAACCGCACCCCATAATAACTCAATAAGGGAGTGACCTTCACATAACTCTAAGTAGTTCCGTGCATTGCTTATTACGAACATGGTACGCTTCAAACCGTCAACGAGAAATGCACGTAGGAAACACGCCATCATAAAAGCTTTATGACCAGCAATAGTTTGAGTCAAATTACATCTGCGAATAAATAAAAATGTGATCTCTCATGAAATATGAGTGATGAATTATGATATTATAGGTACATATAAATGAGGTTGAAGGGTGTGTCTGTGATTTAAAGCCACTTTGATTCCTAAAGTTCTTATATACCTAATTATCAATGCGATATCTATCAAACCATAAACAACTCTTTAAATTATTTGTGTCTATATTTTTTTTGTCCCGGGTAATCTTTATACTGCAGTCAGTTTAAAAATACGTCAGTACGTATTATTTGGACTTGTCTGGATTCGGATCGGCATTTACAAAATGCTATAGAATTATCAAAATAGATTGTGGGGTAACATAGAATATGATCTTATGGTGTGTGGAGAAGGAGAGAGACTATACTATTGCAAAACATATTTAACTGTGGTATGGACTCTTTCTTCACACACCACAATATCATCTTCATCTTCTCATAACCCTACAATGTAAACGATTGAACTAGGGAAGTATTTGAGTACATCCCTAAAAGATGTAGAAATTGTAGATACAGAAAATAATGTGGCTGTAACCGCGAGGCATATACAGCATTTTATAAGATATGTGTAATTGAAATACCGTTAGTCACATAATGAATATCTCAATTTAATATCACGCACTGCTACAGGGTGTGAAAATAAGAAGTGATCTTATTTCAAAAGTTAAATAGCGCATAAATTATTATGAATGGTTAACTGTCGCAATAAATTATTTTTATTTCTCTTTTAAATATACAACTTCTGCACGACGAAACTTTTCATACACTGCGAGATATTTTTAAACATTGAAAAACCTGTTACTAGAAAACTATGGTTGTAATTAAAATATGTATACCTACCTATCGCACAATATTATTTTATCCGTTACCGAACTTCAGACATCTTGTAAAGTGACTATGGGTTAGGTTGTCGGTGCAATGCCTGGGTCTAGCTAATTTTCAGACTGCATTCTGTCAATAATTGCCTAACAGTAGCCTGGGACCAAAGAGTCAGTGTCATACTATTGAAGATTCAAGAGATTGCACTTATTTGTGAACATACTGGTTCTGCGTATTAATATACATATGACGAGAATGGGCTTCGTAGTTAAAATTCGGCCTGGCAGACTATACAAGCAATCTTTTGTCTGCAAATAAAAATTAACCAAGGTCGCCGATATTTTTACTTCAGTAACGAGCATTTATTTTCAATGCATATATTTTATTCAATGCATATATGGTATAACTTATTAATTCCCACGTTTTAATGGAATAGTTAGGTACCTACTATTGTGTTTACTGTATACGGTTGATATTAGTTAAGCTAAGGTAATAAATTAGTACCTCTTTTGATATCCACATATTGAGAATATTTTATCTGACTACAGATACACGGGCGAACGGAATCAAACCCTTGTTGCCGGAGATTTACCGCAACAATTTGAACTTAAGACAATTTAAAACATTTTTCATAGTGTTATTGATAAGTAGAGTATTTAGATCATAATTTAAAATGACGATGATCACGTGGGATGAAGAAGCTGATCGAAGATATGAAGTAAAAGACATCATTTAAACAACCAATCACACCAAATCGTAATCTGTATTAATTGTATCTCGCGGTACATCCAAGCTTTTATGAAATTTTGTCCTTATATTATATTCGATTGAGATTCAAATGAAAACAGTAATGATTGGCGGATTAGTATTTTATTGAGTTCGAAAGCCAATAAGCAAACGACAGCCAGTCTTGGTGCCAATAGAAGACAGACTTCTGTATCAGAATACTTCTGATATTAATTTACGAAATTCAGAATTAATATCTAAAGAAATATTAAAGCGAAAATGAAGGGTCGTCATCCGAAATGAGCAGAAGATAACAGATTATTATTTTCAGCTCAACGGAATTGACGTTTAATTACAATTTTTAATTATATTTGCTTTCGATGAACTGAATAAAATATCGCTAAGCTTTGAAATCTCTTGGTTAAATGTTATGCCAGCAAATGTTTTATAATCGGAAAATCAACCATATCCAAACATAAATAAAGTTGTTTTGAGAATAACAAAAATAATGAAAAACGTCGTAAGTCGAAATGAGGACGAAAAGGAAATTATACTTTACGAATCCTTGTAATAAGACCTTTTATTACATAATAATGAAATATTCAGGATTGTTGGCTGGTATATTACTTGTATTATATTGAACAAACGCTGTGCACAAACCGTTATGAATGATTAACAATGAACTATTCCAATATGGCGGATTGCGTTGAAAATCTGACGGTATTTGGTTTGATATTGTAAAATTACATTGTTGCAATGACGGTTTGTTTTTTATTCGTATCATGGAACATGCTTTTATTTATGGTTTAATTTTCAAAGCGATGTTCCTATGAGGTAGTTGTTTTTTTTATTCAAAGGATTCGTTTCCTCGTAGAAATTAATAGAATCTAAAAGTTTGTGCATAATATACCTATAAGTATATTATGAATTTATTATTAGTATTTATACTATCGAGTCACATTATTTTGTAAATATGAGATAATGTAGTACGTTGCTTTTACTTACTTTCTATTGGGTGTCAGATCTCTGGTCAGTTCAATATTCCTGGTTAATTCAAGTCAAGATAATGCGCAGGAGCACACACAATATTTTTATCAAGATAGCATCACAAGATTCTTGCAAGGAACTGATAAGTAATGCAACACAATATTTTAATTACTCAGGAAATGAAGATAAGCTCCTTGAAATTTGCACAAAGGTTTTTAAATCATGCACAAAATTGGTTCACCATAACTTAAGCAATGTTCTACATTTTCTTTTGAAGTAACACTCAAAGGGCATCTTCTCATAAGTGGAATGCACACGAGAGATGTTTTAGCACAGAGTTCTTTTACGCGACCAAAATCAAAAGAACTATGGCCGACTTTATTAAGCTGGATCTTTCTGCTGTTTTCATTTTGGCATTATAAAGCTAAGTAAGTTTCACAGCTTACAAAAGGCTTATAATAATTGAAAAATGTTATAAGAGAACTCATGTTTGTATATCTCGCTAGTTATTGCTCGTTACTCTGCTCGCGTAAATGTCACTTAGATAAACAGTTTCAAAAATCTCCGACTCCGTTTTTTCCCTTCTTAGTAATGTAATATCCAAAAATTAACTCTTGCCGCTCACCTACAGTTTCTAAGAAACAGAAAATTTCATCTTCTTGCGCCCGGTAGTTTTGGCTGTAAGTTGTCTGTCAGTCAGTTAGTAACGACAGAATTTTATATAATATTTATGTTTATGATATTTATGAAATTTGATGGATTTTACAAAGTGCCGATTACGGCCTTATAAAATGCACAATTTCAATTCGTTCAGAATTCAAGTGTAATAAATAATTTTAAAATTTATCAGGTTTTTGTACAGTAATTTAAAGCTCGTTGGACCGTTATAATCGAAAACATTTATTATTTTCAATATAAAACAAAAAGTGTGGAATGTTTTTATCGCATATATAATCTATACTATAATAAAACTGTAGAGGTGAAAAAGTCTGTACATTAAAGATATTTTGACGAAAATTAGCTAAAAAATCTACAAAAATGCTAAAAAGCAATACTTGATATTTTTTAGAATTTATGTCTCTCTGTCTTTCCTTATATTGCTTAAGATCTCTAAAATTGCGAAATTAATTTCAATAAAACTTACACTCATGTATAAAAGATACTCAAACCTATAAAATAGTATTTGTTACATCACAATCGGTTGAGTGGTTTTCGGTGTACAGCTTGACCTCTCCTTTGTGCGTAGTCCCAAACAAAACAGGGATCATCCAAAACTGGTTATATATGTGGTGCCATCTGTGATCGTTATAAGTTTGTTAGTAAAAGTATAGTTATTCTAAATAGGTACCTTCAAAGTGTTTTATGTCTATTTAGCCGACTTTAAAAAAGGAGGCGATTCTTAATTTCGTCAGTATATTTTTATGTATTTTCGATAAATAAATTACTGGAACCGAGGATAATTATAGTTATCCTTCCGATCGATAGATGTCACTATTTTCAAATAATTTTCTAGCAAAATAAATGTTTCTTGCAAAAATAACAATAATTATGTGTTTATTATCTTTCTGTTATTAAAAAAATAATAGAGTATAATATTCGGCACTTTCATAAACAAAAAGTCTCTGTGTCAAAATTTATTACAATGTCCACTTAATTTAAACGGTCAATCAAACTACTTATGCAACTAAACTATTCTAAACTAAACTAATAAAACTAAATAAATAATAATGACAAAATTGACGAGGAAAAACAAAAAACCCAAACTACGCGGCGTCAAAAAATTCCTCCGCAACGCTGTCGGCTGATAGCGTGCCCAGAAGGCTGGCAGCATTGCCACGTTGTATGGCAATGCTTATTGTCTCTGCAAAATATAAACCAGCCCTCTGGTCACGGGAAGCGTCGATCAGCCTTATGGCGATTTCTTTGTACAGAGCGCGTGCACCCCCATGGCCCGAGCGTTTCGACCCCAAAAACGTTATTACCAGATAGGTTTCCGTATTTGCGCCATTTGAGGGTCTCCACTGATGCAGCAGCAGCGCCAGCCGACCCAACTGTGCTTGGAAGATGTGATGGCGCAAGGGTATCGACGCATGTCGCGTCCCATACCAGAGGCCTGCCCATCTTCCAAGGTAATAAGGACTTACCGTCTGGTGTCTTCCCATCGTCGCGTACCAAACCATTCGGTTCAAGATGAGCTGCTACTCCGGCGGTGACAAGAGCTCGACGGACACTCCTCACGTCACGTACGTGGGAATCTTTGAGCGGGAGACTGAGGCCTGAATTCAGATGTCTCTTGAGTTACTCAACGGCTCTCTTACTTTCGGCAGGGCTGGTTATTCGTAGTCCTGTGTGTATTTTCTAAATAAATCGCAGGGACAGACACTTGAAACAGCTGGAATCGACATCCGAACATGTTGTTTTTCACATGATCAGTTATATGTGTCATGTTCACGAGTGTGCGGTAAAAATAATTTACATGTTCTATGTGAAGGTGGTAAAACAGTTAATGTTGTGTATAAAGAAATTCTCTAAAGATATATATTAGGTATATAATATACATATAAAAGTTATAAATATTATATGTATACTCTTGGCATAAATGTCATGCTAATTAAATTCCAATATTTACGCGAACGAAGTCGCGGGCACAGCTAGTAATATATAATATCGTTATTTTTGTATGCTCGTTGGACCGTTTTAATCGAAAACATTTATTAATTTCCAATATAAAACAAAAAGTTTGTAATGTTTTTATCGCATATATAATAATATATAATATCGTTATTTTTGTATTTTTTACTGGTTGCTGCTACTTACACAATAATTTTTAAATATATGAAAATACATGCGGTTTTTTAGAAATGGGGAACAGTAAGCAAGAAATCGATAGTATATTTGAAATGATCTGAGGACCTGAACAATTATTGTCATTCCCTCATCGATATAATTATATCTACTAATAAGTACTTTGTTCCTCATTTCTAATATCGCTATCATTTGAGTGCCAGTTGCATACAATTTTGCAGCGAAGCGAATAGCGTTATCGCTAATTGGATGACCCTTAGAAGTGTCGTCTAGTTTGCTCGCATAATATACAAACTATTCCATAAGCCTTAAGTCCTTTCCACGTCACTTCCCACGTCATCCGCATTAGCAAGGCTACGTCGCGTCAATATTTTGTGGCATAATTACATACCGGGTGCAAGTTCACTGGAGTGATAAAGATTAGGAATGGGTTAGGTTTGTGGTCTAGTGACTGTCGTTAAAGGCTATGACTGAGGTCGTTGGTTCAGTTCATATCTAGGACTTCGAGAAATCTTTGTGTATGCACGCTTGTTGTTTTGTGTCCGAATGATATTTAATTAACCAATAATCATTTACGTTATTTAGTTGCCATTTTACATGATCTGTCTTGCTTAAGAGCAGATGGAAATGTGTTAGTATTAGTATTTCTTATCTAATTAGTGAGATTTCTTTATTTTTTCTAGAATGTTATTAAAATAATTTCATATCGTAGGATTTGTAAGTTATCAATATACTTATAATTAAAATCGTTGCGGGTTTTAAGACAGTATAAGTTTCCCTGGAACATAACGAGTGTCAAACTCGTAACATCTACCTACTGCTAATATGGGGAACATGGGTGTATATTAGAAGAATGAGGTTGAGACTTGTCCTAAAAATTCCATGGGATTTAACCAACCAGAAATTTACTCATGACTGGAAGAACCTCGAGGACAGTTTGTGAGACGCACTATACTTTATTATACATAACAAAAGCGTAACAACCTGTTTAATAAAAAAAATCGCAATAATAATTATGAAACCTTCCCATTTTTCGGGAGTTCTCCCTAAAATAATAAATTGTAATTAACTTGAAATAACACACACTGTTTTTATTCACATCCGCATGGAGAGGTTCAAGCAAAATATTTTTAAAAGCAAATATGTTTCCATTTTAAGCTGATAAACATTTTGAAATATAATTTATGTGGGTGACCTAGTTTATAAATGACCGAACATGAAATATGATACGAAACGTGTATTCAGATAATGTACATGAACATGTATGCCTACGTACTGGACTTGTCAACTATTTTATTTTTAATATGCCGCCGCTGAGTGGAGTGTTGCTAGTTTAGGGAATTTTTCCGTATTTCGGGGTTAAGTTTCTCGTTAATATTGTACTAAGGAAATAAATTGAGATGTATTATGATGACCTGGATTTTTTTTATTATTTTTCATAGTATGCCTGACAAATCAGTAATAATGTGTTTTTGGGATCGGACAGGGGGTTATGAAAAACACTGTATTGATGCTGACTTCTGTTTGTTTCTAAATGTATCATAATTTGATAAAATTAGGATACACTCTAGTGTATCCTTATTTTACTGGCGATGTCAACGTCGCCAGCAGCTTTGCCCGCGTCAATTGAACATTAAACCTTCCTCTTGAATCATTCTATCTATTAAAAAAACGTATTAAAATCCGTTGCGTAGTTTTTATTCTAATGCTCGTGGAAACGCTATGGGAACTAAAAATTATATTTCTCCAGACGGCGGCGACGCAGTTCGCAACCCATCACGTCTCGTTTCCCGATAGGGTGAAAAGCGGCCTACGGAAAGCCGGTTTGCAACATTAAGTGTTGGAGGAGGAATGGATGGCAAATTGAATGCAGTATGCCAGATGATGGATGATAGAAAGATTTATGTTCTTTGTGTGAATGAGACAAAAAGGAAAGGTTGTGGTCCACCAAGCATGACAGGTACACAGTTTATTGATCTGGGGTAGACAGTACCGCCAAAGCCTGTAAGGGAGTTGGTTAAATACTATCTGCACGAATGAATGAGTGCGTTAAGGTATTTGAATGTGTAAATGCTAGACTATTGTGTATGAGAATGAAAATAGGACTTACTCGTCTCTTTATTGTAGGGGTTTACACCCCGGTCAATATAGTAGCGGGTATGTCACAGCAAGAACAAGACTAAAGGCAGGAATTTTGGGAGAGTTTAGGAGAGATTTTGAGGAAATGTAAGGATAACGAAAGATTGATCTTGTTAGGTGATTTCAATGGATGGGTGAGAGTAAAACGCGATGGATTTGAAAGGGTTTTAGGTGAATTTGGTGATGGGAGTGTGAATGAAAATGAAAAAGTATTGCTTGAGGTTTGTTTAGAGTGGAGCTTTTGTGTGACAAACGCCATGTTTGATCACAAAAGGATACACATGTATACGCGTGAGGCTAAAAATGTTAGAAGAAGTGTGATTGATTTTGTAATTGTAGATGAACGTTTGAGAAAGAATGTGTTAGATACAAGGGTGTTTCGAGGGATCGGCATCCACACCAACCACTTCTTGGTAATGAGCCGGATAAGTGGGCTCTTCAAAGGATGGCGACACCGAGAACATAATGAAAATAGGGTCTTGGAAAGAATAAAAGTAGAAAATCTGCAAGAGAAAGATGTGAAAAATGAGTATAAGCGAAGATTGATAGCAAGCTTTGAGAGGTTCGAGGGCATAAATGATATGGAAGAATTATGGCAATACCAATATATCGCGATAGAATCCGTTAAGCGTAGTTTGATTTCAATGAATAAACGTAGTTATCCTAGTTATCTACAGTAATATGCATACGTATGGTCTAGTTTCAGCTCAGGCGACCAGTAACGTGGGCTATCATTTCGGTCATGTGCCCTCAAGCGACTAATTATTAATACGGTGCCTTGGACTGAACTGTGTTCACATCAAAGTATAGGAATACAAAATATAGTTGACCTTTCATATTTTTTCATTGCTTAGCCGCAGTGTAGTAGTATCTGTATAATCATGTTTTGTTGGAGGAAATCTCATAGGTCATTAAAATTTTAATAGTTTCAGGAATAGAACACCATTTTATGATTCCGTAGCCGAATGGTAAAAATGAATCTTTATAGATTCGTCACATCTGTCTGTCTATACATATGTATGTCACAGCCACTTTTATTTTGAAACTATTTATACCACTTTTATGTAACAGGTAAATAAATAAAAATTAACTGGTATATTATAAGGAGATGGCGGCATTTGTGCAGCTAGCACGGCTCAATGCATCCACCTGCGCGTGACACGGACTAACTGAGATGCGGTTTTTGCGCCAAGTCGTGATCTGAATTGAGGGCACTGAATCAGTAATGAGGAACGAAAATTCTGTAGGCCAGTGCAATTTGAGCCGGTTTATATCGGCAGGAGATATATGGAGTTGAACTTCAACAGTTTTATTTCAAAGTTTATTATTGTATGTGCATTTTTATATAACCTGTATTTGAAGAATATCTGTCTGAAGTTTCAGGAATTGGAATTATCCTAAAGAAAGATTGGCAAATATGAAAAAATATAATCCGGTTTCTATATGTTGTGACGTGGTTAAATGAAAATCGTTAATTCGGTTACAAACAAAATCACTTTATTTCACAAAAGAATCTAAACATCCTTTAGCAAGGAATTGAATGGAAAATTATTAACAAAATAATTTGACTGGTTACAAGGATAGAACCAGGGTCGCATGATTCGGCGTATCTTTTCGGGAATCCTGGGAATACGTTTTTGGTGTCGTTTAGGGCAGCAGCAGAAGTACTTAGGTTGGTCGCCGCACAGCCGAAGAAAAGGGCCGGTCATCGCCGCACGATCGTATTTAAAGGCCCGAAGTGGAGTGCCTGAGGTGAGGGACAGAGGTGGAGATGGCCGACCAAGAGGTGCGACATCACACACTCCCCCCGTTAGGCCGGAATTTTCCGGGAGGGAAAATTCTGCGCCTGGTAGGTGGCAACTGCATTCCGGAACCCTGAAACAGATGAGTGGTGATGTCAGTAGGCTAACTACAAGGCAGATACTAACTCTGAAAGAAAAAACCAAGTACTACCCTCGACTATTCATACGTCACCAAGCATTGAACGTTCCTATTACCTGACATTCATCACATTCAAAAAGCCTACACACAGTCGTACGTGTGAACAAGCCAGCATTCATTCCCGATGCGAGTCGTGTTCTAAATAATACAGGACACGCGAAGAGGTATTATACGTGAAGTTTGAGAAAGAAGCTACCAAACCTAGGTTGTTAGGCACCACCTGACAACACGGGTTCGATAAGTGCAAAGTAAAGAAAGTATATATATATATATGTATCTCGAAAACGAATAATATGACGACCAGTTGGTAATATCACAAGCAAATTGCTCATTAACACGCTCGATGCGAATTGTAAAAGCAATAATATGTTCATTATAATTCAGTAAATAATAAGGTAATAAAATTTTTTGGCCGAGCGATCGGCTCAGGTAAACAAGTGAGTCATAACGGCGCGCGCCGTCGCGCCCGCATTCCATTGCCGCGACTCAAGGACAACAACAATAATCACAACATGATACCATAGCCATTAACGGCAAATACACAATTCGGGATCATCATATCAGCCAAACGACGTCCACTGCTGGACATAGGCCTCCCCCAAGGTTCTCCACACAGACCAGTCTTGAGCCGTCCGCATCCAACCGCCTCCCGCGATCTTGACGAGGTCGTCGGTCCACCTTGCGGGGGGCCTACCTCTGCTGCGTCGTCCGGTACGTGGCCGCCACTCCAGAACCTTTCTGCCCCAACGGCCATCGGTTCTTCGAGCTATGTGCCCTGCCCACTGCCACTTCAGCTTGGCTATCCGGAGAGCTATGTCGGCGACTTTGGTTCTACTGTGGATCTCCTCATTTCTGATTCGATCTCGCAGGGAAACTCCAAGCATAGCTCTCTCCATCGCCCTCTGAGTGACCTTGTGCCTTCTGATAAGGCCCATAGTAAGCGACCACGTCTCTGATCCGTAAGTCATCACTGGCAACACACACTGGTCAAAGACTTTCGTCTTGAGACACTGCGGGATATCGGACGAGAAGATATGTCGTAGCTTCCCGAACGCTGCCCAACCGAGTTGGATTCGACGATTGACCTCCTTCTCGAAGTTGGACCTATCTAATTGGACTACTTGTCCCAGGTAGGTATACTTGTCGACAACTTCGAGCGTAGAGTTCCCAACCTGAATAGGAGCAGGTACAACATGGACGTTCGACATGATTTTCGTCTTGTCCATGTTCATCTTAAGACCTACTTGTTGGGAGACTCTACACAGGCCATCGAGCATTGTGCCTAGGTCTTCCATGGTCTCAGCCATGACTACGATATCGTCTGCGAATCGAAGGTGAGTGATGTACTCGCCGTTGATGTTGATGCCGAGTCCATTCCAGTCCAGAAGCTTGAAAACATCCTCCAGCGCAGTGGTAAACAGTTTCGGGGATATGACATCCCCCTGTCTCACTCCTCGCTGTAGTTGAATAGGTTTTGAACTCTGGTCCTGGAAGCGGACTGACATAGTGGCGTTTTCATACAAACACTTCAGCACTTCGATATATCGGTAGTCAATCCGGCACCGTTGGAGAGACTGTAGCACCGCCCAGGTTTCGATCGAATCGAAGGCTTTCTCATAGTCCACAAACGCCAAGCATAGGGGGTGGTTATACTCCTCGGACTTCTGTATAACCTGCCGCAGCGTATGTATGTGGTCTATGGTACTATAGCCTTTACGGAAATCGGCTTGTTCGGGAGACTGGAAGTCGTCTAGCTTGCTCTCGAGACGATTCGTGATGACCCTCGAAAACAGCTTGTAGACTTGGCTCAGAAGTGTGATGGGTCTGTAGTTCTTTAAGAGGGTTTTATTCCCTTTCTTAAAGAAAAGCACTACCACACCTCTGTGCCACGCGTTTTACCCTCGAGAATGACGGAATTAAATAGCTTCCGAAGGGCTTCTCTAGCGGGTGCACCGCCAGCCTTCAGAAGCTCGCTCGTGATTCCGTCATCACCCGGCGCCTTGTTGTTTTTGAGCTGTTTGAGAGCCACACTAATCTCGTGCATGCTGACGTCCGGGATATCTTCGGTATAGTGTCGGGTCAATCCAGCTCTAGGGTCTGACGCTGGAGTACTTGCGGGTTGTTGCGCTGTCGTGTTCTTCAAGAGCTCAGGCTTGGACGATACGATTCTGCCATCCTCCGTCTTCAGCTTTGTCAGCTGACTCTGCCCAACAGACAGATCCCTCTGGAACACTTTGGATCCCTTATTCTGCTCGATCGCCTCACGAACACATTTTGTGTTGTATTGGCGGAGATCGCGAGTCAGAGACTTAGAGATCTGTCTGTTGAGGTGCCGATATTTCGGCATGTCGTCGGAGGATAGCAGAACCATCTTGCGCCTTTCCTCTAACAGCTCGAGGGTCGGACCCGAGATCTTGCTGGTTCTCTTGCTTTTCTGGGGCTTAAAGAATTTAGCCCCTGTTGTATGGACAGCATCCACGAACCCGTTACTGTACTCGTCCACATCTACGCATTCGGCCAGGCATTCGAAACGGTTCTTGAGTTCGAGCTGAAAGCTCTCGGGGTTTTGGATATGAACCGGTGCCGGTCGGAGCGTGGACTTTATCAACCTCGACCGTTCGAGGCTTGTACAGATATTCAATGTGCCTCTTACCATTCGGTGATCGCTCCCCACTTTAAGTGAATTGATCACGGAGACATCATTGAATATCTGCCTCTTCGTCGATATGATAAAGTCGATCTCATTTTTGGTGGCACCGTCTGGACTTACCCAGGTCCACTTGCGGCATTCTCGCTTCTTGAATAAGGAATTCATCATATAGAGGCCTACCTTCTCCATAAAGCTAGCCGGCAAGTGACCCCGGGAATTCCGATGCCCATAACCAAATTGCCCCACTCTCAGCTCATCACCATCACGTTTGCCCAGTTTCGCGTTAAAATCTCCCATGACCAATGTAAGGTGTAATGGGTTTTGAAGCCATGTATAGCCCTCGGGCTATATATATGTTCTCGTACATGGCTTCCACCTCCTCATCGGGGTGCGTCGAGGTCGGAGCGTATACCTGTATGACCTTCAGCGAATACCGCTTGGATATTCTGAGTATAAGGTACGCTACCCTGCTCGACACACTCCCGATATTTACCACGTTGGTCACGAGAGATTTGTGGACGATGAACCTGACACCACCTTGGGACTGTTGGTCGCCCTCCCGGTAGAAGAGCAAGTTTCCGGAATTGAGAACTATCGAGTCCTCCCCCTGTCTTCGGACTTCAGATAGGCCTATGATCTCCTATCGCAACTTGCTCAATTCTTCTTCCAGCTCGACAATCTTCTCGTCGGTCCGCAGTGTGCGCGTGTTCAGTGTTGCCAGGGCCAATTGTCGTTGGTGGTGATAGCCCGATCTCTTCCGGAGATTCTTCGCACCCCTTGCCCCGCCGTTACCATGGCCGCTACCATAACCAGGACTAGCGGGGCCGCCGGGGACTAGGGGCCGGTTTTTATTGGTGTGGTTTATGTATGGGGGGATTTGCCATAATCGCCACGCTTGGCAGGCGTATTGGCGATCGCAGTGGCGGAAGTTTTTAGTGCTGGACGCTGCTGCCCATCTAGCAACTTGGGATTTACTTCCGCCAGGTTCGGATGGTTTGACCGCCATCTTTCGGTTGACTGCTTGCACTTGGGGAGATACTATGACGAGTATCTACTCGTCAGAGTAACTCCCCCAGTAGGCGGTGGGGTCGTCACGTCCCGACGCCGTTTAAAAATGCTTTAAATCAGGTTATGTATAACCTGATTTAAAGCATTTTGTGAAAAAATATAATGTTATACATTCATTATTATTTTAACAGCCGTCACCGGTTTAATTTTGGCATTAATTTATCATTACATGTTTTGTATATTTTAACTGAAACCAGACTTTGCAAAAACAATCACTAGCAAAACAAAAGTTACAAAAAAAGAAATTCAATAACTGCGGCGCAGGAATTTCAAATGTTTGAGTTCACACGGAACAGTAAATGCATAAATAGATGCATTTTCAAATAACATACCAATAGGCAGTAACAAGAAGATAAGATCGAAGACCAAAAACAACGATTGTAGAAAAATAAACATTTAACAAAAAGAACAACCAATAATTCTACGATAATATTCGTATTTTTATAACAAATAGACAAGGTTTAAATTCGTTAATTTTGTCGGTGAGCAACCTGCGTGAGACACGTGTACGTTTGATTGACACATGACCGCGGAAATCTAGCTAAATACCTAGAATCTAACACGCTAGCATCTTTAGGTACGTTAATTTTCAACCGGTAAGTTTTTCGGAAGTACTACCCTCTCACAGAAAATCGACGTAAAGTAACCGTACTTAAACTGTTGCATTTTGTTCGGTGAGTGAGAGTGCCGGAGGTCTATCCCCTATTCCTTCTCCCTCATCCCACTCCTCATCTTATCCCTTTTCCCAACCCCAAAGGGCGGCAACGCACTTGTGACTCCTGTGATGTTGCTTGTGTCCATGGGCGGCGGTAATTGCTTACCATCAGGCAATCCGTCTGCTCGTTTGCCGCCCATTATCATAAAAAAAGCCGGTCCAACTATGGTAGGTACACGTAATAAAGAAGATAATTACATAGTAAGCAAAAGGGGATATTTAATCTATCAAAATATTTAATAATACCGACTATATAGAAATATAATTATATCGCCGTACAAAGCCACAAGCAGAACGTTATAGTGGAAAAGTGAAAAAAAAATGGGAAAGAGAAGGGTGTGAATTCGTTCCTTAAGTCAGAAAAGGCAGTAATTTTTTGCAATAATTACCAGTGGCAATTAATTACCGTAGTAGGCAATTAAAAAAAGCGATCGCAAAGCATGCGATCCACGAAAGTGACCTTAGCGCGTCGTTAGAGGACACGAGGCCGTAGTCATAGGACAAAACATGCGATCGACGAATGTGACCTTAGCGCGTCTTTAGAGGACACGAGGCCGCAAGTCGAACCATTATAACTTGTTACTTAAGCGGTTGATAAACAATTAGTTATCACACGCGGCAACAGAAAATAGTTATAATATAAAAAAAGGCTTATCAATAGTAGTAAGCAAAATATGCCACTAAAATAATCTAACACTGCTTTGGAACGAATTCACACATACACAGTAAAAAAAAATTAATAAAACTTACCGAAAACGCATTCCCAAAAGACCCTACTTTTTTATTCCCGTGGGCGCCACTGTGACGTTTGGTCGCCACTATGACGTGGTTAAATGATAACACTGCACTACAAAATTGAACTTTTTTTTTGTTGCATGAGATTTTTTACCTGTTGTTTACTAATTTAGGCTCGCTTATTTTAAATCTACACTCAGATTTTTTCTACCAGCTCTAGTTTAGGAGATACAGGTACCCCCTCAAAATGACCTATCTATTTGAGTGTTGACATCGCTATCATCTACTAGCTTTTGTTTCTTTTTATAAATGGTTTCGTCTAGAAGGATCTGTGTAAACAATCCAAATAGATTTTGTTACATTTGTGTCAAATATAGATTAAAAAAATCGGTATAAATATGTCAGACTTCGTTCTCGTTCGAAAAAAGGAAAATAATGCCTGCATGGAGTACTTTCAACGTCCATTGGAAACAAACAACAAGCCCTGGATACCGAATATAGTGTGTGAAACGTGTGTGGAGTCTTTACGGATATAGAAAAATAACAAGAGGGATCCCTTGAACCTCATAAGTCCTATGATTTGGCGTGAACCGTCGATCCACCACGACGACTGTTATTTCTGCGTTGTAAACATAACTGGAATTAACTGCCAAGATTGGTCCAAATGGGTTTATCCTACTGTGCCGTCAGTTACTTAGACCTATCATGCGTTCAACTGATACATTAGAACTCCAACCAAGTACATCTCAGGTACATCCGCACGAAATTGTTCAACGAATGGAGGAAAGTGACACAAGTTGCAAAGATCGTTCCCAAAATTAGTGCTAATAAGTTAAAAGCTAGGAATTTCGATGGACCACAAATCAGAAAATTAGTAAACGGTGTAGATTTTACTGAAAGTATGACAACCCCTAAAAAAAATGCCGGGTAGGAGTTTGTTCGGCTCATAAAAAAACTTTTTGAGAAATAGGGAGTCTGTCGACTTTCCTGGCCACTTCAATGGGATTGGATGCGACAGGAGCATTGAGATGCATTTCCTTCACAGCTACGTCGATCGATTTCCTGAAAATCTTGAACATTTAACAGCGAGGAGCAGAGAGAACGCTTCCAACAGGATAGAAGCGTTCTCTCTGGAAGCGCTACCAGGGCTATTGGAGTGAAAGTATGCTGGCTGACTATTGTTGGATTATCCAGATTAGTAGTAAAACTCCACCTCATTCAAGAAAGTCACATGAAAGAAAGTTTTGTTCTAATTAAATATTTAAATAAATTTTTATATGGCGGGAATCCCTGATTTTCTTTCAAAAATAGCTACCCTTCGTATCTCAAAAAGCAGAGCTGCTAGCAAAAATCTGAGTACAGATTTGCAATCAGGGTAGAAAATGCAGCTAGATCCATGAAAAACATTCCATACAACAAAAATACTGTTATCCTGTGTAATCGTTAATTCGGTTACAAACAAAGTTTATTTCACAAAAGAATCTAAACATCCTTTAGCAAGGAATTTAATGGAAAATTATTAACAAAGTAATTTGACTAGTTACAAGGATAGAACCAGGGTCGCGTGATTCGGCGTATCTCTTCGGGAATCCTGGGAATACGTTTTCGGTGTCGCTCAGGAAAGCAGCAGAAGTACTTAGGTTGGTCGCCGCACAGCCGAAGAAAAGGGCCGGTCATCGCCGCACGGTTGTATTTAAAGGCCCGAAGTGGAGTGTCTGAGGTGAGGGACGGAGGTGGTGACGGCCGGCCAAGAGGTGCGACGTCACAATGTAGTGAGTTGAGCTGCAACAGCTTTTGCTACAAACTATTTTATGCTTGATTTATTCTAAAAATATGCCTGAGGTTTCAGTTATTCGAAAATCCTAAAAAGTAATTGGAATATCAGAAAACATTTAACTGATTTCTGTAACGAGTACATAATTATTATAAAATTGTGCTTTTTATTTTGGTATGTACAAAGATGTCAGCCATCAAGATGTTTCGTGTGTGCGTGTGCCACAGCGTAGCGTAATACAGTAAGTCAATTGTGTTCGAGTGTATCTGGATTAGGTTTTCGTAAAATGATAGTTAGTTGGTGGGTTGGAAAAATTATGTTTCTACAGTAAAGTATTCATATGGAATCTCTACGTTTAAATTTGTGATTTAGTGTCATGTAAAATTTTTTTTTCTATCGAGCCAATCATTCCAAAGCGTGTTTCTATCTTTGCGATTTACTTGAGGATATGTTCAACTTTTATATAATGATTTTTATTTATAAAAAATATCATAGATCATAAGACTTTCAGACGCTCATAAATCTTAAAAAGTACTGCAAGGTTGCCTTAAGTAAGATATCCAAACGGTTCAAATTTTATTAGGAACACGTTCCCACTAACGGCCCTGCCACGGGGACCGGCGACGCGACCTGCGACAAGCGATTTCGATGTACATGGCGCGCTTAACTACGCCGCGACGACCGATGTCGCCTCACAGTAAACACGCCAGGTACATCGAAATCGCTTGTCGCAAGTCGCGTCGCCGGTCCCCGTGGCCAAGCGGTAAGATGTACCATTTTCATTTTCTAGGTTGGTCTAAATGTAAATAGTATAAACTGTACTGCCATTAAGCATATCCGTCACGTTAAACGGACCGAGAAAGCTGACGTCCGTCGTCTTACGCCTGTTTTCAATATTCTATCCAACTATGGATTTGGCTACTAGTGATACATATTTGACATAAGATCTGTAAAATAAATCTTTATAGCAAAAATCATCGATAGATAGATATAATATTGAAAGCGGGCGTTAGTCAGAACAGGTCTAATAGATTTTAGAGATTCTCGTGATCCGTGAGGCATGAACGAACCTGAATATGTACGGCACTTGTATGGAACGGATCACACGAGATCTCTTAACCTTGTAGGTCAATCGGAAAGTCGATATTTTCTGAATATTTTCACTTATGGTAGTAGGTACTTCGTTTGTAGTTTTATTTGTAGACCAATAGGTGACGGTTTGTTTCATGGTCGTTTTTTTTTTAGACTATAATTTTCCGATATTTCAGTACACATGATAAGGCTGGCTATCCACTGGTCTGAAAACGAGCGGAGCTGCGGAGTTTAAACACCCAGCTCAACTACTCACTACTTCAGTGGACATCCAGACTCACAAATGGGTTTCCCCTCCAACTCTCAATTCCCGGCACATTTTAGAATACGTATTTAATATTTACTATGTATGTCGATATATTATTAATGGATTAAGTTCCGTAGTTGCGTCAGCTTCGTTTGACGCACTATGCAGAAGTAATATGTATTGACACGTGCTGCCGCCTACACGTCAATAACACAACTCTTAATTAATCTGCTGGTATAAACATAATTATCTGCATATTGCAGGGGGGCGCACTAAAAAGAGATTTCTCGAAATTTCTACGGGACCGAGAAGAAACGGCTTTGTTAAAAAATCTGCGGGTGTAGCTGCGGCCTACATTTATGTAGGTTCCTGGATGGTTTTAAAATGCTATTAGACCTCATATATGGGGTGCATAGGGTTCCCACTAAGAACTTAGGGTCCCAAGCCAACCTCACCTGCAAGTGGTGCACCTGCCGATCAACGGACGAGGCTCTGGCAAAAAAAATGTCCCAATAAGCGGCAATAGGCTCGCCACCTATTACGTGGGATCAAAACACTGGCGAAAAGTGGGCGTTTAATATGCCTCTGCCTACCCCTTCGGGGAAACAGGCGTGAGTCTATGTATGTATGTATGTATGTATTAGACCTCATAAGCGGTGCTGCAGTTGATGTAATACCAAATAATTTGCATGACAGGTAACGTCTGCCGGGTGCGTTAGTTTGATTGTATAATAATTACTCAAACTCGGTAATTTGATCCTAAACTAAGCAAAGCTTTACACTGGGAACCAAATATGATAGATTTGCTTTTTATTACTAAAGTGAAATGAGAAAAAAATATGTCACTAAATATTCATTTAAGATGTTTGTCGTTTTCTCGCTAAAAGTATTTAATAAAAACTAATATCGGTTAGTTATTTATAGTTTGCGTTGCAGAAATTAAAATAAAATCGCTTTCGTCAACAACAATAAACTCTGTGGATTTCAATTTCACGCCTTCCAGTAGTAAAATGCAGAGATGAAGACCCAGGGAACCAGTGCGCTTTTTTTTTTTTTGGTGTTGGGTTGGAAAATCCTCATGGAGTCCCTCCACCCTGGGGGAAGAGCGAAGGGGACTGTCAGACTCTTACTGACTAAAAACCAACCCGTATTCCTCACGTACCCGTATGTCGGAGAGTCGGGTATCGCTAAAGCATTCCTCGCTACCCCCCGACGGGTATTGGCCCGCCAGATGGTCAGGCGGGCCCCGAACAAAACCCCCTTGGCGGCGGATGAAGGTGTTGGGCTCCGTCGCCAAAACACTCAGCGGCCGCAGAGGATAGGGAGGACGGCAACGCAACACCGCATCTGGTGGCCCCACCGCATCGCAACGATGGTGCGCCTCCATTTGGTCGCGGGAGATAGGGCACGCGGCAACGTAACACCGAAACGCCTCTCCTCCCGCGACCGCACCCGACTGCGAGGGACAGAAGAACTGTTCCTCGCACCCGCCCCTTTGGACGCATCCTGTGCAGGCCTCCGTCAAGCCCACGCAGAGCGTCCCCTCCTGGATCCCTCATAGCTTCACCGCGGGTGACCAATCCACGGTTACTAAGCCCCCCAACCACGACAAGGTGGAGATCCCACGGCGGGGGGGGGAGGAACCAGTGCGCTGCCACAACTTAAAATATCCCCGTAAATCCTCAACTTTGAGATGATACTGAGCTTTCCAATCGTGATTTAATCAAGTTAAAATAGTTTTCAAATAAATTATAAGCTCATAAGCATATTTCAAATCATACAATTTTAATACGGAAATGGAATTGTTGTAGCTAATGGAACATTTAAATGCCATTCCGACGAACTTTTATTGGTAAGTTCTTACTCTGTTAAATTATAATAATAATATTATGTACCTAACATAGACAAGAAGTACCGTTTTACTTATAAATAAATATTTTTTTGATAAAATCACAGGATCAGCGATAGACTATTGACATGAGATCAAGAGACAGACAAGCATAAAGAACTAAAAAAGTAGTTGAATTACTACATTACCTCAATTACGACATGGATCCAACCGTAAAAAATCACTGGGCCTTTTGATGGCAGAGGTGGAACGGTAGACAAAACATACCTTTTTGTCAAATCCGGTAAACTAGCACCCTAGGCTCAAAGTCAACCAAGAAAATCTATAATGATAATGAAATTCGTAAGATCTTTCATATAATTACCATTTGCAATATGGATGAATTAATAAGAATGGAGGCGGTTGATATATAGGGGAAAGTAACCTATGTATATTGTACCGACTCGACGGTGACTTGAAGAAAGGTCTTCTTATACTAGAAGAGAGGTCTGTGCTTAGCAGTGGGAGAGCTTAAAACTAAATTAACAGAGCTTATACCTATCATTATTATAACAGCATATCTGGTCACAGAGTGACTTAAAACTTCGAGTCAAATGTAAAAATTATATTTAAATCTTTTGTTTGAAAAGTAAATCTACCTTATTTCTAACTTCTTTTAATTAGGAGTGTAAGCATGTTGAAACATGCTAAATAGAATATACTCTTACTTTTAATTAAGATTGATATAAAAGCTAAAATAACTGATGAATAAAAAAGTACTGTAATTTCTTAATAACTTTAAAAATAATAACGATGTAATTTGTGCTTAATTCTATAGAATAATAATTGGACAATGATACGCATAAATTAAATGAGTGCAAAGTCTCTAAAAATATAATGAACATAATTAATGCTGCTTGACTAAAGTAAAACTTCGTACATCTACAAATCCTGCGATGTTAGTTAGTTTATTTTTAATTAATGTAATAAATACTGCGCTAAAAAGCAAAGTTTTAATAATTGGTCAACACTAAATGAAAAAAGGTGACAATTATTTTAAAATTGTAAATTCTGCAAGATGTATACTGCTTGCAGAAATTGCGTCCAAACATGGTAGAAAATAACTTCGTAATTTTTTGTCCGCCGAAATATTTTCGATCGCAATTGCCAAAAGGTTAAGACATATTTTGCAAAAAATCTCTCTTTGTCTCTAACAAAATCTTGACTAAGCCAAAGGTTTGAAAATGTCCTTCCACATAAAAGGTTATGTATAAAGAAGAAAGACATGACATTCTAGTTTAATAATGTATTCATTGTCAACTTTTACTGAATCTTACAAATAATTAATTTGAAAAATGTTTATTCACATTTTCTCATGGCGGGTAAGGTAATGGCCCGCCTCGTACATAATATATACCTTTGAACTTAAGGTTTGAAAATTTTTGCGCAAGTGGCTGTTTCCAGAATAATTTTATGACGAATACTCAACTGAAGATTAAGAGTTTTGCAAGTCTCATTTTGCAGGTTTCCCGACAAACTTTCACCAAGTTTCGTAAGCAAAAACGTGGGTGACATAAAAGTTTTTTCTAAGTGATTTCTAAGTTGCCCTGACTCTAACGAGGCCTCATATAAATTTGTGAGGGGATGATATAAATTCACTACTTTACTACGTTATTATTTTGCATATTGATACCGAGATGAAAAATACATGGAAGTTTCGACAGTTGATCCTGCTAAAATAATTTCACTGGTTTCTTTTATATATAATCATAAAGTTGGACGTGGCTCTCTTCCAACAACAGAAACGTTTAGTACATCATAAATGGATTATAACCGCAGTCAGAGACTTTATGGTAATTAATAGACTGAACGGTTGGCGTAGTGACAACTCCCGCACTAGGAATTAATCTTGTGTCGCGGGGGACTTTACAAACATACAACCAACGGACACAATGAACACCCAGACTACAAACAACAATTTATGGATCACACAAAGTGTTGTCTCGTGTAGGAATCGAACCCACCACACTCGGTGCAGTGTGAAGCGGTATGGCGGCCGCTTAAACCACTGCGTCAACCATGCAGTCTATTAATTACATTGTAAAATAATTCGGCGGCCTAAAAATTATGAAGTTATTCTGTATCATGTTTGGACGCAATTTCTGCAAGCAGTATACTACAGCTTGCAGAAATTACAATTTTAAAATAATTGTCGCCTTCTTTTTAATTTAGTGTTGACCATATTAAAACTTTGCTTATTTATTACATTAATTAAAAATAAACTAACTAACTTCGCAGGATTTGTAGATGTACGAAGTTTTACTTTACTCAAGCAGCATTCATTATGTTCATTATATTTTTAGAGACTTTGCACTCAATTAATTTAATTTTTACGTATCATTGTCCATTTATTATTCTATAGAATTAAGCACAAATGACATAGTATTTTAAAACTTATTTATAAATTAAAGTTCTTTTTTACGCATCAGCAATTTTTAGCTTTTATATAAATCTTAATTAAAAGTAAGAGTATATTCCATTTAGCATGTTGAATTACACTCCTAATAATTAAAATTAAGTTAGAAGAAGAGATTAAGTTAGTTTAAGTTGATTTACTTTACAAGTAAAAGATGTTGAATCTAATTTTTACATTTCGCCGACGTTTTAAGTCTCCCTGTGACCAGATCTTATGTTGACCGTTACTGCTAGGCGCAGACACCTCTTTTAGGAAAAATAAGAATAGTTCACAAGCCACTATGCTGCGCTGGCCAAGTGCTGGTTGGTAGATATCATAGTAATGAATATCTTTCGGATATGCATATTATTTACCCACGATGCATTCGATTACTAAGAATTTAAAAAGCACTTAACTTCGTCAAGTCAGCAAGTGCTTAGGACCGTGAACTTGAATCAGATTTTCTGTGTAGCAGTTTGTTGGTCTCTTCACTAGCCAACCGCCTGAATAGAGATATTGCAATCATCGGGAAATAATAACATGAAACTCTAAAAATCCATCATCATTTGACATTATACTACCAGTGTGCTTCTACCTATATCATAAAAAACGATCGAGAAAAATTACTCAGCCGTCTTAACAAATAGGGCATGCAAACATTTGTCTTGTAGAAAGCTGTCCTAGAGAATTTATGAGGCATCCCACATAATTCATATAGGACGAATTGGAAAACATAAGCCCAAAGGTATGTTATAAATTGTTTTGGTTTTAAAAGTTAGGTTTTAGTACGTTTATTTTACTTTGGCTCAGTTTTTCTTGACTTACAGCAGTGGTCTTAGTATCGAGTGAAAGTCAGTTCAATAACTTTATAATATAGATGTACGGAAAGTCTCATCATCCAATATCGTTCCTGTGTTGGCAGATGGTAGTCCGTGATGCCAAAGGCCAGATTCCGATTTCTCCATATTTTGAGCTGTAGTTGATTCAGTGTAGGAAAACCGCATGCCTCTTATCTAGTCCTTCAGTTATTACATATATTCATGTTTTGAATAATAATGTATTAATTTAATGTGTTTAATAAATTGAAGAGTTAAATTAGGGTTAACTACTCTCTTCACGTCTTGTGCAAATATGTCTAATGGTGCTGATACATTTGAGCATTCACCTGTGTTTCTTGCGAATTTTAAAAAGCAGAAAAACAAACGAGTTTGATTTAGCGAGCATTCTTACGAACGATCTGTTGAGCATTAAGGCGAATTGACGGTAAATTTGCTTTGACTTTTTTGCTGATGTGAGCGTTCGCTAGAAAAATCGTGGAAATGCTCGTAGCAATGTTTGGCTCTGTTCGTTGTTCAGTTCGACAAAACAAAACATGGCGAATATTCGGTGTTCTTTTACACGTGAATGCTCAGGTTGTATCAGCACTGTTATTGTGTTACGTATCATAAGGTATTTGCGCCGCGTTCCTTAGCGTTCCGTTGCATTCCTTCACATTAATAAGCGTTTATTCGCGTTTCTTCAAGTTTCATCGAATTTATTCGCATTCCTCGTTGACTGGCTCGTTGGTCTCGCGGCATTAATGTGCGCGTGGGATTGGGAGGGCTCGGGTTCGATTCCCCGGTCGGGCAAAGTGTTATTGGGATTTTCTGTTAGGAAATTCTTAGTAGCAGCTCGGAGTCTGGTAATGTGCCCGGTACGGTAATAGGCTCGCCCCCTATTACGTGGGACCTAAAAAAATCCTGGCAAAATGTGGGTGTAATATTACACATCTTCCTACCCCTTCGGGGATACAGGCGTGAGTCTATAAATAAATAAATAAATATTCGCATTCCATCGTAAGCCGTCACTCAAGTAAGATACTGTGTTATTCGAATTCCACATTGAGGCTAGATATATGATTGTCTATTATGTATGAACAGAATACAGTTATATTTTTTTTTATCGTCATTGTCACGCCTGTATCCCCGAAAGGGTGGGCAGAGGTGTAATATTACACCCACATTTTGCCTTATGAATTTTGGGTTCCACGTAATTGGGAGCGAGTCTATTGCCGTAATCAAGCACATTACCAGACTCCCTGCTGCTACTGCGAATTCCGAAAAACTCTGTAGGTAACACTTTTGTCCGACCCGGGAATCGAACCTGAATCCCGTTCAGCAGCCGCATACGGTATCCACTGGGCCACGGAGGCATTAAGTTAATATTAAAACTATAGATTTTAAAGAAGGCCTCTCACCTTCTTTGCGTTCCACCAGGGACGGGCGTGGCAGCTAACCGCGCTTGTCTCTTCAACAGCTGGACAGTCAGGACGAAAGACACCACCATCGTCAGCATAGGAATGTAGAACGCGACTAGCGAGCCGAAGATCTAGAACAGTCTGTTGTTGATCACGCACAGTTCTGGCGTCGGCATTATGTTTGTACGGTTTATTAGACCTGGGAAAGAAAACGAGAGAATGAGTTACTTTGATAGAGTCTTGTTAGTTTTTTTTTTGTATTTTCGTAACAAGGTTTCCCGGAGCTTTATTTTAAACATTTTTCTGCCTGATGCTGAGGGAATTTCGGAAAATCCCTTCTTAGTGCATCCTTATGGTGCCCAAAAGAAATGCAAAATTTTTCTTAAATTCTAAATAGCTGGCTTATTAGCTGTGCACTGTCTGTTGGTCAGTCAGAAACAGAAGAATGTTTTCTTAAGAGATTAGTAATTCTGACGTCCAAAAGGCTTGATGTCCTTTGGACATTAGAAACCCTAATCTAAAAGCTACTTAAACGTATCGGAAATCCAAGAAATGTTCTTATTAATATTAACTAAAAATATCAGTGGGCCACATCAAGAGCGTGCTGGCCTTCCTCGAAGAGCTGGGGTGGCTCGAATGACAAGACCATTTCCACCCGCAAAATACACGCCAAGACGTGGAGTTGCGGAAACAGCCCGTGCCATCAAGTATCAAGTAACTAAAAACATTTTTACCGTCACAATTATTTTCCTTAAAACTAATCCAAATATTCAGGATCTTTGCCTATAAGCATATACCCTCAAAACATCCTCATGTTTGAAATTAAATGTATTTTTTTGGTAACATCAAATGAAACTCACCGCACCAGTTCGAAGATTTTCCTTTTAGAAAATAATTTTCTTCGAAATGAGAAAAGGTGAATAGGAAATGCAAGTATTATTATAAAAATAATCAGCTTAACCTTCCTTAGTTACATATTCACGATTCTAGTCCAAAACCAGGTTTCTGATTTCGAGGAACATCGTCGCTCGGAGCTTGAAACTAGGCGCGACGAACAGAGAGCCCGATCTCCTGTGGCAATTAGTTATAATTACAACAACAGTGTGCTCACATGCCCGCAATGTTTGCGTATCTTCGCAAATAAGTGTGGCTATTGCAGTCATACGAGAACACATCAGCGACAACTATCTACATGGAGTTGAAGTAGTCGCCGTGACCGAAATCGGTCTGGAGAGATTAGTAGTAGTAGTAATTCACGATTACAGTATCAACAAAAATGTTTAAATAAAATATATTTGTACTAGAGGACGCCAGCAGCTACGCCTGCATTTTTTTAGATTTACCCGTTTTGGCCGATCCCGTGGGAATTTCGGGAAATCCCTTCTTAGTGCACCCCTACGGTCCCCAAGGAACATACATGCCAAATTTCAGCTTCCTGCGCCCAATAGTTTCGGCTGTAGCGTGTCTGTCAGTCAGTCAGTAACGCAAGGATTTTATATATTAAGATTTTCAGGGAAAAATGCTAGCGATTTCTTTGCCCGAAGGCTTTCTTTACTGGCAAACGGCCAAATCACTGATTAACGTTAACACTAACAATAGTAAAGACTATTTAACCCATTCGTTGTCCGGCGAGCGACATCAATTATCATATATTATAAATCAATTGATTATCTTGTGTGTCTCTTGAAATCCCTATTGCCTCGCTTCTTCCTATCTGATACACTTTGTGACATCTAGGGACACACATTTTTATTCAGAAATTGGGTGTGTCCTGTATTGATCTGTGTCCGTGGGTTGAATATTTGTAAAGTCACCCTAAACACCGGTATTTATCCCAGTGCGGAAAATATCCATAACGATAACCAAAAATGTTATTTGCGTACATTACGAATGCGAAATTATTTTCTTCGTGTTTCACATGATTCGCAAATAGGGACACATGTTAACCAAATCGGAGTCGCAAATTCGAGCGCAGCTTTAACTGCCGTTAAATTTGTAATTACCGCGTCCTTGGCGGTTTAGCTATAGACGAATATTGCTGGCTATACAAACCAGCGGTTGCTTGAAGTTCTTGATTGGAGTTTAATTGTATTTAATTGGTATTTGAGGTGTTGTTGAAATGTTGAATTAATTTATTAATGAGATGTTTAGTCAAATTAAAGTTTCAGGCTGATAACGTGGTAAAGGTGCGTCATTATTCCTCAAATCCCTATATGATTAAATGTGATTATATTTATATATATTGAAATATATAATATATATATATGTATATATAGATATATATTATAAGTATGTATATATTTTTTTTGTATTTATTTGTATATATGTATAATTATATTAAAATAAATGTTATGATTCATCTGTCACTACACCATCAAATGACGTTTTCTTCTTCTAAGGTTATGTCCATCATAGTCTGGTTGCCTGGAAGAAATTGCTGTTTGCGATAAGGTCGCCAATTGTGCATCTATTGTTAAAATTATTATTTTTCCTTGTATTTGCATTTTTGTAGTGTACAATAAAGAATTACTTACTTACTTACTTACTGTAATAGCCTTTCGGAATAATTGGGCTATCATAGGCAATAACAATTTTTAAAATCCGACTGCTAGTTTCTGAGATTAGCCGACATTATGTTTTAGCCTTTTTAGCCTTTTGCCCGGCCCCAAAGGGTCGAAGCGTTATGTTATATAGCCTATAGCCTTTCGAAATAACTGGGCTATCGTATACAAAAAGAATTTTTCAGATCCGACCGGTAGTTCCTGAGATTAGCGCGTTCAAACAAACAAAGAAACAAACAAACAAACAAACAAACTCTTCCGCTTTATTATATTAGTATAGATAAAGATATTTTAATATTTTTTTTTATGTTTGATACAAATCTCCTTTATTGGGCGGATACTTCCATAGTTGTCGTTTTAACTGTTTGAGAAATATAATTGCAAAAAGTATTTACACATACAAACTACTTAGTAAAGACTGTGTTATCCGGTATCTGTGTCGTTTCGCTAGATCGGCCAATATGGTGACTGTGATTTTTGGATTTGTCTGTCAGAACCATTAGAATTTAACAAAATACTCGACAATCCAAATTTTGCGGATATATGTTGTCGACTCGATATCTTTATTTTTTAATGTTTTATTATTCAGGTAAGGTTTCGATGTACTCTCGTGATGCCAAATTTGCTTAATATTAGCATTGGTTATAAAGGTGGAAGTGTCAGATGTATAGTATACAGATATATGGACGTAACGTAATGACCAAATTAGACCAACCATCGCAGAATAAATTAAGCAGCTATATAAAATAATAAAAGTTTTGTAAATCACCGATATAAGGATATTTTAAACTGTTCTTAATCATTTGTAAGGACTTATTAACGCGTGAAGGTCTTTATTTTTTTATTAGTTGACTTTGATCAATTTAGACTGTTATTTTTTCGTATTTGCGAGTCATGTAAGTTCGGAACCACGACAACAAAATTCATAAATTAAAAAAATATCACGATAAACACAAATTGTGAAAAATCAAAACCATTTACAATCAAATACATCTAAACATGAGATCCTCGAAATTCTAACCCGAACGCTGTAAATTAATAGGCAAGTACGTTTGAGATGCTTCACCAGTCAAAAATGTTGTGGTTATATCTAACAGTAGGTACTGCGGAAATTGTATGAATCGATCGTTAGTCGGGAAATTGCCTGTGATTACTAGTAGTAGATAGAGAGAGCTTGGGTTTCCGAATGTGAATTGTAGTTACAATTCGAGGAATAAAATTTGGTGGAATCGTCGCCGTTTTTCTGACTATATTATTATATGGGCTTGCAGCTTTGAACTAAATAAAAATAGGTAAGCACATTCTTATTCAACAAAAATAAATTTTCAATGACTTCATTTTCAACAATAACATGATTGTCACGATGCAAATACCAACACGATGCAAATACCATCTTTGCGTAGAGACGGAAAACTCGACATCAAACTCTATACGACTGCCTCGTTGATCTCGCGGCATAAATGTGCGCGTGGGATCGGGAGGTCCCGGGTTCGATTCCTGGTTCGGGCAGTGTTATTGGGTTTTTTCTGTCACGAAATTCTCAGTAGCAGCACGGAGTCTGGAAATGTGCCCGGTACGGAAATAGGCTCGCCCCTTATTACGTGGGACTAAACTATATCTGGCGAAAAGTGGGTGTAGAAATACACCTCTGCCTACCCCTTCGGGGATAAAAGGCGTGACGATATGTATGTATGTATGTAACATGATTGTCAATATTACGTTTTGTATAATTCGCTATTCTATTAGACCTTTTAATCAATTAACTGTGTACAGGGGTAAGTACGATAAGAACTTGGACGATATTTTTACTTTATCTAATTTGATACTGAAGCACTCTTGCTTCAGTATCAAATTAGAGAAAGTAAAAATATCGTTCCCTTGTCTCTGCCTAACCCTAGGGGAAAAAGGCGTAAGTGTATGTATGTATGTATGATAGTATAAAATTAATTTAACTTATCATCCTCTTTGACAAGAGACTTAAAAATAAAACAAAGGATTAAAAGTTATGGGTACGTTGTAGTACAAGATTTATGCTGGATGCAAAAAATGTGCATAAGATGCACATATTACATCTTGTAATTCGATACTATCGTGTTAAAATGTTTGATTCTTAAGAACTTTCAAATTATGGGAAGCAACATTGCGATTGACTGTAAAATTTCATATTTTCAACCCTGCTAGATATTTATCAACTGAATATTTTTTTATTCATTTAGTAACCATTTAACAGTTGACATAGTGGTAGACCATAACTACTTACCCTCAGAAAAAAAGAAAGTATCTACGTATTATGTTCAGCATAATTTTTAATTAGCTGTCCTGTCGGACGTCAATAGTATTGATTAATCGAATGGCCGCATCGATTAATAAATCAATAGTATTTATTAATCGATGCGGCCATTCGATTAATAAATGCTATTGATTTACGTCAGAAATATTTTAATAGACGAGTACAATCTAATTAGTCTGTCATGTCCACAAAGAGGCATTCTGTTTTGACGCCTTAATTATCCGATCAATGATTGGTCAAACATCAATTAAGAAATGTTCTAATGCGTGTAACATTGATCGACAATATCAACAGAAGTTTGATGTGTTTTGATTATGAATTGAACGTCGAGCGAAGTAAGACGAGCATCTTCAAAACAATCTGTAATGTGATTCATTTGGAGTGTTGCTACACAAAGTCTGTTTCCGTGTCGTTCAGTTGTTTATGTTATTGAATATGCGTGGTGCTTTAGTGTAATTTGACTGACGTTACTACACCTTTAGTAACGAAACGTTTTGCAAGAAATAGGCCAGTTTGAAGACGTATTTTGTATTAAAAACCTTTTCAGCTATTTTGTTTCCGTATTGTCTCTTTGTTTATGTTATTTAAGACGCGTGTTGCATTAGTAATTTGATTGAGAGTATTACGCCTTTGTTTTGAGATAGGCCAGTTTGTAGACGCATTATTGTATCGAAACACTCTGTGGCAAATGACTTTGTTACGAACACATGCCACGCTATTGCCAAAAACTTTTTAATTGGTACATTCAATCTAAAATCATGGTTACTGAAAATACTTCTATTTCTGTAAATGGGGCATCATAAGTTTATTATCTGCATCATCTTGAAAAGTTTTAGCTCATGCTAAAAAAATTAATTCTGCAAGCTCTTATCAAAGTGTCATTGATAGCATCATAATGATGTACAGTTCTTGGGCATTATATCTGGCTAGACGTGGATATCTGGAGTAGGGCCGTAGCAAAATGGCGGCCACGGATGGGGAAAAAAGTGACGGCCATCCCTTAGCAAGATAGACCGACCATATTATTGCAATCGCGGCTGAGTCTGGACTAGATTACCACAAAATCGAGGGAAATTGCAAGAATAAAGAGCGGCCTATGTTTAGCTGTGAACACAGCCAAGCTGTGGATGATAATGTTGCTGTACAGTACTTACCTAAAACAGTGATAGAAGTAGACACGAACATACTGAGCAGCCAGACGAGTGCTATCTTGATGACGACCACTCTCTTGGTGGAGTGGTGGTGGCTCTTCAAAGGATTTCAGATGCCCAGATACCTGAGAACAATATAAACACAACTTAGTTCTCGCCTGAAACTCAAACCCCGCAAAGTACATATATATCGCTAAGTACGTATACACAGTAACATTACAGAGTGGGAGTAGCGCAGAATTATCTAATGGTAATATTTAAACACGTATCACGTATCATACACGTCGTCGAGTACTGGGCTAAAACCGTATGACAAGTGTTGCCATCGACACGAGAAGAAGATTTAAACACGTGACAGTTTTTGTGAAGTAGGCTCTCAGAATAAAAATTCAATAATAAATATGAAAATACGTCTATCTGCCTAGCAGTATGTTAGGCCTTCAAAACTAAGCCACTAAAACTTTGCATACTTCAAGAAAGTAAACGGTATTCCACACAGATGAGGACTATTGCATCCAGTCTTATAATAACAACATAGTTTCCGAAATACTGCATATAAACAGAACCTCGAAGTTGTATTAAAAACATTGCAACTATAAAAGCCTCCGTCACAAAAGCCTCAACATCGTAGATTATAAAAAAAAGACGATAATTTATCAAACACTTGTCAATAAAAGCCGGCAAAGTTGTCGAAAGTTCAGACCTTTGTAATTGCTTTCCTTTTTATCTACTGTTGATTATCTTTGGAAGAACGATCAATCAAAAAGATGTTGTTGAAAATAATTAACAATTCATAATTTTTGGTCGTTTTATCGTTGATTTATGAATCTTTTTTAAGCATTAGATTGAGTGAAAATTTTGTGCATTTAATTTAAAGGTGCAAAGTATTGGTATATTGGAATAATGTATGGTCAGAATCTGGAACTGCCGAAATTATACATTATTTCTTAATTTTTTTTCCGGAAATGTATAGGTCGGTTCACGAAAGATGACCACTGCGCAGAAATCATTTTTTAGGTCCCCGTGGAGGTGCGGGGTGAGGCGCGGGTGGAGTGCCAATGGCGTGGCTCCGTTATTGACGCATTCCCTAAATGCGTCAAGAATGGAGCAACGCCATTGGTGCACGAATGTACATATGCGCGACGGCCGCCATTTGTGGTCAACTTTCGTGAATTTACCTATATCTCATATTTATCTTTGTTTCGATTATCAATTACTAAATTAGTCTAATAGTGTAGAACAGCAGTCCAAAGAAATATAAAAGTGTGGCATTTCCAAAGTTAGTTTAAGTTGGAAAATTAAAGCATTTGTCATACTAACGAATATAAGAGGCAGAACAGAACATAAGAGAAAAATGCCTAAATAGCTATTTGAAACATACCATTAAAAAATCTTTCCATCTTTAGCCACTCACCATAATAACCAAGACACAAAACCAAGACATAGAACTTTAGAACATAAAGTTTATATCCGGTCTCATGTGCTTAAATCTGTCATAACATACTTTATTCGACAGGAACATATGATACGAGTTCTAGAAGGAGGAACTTTGTCGTACAAGTAGTATAATATAATGAAAAATGAATGTTCTTTGAAGTCTTACTTCGTTTCACTTCGATCCACTTCAATCTCGCATTACAAACATGTAAATTTGTAACAAAGTATTTTATGTATTTGGTTTTGGCTTTGGTTCTATAGAGTGCTTGGCCATAGTAGCGCGGGCAGCCAGCGCGCGGGCCGCGCGCGGTGCCGCGCGCGTCTTCATGTGTCCGTAGTAGCGCGTTCGCGGGTGCGGTGTACAGTGTTTGTCAAATTTAGTATTGTGACGGATCGCGGCTAGATTATCAGTTAGATGACGTTAACACTCACCATAGTAACACTCTGTCAATTGTTCGCCAAATTCGCAACTAACTGATAACAAGGCTATAGCCGTGCGGATAATCCAACCGCCTCACGGTCTGAGGTTGTGTTCAAATTACATTTATAACTGTTATGAGAATTTTAGTTTTTATGAAATTTCGAAAATGTTTCTGAATATTTGGCAAATTATTAAAAAATATCATATAATAACTGCCTCGTTAGTCTCGCGGCATAAATGTGCGCGTGGGATTGGGAGGTCTCGGGTTCGATTCCCGGGTCGGGCAAAGTGTTATTGGGTTTTCCGTTAGAAAATTCCCAGTAACAGCACGGAGTCTGGTAATGTGCCCGGTAGCGTATTTACAAAGCCTATACTATTTGAGTCACGAGTCAGCCTCTAATAGAATAGCTTTTGTTCATGCATATTACTCGACAATACCTAATCTATTTCAGTAAAAAAATTGACTCAAATGGATTAGCTTTTTGCCTTGATATTTTCAAAGAAAATACACGTACAAAACCTAGTACAATATGATTCATATTCACTCAAATAGATAAGCCTTTGTCGAGATATTTTCAAACATGATTTTGGTTTGTTAGGTGGGACTGTACGTAATTCAAGTAACTAAATAAGTTATGTTAGGTTCTCTATTGACCCTTAACCCAAAAATAGGAGCCCTGCGTAGCAGGGCTCCGTCAACTTACATATTTTTTTTTTATAGACTCGCGCCTGTATTAGGCGTCAGTGCGGCGTCGGTGCGGCGTCGGTGCGGCGTCGACGCGGTGGCGATGCGGTTTTGATGTGAATACACAGTATTGCGGTGCGGCACCGGTGCGGGTCCGGCGTCGTATACAGGAAGCCTTAGTCTTAAGTCTACGAAGTATGCATCTACGTGATGAATGGAAACATACGGTTGGATTTACGGAGCGATGCCGATATAGATTTTTTATTTATAACTCCGAAAGGTCTATAACAGCTGTATACAATAGTCCATATTTGTTGCTTAAATGTATATTGTTTAGACTAGTTTTAGGATGTTCGAGAGTACTCACCGTATTGTCCGAAATAGATCTTCAGAATAGCTGAAACTAAATTGCTTGGTCTCCTAGACAATGAAGAGAAATACCTACATTTTGGTACCGGTCACCTATTTACCTATAACCCAAATAATGGCAATGGGTGACTCTCAAATCGGCACCTATCCCATGAACTCCAAATAGTTAGTCTGTATTCATACCTAATTTAAATACAAATTACACAATTTACAATCACATCACAACAATACAGATGCGATAACTAAAAATATTTTATTTCTTCACAATTTTGTATTCCAACGTTTGTTACCATTCAACGTATGGTTTCAATTTTTCAATAAAGTATTCTGCACACGAATCGTACGATCGGACTGCAGTCTGCAACCGCATAGTCATCGTCGTAAATCTTTTAGAAATACCTTATTTCCCCGTTCTAGGTGATATTGATGAATTTTTGGTATCGAGATACGGTTGGACGAGGTTTGTACAGTTTAGTTGATTGTACACTTATAGTTAGTTGTGTTTGTTAGTTAGTTTAATGGTTGTGAGTGTGACTAAAAGATAAACGCGTTTAGACACCGAATTTAGGTTAATTATTCACTCGTTACAAATAGTTACGTAAAAGTTGATGATTCTCACATACGTCTGTCTCGCGCGTTAGTTAAAATGCACACTACTTACAATATAATTTGTTGCGACATCGATGAGTCGGCAGTTTGTTTAAAATGCAAATTAAAATGTACGTAAACCGTACATATTCCCAACTCGAGAAAAGAAAAGATAAAATAAACATATGGGAATCACCAGTACAAAGCAAAAAATTTAAAGTAAAATGAAATAAAAGTATAAAACTAGTAAAAAAAATAATGTGAACGTTTAGAAATGAAATTCAATATCAGGAACCGCCGGACCCTTGATAGACTCAGAGCATGCATGATTGTTGAGTGTATTCCCATGTCGTGACTCCTTGGGACGTGGGCGCTCCAGCAGTGAACGCGACCGGTACACCGTCTTCCTCGTGACAGTGGGTTTATTGGCTTGTAATTCGACGTCAACGGGTGCGGTACTTTGTTCTGACGTGTTCTTGTTACAGCAATACATATTTATACTTTTTCGCTATCCACACGCTTATTGCGACTCCAGTAACAGCCAGAAGTAAGTAAGATATTGCATAGTGATGAATATCGTGATTTGTCAGGACTGGGAGATGTTCATTATTCTTTAAGTACCGCAACCGTTCTTCAACTAAGTCAATGTTTTCATCGTGAGATACCTTCAGCAACGGCGTTGAGTGGGTGTTAACTATGCTGTTTATTGTCTTATCCAGCGAAGGTATTTTCAAATCGTAGTCCAATCTGGCATTGCTGTCGTAGTTGTTGTGCGAGTGTATTTTTAGATCCTTCGTCTGCAGAAGGCATCCTTGTTTCAATGACACAATCGATGACGTATTGATGATGTGAGATTTGACATCATTATTGCAGACCGTACGTATAATGCATGTGTCACAGGTCAGTACCAACCATGTATTTGTAGTATGTAATTCAATCCAGGTAGTTTTACATTCAGTTTTCTTTGTTATACATGGCAATGTAGTTTGATGACCAAGTAATTTTGCTTCACATGGAGCGTTGACATTTTGTAAGTTGAAAATAGGCAAATTCAATATACATACGAAAATGTTTGTTCGGCGTTGAATGCAGTGAGATAACTTATTTTCGTTTAATTCCACGTTTTTTTCTTTTTTTTTATTGCTGCTAGTGGCAGACGAGCGAACGGCCCATCTGATGGTAAACGGTAACCGCTGCTCATGGACTTCGCTAATGTCAGGGTATACACAGCAAAGCCACTGCCTACCGTGAAAGTAATGCTCTCTTTAAACCTCGTTTGAAGAAGGACAAGTCATAGTGCTCGGGAAACACCGCAGCAGTTAGTTCATTCCAGAGCCTACACGTACGTGGTAGAAAAGATCGCTGGAAGCGCACCGTACTAGATGAGAACGCTTCCAGGTAGTACGAGTGAACTCTACTGCGTCGGCGAGTGGTACGTTGGTAGAAGGGTGACCCTGGTACCAAATTAAACAATTCTTCGGAGCACTCCCCGTGAAAGAGTCGGTAAAATACGCAGAGAGAACCAAAGTCTCTCCGCTGCTCCAGCGACTCTAGTCTAGCCGTGAGATCGGGATCATCGACGATTGGAACAGCTCGTCTCTGTACGTAAGAGTTCTTCTCAAGATTTACTGCAATATACTTTGTTGTAACTAATACAGCAACCGCCTCGTACTCTTTATGCTGATTCTTCATAGGTAGAGGTATGTTGTGATACAGCATAAAGTCCTCGTCGCTTGCCAACGGAATGTGAAGCTCGTACATGAAGTGGCTGTTGGTAACTCGGGCCTTTACGTAAATTAACTTGTGGATATCCTTTATCTCATCCTGGATGTTATCTACTGGTAACGTTAGTGTTTTTGGTAATCTTCCTGAGATAATCGTTAGCTGTTGTACCAAGTTGACAGGGGTGAGCAAGTGAACGTCCATCCTTCCTTTGTAGACGTCGACTAACGTGTTGAAAAGAGTTTCTTGAATATTCTTTAAGTTTGCGAGAAGTAAATGCGCAGCGAGAGAAGCTGAACTAAAATAGCTTGTAGCCATAGCTATCTCAATGTCCGATTCAACACGTACTAATTTTCTGTCCGTTTCATTCATGAACTGGTCAATAAGTGTAAATTGTCGATCAATATTCTCTTCATTTTTCTTTAAGATATTGTTATCAATTTCGGCAATAGAAGTCTGGTTTTGTATGAGTTGTAGGAGATATTCTTCATTCTTCTGTACCTTCTGAATGTCGATCTGATATTGATCGGCGAACCTCTGGTCCAGGATACCAAATAAACTATTCGCTACATATCCTACGCCGTCGACTACTCCCCTTTTCATCTTGCTGGATAGATGCTTGTGTGGAGCTAGTAGCGCCTGGTTGTAATAGTGCAGAAGGTCCATCTCGTGTGTAAGCTGTTGAGTAGTAGTTTCACAATATTTTGGGTTCACACTTTCGCACAGGTTCTGGATGTCTTGTAAATAGTTTTCGAATTTTTGTACAGAAGTCCAGTACGTAGATAGATTGTAGTACATCAGCAATCTCCACTCGTCATGAATCAGCTGCATTTTCCCAACTGTATCGTAGTAGATAGGGCGATCGATTCCGAGACTTGTAGTTTGCACGGTTGATGACGCGTCTGTTGGCGTAACTCTGCCACTCGAGCTGCTCGCTAAAGAGATGCAAAACAGTAGCGTAGCTAACATGATAAAGAATTTTTATTTTCTAGTTGTCTATAGTATGACTTACGATGAGTGAATAATTTAATAATTATATTGTTCGACTTGTTTTGTTATTGCGTAATTTCAATTGGCAACAGCGACAGTTTTGTTATGGGTCGCTTCAATATGCCTGCTTGCGTTTTTATTGTTGCAACACGCACGTGACCATCGCTGCCCGGGTGTACTTCGATTACGCGGCCAAGGGCCCACTTTCCTGGTGGAAGATTGTTTTCCTTTACCAGAACCACTCTGTCCATTTCAATGTTAGGAGTAGGTTTTAACCATTTGCTGCGTGCTTGCAATGATGTTAAATAGTCAGAAGACCAAAGTTTCCAGAACCGCTGGTACATATTCTCGGTTAGTTGCCACCTTTTGCGTAAATCTAAGTAACGGTCATCTTCATAGTTAGAGAGAGGCAGAGTCATGGTAGGACTGCCAGTAAGGAAGTGACCGGGTGTTAAATAGTTGAAGAACTCATCTGGATCTTCCGTAAGAAGGCAAAGCGGCCGAGAGTTCATGCACGCTTCTATCTTGGCTAATAGTGTTGAAAACTCTTCGTAAGTTAGCTTTTGTTCCCCCAAAAAAAGACGTAAATGATGTTTCATAGATCGCACGGCTGCTTCCCATAATCCTCCAGCAGTTGGCCATGCGGGGGCATTAAAATGCCATTCAACTTTAATTCCACTTATTTTGTCGAAAAAATCTGCGGGCAATTCAGTCTTAAAAAGTTCGTACTCGCTGTTCAGCATTCTTGAGGCTCCAATAAAATTTATGCCGCAGTCGGAGTAAACATGGCTAGGTGTCCCGCGTCTTGCGCACATCCTTTGAAATGCGCTTAAGAAAGTTTCTGTGCTCAAATCCGATACTAGCTCGATGTGTACCGCTTTTGTTGAGAGACAAACAAATATCGCTAAATATCCCTTGGATGTCTTAACGCCTCTTCCTTTGTTTAGTTTAATGTCGACACAGCCTGTAAAGTCTACGCCGCAGTGCGTGAATGGCCGGGAAGGCGTCACTCGTTGAGATGGAAGATCGGCCATGAGTTGATAGTTCTCTGTCGTTCTGAAACGGTGGCACCGAACACATCGACGTAACTGAGCTTTTACTGCTCTGTTACCCCCAACGATCCAATATTGTTGGCGTATGTAAACGAGCGTGAGCCGGGCTCCACCATGTAAAGTTATCGCATGGGCCTGGAGGCTTACCATGACCTCTTATTGCGATTCAGTTTACGACCTAAACTGAATAGAATCGCAATATCGTACTATGACCTCATTATAGCGGCTCAGTTTTGGTGTTTACATTTCAATACGACGCAGCTGTGAGTTGGATAGCGTTTGAACCGAAATCTTAAACCATTCGTTCCTTTCCCGTAGGAGACCGTACCATGAGTGTAACGTCAGCTCAAACTGAACCGCGTATCTGTCAGATTTAGCGATTCAATAAAAGTTACAATTTGTAGTGGATAAACTGGATAGTTAGAATTATTATTGGGTTCTTAGACATTATATGTGGATTTAAATCAGTTTAAGTTAATTATAGATCGGTTTCTGTGTCAGAATTTCTATAATACTGTGTTAAATCTTACATAAACTCTGTGAAATTTGTGAACCGATGTGCCAAGGACTCTAGTTTTATTCGGTTTATTGAATGTGATAATGTATCTAGCAATTCACGTCGTAAACAAAGGCGCTAAGCTGGAGAACTCTCGTATTCATACATACCAAAGAGCATTTGATGAAACCACACGATGAAACAGAATTCATCAAAAGATTTCGCCTCGCTAAACTATTGGACCTAGATATTTTATGAGAAGCATTGAGACCATTGTCTATGCAGCCGGTGACGTCCACCGATCTCAATAGCTTAAGGTAAGAAACATTCTGTACCAAATATGCTAATAAATTCATGAAACCATAGAATATTTTAGTGTGACTTCAGTATAGACACAATATTCTTTTAAGGTACCTACATAGTATCTTTAACTTACAAGTCAATAGTTACTTGACTTAGAGACTTATTGATAACATATCATTACTTAATTGTTACTATATTTGTTGTAGATAGTGACTGAACTGACATTTTCTGCTCCTGGGTGAAAACACCAAACCAAAGGAGACCAAAAACCGATTGGTGACATGCAGCTTATTCTATGGCTCAACAGACAGTGGCAGCAGATATAGCAAACTGCGGAAAGAGATTCTTCTCGAATGATAAAGAATTATTTCTGCTTGTCCAAAATATAAGAAGAGCTTACTAAAACTGAGGTAAAGTATGCTTTTGTTAAAAGTTAAAGTAATCAACAGAATTCAATAGTATTGAATAATTTATACTTATTTTTGTACTTGTTTCAGGTTTTATCAAGGTTTTCATGATGTTCTGGGTGGCACTCATTCGCGCTGCTATTGCCAAACTAGCATTACCTTCTAACTTGAAGAACATTTTTTATTTGTAGAAAACACTATCACTCCATAATGTCAATTTTATTGGTACAACACTTTTATATTATATGGTTTTGATAATATAAGTTTTAAGTGAGCTAATAAAGTATTTATTTTTTATTTACTTACTGAACATACTTTGCACCACCCTTTCCAATTTTACTGTACCCTTACAATGTGCATTTAAATTAAGGTGTATTTCTTTCCAAATCCTGTGTTCTAGTTCCCTAGCTTGTGGCGATTTACTGAATCACAGAACTATATCCCCACACTTATCTTAAAAATCCCACAAGTGCACAAGTTGGTTAGTACCTAGTTAGGTACTCTTCGACGCAAGGTTTCACTGTATACAAAAAAGAAACCACTTAAAATAACAATGCCGATTTCGTTTAGCTGCGAATCTGCGATTTGTATGAGTGAATCTATTAATATTTCATAGTAAAGAAGAGAGATAAAGATAATAGCGATCCCAATAATTCTAATTTACATATCCCATTATAAGAAAGTTTTAAACTTGGGTTCAGACTTAATTAAGCATTAAAAGCAATAATTAATAAATATGGAAACAATAGTTCTAAGAATAAAATAGGCCTTTATATTCTATTACTTGTTTTGTTAACCTTGAAATGCTAAGTTGCTAACAATCAAAACATACGTTCGTAACTTCCACCGAGTCAGTATTTGTACAGTTTTGCTAGGTATTTTTGTGAGAAAAAATAACGTAACGTAACGTATTTTAATTAACTATTCAATATTGTAGTTATTTTTAGTACAAAATATATTCGCTTTGTTATAAAAGAATCTTAATTTAGTTGTAGCGTACAAGTTATAACTACATACAATATTGTAACTTGCCGAAAATGGCTGACTGAATAATAGTTTCTGAACGCAAACAAGGGAAAGAGACCGCATTATTCACGAACTGTATAGCTTGGTCTCTTTCTGTCAATGTGATTATATTGCGTCATTGCGATCCAGCGATATCATTCATTCATTCTAACAATCCAAACACGATTCAGTTTAAACAAACTCATGGTACATTTTAAAACAATTCAATTTAAGAACCTACACTGAATTGCTCCAAAACTGAATCGCTTGTTAAAAGTTCATGGTAGGCCTGCTGGTTTATCAACAGTTCAGTTAGTCTACTGTTCCTTGGTAGGATTGCTAGGTTTTTTATTCCAGAGGGTAAATTCGTTTTGTTTAGTCGACCTCCCACGCGCATAATATCATCCTTATCAAGGTAAGGGAACAATTTAGAAATGGTACTTTTGATGTTTACATCAAGATTTTTGAGTAACATATTATATTCAATAGTAAATTCACATTGTTGTACAGTCTTTGTTATTATATTCATCGCCTTATCAAGTTCGCTTGTTGTTAGGCAATTACGAGCAAGTGCCTGTCGTCGGGTGTCAAATTCCATCATTGTTATTGTGTTACTGAGTGCATTTGTTTTAAATCGCATAATCCAAGCGATGCAAATTAAAATGTACGTAAACCGTACAAGGTTATTGCTTGAATTTCTAAGGTAATGAAAGTATTATGGTTAATACATACCATAAAAAAATGTTTATTTTTTGTTTTAAAATTTACTTTGCATATTAATAATTTTAATAGTTTTAATAAACATAAAAAATTCGCCTATGATAAAAAAGTTCGCTGCATAATATAGGTTTTGTGTTAAAAACCACAACGCCAATCACTGACCTTTCAGTGTTTTGTGTAAATTCAATTATACATTTTAGTTTTTTTGCTTTGAAAACCAAGCTAAGTTCTCGGTCCGGGTTGTCAAGAAGATCTTTTACAGTCAACGGTAAAAATCAGCATGCTTAATTATTACACTTATCTTTACCATTGAAATTGGTTTTGAGCTGCGAAGATCGAACTATAGCCGCTTTATTGATAACTAGTTGTCTGATACATTTGATAAGATTGGAAAGTTAACTCCAGTTGCCATGGTAAAAGTTTTGGATAAAATCTGGAAAACGCTGGGACGTTTAAATACTACTATAGTCTAATTATTCGAGCAAAAACCGTGTATATACATATTAATATAAAATCAAGTCCTCGCCGCGTCCTGTCCGTTTGTATAAATATTTTAAGCTAAAAAACTACTTAATGGCTTTTTGTATGTTGTTTACGAATGGATAGTGTGATTACTGAGGAAGGTTAAAATCTATAATTTACTCAGGTGGAGCCTAAAGTCTAGTATATAAGTCTAGTTTTTGTTAAAGTTTCATAGTCAATTTTACAAAGCGTGTAAACTTGAACAACAAAAAAAATACAAAAGCAACATTATACATAAAAAAATAATTATGACACATTTCGCTGTCGTAGGACGTAAACGCACGTAAACTAATACGTGGCCAGGGCAACGAAACAATTTATTAAAATTATCTTGACACACATTTTGTAGTTAAGTAAATGTTAAGGCTAGCGTCCACTAGGCTCGCCGAGCCGAGCCGAATCGAAACGCAGAAAGTCGCCTCCTATATATTTCTATGAACCTGCGTTCATTAGCGACGAGCCGCGGCGCGCCGAATCGAATCTACCGCGCGCATCGCTCGGCAAGCGAATTTCTGCGGCGACGCGCTTCGACTCGACTCGGCGCGCCTTAGTGGACGCGGGTCAGCGGATGAGTGTAGATGAGTGTAGAACCCTAAATGGCGTAAATACCTACATAAAAAGTTATCGAAATGAATGAAGAGCTGTTAATTTCGCTAGTTCAGAAATATACTGAACTTAATGATCATGACTGCCTCATTAGTCTCGCGGCATAAATGTTCGCGTGGGATTGGGAGGTTTCGGATTCGATTCCCGGGTCGGGCAAAGTGTTATTGGGTTTTTCCGTTAGGAAATTCTCAGTAGCAGCACGGAGTCTGGTAATGTACCCGGTACGACAATAGACTCGCCCCCTATTACGTGGGACCTGAAAATTCATGGCGGAATGTGGGTGTAATATTACACCTCTGCCTAACCCTTGGGGGATACAGGCGCGAATCTATAAAAAAAATTATGATCATGAAGATACTCATTATCATGACAAGCAGCGTAGACAAAATATATGGGCAGAAATAGCGGGAATAATGAACGAATTTGAAACAAGAACATATCTTCGTCCGAGCTATCCATCATTGACAACACAAGTACAACCTACAGCAGCCAGTCGCCGACTGCTGGCTTCGATTCGATTCGTCTGTAATGAACGCACACTGGTAAAATGCGACTCGGCGCGATTCGACGCGGTTCGAATGTAGTCGACGCCAGGCTTTAGTTTACTTAAGAAATTTTATGCCACTAAACAAAATATTAAAACACCAGGTGAGGAAGAACTTGCAGATTTTAAGGCCAATTAAAGCTGGTGATCAATCAATAAATTGTATGTTGCTTGTGAGGCTTGCAAGGAATACAATAAAATTAGGCAACAAAAAACATATTTATATGATTACTTGAAGTAATCATAAAAAAACTCTTAACAGAATCAAATATAACTAAAACCAACATTCTTCTTCTTCTTCTTTCTCTTAGCGTTATCCCAGTTTCAATCTGGGGTCCGCTTACTAGTCTAACCGGATATGGCTGAATATTAGCTTTTCCACAGAGCGACTGCCTGTCTGACCTCCGCAACCCGAAGGGATAGCGATACTCCATGGTTTAGACTAGTGTCAGTTTATTTTAGAAGGTTTAGAAGGTAAAACCAACATTATAAACAGAAAACAAATAAGGAGAAAATAGACGTTACAGTCATCCACCATTCTCACCGTACTTGAAACACCATAAGTTTACCTATCTACAAACAGTACAAACAGATCAAAAGAGATGTTAGGCAATCCTAGCACAAAAATATTTTATGATAATCAATATTTTAATACATAATACAGTCGGTTCAAGTTTTAGTAAAGATTATTGCTCTTTTATGTCGTACACAGGACTGATCCTCAGATACAACTAAGTCCCCTAATCTTTTTATTATAATAGACAGAACCACAGAAATAAATAGTAATAGAACGGTGACATGGGCGTGGTGCGCGTGTCAAACTATTGCACTATAGCGCATGTGTTTACACATGTTGTACAACATTATTCTGCCTGACAATCAGCAATGGTTAGTTTTTATATAAACAATAACATAATTTCATTTTCCACAGCTACATCACACACACACATCGATAATAATTCCTTAGTGTCCCCCCATTATCTATACGTAACTGTGGGCGGGGCTTGCTGAAATGTGGCACGCACGAAATGTACGCGATGACGTGACATTCACCATTCTATTACTATTTATTTCTGTGGACAGAACATTCAGATAGCTTACATTTTTATAAGCGACGATATTCCGAAGATTAAAGGTTTTGCGAGAAAATTTCAGTGTATTGGACGGTTTATACGGCTAACGGGTGTTCATTATTTAAGATTAAATTTAAATCATAATGCGGATCATTTTATACATATATACATAGACTCCCACCTGTTTCCCGGAGGAGTAGGCAGGTACTACGGAACGCAATTTGCAACGATCCTAACATATCTCTCTTGCTTCATTCACTCTCATCAAATTTCTCATGCATGCTCTTCGGTTAAGGGTACTTCTAAACTGGCCCTTTAGGATGTCCCCAATCTGATCAGAGAACGTCCGCCTAGGTCTTCCCCTTACTCCTGTCCCATTCACACTTGCCTTATATAACTTCTTGGTCAGGCTTTCGTCATCCATTTTCAAGTGTCCGAACCATCTTAGCATACCTTTCTCAATGGTTGTCACTAAATCTTCTTTTATCCCACAACACTCTCTTATCACACAATTTTTTACTCTGTCGTTCAAAGACACACCACACATACTTCTTAGTGCTCTCATTTCTACAGCATTTATTCTACTTTCATGTCTCTTCTGCCATACCCAACTCTCACTACCATACATAAGTGTAGGTATTAAAACCCCTCTATGCATAGCCAAACGTGCCGTTTTGGACGTTTTGACTGTTCATAAAAGCCTTCAAATCTTCATTCACCCTATTACCTGCATTAAGTCTTCTTTCAATATCTTCTTCATTCTTACCATTCCTATTAAACAGCGTACATAAATATACAAACTGATTCTCTTGATCCACTCGTTGTCCATTATCATTATCCAGTGTACGACCCGCTTATTTTATATTATCATTTTATATAATCTTATGATAAATTTTACAATATTTGTACGTCAACACGATATCTCGAGTTCTATCAGAGCAATACTGAACAATTATAAGATACAATAAGAATACAGTATCAGCCCTATATACAAACTGTCTCACACTCGCTCAGCCGGGCATGGGCCTCTTCTGAATTTGGTTTAGGGTACAGTCCCCTCTATCGATCAAGTGTAGCTTTTTAAACTTCTCATTTCTTTCGAGAATATTATGGTGAATTTTTTTATAATAATATATGATAAATAATGTGTGTCATATTACATTTTCAATAATATTGTGCTGTACATACCGTAACAAAAATTTATTCAAAAGCGTCACCTTGTTAACTGCTTTATCAATAATTCAGCCAGTAAAACATTGAAGGCAAAATGAAATTTACGACCTATAATAATAAACACAAAATCTTACATGTATTGAAATTCACCTCAGTATTCCTTTATTTGAAAGGAAGAATTTCGTGAAGTGAAAAGTTTTTGTTGCTTTAATATAATATAAAGAGAGAGGACGTGTTAAGCAAAATGGTTACGTTGCTATATAAACTACTAAGGCAGAATAAGTTAGATATATAAATAAATATGTACAAACTAAAATCTATAAAATAAAATGGCTGTAACATACGAACAGACAGACAGACAGGCATGGCGGCGAATCTATAAGGGTTGAATTTTTTGCCATTCTTGGCTATGAAAACCCAAAAATAACGGGGAAATCAGCATAAAACTGTGGTTAAGTAAGAATAAACTAATTTGATTTATTATAATACCTAGCTTTGCAGAAAAATTTATTCTACTCACATAAAATTAAAAATAAAACAATGAACTATTTGCCACTTGAATATTGTCTATGATGTGTCTTAGTACTAAAAGATTTTACGAGTGTCAAGTAATGATTCATTAAATGGCAAGAGTAGCCAGTGCCGTCCTTATTTTTATAATCAGCTTCATATAAAATGGCCTTAGAAACGCTTTGGAAGTGTAATGTCGTTATTTGAGTTACGGTTGTTAATTTTGTTCATGGATTGTTTTATTTAATGTACAATTAACTTTTTCTTCTCCTTGACCCCGCTAATCCTCCTATCCCTCGTCACACCTAGACTAGCAAGGCACTTGAGACTCACCTGGTATTGCGAGCGTTCATGTCCGTCGATGGGCGCTCATTTGCTTCTTTATCCCATGAAAAATACGTGACATTCTGACAATTATTAAAACACTTAAGGAGGCATATTAGAAGCTTTTAAGGATTAAGGTTGCGTTTTTCTCAATATTTACTTTGAAATCTGCATACTGCATAATTTATTTGCCCTATATTTATGTTTTCATAATTTTGTACTAGCTGGAAAATGTATCATATTTTGTATGAATAAAATATGAATAACGACGAAACAATTGCGTAGTTGGCTCATGAAGTAAGCTTAGCTTGTAGATTTTTGTCAAAAGTCTATTTACAAGAGGTGTAATACAAACAATAATTATATTTTAATACAATTTATTTAATTCTAAGTGGAAGTGCTACACCGTCCATGGCCGTCTATGCTTGGTAGGGGTGTCTACCGCAGATTTTTTTTTAGATAACCCCCTTAATCTCATAACTTTTTTCTTTCTCCGCAGGTTAATTAGGAATAAAGATGTAGGAGAAGATGGCGAAAATAGTTTTGACTCTTTTGCTCGCACCTTCTGGAAAATAAAGCGAGAGTGAATATGCGTTTCAAATGTAAAGATTGCGGCCAGCTGCTAATACGAATAGCATGATGTGTATAACACAGCTTTACAATAATTCTAAAAACCGTGCCAAAAACGTACTTATTATGCTCACAAGTAAGCCCCTTGCATGAATATATTTTTACAAAAAATAATCTTCATAATGTGTCATGAAGATCATCTCTCTTATAAATCTATACACAATACCAACATTCGCTCGGTAATCCCATAACGTACGAAAAGAGATGAATCTTTGGGGATTCTAACAAGTTCTGATGATGTAGGGGCAACAAAATAATATTTATGAACATGATATCTGACGGACGTCGCTTCGAGATAATGTATAGTGCGTGAATTGTTTTAAGGTTCGTTCCCACTGAGGTCGCGAACAATGGTTTTGGAGTAATCTGTAACGTTCGCTTTATCGTTGCGTTCTTCCTGTTATGTAATAGGCCAGCCACTTAAGTAGTGGCTAAATAATAACATAGATAATAATTACGTCATAATAGCATTTGAAGAAAACACCAAGTGCAGTATAAATCACTCCTTGTTTATTTCAATTATTACTGGTACACTTTTATACAATCACACACTGTTACAATAATTCCCGCTAGTTACTTCGTTACGTCCATTACGTCCGAGAGTTGTTATATAACTGCCTGTGGCATCGCGCCTTTCACTTCGACTCGTCCCTTTTCATAATAATCAAAAAGAGTGGGTAGTTAGTGAAGTGAGGTGCGCGCTGACGTATAGCCCATAAATCATTTGAGTGTTTATAAAATAATTCTCGTAATTAATACTAAACTAAACCAAAAATATGACATTTGGCCATCCGACAACGTGCTGCCTCCTAGCGCACGTATTTACAACATTTTAGTTACTAACATACATAGGTATAAGACAATGGTTAACTTACTACAATCGTGAATAACATATTTAAGGAATATGACATTTGGTCGTTTAAGTACAAGTGAAAAAAAATAACGATAGCTTGCAAATCAAGATTAACCATTATAAAATTGATAATAGACATAAATGTGTATATTTTAATGGAATAAAATCTGATCTTCAAAATAATAATGATGAGAACTGTTATGAACATATCGCAAAACAGGAAACGAATCTGATCAAACCAAATTTAAACAGTATTTCTTTATTTATTTACTTATAGCTGAATCAACAATATACATACTAAAATGCGTTAAGAATAAGGCACTCTAAATACTACCTATTTATATGTATATCTCTTACAAACTTGCACAACATTCTTGGAAAGAATTATGTATAAACAAACAAAACTTACTTAAGATTTAAAAATACTATAATAAAATACAAGTTACGTAAAATTAATAAGACAATAGAAATCAACATAAGTATTCTATAACGCTCAAACGCATTATCAATTTGACATGAAAATCACAATGATTATTATATTAGGAATTCTATTAACAAGTCTAAGACAACTTGGATTATACTAAATGCCTACAAACGCAATTTCACCATGAAAATATTGCTCAAATTAATGTCAAAGGAAGTACAGTTACAGACAAGCCCCATATAACTTTAGTTTTAAATAATAATTTTATCGACCCAGTGAAACCAATTAACTATGATATATCTAATTATACACTTAAATTCATTGACACCTAACAAAAATTGATATCATTACCAATTTGACATTGATTAATAATAGTGAGCAATCTTTATTTATGAATCCGACAATTCCAAGTACTGTTCTGAATATAATAAAGACAATTATTCAAAGCACGGGTTACGACGACATCTGTACATCGATTATAAAATATATGGTAACTCAAATAAGTCCCATATTGAGGTACAAATCAACAAAATGATACATTGAATACGGTACATTCGCGGCTTGCGAGGAATGGCTTCATCTCTACTGGAAGACGACGCCGAAGTCAAAGTACTTCTCCTGCGCCTTTGAGTCTCCCCGACTCGTTTCCTTACATTCTTAGGCAAGGGCGGCGTGCCGGCTTCATCATCAAATGCCATTGCTTGTAATACTGAAACGTGATAAAGAAAAATCATCCACATGAGGAAAACATATCCACCTCAGTCCTAGTGGAAAACATATCCACTAGAACTAGAATCATACTAGCATAGCGGAAAACATATCCGCCTCAGTCCTAGTGGAAAATATATCCACTAGAACTGGAATCATACTATCATAGCACTAGAATTGAACTAGCATAGCGGAAAAACATATCTGCCTCAGCTCTAATGGAAAACATATCCACTAGAACTGGAATCATACTAGCATAGCGGAAAACATATCCGCTCTTGGTGGAAAACATATCTACTAGAACTAGAATCATACTAGCATAGCCGAAAACATATCCGCTCTTGGTGGAGTACATATACACTAGAACTAGAATCATACTAGCATAGCGGCAAACATATCCGCTCTTGGTGGAAAACATATCCACTAGAACTAGAATCATACTAGCATAGCGGAAAACATATCCGCTCTTGGTGGAAAACATATTTACTAGAACTAAAATCATACTAGCATAGCGGAAAACATATCCGCTCTTGGTGAAAAACATATCCACTAGAACTAGAATTATAGTAGCATAGCGGAAAACATATCCGCTCTTGGTGGAAAACATATCCACAAGAACTGGAATCATACTAGCATGGCGGAAAACATATCCGCTTTTGGTGCAAAACATATCCACTGGAACTGGCATCCTGCGCCGTTGAGTCTCCTCAACTCTTTGTCTCTTCCTGTGTGGCGTGCCCGTTTCATCATCAAATGCCTTTGCTTGTAATACTGAAACGTAATAAAGAAAAATCATCCACATGAGAAAAACATATCCACTGCCTCAGTCCTAGTGGAAAACATATCCCACTAGAACTGGAATCTTACTAGCATAGCGGAAAACATATCCGCTCTTAGTGGAAAACATATCCACAAGAACTGGAATCATACTAGCATAGCGGAAAACATATCCGCTCTTGGTGCAAAACATATCCACTGGAACTGGCATCCTGCGCCGTTGAGTCTCCTCAACTCTTTTCCTTACTTTAAGCTATTAAAAGAAGCTTGTTCGGGAGATCACATCATGGGAAATACGACACCGTAAAGGTCAAACGGTTTTACAGTAAAAGTCTTGTTTTAACCACAACTTCGTGTCTCATGTAGGAATCGAACCCAGAACACTCGATACGATGCGATGGTGACATCACCACCACAGCCATTGTGACATTCCAAAGGTTGCTAAACGTATAGCAGTATTCCGCTAACCAATAATGTTTTGCAAGTCTCGTCACTAAATAACATTTGCAGCACAAAATAAAAATCAGACAAAATACGCTCACCACGGTTGTGTTGAAGGCTCAGCTTATTCAGTAACATAGCAGCGTTAACATTCGCCTTCTCTCGTACCTTGTGGGCACACTTCATTGGATACGTCCATCCCACTCCTGAAATTTGAAGAAAACACCAAGTGCAGTATAAATCACTCCTTGTTTATTTCAATTATTACTGGTACACTTTTATACAATCACAATCTGTTACAATAATTCCCGCTAGTTACTTCGTTACGTCCATTACGTCCGAGAGTTGTTATAAGACTGCCTGTGGCATCGCGCCTTTCACTTCGACTCGTCCCTTTTCATAATAATCAAAAAGAGTGGGTAGTTAGTGAAGTGAGGTGCGCGCTGACGTATAGCCCATAAATCATTTGAGTGTTTATTAAATAATTCTCGTAATTAATATTAAACTAAACCAAAAATATGACAAGCGCCTATAAAATAATCCGTTATACCCATCTGTTTTGTAGGGAGTTTAGTATGTTACATGTCTATTTTGTTTAGTCAGGGCCACTTTTATAAAAAGGTCTAAATTACGGTGTTTCTTTGTTCTTTGTCTCAAATTAATTTAATTATTTTATTTTACAGTCTGACTCCCCACATGGTATGATAACCCTATTAAAAATGGTCTTCTAAAAGCTTCTTATTTAACCCGGCGAGCTAAGTAAGGTTGGGTGTGGTAGTCCCAGACCTAGAAAATTCGATCAACAATTTAATAGCGTATTGTTATTTCGACTCGTGCGCCTGAATAGCTGCGCGGAGGAAGGTATGGAAGTGTCAACTGTCATTGCTTCAGTCCACCGCCGCCAAGCGAATGGTGTGGACGAGGTTGAATCTGTCAGCGGATGCGTGAAACCCACTTTACGCTACTTGTAACGAATTTGAATGAACACATTTTATTTTATTTTTATTTATTTGTTTTATTTCTAGGATAAAAATCTAGAATTTCGTACGAAGATCACTAAAACAGATTATTAAGTCGTTTCGAAGAATCTGAAGCCACATTTTCTGACGTATCTGGCAGTGACCATGATATTGATAATGTAAGTGAGAGAAGCTTTGAAAGTGAGACAGAGCAGGAGTTGGATGACAAAAACTAGCCTGTAGGGTAAGAAGAGAATGATAGGGAAGATAATGGTTGCTATTTATAATAAAACTGGGGTGATACAAAAAAGACCAGCCATTATTTTTGTATGGAACATGCCATTTTCGTTTGTTAAAACTACACAAGATCTCAAAATGTATCAGTTCTTTTTTATTACTTTCATGATTCAATATAAGTTTTATTTTGTTTTCATGTTTAGTCTATTAGAAGGAAAAATACTCTTTGTTGTTCTTATTTTCATATGTTTTACAAAAAGTGAGAAACATGTGCTTTAACTAACAATTGTAAGTTTAAATTGGCAACTTTGTTATTTTCAAACATTGCAAATAAGAATCATAAATTATTTATTTTCCTTAACCCTAGATTACTAACCTTCGTCAATTTGACTACGCGGGTTTGTTTAAATCGTGCTAACTTTTGCGCGCGCGATCGCACTGCTTCCACACTTTAGATAATCTCAGTCGACCCGTTGTGCCCCCCCCCCCCCCCGACTGACGGTAGTGTTTTGAGTGGGGGGGCACCGTGAGCGCCGTTCCAGCAACCATGGGTCGTCAGATTGACGAAGGTTAGTATTAACGTAACATTTTGTCTTATTTAGTTGGTGAACTCTTGCGTTTTTTTGTTTTGTTTATTTATTTTCTTTGCGAAAATAATGCGACTGATGTACCTCCTACCTAAAAAAGGAAAATATAAGCCTTGTGTCCCTCCGCAAAGCGAAGGATGACTAAAAGTAGTTGCACCTAGAGCAATAAATCGTAGTGCGAGGAGCACAAACTTGACGTTTGTCACAAATGTATAACTTGATAGATTCTTACCAAAATTTTTGTTTCATTACTTTATTTCATTCGTTATTTCTAATATTTGAAAATTATTTTTCACATTTACTTTAAAATAATACTTTAAAAAATCTTTTAAAATGTTACCATTGTTAATTTGTCATAAAACCTACGATCTCATTTGTAAGGCTGATTTTTTAATAAATATGCCGATTTGGTTTATGTAAATTTATTAATTAACTAATCGACGCCAGCGGCTTCGCACGCACATATTTTTGAATTTCCCGTTTTGCCCGATCCCGTGGGAATTTCGGGAAATCCCTTCTTAGTGCACCCCTACGGTCCCCAAGGAACATACATGCCAAATTTCAGCTTCCTGCGCCCAATGGTTTCGGCTGTAGCGTGTCTGTCAGTCAGTCAGTAACGCAAGGATTTTATATATTAAGATAAGAAGAATATAATAATAAATAATAATTTAAAATAAAAATATGCATGTTCAATTCAAATAAAACCCATTATCCCCTTTATTAAATACCGTAGTCAAAAGTACGAAGGTTAGTAATAAGGGTCGAAAAATAAGGTTAGTGATCTAGGGTTAAATTATTTCAAGATAAAACTAAATATCAGTTTAGTATTCAAGAAAATAAGTATTTTGAATAATAGTTTATTAAAACCACACAATAGCTATATGGGTGTGACACCCACCTAGCGCTTTGTGTTTTAAACTTGCGCTTTTCGGGTTAAAAAACATGACTTTAACTATCGACTAACCTCGTGTTACTGTTAATCTTTGGATCTTATGATAGTAGTTTAACGCTATGTATAAAGGTAAACGATAAACGCAATGTTACTTTTCTTTTTAATTTTAATAGTTTTGTTAAATATAAACTTTAATTTACAAATATCTTAATAAATTACCTAGTCCCATTTAAACCTTTCCGCAGATAAAAGTTCAAAGTTAAGTCAAAGTTGATATACGATGCCTTAGAAAAATTTAATACATTCGTGCACTCAGTGTGTGCGAAGCCTTAGAAAATCTCGTGTGTAGATATTCACTTTGTGTATCGGGGACGATATTTATGTAAGTTTTGTTTTTCTTTGTCGATATTTGTACAATTTTGATAAGTAAAAGTGCGTTAAAACAGAACACAAAGGATCGGTACTTCATAAAAGTTTGAATAAAAACAAAGATGTTTTTAACGTATAACTTTTTATGCCATATGTGATTATGTAAGTGATGATAAAGAGATCTCACATGGGTTAACTTGTGACTTTGCCTTGCTGGATGAGGCATTTTTGATTGTTTAAAAAGATAGCCATTATCCTCTCTTAATGGTAAAGCGGTGTCTTATACTCTATGCTAAATCCCATCGAAATCGATTAAGTTGTTTCGCCGAAAAACTCACATATATATAACACACATCAAAGGAGAAGTTTTACTATTTGAATATGATTTACTGAATATATTCTAAAATATTATTTTTATAGAATAGTAATAGGCGGCAAACGAGCAGACGGATCACCTGATGGTAAGCAATTACCGCCGCCCATGGACACAAGCAACACCACAAGACGTCACAAGTGCGTTGCCGCCCCTTGGGGTTGGGAAAAGGGATAGGATGAGGAGTGGGATGAGGGAGAAGGAAAGGAGATAAGGCCTCCGGCACTCTCGCTCACCGAACGAAACGCAACAGTTTAGGTACTGTTACTTTACGTCGATTTTCTGTGAGAGTGTAGTACTTCCCCGGTAGAGCCGGCCCATTCATGCTGAAATCAGCACGGCTCTACTACCTTAAAGTTAAAGTTAGTAGTGAAACAAATAAAATTTTCAAGCAATTGGAACAATTGCATTTACATACATACATACATAGACTCACGCCGGTTTCCCCGAAGGGGTAGGCAGAGGCATATTAAACGCCCACTTTTCGCCAGTGTTTTGATCCCACGTAATATATATAATAGGTGGCGAGCCTATTGCCGCTTATCGGGATATTTTGTTTGCCAGAGCCTCGTCCGTTGATCGGCAGTGCAATTGGAAACTTATTTATTTATTTTATTCTTCTTATACACAAAGTATATAGGCTGACTTAATGCCATGGACTCCCTGACTACACTTATGCCTCATTTTGTATTCACACATGGTCTACTTTAAATGGAACCAGAAATGTCGCGTTGACTAAAATCTCAACCTGTTACGATTGTATTGTACGTCTTTTACGTTACGTTTTTTAATGCGCGTGAGGTTTGTAAGGATAGGAGCAAGTGGCGTTCTGTTGTCTCTGCCTACCCCGACGGGAAAAAGGGGTGAGTATATGTATGTATGTATGTTTTATAACCCGACGAGCGCAAGTTTAAAATATGTAACACAAAGCGCTAGGTGGGTGTCACACCCAGATAGCTATTATGTGGTTTTAATAAACTATTATTCAAAATACTTATTTTCTTGAATACTAAACTGATATTTAGTTTTATCTTGAACTATTTTAAGGAAAAGAAATAATTTATGATTCTTATTTACAATGTTTGAAAATAACAAAGTTGCCAATTTAATCTTACAATTGTTAGTTAAAGCACATGTTTCTCACTTTTTGTAAAACATATGGAAATAAAAACAACATAAAGAATTTTTCCTTCTAATATACTAAACATGAAAACAAACTAAAACTTATATTGAATCATGAAAGTAATAAAAAAAACTAATTCATTTTGAGATCTTGTGCAGTTTTAACAAACGAAAATGGCATGTTCCATACAAAAATAATGGCTGGTCTTTTTTGTATCATTCCAGTTTTATTATAAATAGCAACCATTATCTTCCCTATCATTCTCTTCTTATCCTATAGGCTAGTTTTTGTCATCCAACTCCTGCTCTGTCTCACTTTCAAAGCTTCTCTCACTTACATTATCAATAACATGGTCACTACCAGATACGTCAGAAAATGTGGCTTCAGCTTCTTCGAAACGACTTCATAATCTGTTTTAATGATCTTCGTACGAAATTCTAGATTTTTATCCTAGAAATAAAACAAATAAATAAAAATAAAATAAAATGTGTTCATTTAAATTCGTTACAAGTAGCGTAAGGTTTCACACATCTGCTGACAGATTCAACCTCGTCCACACCATTCGCCGGGCGGCGGTGGACCGAAGCAATGACAGTTGACACTTCCGTATCCGGAAAATTTGTCCCGTCCAGTGCTTGCGGGAAACACGTATGTCCCACAACGACAGCGCCATATTTCACAACTTTTAAATGACGTTAAAATAATTCCACCAATAAGATTATACCCTAACATTGCAAAGTATGAATATTCTTTTTTATTCTGCATTGTAATTGGTTGCACGTACGTACTGGTATAATTCATTGATTTGTAATGCAAAAGAAGGATTTGCTTAAAGGATTTTAGTAATCTTGGACTACTTAGACCTTTTTTTTTTAACTTCCACGTCATTTTGGTGGTGCCAGGAGGTCGCGTTAGCATTTTACCCTGGCACCCTGGCGGATAGACCGAAGGCAACAACCTCCTTGGTGGCGGATGAAGGTCTTGGGGGCACAGGCACCGGAATATCGAAGCAAGCCTGTAGTTTTCCAGCACTGCAATTCCAAAGACATGTTACTGAATGTTGCGAGCCAGCTTTTTGCAACTTTACTCTAGTAGCATCTACTAGAGTAAAGTTGCAAAAAGCTGACTGAAGTATTTGACCTTTGATATCTCAGTCACCGAATAAAGTGTAACACACAGGTCATACAAAATATAATTATATTCTCTAGATAAAATTTATTTTGAGCTTTGAGGCCTTCTAAGCGCAACTACGAAACCGACATTATACGCGGTTAAACACGCATTTGATCCTTTGATTAAGTTGAATTAAACCTATACCTAAATATTCTCCGGATTATAATATCTCGGTCCGTATAAAAATAGACAACACACAAAAAGTACGCAAGGCAAAGCTGCTTACCAGACATAATCCACAAAATAAAATATAAACCCGAGTCACGCAACAAAATTAACAATACCAAAGGTGGTCAACTTTTTTTGCCGACAACAAAATTATCTCAGTTACCCTACATAAATCTATACATATAAAATCCTTGCGTTACTGACTGACTGACAGACACGCCACAGCCAAAACTACTGGACGCAAGAAGCTGAAATTTGGCACGTATGTTCCTTGGGGACCGTAGGGGTGCACTAAGAAGGGATTTCCCGAAATTCCCACGGGATCGGCCAAAACGGGTAAATTTAAAAAAATGCAGGCGTAGCTGCTGGCGTCCTCTAGTATGAAATAAATATTCTGTTGTGAAACAGAAGGGTAATACAAACACGTATAGGTAACAAAATTGGTAAATTATTGGTTTATTGCAAATCAGAATACAGTATATATATGCAGGCTGATAGAGATTCGTCCTACTTTGTGGTTGGTAAGTGAATGCGTACAAGAAAGAGCTCCTCGAATATTTATAATGCGAAGCTTGGCAGTAGGATGTGACGTCACCAATGGTCATTGGCAGGCTTGGCATCCGGTTATGGCGAATAACCAGCTTGGCGTGGCACGGCTTGGCTTGGCTTTGGCTTTGGCGTACAAGTGGCTCGGCTTGGTATTTGGCGAGGCGTTACAGTTGTTATGCAAACACAAATGTATTCAAAGAAAATCCTACCGTAAACTAAATTATTGTTCTTCAAACAAATACAACAAAACACATTGAAACTTCAGTACGCCTAAAGTTAAAATGCACGGGTGGTCTCAGACATTTGCAGAAGTATGTACAGATCCGAAGTGATTGCACGTCGCTTTTATAGAAATATACTGTTTTAAGAGTATTGTTTGAAAAGTAAATTGTCAACACCTTGTACAATTTCAATTTATATAATCTGTATTGTATTTTGTGATGTAATTGCAGTTATCATATTAAAACCGTTGCCTGCGGATTTACGTGCACTGTTTTTGTACGGACAACGAATTTGCAATGTAACCGATTTGGGCGACCGGGTCCAATTCTGCTCTAACATACAACTTTCTTAGCCAACGCTTTCTATGTATAAACTAGCCACCAAGCCAGTGCGTCAGCAAAGATCAAATATTTTTCGTATTTAACCAATAAAGAGGTACTACGTGAGCTCAACAAATGGAAGTGCGATTAAAACTTGTGTGACAAAACTGTACTGCGACTGATTATAGGTCAAATGCACGCTTGAGTCATTAACACATTGCCAACAATTTCATTTTGATTTGGTCGTTTGCAACTGGTCTGCCGCTGGTTGTAGTCGGATGTCTGGCACCGTTCTAACGTTCAATTGTTACAGTAAAATTCTCGGGCGTTCCCGTGGGAAATATTCTAGATTTTTCCGTTGGCAACAAGATTCACACACCTGCCACTAATGGGAGGCTTTCACCTCAGGTAAGTGTGCGATAAAAATAGCCGAAAATAACTGGTAATATTCGTCTCAAATATTTTAGTAATAAACATGTAAGCTAGCGTTTATATAGAGTAAGTAGATAGTTATGGTAAAGAGAAACTGCCTCCGTGGTCCAGTGGATAGCGTAAGATAGCGTTTATATAGAGTAAGTAGGTAGTTATGGTAAAGAGATACTGCCTCCGTGGTCCAGTGGATAGCGTAAGTGTCTGATGATCGAAGGTCCCGGGTTCGATTCCCAGGTCGAGCAGTGTTACTGAGTTTTTCCGAATTCTCAGTAGCAGTTCGGAGTCTGGCAATGTGCCCGGTAACGGCAATAGGCTTGCCCCCTATAACGTAGAACCTTAAAAATCATGGCGAAATGTGGGTGTATATTACACCTCCTTCGGGGATATACGCGAAAGTCTATAAATAAAAAAATATGGTAAAGAATCAAATACTCTGTGTTATTATAATAATCTTGATTTAAATTGTCTTTCGGGATATAAACCAAGTACCTTTGTTTGGAGTAACCGATATTTCGGCACTGTTGCAAGCGCCATGTTCACGGATGTACTGAGGGTATTGCGGGTGGATGAATGTTACGAGCAAATATACCGGTCTACCCGCTTTCTTACTCGTTTTTTGCGTACAACACCAGTGCCTTATACACTTGCGTGTCAATATACGGCGTATGCATTCTCCAATCATGACCTTATTTACATTTCATACAAAATATGCACTCCCAAAACGAAGCCCAAGATTGTGTTGCAGCGCAACTTTAGTGACATGGATCATGATAAATTACGTGCGGATGCCGTTAAGGTAGACTGGGAGCCTTTGTATTCTTCTGAGTGCATCAATTCTAAAGTCCAGACCTTTACAAATAACGTCTTCAAATTATATGACGTCCATGCGCCAATCCGCGCCATCAAGCTGAAGCATTTACCGGCACCTTGGCTAACAGAAGACAACAAAAAGATTATGGCCAAAAAACCTGCTGCCAAAGCTAAATTGAAACACAGGCCTACTCTTCTGAATCAAGAAAAATACATTGCAATCAGAAATCTCTGTAACAAGGTGTGTAGAAACGCGCAACGCCAACACATTCATAAATCCGTTGAAAACGGTGATCCAGCTAAGGTCTGGAAATTTCTTAAAACTCTGGGAGTTGGTAAGACACGGCATCAATCCAAACAATGTTAACCTAGATTCTCTCAACGCTCATTTCTCTACTTCTACCAATTTTGATGGTAATATGAAAACGGCCACTTTACAACATGTTTCATCTTTGCCAACTCCTGAGTATTCTCCTTTTAATTTCTCGCCATTTATCGCATGTGATGTTAAGAAGAGTATACTAGCAGCTACATCCAACGCGGTCGGCAGTGACAGTATCAGTCGCAAAATGATCCTTCCCATCCAAGACGAAATTCTTCCAGTCCTTTGTCACATCCTTAACTTTTCCATTGCACGGGGCATATTTCCATCTGACTTTACCAAAGAACCCTAAGCCCAGTTCCTTCTCAGATTATCGTCCCATATCCTTACTAACCTTCCTGTCGAAAGTCCTTGAACGCCTAGTCCACTCACAGCTTACTTCCTTTCTTTGTGAAAATGCGCTCCTAAATCCGTATCAATCTGGTTTCCGCCCAGGTCACAGTACTGTCACTGCTCTGGTCCGCGTAACTGACGACATAAGGCTAGGTATGGATTGTGGAAATCTAACGATATTGACTTTACTAGACTTTAGCAACGCTTTTAATACTGTAGATTTTCACATCCTACTGGGCATTCTACGCTCTCTTAACGTATCTCCATCGGCAATTGGCTGGTTTCGTAGTTACCTGTTTGGTCGCCGGCAACGTATACACATTGAAGACTCTTATTCCTCTTGGTCTTACACTAATGCCGGTGTGCCGCAGGGTGGCGTGCTATCTCCTTTACTCTTCGCCATATTTATAAACTCCATCTCTAACCAACTACTTTCATCCTACCACCTTTATGCAGATTTACACGCAAGCTCCTATAGCTAAGTTGGCAGAAGCCTGTGCTACTATTAACACAGACTTAGCACGTATCTGCGAATGGACCAAGAGATATGGACTTGTAGTTAACCCCGACAAAACTCAAATAATTATTATCGGCAGCTCGAAAATAGTTTCAAAAATTAACTGGGCTGATCTGCCGCGTATCAGATTTGATGGAAGAGATTTCCCTTTTTGCAAAATTGTAAAGAATCTGGGCATTTACATTGATGAAACTTTGTCCTGGAGATCCGAACTACAAGAAATGAGTCGTAAATTATTCGCATCAGCAGGGTCGTTGCGTAGGTTACGCAACTTTCTTCCAACTGCCACTAAGGTTGCGCTTGCTCAATCTTTGCTTCTGCCCATTATTGACTATGCTGACGTCAGCTATCTTGATCTCACCGAAGAGCAGCTTGACAAACTTGAGCGTCTCCAAAACTTCTGCATACGATTTATATTTGGACTGCGCAAATATTATCACGTTTCAGACTTTCGCAATAAACTCAAGTGGCTTCCAATTCGTCTTAGACCAGTTTCAGTATATTCAAGAATACTGATTCCAAAAACAACTATCAACAATCTTCACAGCTGGAACCGATGGCTTAACGTGCTCTCATGGCACGCCAAGATTATCGGGTTCGGACGAGCTCAGCATGGCATTTTGTTGGTATCGCCACTAGGCTATTGCTGCCTCTCGTCCAGTCTGATGTATACATACATGAAATCAGTCTATAAAAATATATTATAAAACGTGGAATTACCATGCATAAACTTATTATATTCTCTTCTGTGCCGAAATTTTTAACACATTTGTTTATATTTCTGAATGGTAAAATAAAACGCGCTGTGCACGTGACCGAAGAGTAATTATTAACTCGTGCATACATGAGGCATGCATTGTTCTATTCAAATTTACATAAACTGTAGCACACCGTGTATTTATTTTATTATTATTTTATTCTATTAATAACCAAATACAATTCACAATGGAATTAGAGGCAAACAAGTCTTTAGCTTTCTTAGATGTACTTGTCATCAGGAATAAAAACAACTCCTTAAGCCATACTGTATATAGGAAAAAGACCCATACAAATAGGTACTTAAACGGTGAATCTCACCACCATCCTAAACAGTTAGCTACTGTAGGAATGTCTCTGTTTCAGAGAGCCCGCGGGATCTGTGACAAGAAACACCTGGACGCTGAGCTTCAACATGTCAGGCAAGTTCTGCAAGACAACAAGCTCCGACCGCCGCGCCACTGTCACAGATCCCAGAAGAAAGAAAAACCAGCCACAGTGAAAGACAACCTGCTGTCCTCCCATACATCAAGGGCGTGACCGACAAAATTGGCTACATCTTGAAGCGAGCTTCTATCAAAACTTACTACAAGCCGCCAACGAAGATCAGTCAATTATTACCATCTGTCAAGTGTCAGTTACCCTTGCAAGAGGCCGGTGTCTACAAAATTGACTGTGAATGTGGGCTCTCATACATTGGACAAACCAAGAGAAGCATAGGCATTCGACTCAAAGAACATATAGCTGACATAAAACATAAACGCTCAACAAAGTCTGCTGTGTGTGAACATGTGGAACAAGGACCCATCCACTACCTGCGATTTGATGAACCACAGATACTCGCAAAAGAACATCGTTTTCTTCCAAGGATGATACGAGAGGCTATTGAAATTAAAAAACACCCTAATTTCAATAGGGAAGATGGTTGGAATGTTCCTCCAGCTTGGGACCCTGTCATAAGGCTAATGAAACCCAAGAAGGACAAAGTCACCAGAAGACCTAAGGACACTGTGAGCTCATTCTGCGTAAATAGTAACACCAGTAGTTGAAAAATGTTCGGGTACTTTGAGATAACTTATACATTCAAGAAAAAGACAAATATCACCTCAGTCTGCCGTGAACATGAATTCTGTAAAGAATTCGAAACGTCGGCTAGTAATAAATTAAAAATATAATTTCTAGATCTTTAGTTTCAAATGTAATAACTTAGTGAAACCAATACAACGCGATAAAATCCGTAAACTGTAGTTTAATTTCAATTTGGTAATTTTGTTTCTTAGTGCAGTCAAATCAAAGAATTAAATGATTGAAAGACGCGTGGAGTACATGAGGAACGCGTCACTGACGACTTCCACTTAATCTCGTCAGCCTTTGTGGGAATAATTAAAAGCACAAAGTTTACACTTCAGCCCAGAAATAGAGACAACCTGAACGATCCACAATGAATTTTTTGCTTTTACGTGCACTTATAAAAGCGTGTTTTCTAGTGTTTTGAAACTAATAATTTATTTTATACTTTTTGGTCTATGATAACGAAATATACCTCGTTTATAGATATAACAATATTATTCTATTTACACTCTCCATGTACACGTCTATATACATTTCATACAGGCACTTATGTCAATATTTACACTTGTTGAGGATTCGGTCAGTGTCAGGGTGAGATGATTCTTAATGAAAAATCGGTTATAGTCTGGTTACGTTTATTGAAAATATTCAGCTTTTATACAATTAAAAAAACAGTGTAAAATATAGGGTATGTCAGAAATAATTAAATACTACTCCTATTGGGTAACTGTATAGTGTAGTATTTGTCTTGGCGTTCGATAACTTTGTACGGGCCGTCGTAGGTCGGTGTTAGAGGGGGCCCGCTTCGGCGGGCCAGCTCAGGCGGGGTCGCGGCAGTTATACTAACGTAGGTCCCGTGACCCCGCCATTCAATGGGATCGGATAGAGGAACACCATGGTGGTTTTAGTGGGTAGTCCCGGCGCTTCTCGTCGGGGAGTCACCACACTCTCCCTAGACTGAGCTCCTTTAGGGGCCCAGCCTGGGGGGGTCAGCCCGTAAATTGTCTGGTTTCCACCATGAGTCAAAAAAACAAAAAAAAAAGGTCGGTGTTAGAGGCTTGCGGGTTGCGTCATTGCGTATGTATACGTGTGTACAGCTGTGTAGATCGCTATGAATGAATGTTGCCTTCGACTGGTTTGACATTCTCTGTACTTGTGCTTTCTTTAACGCTCTGTTTAAGTTATCTATAAAGTTGGAAGATGTATTATGATACTTCGAGGATTCATCATAAAATTCTCCAGGTAATCGTAGACTTTGTCCATACAGTAATTCAGCTGTACTAGCACCTATAACTTCTTTAATGGAAGCTCGCAATCCTAGTAAAACTGTAGGTAACTCGTGAGCCCATGTTGACGATTTGAGTCTCGCAGTAAGTGAACTCTTGAGCGTCCGGTGCCATCGTTCAATCATCCCGTTAGACTGCGGGTGGTAAGCAGTGGTGCGAGTTCGGTGTATTCCCATGCGATGCATTAATTTGGTGAATAAATTGGATTCAGACTGTCTTCCTTGGTCCGTGGTTATCGTTACAGGACAACCAAACCTTGTAATCCATCATTTATAGAAAACATCGGCAACCTTCTCTGCGGTTATATCTTCCAGAGGGTAAGCTTCGGATCATTTGGTACCCCGATCAATCATGGTTAATAGATATCGGTATCCTTCAGATATCGGTAAGGGACCGACGATATCGATATGTACGTGACGCAAGCGATCAACTTGTTTAAAACTCGCCACAGGTAATTTGGTGACGGCCAAAAGTAACATGCCGTGATAAGCTTTCGTATAGCTCTTATTCCAGGGTGGCTAAGGTCGTAAATCGCGTGGAAGGCTTCCTTTCTAATCTAGGGTGGTAAGTAAGGTCGCGCTGTGTTTATTGACAACTCGCATGTGATTTGAGTACTGGAATGTGAAATGGTAATTCTTCTGAAATTGTACTTCTCGGCCTTCTGTAGGTGTTTCAATTCTTCGTCTTCATTTTGTTTTTTTTTCTAACTCACTGTAGTCAATTGGCGTCGGACAGGTTATTGTTTCCACTCGTGATAGTGCGTCGGCAACTTGATTGTGTTCACCGGCTACATGTTGAATATATAGGACATATATTCTAGGTATCTCGTACGCCGCGGTGTCTCTGTGTTGTTGTTCGCCGTCAGTGCGTGAATTAATGGTTTGTGATCGGTGTATATGATCAATTCACGTCCTTCGAAAACACGGCGAATTTGTCGTATTGCCATGTATATGGAGAGAAGTTCCCGGTCGTACGTGCTGTATTTTTGTTGAGCTTCACTGAACTTCTTAGAGAAGAATCCTAGCGGTCTCCATTTGTTATAAATTTTTTGTTGTATAACGGCGACGGCACAGGTGTTCGACGCGTCGGTCATCAATACGTATGGCTCGCTGGCAGAGGGGTACGAAAGAAGTACTGCATTTTATATGTCTTGTTTACATTTTTCAAACGCTTGTTTTGCTGTTGTAGACCACTGTATTTTGGTTTTGTCATTCTTCTTGGCGTTGTGGAAGTATTGGTTGAATTTTTTTTGGTGTTCAGCCGCGTGGGGTTTAATCAAACGGTAAAAAATTAACATTCCGACGAAACGACGTAAGTCTTGTACTGTATTTGACAGTGGGAACCTTTTGATGGCTTGATTTTTTTCTTCAGTCGGAACTATACCTTCTGAGCTTATCGTGTAGCCTAGGAAATCCAATTTCGGTTGACCGAAGATACACTTAGTGACATTGATTTGCAGTCCGAAATCGTTGAGTCATCGAAACACTTCTTCAAGCTCTCTTCTGTGCTCTTCTGTATTTTCTGATCCCAGAAGGATATCGTCCACGAATGGGAAAACAGGTAGACCGCGAAGCACATTGTCGACATGTCGCTGAAATGTTTGGCCAGCGTTCCTCAAGCCGAAACACATTTTTTTAAACTCAAAAAGGCCAAGGGGTACCCCCCTTATATATAACGGCTATCTCCTTAATATCTTCTTCTCTAGTTCTAATTTGATAGTAGGCCTTCTGCAGATCAATTTTTGAGAAGATCTTCTTGCCCGGCAGATTGTGGGTAAAGTCGTGCAGGCGTGGTATCGGGTAGCTATTGGGGGTAGTTACGGCGTTGAGTCGACGGTAGTCGCCGCAGGCCCCATATGTGCCGTCCTTCTTCAACACCATGTGTAGTGGACTCGCCCAGGGACTGTTTGATGGTCGACAGATTTCTTGGTCCATCATCGCTTGGAACTCAGCTTTTGCAGCGTTATATTTATGTGGAAGCAGTGGTCTCGCTTTGGCATATATCGGGGGGCCGGTAGTTTCGATATAGTGTTCGACTTCGCCGTGTGACGGTGTGACGAATGATTCAAACTCGGTCTTGTGATATTCGGGTACTTTGACAATAAATCGTGATACGGAAGATTATCATCGATCGTTCGGATTCTTGCTTCTGCTGTTTGTATGATATGTTCACGTGTTGATAAATTTGTGTTTTTGTCTACTAGCCTTTTCCCGCGAAGATCCACCATGAGAGAGTGGTGATGGAGAAAATCAGCGCCTAGTATTGGTCTGCTAACTGTCGCAACTACAAATCGCCACTTGTAGGGTTGTCGCATGCCAATATTCAGTACCTCTGTTCTTTCGCCGTATCTGGGTATCTTTTTTCCGTTGGCAGCGTACAATTAGTTGCTCGGAGTCGTGTTTTTCTTTTTGGTAGCGGGTAGCACCGAAACATTTGCGCCGGTATCGACAAGGTAATTTTGCCCACTGGTTATGTCCTTGATGAATAGGCGGTATGATGATGAGTCGAAGACTTTAGCCACCGCCACGGCTGGCACGGAGTCTCTTCTAGTTTCCCGTCTGCTTCTTATTTTCAAAGCTGCATGGTTTTCTGCAACGATAAGCGGCTTTTCCAAATTTTCTATGAAAGTAGCACACGGTGTTATTTCGACGGTCACGTGATGTCGTACGGGAACGACTTCGGGAATAATGCGCTCGTCTACGATGATGATCTCTGGTACGGTCCATTTTCAGTGCAGCCACCTTCTTGGTCAAGGTTTCGATCATATTGAGGATTGTGCTGTCTACGGAGGCGGGAGAAAGTGACATAGACGGTAGGTTCTGGCACGTACATACGGAAATTACCTCTTTCATTTGCTCCGCCATCTTGTCTGCCATGGCTGCCAATACGTCGAGTTTGGTTTCATCACTCACGACTAATACGGCGCGGGTCGAAGCTGGTAGGTGTCCCAACCATAGCATGCGTAGGGTAGTGTCCGGCATCTTGTTTCGAGCCAAGTCACTCATCCGACGAAGTAATTGTGACGGGCGTTGGTCGCCCAGATCCATCTTGTTCAATAATTTTTGTAACTGTTTACCCTCTGATTCTTCATAAACCGACACGAGCCTTTTCTTCACCGCTTCGTATCTTCCAGTATCCGGGGCGGACATGATGATATCGCTTATTTGTTCCACGTCGACTTTTGTCAGCTGTGCCACCACCAGGCCGAATTTTCCTTCATCTCCGAGGTTTTGGTTGGCGATCATCGTCTCGAATTGAGCAAACCAAAGACGAGGTTAATCTCGCCAAAATTGTGGTATGCGCGCCTTCACGCAAATTTCGTCAATCTGTTCTTGGCTCAGCATTCTTCTTCAAACGCGGGGTCACCACTGTTGAGGATTCGGTCAGTGTCAGGGTGAGATGCTTCTTAATGAAAAATCGGTAGTAGGTAGGTTACGTTTATTGAAAATATTCAGCTTTTGTACAATTACAAAAACAATGTAAAATATAGGGTATGTCAGAAATAATTAAATCATACGATGAGGGAGCGAGAGATATGACTGCTAGCTCTGTCGCCGGCCGCCGCACCGCGGCCATATTGTACTTATGTGTGACTCATGTCTTCGCAACGCAGGACGACGCAGGTGTTGTTGTTGTGAGCTGGCGCGGGCGCGCTCCGCTACACACTATTCAATATATAATAGGTTTGTCATAACCTTGAGACCTGATCAGTGATCATGTTCAAATTCCATTACGTGGCCTTTCTCACAAGTGCAAACACGACTTCAATTCGATATTCCATCATGGAATGCCAGTGCCTATCTTTCAGCTTCATCATCAGAACTTGAAACCTAATCGTGTTCAAAGTTCATTACAAAACTTTTCTAAGAAATCCAAAACAGCTATGATACGATTTTCCATCATGAAGTTCCAGTTCAAATCTTTCGGCTCCATCATCAGATCAGTTCGACAGTACCAAGTTATTGTATTGTCATCAGAACTACATACAGCTGCCAATTTTCATTACGCTACGACCCTTGGAAGATGGTTAAATTAGTTCCCTTAGATTCCATTACATATGTAGTTACATACAGGTCGACCTAATAAAAGTGTGTTAAAAACTGAAATCATTCTGCATCCATTTAGCCCAGAATTGTTTATTAATGGCTTTTTGTGTATATTTCCGAAGGAAAAGGTCAAAAGGAAAAGGTCATAAATCGAAATATTTCACGTTCTATTCTGATGTATAAGCTATGTTACTGCAAAATATAATCAAAGACAAATAAACCAGCCTACGTATGTAATTTTATTATTTAACGTAATATTTACCGTTGACTAGAGTATGGCCGTAGCTACGCACATTTTATTTTAATTTTATTATTTCTGCCCGAGCCCATAGGAATTTCGGACAATGCCTTATTAGTGCAGCTCTAGGGTCGCCGAGGAACATACAATGCCAAATTTCATCCTAAGCTCGGTAGTTTTGACTGTGCATTATCTGTCAGTCAGTCAGTAACGCAAGAACTTAATATATACAGATAGGTAGAGGTTTAAAAGCGGTAAATTGCAGTTCATAAGCGTCACCTTGTGACGTAATTAAATGGAATATGATTTAATATTTCACAAAAGAACTGATCTGATCCGTTACAGTGCACTGTGACAATAATGGTTTTGTTGGAACTGTTCGAACGAGTTTCATCTACCGATGACACTATTCAATACTATAATAACAATTAATGAAAGTAATTGAGCTGGAAATACGCCATATTCCTATAAAAATATCATGTTTTGAAGATGAAATATTATGGAGTGCGGTTCTGAAAAAAGTGCTGGTATTTACTTACTCTAAAGGTAGCCAGTAGCTTAGTTGAGAAACTAGCAGAATGCTATATAGAGGATTTGCTATATAGAGGACAGTTAAAGCCACGGCACACGTCATGGACTTTTCTAAGATAAATGCCTATTAACCCTTAACACCATTCGTGTAGGTCTAGCGGCCCCTAACAGGCATATTATTGTAAGTATTATTTTTATTTTAAACGTTACGCGCTTGTGGCGCAGTGTCTTCTCATCATCGACTGAAAAGTTGCAGGGTGCGGAAAATGGTCCAATTGACATTTGTGGTTTGTGGTTGGTAAGCAAAATTTACTGGTTATTTATTTTTACGTATTGTTTATAATTACATTTATTTTTTTCTTGAGCCAAATTGTGTGGAAAAAATCTCCAATACATTTAAAGTCTATGAAATTGAATTCGATTAAGGTGGAAATAATGAGATTACTTTATACAAAAATAGTGAATATGCCTGCAATATGTTCGCAAATGATCAATAAATAATATATGATTTTGCATGTCATTTCGATTATTCAAAATATTTTTATTTTTATTTTCTTTACCTATATGTCTGAAACGCAAAGGCAGTCGTTTGATTTTTATATTTATTTTTAACTTCTATTTTTACCTGTAAACGTAACTTTAAAAAATGCTAACCATAAAAGTTAATTCTTTACTTAAAAAGTCAGCAAATAGAAATTTTTTTATTAATGTCTATTTAAACTTATTTATTATTGTGGACGTAGCTCCCCCACCAGTATATATGTGTGGCTTGAAATAGCGTGTGTAGCTGAGGGTTAAGTTTTTAGCTATCACTTGCTAAACGATGAAAGAAATAATATCGTGAGGAATCCTGCGTGTTGGGAGTTTTTCATAATATTCTCTCAACTATGGGTAAGATTAAGAAAAAACCAAGCCTAACGATGCTTCGTCTAAAAAGGCTAAACATAAAAAGAGATTTTTTGAGTTAAGCCTTTTAGAGTAAATTGTTTCAGATACTTGTCCTTATAAAATACGGGCAGTATTTTACTTATCCACAAAATTCTTACCCTTCTCATAGTGAGAAGAGGCCCGTGCTCAGCAGTAGGAGAGACAAATGACCGATGACAAATTTCTTTATTTTTTGTAGATGAGTTGGTCTGCAGTAAGATTGCTTGACAGGGTGGGATATTTGTACAGCCATTCGCAGTCCACTGCTGGACCTCTACTAATTTCACAGTGGCACTGTGACTCAAAAGGAAGTTTGATCAACAATATCACATTGGTTAGATCTACTATATCAGAACTGGGTTGGTACAAAGTTTGGTGTCGAGTTTTCCGTGTCTTCTTAAAGATACTATTTGTTTCTTGTACTTATTTTCCTTAGTCCCCTCAGGCACCCACAGAATGAAATCGGGTAGAGATATTATACAGTATTCTTAATGTCACCACACGGACACGGTGGGATATAAATAATTAATACCTAAAACGTCGAGTGGGCCTGACGGCATCCCAGCAGTGGTGCTGAAGACGTGCGCTCCTGAGTTGACCCCCGTATTAACGCACTCATATCGTCTTTCCTATAATGCTAACAGGGTTTCATCTTCGTGGAAGATAGTCCATGTTCACCCTATTCCTGAAAAGGCTGACAGATCGGACCATCAAACTACAGTCCAATAGCGGTAACGTCCTTACTCTCCAAGGTAATGGAGCGAGTCATCAACAACAAACTCCTCCGGTACCTAGAGGATCGCCAGCTGATCAGCGATCGCCAATACAGTTTCCGTCATGGTCGTTCGGCTGGTGATCTTCTAGTGTACCTTACCCACCACTGGGCAGAAGCCTTGGAGAGTGGGGGTGAAGCTCTAGCCGTTACCCTTGACATTGCCAAGGCGTTTGACCGGGTCTGGCACAGGGCACTTCTATCGAAGTTACCATCTTATGGAATCCCCGAGGGACTTTTTAAATGGATTGCCAGCTTTCTGGCTGATTGGAGCATTAAAGTTGTTCCAGACGGCAGCTGCTCCGAAAAAGGCTCGGTGCTCTCCCAACGCTCATCTTGCATATCATTGACTTGTTGTCAATTGAAAACATGCATTGCTATGTAGATACGGGTGATGCGCGGTACCCATCCACCAGAATGTCCTTCGAAGCCAGGTACAGGAAAGACGATTGCAGCTTGTGTCTGAAGTCGAGAACTCTCTAGGGCGCGCCTCCAAATGGGGTGAAAAGAACCTTGTTCAATTTAACCCCACTAAGACACAAGTATGCGCGTTTACTGCGAAGAAGGACTCTTTCGTTATAGCGCCTCGGTTTCAAGGAGTACTCCTGCATATTGCCGAGAATATTGGGATCCTCGGCGTCGAAATATCGAACAAAGTTCAATTTGGGAGTCATTTGGAGGATAAAGCCAAATTGGCAAGCAAGAAGCTGGGAGTGCTGAACCGGGCTAAGCGGTACTTCACACCAAGCCAACGACTTGTGCTTTATAAAGCGCAAGTCGGGCCACATGTGGAGTACTGCTCACATTTCTGGGCCGGAGCGCCAAAATATTAGCTTGATCCACTTGAATCCCCACAGAGATGAGCTGTTTGAATCGTCGATGATCCCGATCTCACGGCTAGACTAGAGTCGCTGGAGCAGCGGAGAGACTTTGGTTCTCTCTGCGTATTTTAACGACTCTTTCACGGCGAGTGCTCCGAAGAATTGTTTAATTTGTTACCAGGGTCACCCTTCTACCAACGTACCACTCGCGAACGCAGTAGAGTTCACTCGCACTACCTGCAAGCGTTCTCATCTAATACGGTGCGCTTCCAGCGATCTTTTCTACCACGTACGTGTAGGCTCTGGAATTAACTACCTGCTGCGGTGTTTCCCGAGCGCTATGACTTGTCCTTCTTCAAACGAGGTTTAAAGAGAGCATTACTTTCACGGTAGGCAGCGGCTTTGCTGTGTATACCCTGACATTAGCGAAGTCCATATGCAGCAGTTACCTTTTACCATCAGATGGGCCGTTCGGTCGTCTGCCACTAGCAGCAATAAAAAAAACCGCTCAAAACTTCGTTTAATTTCCAAATTTCCATTATATGTACTAGAAAAATACTATGATTTAATTCTATCTAACAGAAATTCAATTTCTGTTAGATCTTAAAGTGTCACACATTTTTCTCAGACTCATTTCTTTGCTCTTATTTTACGATTGGATAAAACGAATTGGATATGAACCCGGGACCGCACCGTGTAACTGTGATATTTTTGTAAGACCTGTTTGTAAGATATTCATTTGAACTGTAGTGCTTTGGCATTGCTGTAATAGCAGCGAAAAAGCTGTATTTTGATATGAAATGTTGCATTTCATAAATTAAATTGATATTGCAGTAGCTAAGCCCGTGGTTTTACTTGGGTGCGTTGAAATTGATTCATACATTGTTGTTTCGAATCTGGGTGTGCATTGTGTCCGTTAGTTGTATGTTTGTATTTAGTCCTACTGAGAAAGTTGTCTTTAAAAAAATATAGTCAGCGTCATTGCGATTAAAGCTATCACCACATCAAATGAATGATTTGACGTATTAGACGTTGAATACTTTTAATTTATTTTGCTTTTCATCCGGCAAAGCCTTTTATCTGTCTTTTTTGCTGGCGGTTCTTAAATTCTCACATAATATAATACTAATATACAAGACAATACGCATTTGATTTAGAAATGTAAGAAAATAGTTGTTAAATCGAAGCTTGTCTACAAATGGTTACTTCCTATTGTTTTGGGTTAATATTAACTAGTATTCTCATTTACTAAGTCAACTATGCTATAAATTAATGGATGGAATTGAAACACAACTTCCCTACAATTTGCCTAAAGCGATGGAATCTAATCTAATCTGAATAGAATATAATACAACTTTGCACTCGGGGTTAAATAACCCGTAAACTAGCCCGTTTATGCTTTACTTCACTCAAAGCAAATAAGGAGAGAATTCTGGAGCGACCTGGGGTCAAAATCGACGTGGGGTCAACCTCAGTGATGCAGAGTAATTTGCCGTTGGTTAACTTGAAGTCAAATTAAGTTGTTATTTGTTGCTGTAGAAAAGTTTGATTGCATTCTTTTAAGATGAGACCAATGATACACGCAGTTATTTGCGTAAAGCACAACATATTTGTCTATAATTATATTCTATTTTAGAATCATCATACGCAAAAGTACAAGTAATGAAAGTTTCTTACCTAAAAATCCAGGTATCGCTCCCATCGGCATCACGAACAGGCTGACTAGCAGATCAACTATCGCCAACGACAGATGAAAATAATTGGTAACGTTCTGTAGTCACTTATCTAAACACACAGCTAAACACAAAAGTATATTCCCCACTCCACCTGCCACTATAAATACTATCACAAATAGAAAACTCCAATCGTATCCAACTTTGCTACCCAAAGTATTTTCGGTCACATTTCTAAAGTCATAGTTACATTGAAAAGTTTCCACTACATTAAACATAGACGTGGCATTCGCACCATCAATGTACAACGTCCGGTTGTGTCTCTCACTGAAGCACAGTAGGGAGTCCAAGTCACAGAAGTCTAAACTTGGGATTCGGAGCCATAGATTCTTCAGAGCACTCTCAGCTTGAGAATAGGGCTGCATAGAGTGTCGTTACTACTTGCATACGTGGTACTGCACGAAAAGCAAGTGAATGAGGTACATTTTATATGTCTATGTTTAGTTCGCAAGTATAATTTTATTAAGTGTGAGGCCATCAGTACCGCAGTCGAGTCCTGAGAAAGTTTTGCCACAACCGCTTCCATGGATGAGTCGGCATTGGAATTCTTGTAATGCTGTGTCCAAGAATGTGAAGTTAGTCATATCCATGACCGTGCTAGGTCACATATTGCACCATCTTGCGCCAGATGCTCATCTTAGAATGATCTGAAACAATAAAAATCATATTTAGAGTTGAATCTAGATTTAATTCTGCAATGTGAAGCTTCTGTTTTCATAAAGAATTGGTCTATAAACTGTCAAACACAAAAACCATCGTCAAAATAACACATCTAAGACATTATTTTAGCGTAATTTATCGAAGTGTTTCGTATTTTTACGGGGTTCTCGCAGTTTCACTCTTGAGATTAAACACTCGGTGTAAGGAGAGTGTGAGACTCCCCCGGAATGAGGAGCACACCGACCTACTCACTAAAACCACCACGGTGTTTCTCTAACCAGTCCATTAAATGGCATTACAGGTAAACCTCGGTAGCAAACAGAGGTAGACGGTAACAATAGCTATAATATTCACAAAACACATATGTATGTATATCTGTGTTATTTTACTATTACAAGCTTAGTAAGTATACCAAAACACATGGAAAAGTAATTTTGATAGTTTTATGGTTTGAATTTTTTACCTATGTTTTATTTTCAATTACTCAAATGCAATTTATTTTATATAGAACAAATATTTTAATAGACGTTAGAAATATCGGGTTTGTTCATACTCGTATAAATAGTTCAAGTATTTTACATATAATATTTGCCTACTAAAAGTAGGCAGTGAAAGCCTAGTGGAGATATCAACAGACTGCCATGCAGAGGGTATCGCGTTCGAAACCACGGCGCGCACCAATGACTTTTCGAGTTAACTGCGTATTAAATTGACAATTATCGCTAGCTTGTGCCTCGGAGAGCACGTTAAACCGTCGTTTGACATCCGTTACAGGGAGTCAGTACCCTCAAATAAACTGATACTGGTCTAAACCATGGAATATCGCTATCCCTTTGGGTTGCGGAGGTCAGACGGCAGTCCTGCCGTCCTTACGAAAAGTGCAATAACTCGAGTTTTGCACCGAATTGTGATTAGTACATATTCGGAATCAGCAGAACGAGATCTATATATTTTTTAAGACACATTTTACGTATCTATGACACAGCTGGTTTTAATACTAAGCCTAACTGCAATATCAAGGTCGGTGCTTTATGATTTACTTAACAAGACCGAAATAACTATAGATAGGAATAACTTACTCATGCTATTAAGAAATTTTACTAACTATATCTGCAATAAGTATAGTATATTTATAATTAGCATAGTTCGTCATTTGTAATATTCATTTATTAGTTATAAGTGCAATATGTTTGAGTTATGATACGGATCCTTATTTACGGTATTAAATAATGTACTAATTATTTCTGCAATAAGTAGAGTTACTGCATTTATAATTACCATATTGGGCGGATTTTTTTAAAAGTGTACCTAAGTTAAAATGAAGGTCCTCATTTTTTTTGTATCCAATAATTATGTGTAGTTGAATTCTTATTGTCTATTAACTGCAATATATACCTCATAGGTTGTAACGTAAAAAAGACCTTTGGGGTGTCCACTGTTACGTTATCCCTACTAGGGTGTGATTAAATGAGAAACGTGGTTAAATGTTACAATAAAAATTGATTTAATTGTCTATTAATTTTTATACATCATTTAGCAAGCGTTACCTTAATGAAAAAAATTACTATTTATAGGATATTAAAAAAGGTTTACGCAGGGTCGCGTAATTCGGCGAGGGGTTGGGTTTTTGTTGAGATTCCTGCTGTCGGTGGTCCAGGATAGTTGGTTGACTTAGCTCGTCTCGCAGCCGCCGCAAAAAGGGCCGAATGCAGCCAGCGCTTCAATATTTATAGGAGCTCGCGGTGCGGTGGGGCGGAGGTGCAAGCGGCCGAGAGGTGGTGTCCTCTCGACGTCACAGCGACGTCACACACTCCCCCCATTAGGCCAGAATTTTCCCAGAGGGAAAATTCTGTAGCTGGTAGGCGGCAACTGCATTCGGAGACCCTGAAACAGATGAGTGGTAGTGGTGTCAGTAGGTTAAATACAAGGCAACTACTAAGCCAGAAAGAGGAGAAAAAAAACAAGTATAACCCTCGGCCATTCATACGTCACCAAGCATTGAACGTTCCTATAACCTGACATTCATCACATTCAAAAAGGCCTACACACAATCATACGCATGAACAAGCCAACATTCATTCACGATGTGAGTCGTGTATTATAATGAATGGTGCAAAAATATTACATACAATAAACTTCTGCGACAATCCCTTCTCTTTTTCGTTTCTTTCTATTTTCTAATATAACCTTCTGCTAGTGATTTTGTACGGCGATATATTTCTATATAGTCGGTATTATTTTAAACTTTTACCGCCTACTACGGCGATTATCTTTTAATATTAACTATTATTTTCTTTCTTACTAAGAAAGTTGCATCTTTATTATACCACGTGTACCTAACATAGTTGGACTGGCTGAGAATGAATTTACCTAAGATGCTAGCGTATTATATACTAGGTATCTAGCTAGAATTCCGCGTTCATTTATTAATAAAATGTACACGTGTCACATGCAGGTTGCTCACTAACAATAAAGAACGAATGTAATTATTGTCTATTTGGTATAGAAATACGAATAACATCGTAGAATTATTAGTTGTTCGTTTTGTCAAATGTTTATTATGCTACAATCGTTGCTTTTGGTCTTCGATTTTATCTTCTTGTTACTGCCTATCGGTATGTTATTTGAGAATGCATCTATTTATGCATTTACTATTCATTGTGAACTCAAACATAAAATTCCTGCGTCGCAATTTTTGAATTATATTTTGTTTTGGATTATTTTTGTGTCGCTAGGATTGTTTCCTTTAATGTCTGGTTTCTATTGAAATATATAAAACATATAATGATAAATAAATGATAAAATTAAACCGCTGACAGCTGGATAAATACTTTTTTTTTTTTTTTTTCTTTATTTTTAAAGGACTTTGAGCCATTGTTGACTATGTCAGTCCTATAAACTTATAACTTAATACAGAAAGTATATGTATAATCTTAAAATAACTTGTGTATTACACTCTGCTACACTTAGATATTATTATTACTATTAGTTAACTTATCTATTAGTTTATATAGGACCACAGCTGCTTCCGACGTAGGATTAGACAAAATACTTAGAAATATTCCAACATCATATTCATTTAGTTTAAACTGAGATTTTAATTGAGCTCTCATACTATCTGTCCGTGCACACTCTGTTAGTAAATGATGTACATCTTCAGCAACATGACACGTCAAGCAATTGGGTGAATCCGTTTTCCTAACCAGAAACTTAAATTTATTTAATGGCATGTGACCTGATCTCAATCTACAAGCTATAACAATTAGTCTTCTACATAGTTTTATATTAACAAACCATGGTATCTGAAATGGCTTGCTCTGAACAGCTTTATACCACACCCCTTTGTTAGTGGAAATACTGTTAAATTCTGCCTCCCAGGTGTCCTGCATAAGCCCTTGTACTTTAATAGTATGTCACTACACTCAGAAAAAACAAATGTCTCTGTACCACTCATTACAGCCTCCTTAGCTAGCTTATCTACCTCCTCGTTACCAGTAATACCTATATGAGCTGGAATCCATTGAAGTCTCAAAGTAAAGCCCGCAGAAATCATATTCTGAATCTTTTTTAAAATGGCATAGGCTATCGAAGCACCTCTACCATCAGAGGCACATCGAGCCAGATGCTGCAATCCACTCTTAGAGTCAGTAAATATTACTGACTTTTCAAATCCCTTGGCCTCCACGTATGAAATCGCCTCTGAGACTGCAAATAGTTCCACAAACATAATGGAAAGTTTATTATTATTACCAGTACACAAGCTTTATTTTTATTTTATATTATATATTGGATCATAATACGCTGCACCTATACCGTGCTCAGATTTCGACCCATCTGAAAATATTGGATGCCAACCCTTATATTGATCATTTAAATAATTTAGTACATTAACTTTAATTATATTCGTATCATCATAATGTTTCTTCGACAAGGGCTTGTTTTCTATGTTAAATTGAATGAAATCTACATTAAAATTGGACATCCACGTGTTAAGTGAGTACATGAGAAAAGTGTTATTTGTGATTATATTTGCCTCTGATTTTATTTCGGAATAAACCGATACCAATAACGGTTTAACTTTGTTATTCCAATACCTAGTTCCACACAGTTGTTCAAGTATCTTCAATGCTTGTTGGTAGCGCCATCTACCTTCCTATATATAACTAATCGCATCAACATGAATCGTTCCACGCTTGTCTAGTGCGAGCGATATCATATTTCCGTCCCTCTCTTTCCCTCTCCCTGGAAGAGGCACTGCCTTGCGCCTGATTTCGTCGACGCGATCGTGAACGCGAGTGACAGTCTCGAGCATTCCGCTCGCTAAGAACGCCGTCTCGATACCGCTCCGCGCCGCGCCGCTGTAGGTGATTTGCCGCTTCCACCAAGGAAAACCCGCTCGTGAGTGCTAGTGTAAACAAGCAGCTGCATCGCGAAACCACCAGGAGGACAAGAAACGAAGAAGGCTGAATAAGGTAGGTGCCTTCCATCCTTGAAGTATCCTATGCCCACTCAATCACCTCCTTCCGCAACCATCTCCTCTCCCCTTATTCCTTTCTAGGCGACCCAGAACTCGCCCTAATACAGTCCATTTCCTTTTCCAAGTCGCCTAGAACCCTACCCCACGGTTTTGGTGTAAAGCCGAGCCATTTTTTTGATCCATACGAGTCGGATTCATTTACGTTTTATACGTTATACCGCTATACTTAGGCAGTTATAGCACCTAGCTATACTCCTAATATATTCATATAACCGTCACATGGTTATTTCCGCCCGCATTAGTAGGTAAACTTTTATGTAGTTACCTACTTATTAAATTATTATTTCTGCAACTATCATAGTTGTCTTATAAATCTCATATTTCAATCAACTTTTATTTCCTCAGCTCTAAAGTGTTGCCTAATTAGCCTACTTAGGTAAAATAATAGATACATTAGATATTCTTATTTTGTTTCGGTCTCATTAGCTTATACTTACGTAAGCATGTCACAACAAAAGAAGTCACGCGTGTCGGAAGACAAAGAGATGACAATCTTAGAAGCGAAACGCAATATTTTATTTGAGCGCATTCAAAACATCTATGAAAGATCAAAAACCGCATCTATGTCTGACAGTAATAACGAAGCATTTCTCAGTTATTGTATAACAGTAGATAGTATTCGAACAGATTTTCAAAAGTTGTTAGACGATTATAACGCAAGATTACTTTCTATCAATCCTGATGAAAAACCGAACTATCAGGCGTATACCTCATTCGAAGATCTTTATTGTATTATTAAGCGTATACAATCGCAATTGGAGGGTAAATGTTCAGCAGAGCCCGTTGCCCGCAAACCGAGATTACCGCCAATCGAGATTATGTCGTTTGACGGAGATATACGAAATTGGCCGTTATTCTATGCGAGTTTTAAGTCTACAGTGCACGATAATGGTTCTCTGACGGATGCTGACAGGTTGTACTATTTAATAGGTAAACTGTCACCGAAGGCCCAGTCCGTATTTGCAGGTGTCACACCCAGTGCTGAGAATTATCAGGTCATATTTCAGTCACTACTTGACAGATATCAAGACACGCGCGTCCTAGCGTCTACTTACTTTGACCAAGCTTTAAATCTCAAACTGTCCGGCAACGCGTCTGTCTCGAATTTCCAGCTGTTTATTGATAACTTCGTAACCGCGGTTAATTCTCTTAGGAATTTAAAATTAGAAGATCTTTCCGACTTTATGTTGTTTCAACTCGCTTTAAAAAAGTTTGACACTGAGACAATTCGCGCATTCGAGATGACGGAACGCAATAATAAAATACCTACACTAGATAGTTTTATTTCGTTCATCAAAGATCAGTGTCGAATATTTCATAATACGCAGTCTGGTTCACCTGGCCCGTCTAACACTAACAACAACAAACAAAGGTTGAATAAATCGCGAAATAGTAATAATAACTCAGTCCCTAATCCACAATCTTACGTAACATGTTCGGAATCTAATAGTAATGATTCACAGAAGTGTCTGTGCAGTGATGTAGTGCACGACCATTACTATAAGTGTCCTACCTTCAATGATTTAAATCCAATTGCTCGTTTTAAATGCGCAAAAGATAACAAAGCTTGCATTAATTGCTTAAGCATAAAACATAAAACGAGTAATTGTTCCAGTAGAACGAGATGTCGCACGTGTAAACAAAAACATCATACACTATTACATTTGGATAAAAATAACCGGTTGTCAAGCCAAGCCGCTAACCTTGACACACTCGCGCCGCAGGTGCAGCAGACCACGGTAGCTGCGCCTTCCGCGTCTGAGGGCGAAGTATCGTTGTGTATGACATCCATTGCGCGGGCGACGCGCACGCGAGGACGGCACTCGCGCATCTATAATGATCCGCGCAGGGCCAAAACGCAGTGTACGGCGTCTAACACGGTACTGTTGGCGACAGCGCAAGTTATCGTATACGATGTTAATGGGTCGCCGCACATGATACGTTGTCTGCTAGATAGCGCATCTCAGACCAATCTAATAACATCGGAATGCTTCAAACGCCTCGGATTATGGAATAATTTTAAAAATACTAACTCAACCGTCAAAGGGATAGGCGGATCAGAAAGGCATTGCAGGGGTTCCGTAGATGTTAAAATACATTCGCGTTTTGATAGGAACATTAATTTTAACATTTCTTCGCTTATCGTGGAGCGTATCACGGACGCATTGCCGAACGCTAATGTAGACGTAGCATCACTCACTCATCTCGAATCGTTGCCGCTAGCCGACGCGGAGTTTGCGAATCCGGCAGGCATTGATCTTTTGATCGGAGCTTCAATATTTCCGCACTTGCTACTAACTAAAATAGTACGTAGTGAGCGATATGATTTACCGCCCGCTATTGAGACGGTACTTGGGTATGTGATTATGGGTACCGTACCTACGTTACATACTTCTCATTGTATTACGTCTTGTTGTTGTTCTGCTCTTCAAGAGATCAAGGTAGATGCTAAAACTGTGTGTAAGATAAAGCACTAATTAGCTATGCTATGCTGCGCTATGCTGCTCCATGCTGCGCTTTGCTGCGCCATGCTGCGCTATGCTGCGCCATGCTGCGCCATGCTGCGCTATGCTGCGCCATGCTGCGCCATGCTGCGCTATGCTGCGCCATGCATCGCCATGCTTCGCCATGCTGCGCCATGCTGCGCTTTGCTGCGCCATGCTGCGCTATGCTGCGCCATGCTGCGCTATGCTGCGCCAAGCTGCGCCATGCTGCGCTATGCTGCGCCATGCTGCGCTATGCTGCGCCATGCTGCGCTATGCAGCGCCATGCTGCGCTATGCTGCGCCATGCTGCGCTATGCAGCGCCATGCTGCGCTATGCTGCGCTATGCTGCGCTATGCTGCGCTATGCTACGCTATGCTACGCTATGCTACGCTATGCTATGCTACGCTATGCTGCGCTATGCTGCGCCATGCTGCGCTATGCAGCGCCATGCTGCGCTATGCTGCGCCATGCTGCGCTATGCTGCGCCATGCTGCGCTATGCAGCGCCATGCTGCGCTATGCTGCGCCATGCTGCGCTATGCTGCGCCATGCTGCGCTATGCTACGCTATGCTAAGCTACGCTATGCTGCGCTATGCTGCGCTATGCTGCGCCATGCTGCGCCATGCTGCGATATGCTGCGCCATGCTGCGCTATGCTGCGCCAAGCTGCGCCATGCAGCGCTATGCTGCGCCATGCTGCGCTATGCTGCGCTATGCTGCGCCATGCTGCGCTATGCTGCGCTATGCTGCGCTATGCTGCGCTATGCTACGCTATGCTAAGCTATGCTAAGCTACGCTACGCTACACTATACTATACTACACTTCCGCTTTGTACATGGATGACATTACCTGTAGTGTCATATCCGCTCCGCTAGCAATTTCGCTTTGTGAAGAGCTTATTCAGCTTTTCAAGCGAGGCCAGTCTGATCTTGTCAAATGGACAAGCAACTCTAAGGAGGTTCTCGCACGCGTACCAGATTCTCATAAAGCTTCTCCAGACATTGAGTTTGAGAAGTCTGTACCGCATAAGGTTCTCGGTTTACGCTGGGACAAATCCTGCGATAGTTTTCGGTTTGACGTCTCACCACCAGATGATAAGTGCACCAAACGCACTATGCTATCCACAGTAGCTCGACTATGGGACATAATTGGGTTTTGTGGCTCCCACAATTTTGTACGCCAAGCTCTTGATCAAAGAGCTTTGGCTATCAAAGTGTGAGTGGGATGAAACACCCCCTGACCATATTGTCGCCGCTTGGGGCCAGTTTTGTATTGAGCTTACCGCGCTCAATCATATTACTATTCCGCGTCATCTTGGGTTGGTAGATGGATGTACCGTCAACTTAATAGGTTTCGCTGACGCCAGCGAGCGTGCTTACGGCGGAGTCGTATATCTGCAAGTCCGCATTGGTTCTAACTACTCGGTGCAGTTAGTTTGTGCCAAGTGTAAGGTCTCGCCTGTTAAAACCATTACGGTTGCGAGACTGGAGTTGTGCGCGGCCCTTCTGCTGTCTCAGTTGCTCCGCAAGGTTCAAGACACAGTTTTCCCCACTACCCCATTAATAAAATACACGCATTTTCCGACTCCAAAGTAGTGCTCGCTTGGATTCATTCTTCAACTCACCGCTGGCAGACTTTTGTCGCCAACCAGTAAATTGATTGAACTTGTTCCCGCTACTTGTTTCAATCACGTCGCGGGTTATCATACTCGTCTTCAGGAAGAACTCTCCATAGATCATATTGACTGGAAGTTTATTCCACCAGCATAACCACATTTCGGTGGATGTTGGGCAAGCATGGTCAAAGTAATTAAAACGCATCTCTTCAAGGTTATAGGTCAACAGATCCTCTCTTACGAAGAGATTTTAACTGTCCTTGCACAAGTCGAGGCACTGATCAACTCGCGTCCGCTTCCAACTCAGTGAGATCTAGCCTGAAGTTGGACCTACCTCTTAGTTTAAGTATTTAGTTAGTAGTTTCCGCTATTATTGCGTTTGTAGTTTTCGCTAAAGTCAATTTAGATTAATTTTATTGTCATATCGCTGTCTTAGCCTATTGAGGGGTTATGCGGTAGTACACCCAACATAGCTAAGTTCAATTCTATTTTTTTTAAAGGCAACCCTTTAGGGCCGGGGGGATATGGTAGCGCCATCTACCTTCCTATATATAACTAATCGCATCAACATGAATCGTTCCACGCTTGTCTAGTGCGAGCGATATCATATTTCCGTCCCTCTCTTTCCCTCTCCCTGGAAGAGGCACTGCCTTGCGCCTGATTTCGTCGACGCGATCGTGAACGCGAGTGACAGTCTCGAGCATTCCGCTCGCTAAAAACGCCGTCTCGATACCGCTCCGCGCCGCGCCGCTGTAGGTGATTTACCGCTTCCACCAAGGAAACCCGCTCGTGAGTGCTAGTGTAAACAAGCAGCTGCATCGCGAAACCACCAGGAGGACAAGAAACGAAGAAGGCTGAATAAGGTAGGTGCCTTCCATCCTTGAAGTATCCTATGCCCACTCAATCACCTCCTTCCGCAACCATCTCCTCTCCCCTTATTCCTTTCTAGGCGACCCAGAACTCGCCCTAATACAGTCCATTTCCTTTTCCAAGTCGCCTAGAACCCTACCTTGGTTTCGGCACCACGCCATACCACTTGTGTTAATAAATGATTAGCAGAAGATAACAATTTTAAGCCATATTTTGTAGCTAAATATCTGCGTCTTATGTATAAAGGTGGCACAGCTAACTCTGATTCCATCACGTGTATTGGTGTCGTTCTAATATACCCACCAATTACACGCAATGCAATGTTTTGGATTCTGTCTAATTTTACTAAATGTGTCTTAGCTGCATTGCCGTAAAGATAGCTACCAAAATCTATTCTACTGCGAACTAGAGATAAATAAAGCCTTCTTATGTGTTTTGGATGAATTCCCCATGATGTTCCTGACACAATTTTAAGCAAATTTACTAACTTTAAACATCTCTCTCTGATTTCATTAATATTTTTGCCCCATAATAAAGATCTATCTAACCAAATTCCCAAATACCTAATACTTTCTACCTGCTCTAATATGACATTACTGGCTGTGATATTGATTTGATCCCTCCTTCTACCCCTACTAAATAAACAGCATTTAGTTTTAGTAGCTGAAAGTTCTAACCCAATATTATTAATATGCTGGTTAAATATCGAAAGGGAAACTTGAATATCATTGATACATTTGTTTACATTTTTATGTTGAGTATAAATAACAAAATCGTCTGCATATTGTAACACACTGGCCTGTTCGAAACTACTGCATATATTAGAGGTAATTATATTAAATAAAAGCGGAGACATTGGGTCACCTTGAGCTATCCCTTTATTTGTCCATCTAATATACTTACAGGAACTATCTTCATGTTTAATATTTAAATATCTCTTATTTAGGAAAGACCAAATGTAACTACATATCTTAGAACCTACATTTAGATTATCAAGAGTACGCACTAATTGTGTTACACATACATTATTGTAGGCACTCTCGATATCTACAAAACATGCCAATGTAGGATAGTTCTTTGAAAATCCTGTCTGTATATCTGACACTAATCGAGCCACACAGTCAAGACACGACAGTCCTTTCCTAACGCCAGTTGTATTCTTTGAAAGCAGTTTATTGTGCTCTGTATACCATTCAAGCCTTTTAGTTATTATAGTATGGAATACTTTGCATACGCAGGACATTAATGAAATAGGTTTCAACTTCGGTAAATTCGTGTTATGGTTGTTTAGCTTAGGGATAGGCAAAATCTGTATATGTCTCCATTGTTCTGGCGCTATAGAGAATTGAAGAACAGCATTATAAATATTAAGAAGAAATTGTTTGCCACCTGATGGTAATTGATATAGCATGGAATATGTGATTCTATCCTCTCCTGGTGCAGTATCTCTTTTTCTTAAGGAATTGTTCAATTCCACTACTGATATTTCTTGCTCCAAATAGTTATTATCTGAATAAAAAATAGGCGCAGATTGTTCTACAAAATCGGGTGTTAGTGAGTGCAATAAATCCCTTGACATCTCTGTTGAGGGGTGTGCATGATTACTGCGAATACCTTTAACCCAACGCATTTTATGCCACATATCAGAAGCGCTAGTCGTTTCATCAATTTCACTACAAAAGGATGTCCAGCTATTAAATTTGGCCCTTCGTATAAGCCGACGAGACTCTGTTATTTGCTTTTTCAGTTTATCGTAATTATTAGGCGTTGGGTTACGGCGAAAGTTCTTCAATGCCAAACGGCGTTTGGCCACGGCTTGGGATAATAAGGGATTCCAATAAGGCTTTGGCGTGAAAGAGGATCTAGCGTTCACCGGTACTTTAGTCATAGGGATGCTTCTATCCGTAGCTTCGTTCACTATATCTATGAATTGATTATAATAACTTTGTATGTTATTGTTATTACAACTGTCAATTACGTTAACCGAACTTAACTCGTGTGTTACAATATTGCGATATTTTTTCCAGTCGGCTAACTTAAAATTACGGTGACTAATTACTTTCTGAATATCTAGGAACTTTAAAGAGAATTTAATGAATAAATGGTCGCTGCCGATGTTTTCTCTCGTCACATTCCACTCAAAATAAATGACAATGTCGGAGCTAACAAACGTTACATCTGGGGAAGAACTCTGCATCAACCCATTAACCAACTTAAGTCTAGTCGGCTCTCCATTGTTAATAGGAATTAAACTGTGTTCTAAGGAAGCATCTAATAATTGATATCCACGAGTGTCATTTTTGTATGACCAATTGGTCATATGACCGTTAAAATCGCCAGCTACTATAGACCTACTATTGAAATGGCAGAATAAACTTTCCCAGTCATGTTGTGTTGTGTGAACTGAAGATGTACAATATACAGAGGCAACATAATCTACATATTTGCAATTTAACAGTCTTACACAAATAATTTCAATACCTGTATTAGTTAAATTAACTGAATGTATATGTGACTTTATAGATTTGTGTACTAATATCGCTACACCACCGTATCCATCTAACCTATCGTTTCTATATATATTATAATTGCTTATACTAAACGTAACTTCAGGGTCTAACCAGGATTCGCTTACTAGACATACTGATATTTTTTCCTGACTTAATAATGACTCAAACATCTGTTTCTTAGGTACTAAACTTTGTGAATTCCACTGCCCAAAATTTATAACAACACTATCTAAACTATTATTAGCCATTGAAAATGGTTTTGATAATTTTAGATATAAATTCTCCATCTCTTACAGTCTTAACAATACAATTAACTATCTCGTCAAATAACAATTTCCATACTTCACCAATCTTCTCATCTAAATTTTTATCTGTATAAAAAATTTCCTTCATTTTGCGGCATATTCTCCTGAATGTATTTTTGATTCTATTACATTGACTTGGCTGACTTTCCTCTTCTGATAGTGTATCCGCACGTGAATCACTCTCACTCATATCTACTTCAGATTCACGGTCACTCTTATTTAGTTCTTTCTTCTTATGTTGTTTCTTTTTCCTTTTTTTGTTCTTCTTCTTTAACTTCTGGTTGCAGACTTCATTATCTGATAATTCAACCTCCTCCTGGATTATATTTTGCTCAGTACGTAATGTGTTTGATAGTAATATGTCTCGATAACTTGTTGACTGAGAGTTTAAATTAGGTTGTCTTGTTATTGATTCAGTTTCAATAATGGAATCTTTATATTCCTGAACTGTCATTAAGGCTTTTCTATAGGAACATTTTTCCTTGCTCATAATGTCACAGATAGCTTTTTTTTATGAAAAACTGGACAACTTTTATCTAAAGCCATATGCGATCCTCCACAGTTGATACATCTATATACTGTAGTTTCGCAATTAATATGATTTTTGCCACATTTTGGGCAAAAAATCTTTTTCGCTGGACAATACCTTTTTGCATGGCCATATTTCCAGCACCCTGAGCATTGTGAGACCGGGAATGTATAGGGTTCAACTTTAAAACGGCAGCCAAATCCATATATATAAGTAGGTAAAACAGAACCTCTAAAACCAATGCGAATCGCCTCACTCTCCACCCATTTACCCTCATAATTTAATCTTTTGAGACGTAATAAGGATATAATGTCAAACTCACAACTTAAAGATTCTTCTAGCTCCTTTACATCAATTTCCAAATCCATTTGCTTGACTACTCCATAACATAGGTTCAATTCAGACGACAACTGGCATTTTAGTCCCAAATTGTGTATTTCTTTGCAATTTACTAGGAGATCAGCATTTGCTTGAGAATCAAATGAAATTAAAACTTTGAAACGGCTTTTATATTTGATTCTTTGTATATTAGTAACTTTGTGTTCTTTCAAAATCTTTGCTAAGGCAATTTGTTTGGGTAGCGGTTCATTAGAGGTGACACAAACTTCATATTTGTTAGTTTCCGCTTTTTCATCATGATTTTGCATATTTTCACCCCTAGAAAAACTACGAATCAATCTTTTAGCTCTTCTGTTTATAGTTATAAAGCCTTCATCATCCTCATAGCCTTCACACCCGTCACTTTCATTCCTTATTCTCTTGCTTCGTTGCATCTCAACTTCTTCCATATTAACCAACTCCTTATCTTGCTGTATCTCTTCTGATTCATTATCACTACAGTCACTTTTAGGCAAACTCGATATTAAACTCATATTACTTTTTTCACTCATTATTAACAAATGTGGGTACTTGTAAATAACAACGTAACATTGCGATACGCGGACCGGTTCGACTAACGCGTGCGCTTGACTCAACGACCCGCGCGCAACTGGATAAATACTTAATTGTCAATATGTAACTTGTTTTCTTTTTACTAAATGCTATGCATCTGGTTTTACTAGACCAGTTTAAGTAGTGGTTATATTGTGTTCTTGTGTTAACGCAAATGTTATTATATCTAACTGAAATTATCAAACTTAATTGAATTGAAACTAACTTTAACTAAAGTGGGTATTTGCACATAAATTGAATCGATAACTTCTTTTCTTGAATAAATAAGTGCCTATTTACATATGAATCAAATAAATAATATTTATACCTCATTAAATAACTAAAGTGGCTGTTTACACACAAATTAATAAATAATTTCAATACTTAAATAACTAATGTGGGTACTTATACATAAATCAATAATTTATATACTTTAATAACTAAAGCGAATTAATTGATGTACAAGTTTATGAATACCCTTTCGTATATTACAATCAACTATTTTAAACCTAAAAGCTGAATAAAATAACTGAATCTTATTCTATTACAGCATAAATAAGTTTATAAACGATTGGGTATAGTGTCATTTACAACAATGTAAGACGCATAGGTATGCGAAGTTATAATTACCTACATAATTATTTGTGAAGGCCAACAATGGTTCTTTTGTTTCCGAGTCGAAGCTCACAAGATAATGCATTGTGTTGTGTTAATGATTTATGTAAACATGCTAACATAAAATAAATAAATATTTCAGTTATAAATTGTAATAAAGTTTATTAAATGTAATATTGTTACAAAGAATCTGTTATTTATCTAACTATCAGTTCTGGTTTGCCAAACAAAAACCTCTTGGTGATTTCAATATAAAAGATCGTGAATTAACTCACTACAAAGTTTAAGAATGTAATGATTAATGCTCATCACTAATGAACTAATCACTAAAATAACTTAACACTTCGTTACATATAATATAAAAATCTTTAACTCCTAATTACAGCTAAATCATGTACCCATATATCTTGTTACTTATAGCTTTGGTAATGACTGATCGAAATATAATAAAATATTTTTTTCCCTTATGGCTCAGTGGCTGAAAGGTTGTTGTCGGATCGGTCTGTGGTTCGATTCTCGATTGTGTTTTTTTTGTGTTTTTAACTATGGTAGTGTGTACTATGTCGTCGACAGTCTCCTTCGACGATGTACTATACATTACATCTTGCCGCGAATATTTTTTTTTGTGTTTTTGGCTATGGTTGTGTATACTATGTCATCGATTGTCTCCTGCGGTGATGTACTATACATTGCAACCTATTCCGAATTGTGTATTTGCCGTTGTCGATTTTGTATCATAATCAGAAACCAGTTATTTGTCCGCGAGAATGCAATGCGGCCGGCGCCAAGCGCGCAGTGATGACTCACGTGTTCACTGGTTCAAACCTTCATTGTTATTCCATTTTAAATGAATACAAATTGTCCTTGCAATATTGCATCTACCTTGTTAATGAGCAATTTGTTTGTGATACTGCCAACTAATCGTATGATTGTTAGTATCGTAATATAGTAAGATCGTAATATTGGTTTACGACTTATACTCTTTCAATTAAATTCACTTATCGAATATGGGTGGTCAGGTGGTGCCTACCAACATAGACTGGGTGACTATTTGCTATAAAACTCACGTATAATACCTCTTCGCGCGTCGTGTATTATAATGAATGCGACTCGCATCGTGAATGAATGTTGGCTTGTTCATGCGTATGATTGTGTGTAGGCCTTTTTGAATGTGATGAATGTCAGGTTATAGGAACGTTCAATGCTTGGTGACGTATGAATGGCCGAGGGTTATACTTGTTTTTTTTCTCCTCTTTCTGGCTTAGTAGTTGCCTTGTATTTAACCTACTGACACCACTACCACTCATCTGTTTCAGGGTCTCCGAATGCAGTTGCCGCCTACCAGCCACAGAATTTTCCCTCTGGGAAAATTCTGGCCTAATGGGGGGAGTGTGTGACGTCGCTGTGACGTCAAGAGGACACCACCTCTCGGCCGCTTGCACCTCCGCCCCACCGCACCGCAAGCTCCTATAAATATTGAAGCGCTGGCTGCATTCGGCCCTTTTTCTGGCGGCTGCGAGACGAGCTAAGTCAACCAACTATCCTGGACCACCGACAGCAGGAATCTCAACAAAAACCCAACCCCTCGCCGAACCACGCGACCTTGTGTAATTTTTTTTAATATCATATAAATAGTAATTTTTTTCATTAAGGTAACGCTTGATATATGATGTCTAAAATTAATTGGCAATTAAATCAATTTTTATTGTAACATTTAACCACGTTTCTCATTTAAACACACCCTAGTAGGGATAACGTAACAGTGGACACCAGAAAGGTCCTTTTTACGTTACAGTGGCGGATAATAACGGGACGTCTATCATTGGTCATTGATATTTAACGGTTTTTGCACTTGTAACACGATCTTGTTATATCATTCGATTTATCGATTTCTGCTTGACCAATTTTAATACTTTTATAGACTGGAAACGAGCAAGAATGAACGAAAATTAATTAAACAAAATACGTATGCCATTGAACTTTGCGACGACGCCATATTGGCCATTTTGATATTGAAATAAGCGTGCACGAGAAAAGAAAAAATGTTTGTAATGAGAAAACATTGAGTAATCTTATAAGTATTATATACAGAACTACTGAAAAATAAGTGTAGATTTCAAATTAAGTAATAGTTTATCGAAAAGTGATAAATATTACGTTCCCAAAGAATGGCGGCCGTTATTTTTCGTCGCGTAAACAAAAACGTTTTATGGTGAAATTATGATTCTAAAGTAAAATGAGTTGAGTTATCTTTGCACATTGTATATTTTTTTAACGTAATAAAGTGTTCGTTTGGTGATTATGTGTGGATATTCGATAAATTGTGATAAAGTTTACAAGTTATACCAATGAAATTTCTCAAAATCAAAATATATTACATCGCTGCGAGAACAGGTCAGTTTTATTTACATATTGAAAGATATAACTAGTTAGATAAACTTGTTACGAAGCCAGGAAGGTATAATTCATGCCATATTATTATATTTTTGTAGACGAATTTTTCGTTTTTCTGCAAGTCTACGTAAAAATTAAAAAGTATTTGAAATGACGTTGCATTTCGTGCGTTGGGCAAAGTGGGCCTTGCGCAGGATAGGGGTTAATTGAACTTTAAGAAAATGTACAGAATATTTACATAGCTACTACAAATTATTCAAAATATGTAATTGAAATTCTGTTAAAGGATTTTGGGTTCCACTGAATAACGATTTAGTATCTTACACAGTAAGTTAAATAAAATGGGTATAATGGAAATCATACTTTTATTAAATCAGGTAGGTATTATTTAAGTAAAATAATCAACATTTCGTTCGGAAGATAAATTTTACAATTTAATAATTATATGTTTATATCCCCTGACTAACTTGTTGATTAATCAGTAGTGTATTTTTCTTTATAGCAATTCAAATCGTCATTGATTACTATTTTGTTATATAATTTTAAAGTAAAACAAATATTTTGTCTTTATAACAATATTAAAATATCAAAAACTGAATACAAAAGTTATAATAAACCCTTTATTTTGAATTATTCTAAGAGGGACAGTTACTCATTGGAACGTTGAAATTTTCAGTGGAAACGTAAAGGCTCTGGTTACAATGATGGATTTTTTGCCAACTTTGATTGTTTTACCAACTCGATAGAAAAAAAAAAAGTCAAACATGTGCAAACACGACACCAAATCGCAAATTTAAACGTGTGCTGTTAAGTGATTATGTAATGAATTTATTTCAAATGAAATGGAAACATCATATTTTACAACTTAGTTATTCTTTATTTTCTCCATTAAGAAAAACATTATTTTTTTGTACGTAGTTTTATCACTTACTGCAATCCTGCCTTAAGTGGACTGAAAAAACGCACACACATACATTAACCTATATTTGGTTCTAAAATGAAATATATAATAAAGATTTTGTTTTAGTTGAAACTTGATGTGTTATTGAGAAAAAAAGAATCTTACTATATTCATTGTCTGACGATGTTTCAAGCAAAACAAAAACAATTATAAGCACAACAAAAACAAATGAATATCCAAATTCAATTCAGAACAGTTGCTAGTTTTAATGATTTTGTGTCCATTTTTCAGAACAGTTGCTAGTTTTAATGATTTTGTGTCTATTTTAATAAAGCAATAAAATATTAAGTGATCTGACGGAACACTTTTTGTCGTGAATACAGCTTTAGCGTTCCACTGACTAACAATTTTCTCCACTGAGTAACATTTTCGACAAAATTAGTCAGTGGAATGCAACGAAAGTCCGACAGAAAATATGTTTGTATTTTTATTTCCATGATTTGCCGTTATATCAAGGAAATAATGCAACAATTTATTAAAATATTAACTAATAGTCCGTAAATTAAGTAGGAAATGAGTAAAAAAATTGTTCAATTATCTTAAAAAGTGCCACTAGTCACTGGATATATTTTATGCACACACTGTACGCATCCTCAATGTAGCGGTTGTGCACGATGATAGAAAATTTGTTGTCAAGATAACAGCAGTGAATCAGACAGCTTTGTTATGGTGCCAGCGAAAAAAATATATTTATAATTTAGTAATATTTTTTAAAACCACCTAAATTCGCGTTACTTACGGGAAAGTTCCACCGGGTGAAAGGACCATGGGCTAAAATGTATGAAGCCTGGGCTCACCCACCAACAGAGATGAGACCACTTTGAATATACTTGTAAAGCACTTAATATAAAGATATAAACTCATTTTTGCGAAGTATCCATGGGGTTATTCTGCTATAAATATTTTTCGCCTACCATAAATAAACTATAATCCTGCAAAGTAATGCTGTAATGCCATTGTATTTTTTGCTGTTTCACATCTTTAACTAGTTTTAATTATATGTGCAAAGAATACATAGAAATAAAACAGCTGCCAACAGTTAAAAATATTTTTATTAACATTTCAATCAATATTAATAATAATATCGTTTAGGTGACCTGCCGGTGGGTTAAATTGTATGTGCCGAGAGGATACACAAAAACACACAGATAACATACATACTTACATGCATAGACTCACGCCTGTTTCCCGGAGGGGTAGGCAGAGACTACGGGACGCCATTTGCAACGATCCTGACATATCTCTCTTGCTTCATTCACTCCCATCAGATTCCTCATGCATGTTCTTCGGTTCAGGGTACTTCTAACCTGTCCTGTTTTTAGGACACACAGATGACACCGTGAGAATCACGAGTCGACTGACTGAGAGCAGACGGGCGCCCGAACAGGCGTCCGAGAGGTGTTAGAGGGAAGGAGAGTGTTGTAAATCACACGGGCGCAAGCGAATCTATTAATTATCGTTATTTTTAACAATGGCGTAGGAAGGGAGAGGGGGCGGCTGGGGCGGTCCGCCCCGGACGGACCCTTTTTGGGGTGCCACCCCAACTCGACTTTAAGAACAATGTTCAAACATAAAAAAAAACATAGGCACTAGCTCAGCACTACGATTAGGGGGCAGTTAGCCCGTAATAGTTAGGTATCGACTAAAAAAAGTAAAAGGTCGACCGCCAACTTCCACCCCGGGTGCCACTCAAGCTAGCTACGCCACTGATTTTAAAGTATGAATATATTGTTACTATAACAGTTTTATGTCTAACAATTGTATCTTTCTACAAAACCTATTTAAGTGCATATCTTTTTTCTGCAATGGAATTGAAGGTGGTGCTGTAACAATTTTAGTACGAACAAAATCCTTTACAATGGCATATGCCATAACTCTGTTGGACACTGAGCCCAAATTGACGCATGGTCCTTTGCAGACTTTGATTTAAAAAATAATTTAGAATCAATTTGTTATTAACGAATTGTTGTATCTAGGTTTATCAGAAATATGTTATTTAAGCTGTCTAATAATGTAATTACATCAATCTACATACTGATAATTAAACTGTTATTCTACTTTTTAGGTTACGATTTGACTTGTTACGATTTGAGTTGATTATTATTATTATTATTATTACTACTCATTAGTCATTTAATTTCACTAAAAAGTTTAAAAAAAACAAGAAACAATAAAAAAAAGAAACAGAAATTCTACCAAACATATGCTCAATCAAGACACGTTAAAAAAACTTTGTTTATTGCAATGAAGTAAATAAAAAACATTAAACTTAAGGGACATCATGAAAAACTGAGGTACACTTTTAAAAAAATCCGCCCTATTCCGTTACTTGTGATTCTCATTTACTAGTTATAAGTACAATAATCTCGAGTTATTGCGGTTATCTTAATATGCATTAATAATTATGGCAAGGATACTAAAATAGATTTAATAAGTAGATATATATTGCATTTATTTCTAGGAAGATAAAATGAATACAGTATACCTACGCGATATCAATTGCAATAAATTCACAATTTATTGCGATTATAACAAGCACCAGGAGGTAAGGGGGTACGAGGGGAGTAAAACATTTCGTGCAAAAAATAAAACAACCTTGAAAAAACTTTATCACTATATATTCAGTCAAAAAATTATCGGGAATGGATTATTTGTTTATGGTTTCAAACTAATTCTTTGTTTTTTTTTGTTCTTGTTAGATTGGCACAACTGTTTTCTATTTTGGTGCGGAGTTTGAGTTGCATCTGTTAATTATATTAAATACAGTGCTGTTTTTAGTTATATCATATCTAGTGTGTTTGCGAATTTCATAACCGCTTGGATGAATGCGCCGTTATCTTACAATTGCCGCCCGGTGCACCCCGATAGCTTATAATCGTCGCCGCCGCGCGATAACATAAACAACTTTTTGTCGACTCGTATATAAAACGAATCTGCTCTGAAGTGATTTTTTTCTTAAATCTAATGATTTACTCTTTCAAGTGTTAGCAAGTGTTTGTTGATATTTGGTTTCTAATTTATTATACTTAGTGTCAAACATTGACGAGCGTTGAAAACACGTTTACATTAACTTTGAACGGGTTTATATTAAAAAGTAAATCGGTGACATATGTATTTTATGACTTTTATCGACGTAATGGTTATATCTGCATGCGATCAATTTAAAAAATCACCACTTTTTAATAATAAAAATAATTTTATCAATGTTCAATTGGCGCGAAATTTTTGCCGACGGCGGGACCGCACGGGAACAATTGACGTTTTGTGTAATGGTTTATTTAATCTAAGTAAACCATTACATTACGGTTGCAAAGTTTTTTAACAAGGAAATGTATTGAAGTAAGAAGCTATACAAAGAACAAGGCAAGTCACCGTAGAGTGAACAGGTACAAAACTAAAAAGACCGCAATTGCTCACTCTAAAAAGTTGCATACATTATTATAGCAAAACCCAAGTGACACAAGTCACTTGGGTTCACTCACCGGATATTGAATCAAAGTGACAAAAGTCACTGAGGTTCATTCAAGCGGATAATGGACAAAAACATCGAAAAAAAAATTGTCTTAAATTTTGCATTACCAATGTAATGTCGTGTTCGAAGTCAATAAAATATTACAGAAGGCTTACGGTGAATGGTCTTTATTAAAAACTCGTGCTTATGAGTGGTACAAAGCGTTCAAAAGCGGTCAAGGTGTGATTGAAGATTTGCCTCGCTCTGGTAGGCTATCAACGTCTGCAACTGAAGTTAACATCGCAAAAGTGAAGGAAACAGTGACTGAAAATCCTCATTCAACTTTGAGAGAAATAGACACCGAATTTTCTGTATCTCACGAGTCGATCCGTATTATTTTAATTAATCATTTGGGTATGAAACATATTGCAGCTCGGCTAGTCCGAAAAGAAATGGCTATTCTCGAAAAACCCAATTGCATGAGTGTCGCTGAGGACATGCTAGAACGAGTCAATTCCGACCTAACATTCATGAAACGTATTGTTGCTGGTGACGAGACGTGGGTTTACGAGTTTGACATGCTAGTCAACAAACTTCGGAGTGGCGCCTTCCAACTGAACCGAAACCGGAAAAACCACGTCAAAGTCTTTTCTTTGACCATCGCGGTGTTGTGCACTTGGAATTCTTGCCGGAAGGTCAAACGGTAGATGAGGAATATTATTTGAGCGTTATGCGGCGTTTAAGATAGAAAATTCGAGTAAAAAGGCCATTTTTGTGAAAAGAAAATTCTTGGATTTTGCACCACGATAATTCGCCTTCGCACAAGACAATCATTCTGAACGAATTTTTGACGAAACACTCAACAATTAGCATCGAGCACCCACCACATTCTCCAGATATGGCACCAGCCAATTTCTTTCTTTTTCCTAAACTCGAATTACCACTTTGTGGCACCCGTGTTCAATCGGTAGAAGACACAAAGGAGAATTCGCGGCGAGAACTGAACTCAATTCCGGAAACAGTGTTTCAAAAAGTTTTGATGATTGGATTATTCATTGGCGTAAGTGTATCATTTCTGAAGGAGCATACTTTGAAGGTGATAAAATAAATTTGGACGAATAACAGACAGTTTGTGTATTATTGATCTTATCCCGGTACTTCCTTGACAGAGTAGTAACCGTTGAACTTTAAATGCTGGATAAAAGACCAGAATTATTAAGTAAGATAGCGAAGTGATTCCCATTGTAGGTGTACTTTTTAGTTTGAGATAAAAAGATTTAATTTTTTTTGTATTCATAAAATTATAACCGATTTTACATTATTTTAAAAACACATCTAAATGCAGATATGATGAGTAGAATTGGCTTTAACGAAAACAGTTTCATACTAAATGGGTGAGAGGAAAAATAATGTTTTGCAAACTTCTGTTTATTCATAGGTATTTGACATAAAAGTGTAACATCTCCGTTTCTTTAATAGTAACAAGTTAAAAATTGCATTTTAAATGTGTCTCTTACTAATGAAAACCGCAATAAATAAGAAACTTAATTAAAATGGAGTAACTTAATTATATAAATTAAATAAAAATAGGAATTGCTACTCATAAATGCATCATGTTGGTTTCCTAACCATTAGTGCAATAAGTAGGTTACTTATTGCGGTTATTACTAGTAAACATTCTTTCTACATAGTAATAATACTTAACATTATTTTATTTATTGGTTTTATATCGGGAATAAATGCGGGAACAAACATTAAGTATCACATAATATACTCTACATTGTTATACATCATGTAATAAAAGTTTCAATCCGATACCTTATATAGTGATGGAGATACAAACAAAACAAAAACAAAATCTTTACCCGCGTTTTTCTCGAAATCAGGTTTGACCTAGTTATTGTACTTTTCGTAAGGACGGCAGAGTCACCCTGTGGAAAAGTTGATATTCTATCATATCTGGTTAGACTAGGTAGCGGACCTCGGGCTCCAAGGCGTGAAAGTCTTGGATGCAACCGGGATATCGCTAGGGAGATGACGATGGTGATGATTTGCCCACTAAAAGTATAATCTTGACAAACGAAATGTGGCATTATACAAATATGTGTAAAGTGGGGGAATAACCTCACACTAAAATTATTTTATTTACTCCGGTATTGCACAACGATATTCTGTGTTGTGTAATAATATATTTGAAAGATATATTATCTCAAATCACACTGACGTTCGGCAAAGTGATCTGAAAAAATTATCCCATACTGTCGATCATACATCAGCACTGTCGATTAAATTGAAAGATATTTTATGGATGGTAATCTTTCTTCTGAAATATAAAGCGCTTCTTAAAATCACACTCATGAAAATTTAAAACAACCAAACTGGTAACTATAAGGTTTATCGCTCTCCCAAAATTTCGCGAAGATGTTAAAACAATCTAAGAGACACTCAATATTCAAAGCGAACACAAACATACTAAAGAAATATTTTAATACGTTCAAAACAATGGTCGTTTCCACTCGTTTTCTTTCGCCATCTACAAACGCACGGCTCTTCAAACACATGAAGTTTTCATACAAGTAAAACACATTTGCGAAGCCGCTTCAAAGGCACAAAAGCACTTACCTCCGCATATTAACGTAGGAGTATAGGAGTATCAAAATGTGAACAAGATGTTCGACTTTACGCGTCTATCCAGATGTTGCGCTTTTTTTTCTGAATAGACACTTTGATGTTTTCTTTTTCAGCGCTTTCTTGAAGCTTTTGCTTTATTTGTTTTGTGATAGGGGGCGTTGAACCATGTTTTGGCAGTAGATAAGCGCTCGTATTTATAACCAAACTGAAACCAAAAAGTTTGATATTCGAATCAAGTACCTATTAGATAAAATATTCTGCCATTTCGAAAATTTACAGTCGCAACACGGGTCTTTCAAAATGTTTCTATCAATATAGATGGCGTAGTGGCTCCTACATTAGACGTTCAAATTGAATTTAGATCAAAATCTTTATCGCCACAATGTTTAAGCTTGATATTTTGTACTTATACATATGTACCGGCAAATCACCTATTTGTTTTACTATTATTCATACCTTTAACTATGAATTGTCTTTGTAGCAAATACCTATCCAACTTAAAGTTACAATGCCGCACAAAAATGCACAAATACGTGGTAAACTTACAAGACCCCTTCCGTTTGCGATGTTTAGCATTTTTGCTTATTTACAACCAATTTTGATAAAGTTAAGTGGGTCTCACAAATATTTACGTTCAGTGCAGATATCCGTGCTACATGTTTCCTGTTATTTAAGTATAACACACTGATTGTGAGTCCACAAGGTTCTATACTAAACAGTTTGATCATCAAGATAAAGAAACAGTTTAAGTTTGGGCAATATCTGTGCTTGTTTGCTTTATAAGTTAAAACTGTACTTATCAAAAGAGTTCAGTCCTACTAGTTTTTTAAATAACGTAAACGGTAAGGATTTCATTACAAATAAGTATTTAACGATTTAATCATTTTAACATTATATTTACAACGGGGTGGCAGTATCTAATACCGATTATGACTGTTTATATTTTAGAAAGGTAATAGAGGACCTGTGAGTGATTTCAGATTCTAAATTGTTCCTTGTAAGTTAGTACGCCTCACCAATCGAATATAGCTGATCAGTGTCAGAAGCTTAAAACTAACTTCATGAAATAAAACTAATAAATGTATTCTGCCGATAGTGATTGATCGATATATACAGAACTAGCTATAAAATTACTTTTACAGCTCTCCTCAAAAAATACTAAAAATATACATAATAAAACGAGACATAAAAGTCAGGGACTAGACTTTTTTGTTGTATTGTCTCGTTTTCAATTGCTTGAAGACTGTCGAACCGATTAGAAACAAACGTCCTTTTATTATTTTACGCAACTATTTGTATAAAATCAATTTTAAACAATTTTAAACTATATATAAAAATCTATTTTTATCCGCCTTCCTTTCTCATAAAAGCATCATTGACCTTATGGTAATATTACCCGTCCTTGGCTCCAGCAAAGGATAAACATGGCTATAGGGTCAGCTTTCAGTGTAAACAGATACTTATCATCAACCGGATTGCTTTCTTGGTGTGGGTAGTAAGATTCGGATTGCTCGATATTGAGTATTAATATAGAGACAGATCTGGTTTCGTTGAATCTGTTTGGGGATTGAATGCAATGTGCTTCAAGGCCTCAAAGAAGCTAGGATCTGCATCTAATTTTATACGATGTTTGAATACCATTTTTATAAAAAAAAACTTTTTTTTTTTCTTTTTATTCTCAATTGTGCTATTTCTTTATATTTTGTGTATTATTTTGGTGTAGGATTTATTCTTGTATCTTGTTTAACAAATCTGTGGAAGCTTGTCATTAGCAATGTGTGTATACATTGAATGTGTAAATACTATTGTAAATATTAGTCTGTAAGCTTTCTTAATATAAAATAAATAAAAAAATAATAGTTTAGCATGATTTGAGTTTGGAGGTTTCATCGTTTCATAGCCTTAAAGAGGAACCCTTTTGGGATCTCTTTGTGGTTCAACTATATTGTCATCAAACTCGCAATCATAAAAAGTAATGAATTTGACACGTCGGGCTTCGTGACGATAAAATTACTTTTTAGTCTTGTTTTCTATTAAAACATGTTTTATAGTCTTTTAAACAATTCTAAATTTTACTTTTATTATTTTTTTTGCAAATTTTCTCTCCAATTCGACGTTTTAAAATGACTGAAAATCGAGTTCAAGATTCCATTACATATATACTAACAAAAGCATATTAAAAATAAAATTGCTGACAAGTCGAGTACGTAGGCATATATGTTGATACACATTATCAGCATACACGTATTATATCATATGTCAGGTTCGGTCATTTATAAACTGTGTCACGTACATAAATAATATTTCAAAATGTTGGTCAGCTTAAAATGGAAACATATTTGCTTTTAAAAATATTTTGGTTGTACCTATCCATGCGGATATGAATGAAAACAGAGTGTGTATAATTTCAAGTTAATTACAATTTATCATCTTAGGGAGATCCCCCGAAAAATGGGAACGCTTCACAATTTTTTTGTAGATTTTTTTAAAGAGGTAGTTATAGTATGCTTTTATAAGGTATTTTATAGTATAGTGCGTCTCACAAACTCATACATACCTACCTAACACCTGTTCAATACTTACCTACTATTTTTAAACTTTTAATGTAACAACTAGTGTATTTTTTTCTCTCCTCTTTTTTCTTTCTGTCTTCCAGGTTTAAATAGATTTTGGTTGGTAAAATACTAAGTATTTCTTAGGACTCTTCCTACCCTCATTGCCACTATTGTGTCACCTATGTAGCAAAATCAGCTGCAGTAGAAGTCACTGACTTTTGACACTCATATTGTTGTTAACCTAAATGGAGCATGTAAAAAGGCAACCAGATAAAAAAAAAAATTGTTATTTCCGTAATAATAATTGGTTAATTACATTTCACCTGTCATATTTTTGGTTTAGTTTAATATTAATTCCTTTTTGATAATTAGAATTATTTTATAAACGCTCAAATGATTTATGGGCTATACGTCAGCGCGCACCTCACTTCACTAACTACCCACTCTTTTTGATTATTATGAAAAGGGACGAGTCCAAGTGAAAGGCGCGATGCCACAGTCACCAGTCAGTCTTATAACAACTCTCGGACGTAACGGACGTTACTAAGTAGCTAGCAAGAATTATTGTAACAGTTTGTACTTTTGCAAAAGTATTGCTTTATAAAAGTGTACCTGTAATAATTGAAATAAACGAGGAGTGGTGTATACTGGACTTGGTGTTTTTCTTCAAACACCCGGACACAAAACAACAAGCGTGCATACACAAAGATTTGTCCTAGATAGAAACTGAACCAACAACCTCAGTCATAGCCATCAATGACAGGCACTAGTCACTAGACTATAAACCTAACCCATTCCTAAGCTTTAACACTCCAGTGAACTTGCACTCGGTATGTAATTATGCCACAAATATTGACGCGACGCAGCCTTGCTAATGCGGATGACATGGGAAGTGACGTGGAAATGACTGACGGCTTATGGAATAGTTAATATATTATGCGAGCTAACTAGACGACACTTCGGAGGGCCTAGACAAAGTACCATCCGATTAGCGATATCGCTATTTGCTTCGCTGCAAAATTTTATGCAACTGGCACCTTAGAAATGTCACGTAGGAGACGAAAAGCAGATAACTCAAACGATAGCGATATAAGAAATAGGGAACGAATTACTTTAATAGTATAATTATATCGTTGTGAGAATGACAGTAATTGTTCAGGTCCTCAGATCATTTCAAATATACTATCGATTTCTTGCTTACTGTTCCTAATTGCCAAAAAACCGCATGTATTTTAATATATTTTAAAATGATTGTGTAAGTAGCAGCAACCAGTAAAATAACAAATATAACGAAATTATATATTATATCCCTCCCTTTCGGGGACACAGGCGTGAGTCTATAAATATATATATATATTTATTTTTTATTTATTTTTTTATTTATTTAAACCTTTATATACAGAGCGTATACAGGCGGACTTAATGCCGTGGGCATTATCTCCCAGTCTACCTTTGACTGGTGCAGAGAGAAAAGAAGTAGGTGGTATATAAATGAGGAGAACATTATTTGAACTTACATAAATAAATATAGATTATAATAAATATATAACATACATACATAGATATCAATAAAGATATATAAACATAATTTCAATTAATACTTATTATTGCTACATACTAGTACATCTATATATAATATATCATACATACATATATATTTATATATATCTACATACATAGGTACTATAAGCCAAAATGAAATATAAATGAATTATGATACACTTGCTGCTTCAGCCAATAAGAGTTCTTTAACTTTGAACTTGAAGGAGCACTTGGTCCTGGCCATCCTGATCTCAAGAGGAAGGGCGTTCCAGAGAAGGATTGATTGAACAGAAAAAGAAGAGTGTAGAAAATTAGAGCTGTGAGTTGGAACCATGAGGAGAAGGTTATTAGAAGAGCGAAGGTTACGAGCATGATTAGATGATAAATACTGGAAGAGGGGCGTTAAATACTCAGGGGGAGTAGGAGACGTAAGAATGGTATAAAGAGTTGTGAGAGCACGCAAACTACGGCGTTGACGAATGGGGAGCCATTTCAATTGAGAACGATAAGTGGACACATGGTCATACTTGCGAAGATTGAAAATGAATCGAATGCAGTTATTCAGAAGGCGGTCAAGTTTGTTTAGGAGATCTGCATTCAGGTCAAAGTAACATACATCACCATAGTCGATCAGAGGGAAAATCAAAGTTTGCACAAGCATTGTTTTAGTCTCGGGCGGGAGAAAGTTTTTTAGGCGGTAGAGAGCGCGTAGAGTACCGGTGACTTTCTGACTCACATGGTTTACTTGGGTTTGCCAATTTAGCGTGCTATCTATATGCAGTCCAAGATTTTTGACTGATGTGTGCAGATTGACGGTAGTACCACTAAATGTAATAGCTGGTAAAGATGTGAAGTCCAGCCTCTTTAAAATCCTTTGACTACCTAAAACAATAGTTTGAGTCTTACTAGGATTGACAGCTAAGCCAAACTTGTCTGACCAAGTTAGTATAGCTGCCAAATCGCTATTTATCTTATCTATGGCTTCTGCTACGCATTCCACATTTACGTGTGAATAGATCTGCAAGTCGTCGGCATACAAATGGTAAGCACACTGAAGATTTTGAGTCAGGAGATTTATAAAAATAGAAAACAACAAGGGAGAAATAATGCCGCCTTGAGGAACGCCAGATGTAGTGTCCGACCACCCCGACGATGAATCATCGAGGCGGACAGACTGCTGACGCCCTCGAAGATAAGTTGAGAACCAATCCAAAGCTACAGGCGAGACCCTAAGATGAGTGAGGATAGATAAAAGGATATCGTGACTGACGGTATTGAAGGCGTTTGAAAAGTCAATCAACACCAGCACGGTGATTTTGGTGCTTTCCATGGCCTCTCGAATATCGCCAGTCACTTTAAGGAGGGCGGATGTAGTGCTATGGCCTGGCCTGAAGCCAGACTGTAAAGGGCTTAACAATCGGTTATTGTGAACAAACCGAGCCAATTGTTTGTGAACACAGGCCTCTAGCACTTTGGATAGAAAAGGTAGGATGGAAATTGGACGGAAGTGGTTAGGAACAGTAGGGTTTTGGATTTTGGGCAAGGGAATTATGTAGGCTTTACGCCATAAGGAAGGGAAGGTACCGGAAGCAAGAGAAAAGTTAATGATGTGGGATATCGCAGGTAGGATGTGATCCAAGATTGTTGTTAGCATGCGACGGCTGATATTGTCACATCCCACAGCATTAGATGTTATGGAGAGGATTGACTTTTTGATCTCGCCTGAAGACTCTGGAGAAAACTGAAATGATTCAATATTGGGTTGAGGCAACCCCGCTAAGTAACTGAGCGTGAGACTCATGATCTGGTGATCCAGCGAAATGGTAGAGGTGAAATGTCGGTTGATATCATCCAGATCAAGAGTCCCACAATTGTCGACGTGCTGCTGTTTGCCAATGCCTAGTGTTCTAAGGAACCTCCAAGTATTAGCAGGTGATGAAAAATTTATGTTATCGAGAATATGTCGGCGTTTGGCGTTACGCACCATCTGATTACACCGATTTCTTGCAGATCTAAATAGCTCCCAGTTCTCATCACAACGGTCCTTTTTATATCGCCTAAAAGCTCGGTCTCTACGACGCATTGCCATTCGTACACCCGTCGTAATCCAAGGCGTGGGAGGACGTTTAAGCTTCACCCGTCTCACTGGGGCATGAACATCATATAAATCAGAGATTGTGTTGTTAAATATGGTTACCTTTTCGTCCACCGTGGAGGCAGACATCATGCTACTCCAGTTTAACTCGGCAGCATCCTTATTCAGCTTCTTAACATCCATTCGAGTAAAACAACGCATGCGCAGAACTTTGGGTGGGGATTTAGGAGGTTTCAGGCGGTAGGAGAGGAAAATTAGGTCATGGCGGGAAAATCCAGGTGCGGAAAGTTGGCCATGGGATGTGACTTTGGAAGGATCAGAGGTTAGTATTAGGTCAAGCCAGGTATCCTCGCCGTTGCTGTTGTGGTGAGTAGCTTGCATAGGTGGCACTTGGAGGCTTGCTGACTGGACGATGTCAAGTAACCTACAGGAACGACTGGATTGACGGGAAAGGAGATCGGTATTAAAGTCGCCCATGATGATGAGATGAGTATACTCGGACCCTAAAGATTGCAGAATCGACTCGAGACTGGAGAAATAGTCAACACTGGGAGGACAATACACAACGCCAAGAACAGCTTTCGCACCCTTGACGTTTACCTCCAGAAATAAGAACTCCGCAGGTGAAGAAGTGGCAGTAGATGAAGTAAGAATTATATGGACAAATGTGTCCACACCAAATTCCAGTAGAAAGGAAGTTGTAGGAAAAATCCGTTTCCTGGCTGCGCTTCGGTGATCTTTTCGGAGAAACCGAAGGTTTTGTCTGTGCAATTATGGATGAAGTTGTCATAACAAATAACTACCGCAAGTATATCCTGAGGGACGGTACGGTTGACATATGTCGGGCGTGTCACCAGCCCGGGGAATCTCTCAGGCATATTGTGCCGGTTGTTCGAGTCATGCCAATGGTCAATATTTGCATAGACATAACCAAGTGGCTAGGATTTTCCATCAGCAAATAGCCCTTAAATATAAACTCATTGGTTCTGAGGTACCGTACTACAGATAATTGTGCCCGACCCAGTTCTCGAAAATGGTCGTGCATTGTTGTACTGGGATCGGTCTATCATTACAGACAGGACTATTGTAGCCAATAAGCCTGATATTGTAGTGATAGATCGAGCAGAGCGTCTCGCAATGATTGTTGATATCACCATACCACATGACGGTAATCTCGTGAAGGCGGAAAATGATAAAAAGATTAAATATTTAGATCTAGCTCACGAGATTGTCGACATGTGGGATGTAGATTCAGCAATCATTTTTCCGATTGTCATTTCAGTTAATGGATTGATTGCCAAGAGCCTCGACCAACATCTAAAGAGGCTCGCACTGGGCAGCTGGATCAAGGCGTTGATTCAGAAGGCAGTTCTTCTCGATACGCATTGTGAGGAAGTTCCTTTCTCTGAAGCCCTAACCACCGGTGGCTTGGTCCCTGTACCCGACACCGGTGGGTTTCCGTGGTCCCGTTTTATATAGTTAAATTTATTGATTTATACTAAGGTTTAATTATGTAAAATTCGATTATGTGAATACTGATTAATAAAGAGATAATAATAATAATAATAGTGGCAACCCCAGCTAGACAGCTGTAGCTGTAGAGACACCGGGTCTATAATTTTGTTGTTTATATTTTTGAAATTTTATAATTTATCAAAGTTAATATTATAAATCAATCCGAATTACAGGAAAATCAAATAAAATAAGTATCTAAATAAAATATGTCTATATACACCACAAGCAAATCTTTAAGAAAAAATAAATACGATGACATTAAAACTGTCAAAAGAAATAACAACATATACAAATAAATAACGGAAAATATTGACGAGAAATGCCACCAAACAATTTCGAGCACAAACAACAACCCCGGGCTCGTCGCTGAGCTGCGCCTCGACCGTCGAGGCCCGCGCCATCATCGCCAGCGGCTGCAGTTGCGTCGAGCTCAAGCGACGAGTACTTTTCGCCGCCGTCGTCGCCGTCACCTGTGCGTCGGAGAGGCAGAGGCCGGCTGCCAGCCTGCCTGGGACCACGAGACCCACCGGTCTCAAACAGGGTCTTCGCTGCTGGTGGTAATGTGCAGCGCATGCGATGGACAGAATCCATCAACGAAAACGTCATGCGCGCATATTTTGGGGCTACAGAGGGGAGGGGTGGGGGCTAAACTCACTGCGTATCGCAGTCGCATGCTCCTTCTGTTTCAGGCTTTGGAACCAGGTATCAACGTTACGGCTCAACGATTGTCGGATCAGGTGCGAATTATCCAGCGTAGTAATAACCTGGATAACGTCGTACTTGATAGGCTACGTTGTAATAGTTTGTTGTCGTTTCAGCGCTAAGCAAAACCACAACGGGCTCAGACTGTCCACCCCCCCGCTCAATTTTAACAAGTTTGCCATTTCCCTGGATCCGTCGGCATCCTGGATAGCCAAGAACCGTTTTCCATTGCCCCATACATGACCTTAAGAAGATGCTTAGAGTTGTATTTATTTTATACAACTCCAACACCCTCAAAAGCCATGTATGTGGCACAGAATCATACGCTTTCTTGTAGTCTATCCAACATGCCGCCAGATCCTTTCGGTTACGACGAACTTGTTGGCTAATGGTCATATCAATAAGGAGGAGCTCCTTAGTACCACGAGCCCCCTTCTTACATCCATTCTGAATGTGCGACATAATGGAATTTAACTCTATGTGTTTTAATATTTTAGCCCTCAGAATAGACGTAAGAAGATTATAGACCGATGGCAAACATGTAATCGGCCTGTAATCACCGGGCTCTGTGGTACTACCTGTCTTATGGAGCAAGTGGGTTACTCCAGTTGTCATGAAATCTGGGATCGATCCAGATTCTATGGCTGATTGAAATTGGGATGCTAAACGGTCATGTGAACTACGTAGCCATTTCAGCCAGTAATTGTCATTGGATAACGACCGGACTGCACTAGTGACATCTTCGCTTGAAATGACTACGTTATCCATCTCTGGAATATGTTCACATGTCCGTTCAACATCCCGAATCCAACCACCCTCAGTGTGACCAATAGGTGCCGACCATATGCTACGCCAAAACCGGTTTGTGGCGTCTGCATCCGGCAGTTGCCCATTAGCCACATCTTGGTCTGGTCGGTCCCAGTTTCTATAAACCCACTTTTGGTCCCTTTGAAATGTATGATTCAACATAAACTGGTCCACTCGTTTTTTATATCTGCGTTTCCGATTTGCCCATGCATAGACTTTCTGCTTTAGGTAGTCAATGCGCTCTGTGATCCGAGATGTATATTCATGAGGACTGATGCCAGTCCCCAAGATGGCTTGGCGCACAAAGCGCTTGACCCTGGGACGTGTATTCCCAGATCTAAAGCAGATTAGCTTATCGATAAGTGCCCTTGTCTCAGCAATACGCCGCTCAATTCTGCACTGCCACGCCGGGACAGCAGATCTTTGTCGCATGACATGCCGCTACGGCGGCGCAGTACAGAATTGACTGCGTATCACCCAGATTTTCACTATTTTCTAGAAAACTAGTTAAAAGCAAATCAAGGGCACCTACCAGCGCCATATTTCGTCTATGCATAGGCAACCGGGGCAGGCGCGGCCTAATTGTTGGTGACATGTACCGATATTGCTCAACACATCATCATTGTACTGAATACTTACGATACAAACCATATCATCCACCTCCACATCGGCATTATTACCCGTCCGCGGTGTATCTGTGTTGACGGGAGCACTAGCGGGTTGGACGTGAACGGCTTGGCTCATAGGTAAGTATTCTGAGCGTAGCCTATCAAGTACGACGTAATCCAGCTTATTACTACGCTGGATAATTCGCACCTAATCCGACTATCGTTCAACCGTAACGTTGATATCTGGTTCCAAAGCCTGCAACAGAAGGAGCATGCGACTGCGATACGCAGTGAGTTTAGCCCCCCACCCCCTCTGTAGCCCCAAAATACGCGCGCATGACGTTTTCGTTGATGAATTCTGTCCATCGCATGCGCTGCACATTACCACCAGCAGCGAGGACCCTGTTTGAGACCGGTGGGTCTCGTGGTCCCAGGCAGGCTGGCGGCCGGCCTCTGCCTCTCCGACGCACATATATCCGAATGAATATGTTTTGTAAACGTTCATTTGTTTAAGATGTAAAACAAATGAACGTCTACAAAACAAATGAACGCCTACAAAACAAATGAACGTCTTCAAAACAAATGACTACCAGAAAGTTATCAGCTATCGATAGTGATTGCAAAAAACAGGTGTATGCGATTTTCAATTGTAGTAATAAATATTCGATTGTAGTGTGGAGGTCGTGGCTTTTTAAACGTCAAATCTCTACACAACCGCGAAGTATGCAACCTCAGAGAATATTTTCTCAACGCGAACGTGGATATGCATCGGGACTTTGTCGCAGTGGACGCCGGATTAACCCCGCTCAGTTTATCGAAGGACAACTGGCGCAGACCTGTAGGGCTTAGCACTGACGATCGCAAGCTTGTTTGGCAGAGTAAGGAGCTTCATGGCAGGTTCTACCGGGCTCTACATGGGCCGGAAGTAGACTTATTAGCCTCGGTGAACTGGCTAAACTTCGGTGACTTCTTTGGGGAAACCGAAGGGTTTGTCTGTGCAATTGCTGACGAAGTGATCAAGACGAATAACTACTGGAAATATATCCTGAAGGATGGCACTACTGATATTTGCCGTGCGTGTCACCAGCCTGGTAAATCCCTCAGGCATATAATTTCCAGTTGTTCTCGTCTTGCTAAGTAAAGTAGCCAGGGTCATTCACCAGCAACTTGCTCTGAAATACAGGCTTGTAGATGGTGCCGTGCCGTACTACAGGTATGTGGCGGAGCCTGTCCTGGGTAATGGTCATATCAAGTTGTACTGGGATCCATCTATCATCACAGACAGGACTGTTGCTGCTAACAAACCTGATATTGTGTTGAAAGATCGATCAGAGCGCCGCGCAATAATTGTTGATGTTGCCATCCCTCATGATGGCAATCCCGTGAAGGCTGAGAAAGACAAGCAGATAAAATATCTGGACTTGGCTCACGAGATTGTTGACATGTGGGATGTTGATTCAGCAATTATTGTGCCGATAATCGTTACAGTGAACGGTTTAATACCCAAAAGCCTCGCCCAACATCTTAGGAGGCTCGCGTTGGAACCTTGGGTCAGGGGCCTGATACAGAAGGCAGTACTGCTGGCCACGGCACGCATATTGAGGAGGTTCCTTTCTCTTAAGCCCTAACCACCAGTAGCTTGGAGCCTGTTCCCGATACTGGTGGGTTGCCATAGCATAGTTTTATATTTTTAAATGTATTGTTTTATATATAATATATTTAAAAATGTATTAATATGATATGAGAGAAATATGAAATAAAGGTGATAATAATAATTATTTATTTATTTATCAAGTAACATTGACTCAATCAGGTTAGTAACAATTTTTACTTACAATCTATGTTAGTAGTTCACATAATTATTTATTTATTTACACGGTAACAGACGTAGACAGCTTAATATGGCTTAATACAGTGATTGACATATTCACAGTCTAGTCTGTTAGCAATACATTTTAGTATGTTATTGGGACTGGCCCGCACGCAGCGCACCAGAGACGCGCATCTTTTGCGCATTGTCGCAAAGAAGCAATCCGTTCAGCAAACATCCCTGACGCACTGCAGAAATGGAGCAGCCCCATTAACACCCGAAACGCGTTATTGAATTGGACACGAATAGCGCTGTAAGATTTTTGAGTATATTTTAATATAAAATTATGATCTAAATACTCTACTTATCAACAACAATATGATTTTTTTTAATTATCTTCTGGTCAAATAGTTGTGGTAAATCTCCGGCAACAAGGGTTCGATTCCGTTCGCCCATGTATCTGTAGCCAAATAAAATATTCTCAATATATGGATATCAAAAGAGGTCCTAATTTATTACCTTGTCATGCTTACCTGTCAACCGTATACATTAATCACAATAGTAGGTACCTAATTATTCCTTTAGAACGTGGGACTTAATAAGTTAAATACCATATATGCATTGAATAAAATATATGCATTGAAAATAAATGCTCGTTACTTAAGTAAAAATATCGGCGGCCATGGTTAATTTTTATTTGCAGACAATAGATTGCTTGTATAGTCTGCCAGGCCGAATTTCAACTACGGAGCCCGTTCTCATCATTTGTATATTAATATGCAGAACCAGTTTGTGCACAAATAAGTGCAATATCTTGAATCTTCAATAGTATGACACTGACTCTTTGGTCCCTGGCTACTGTTGGGCAATTCTTAACAGAATGCATTATGAAAATTAGCTAGACCCAGGCATTGCACCCACAACCTAACCCGAAAAGTGACAATTCACTTAACAAGATTACTGAAGTTAGATAACGCTAAGTTAAGTAGTTTTTTTATTTAATCATTACCAACTAACACTATTAGTATACACCATATGTATAAGTTATTGGATATTATTGTAGTATATTTAAAAGAGAAATAAAAATAATTTATTGCGACAGTTAACCATTTATAATAATTTATGCGCGTTTTAACGTTTGAAATAAGACCACTCCTTATTTTCACATCCTTTCGCAGTGCGTCAAAATGCTTTATATTCATATGATATACTAATTGTGGTCCGCGGTTACAGCCGCATTATTTTCTGTATCTACAATTTCTACATCTTTTAGGGATGTACTCAAATACTTCCCTAGTTGAATCGTTTACATTGTAGGGTTATGAGAAGATGAAGATGATATTGTGGTGTGTGAAGAAAGAGTCCATACCACAGTAAAATATGTTTTGCAATAGTATAGTCTCTCTCCTTCTTCAAACACCATAAGATCATATTCTATGTAACCCCACAATCTATTTTGATAATTCTATAGCATTTTGTAAATGCCGATTCGAATTCAGACAAATCCAAATAATACATACTGACGTATTTTTAAACTGACTGTAGCATAAACATTACCCGGGACAAAAAAAAACATAGACAGACAAATAATTTAAAGAGTTGTTTATGGTTTGATAGATATCGCATTAATAATTAGCTATATAAGAACTTTAGGAATCAAAGTGGCTTTAAATCACAGACACATCCTTCAACCTTACTTATATGTACCTATAATATCATAATTCATCACTCATATTTCATGAGAGTTCACAATTTTAGGGTTCCGTACCTCACAAGGTAAAAAACGAACCCTTATAAGATCACTTTCTTGTCCGTCTGTCTGTCTGTCTGTCCGTGTGTCACCACCGATTTTCTCAGGAACGGGTGGACCTAGCAAATTGAAATTTATACCAGATACTGAGGTCTATAGTTCCTATTAGGTGTATAAAAATCAGGGTCCTGAGTGAACTCGATAAAAAGATATGATGTATGTAGATATGTCAAAATTAGATTTTTGCGAAAACTTGTAAGTCCCAAAATTAACCTTAATTTTCAACTTTTTTTAATTTTCGGAATTTTTCCTTTACTTGTGCTGTAAGACCTTGGTTTTAACCAAAATTGACAATTCTAGGTCAACCGTAAGTACCCTATAGGTTTTGGGTCGAAAACCTATATGGTGGTTCCCGTTGAACTAGAATCACGAAATTTGGCCAAAAGCAGGGTCTTACAGCACAAATAAAGGAAAAAATACAAAAAATAAAAAGTGGAAAATTTAAGGGTGTCCCCATACATACATAGTAGACTCCATTTAAGATAGTCCTCTATGTTGTATGGGCGCTCATACAGATTTAGAGGACTAGCGTAATTAGCACCAACCTCAAAAAAAGGTAAAATGCGTACGGAACCCTCAGTGCGCGGGTCAGACTCGCACTTGCCCGATTTTTTTAATTATTCGCAGAAGCTTTTATGATGGCGTGTTTCCTACGTGCATTTCTCGTTGACAGTTTGAAGCGTACCATGTTCGTAATAAGCAATGCACGGAACTACTTAAAGTTATGTGAAGGTCACTCCCTTATTGAAGTTGAAGGGAGATATGCACATAATTATGTACTTAGCTGGTCTGCGCCCGCGGCCCCGAATGTGAATTATACATTTAAAACTTTCTCAGGGATCACACTATCTATCGGTTTTACATTACAATATCCAAAGATATATGCATTGTAGGGGTCTCAATAGATGTGTTGTGTGAGAGATAAAAGACGAAATATACACTGGCGAGCAAAAAAATCGACTCACTTCATACTTTCGCACTCAAAGTGTTCTAATTTTAAAATTAAGACCTAAATCTTAATTTAGGTCTTAAATTCTTTAAGTTCTAGATGTTAGCTTTAAAAAAAATAACAATTACTACAGTGTTAACTTTTAGACATTGTCACAACAGTCGAGGAACAGTAACTGTATGATTTCGTACTCGTTAACTCAGTTAGCATTGCGCGACCTTAGGGCGTATAAAAGGTGACGAAACCCTTTACCCTTATCAGACGCCGCCCACGCCGCCAAGAAGATGCAGTGCGCCCTCGATCTTCTCCCCCGCTGGCTATCGCAGTGGCGACTGTCAGTGAATGTGGGTAAGTCACAGGCGATTCTCATAAGCAGCAAGCAGCTCCATCCACTGCCACTCAAACTCCAGGTGAGTACATCCTCTGGACCCGGACGGTGAAGTACCTGGGGATCACCATTGACCGAGCTACTCTATGAAGCCGCCCGTCCGCAACGTCATCGCACAGGTACGCGCAACCAGAGCGCTTCTGCGTCCAGTGCTCTCCTCACACCTACCACTTCGAGCGAAGTTGGGTGTGTACAAATCTTATGTGCGCACCCGGCTCACCTACGCCACGCCCGCTTGGTTCGCCCTCACGAGCGAGTCGAGCCGCATTCGCCTCCGCGCGCAGCAGTCACTGTCGCTGCGCGCCGCCGTACAAGCTCCTCGCTACGTGAGGAACGATGTTATCCAGCGGGACACCCGCATCGAGAGCCTGGACGCCTACATCCGCCGTCTGTCCATGGGGATGTTCGAGTAAGCCGACGCCTCGGCCAATTCGACCATGTCCGGGACCTGGCCCCCTGGCACGCTCGCCCCCCGGACAAGAAGAAACTGCCTCGCGACCTCATCGCTAACCCCGACGACGCTGCGGACGAGCCGGTTGCCCCGGGTAACCGCCGTCCTCCCTAACCCGACAACCTCTAGCCCTCTGTTGCAGGTGGCCGCCCCTTTCCGCGCGAAATCTGCGCGTATCGTTGTATGATACGCACATCATGTGCGCGCGCGGACGACCACCGCAACAGCGACGCCAAGGATTGACACTCCGCACCACGACGTCGACATCCAACCAGATGTTGACCAACATCTCCTGCACCACACCACCAAGACCTCCGCAGGCCGCACGTAAGTCGCCGTCCGTGTCGCTGGCTTCACGGAGCTGGGCCTCCCTCGGTTCGCCGGGGGTCTCACCTGGCTCGTGTTGACCGCCCGGACGGCGTGAAGATCTGGCGGCCTGCGCAACACGCCTCTCTCTGCGCATCACGCCTATCGGTTCCTACCGCCTAAGGGCAACCACTGTCCACCCCAAGGACCTGCTCTTATTTAAGGGCAGGAAAATAGAACCCGCTTGCGGGGGGCAAAACCTGCCCCGAACAAGCCTCTGCACGCCCCTTACGGGGCGTCGCGATGATCTACGTTGTTGGGACCCTTATCAGTTGACCGTGAAACGTCAACAGGTACACATCTCGTCAATCTTGAAGCAAGAAAATTTCCCGGAAATGGATACAACAGCGGAAGCAGTGGCTCAAGCAGTTATCCTATTGCAACAGGGCCTGAGTCAATGTCAAGTGGCTCGTACTTTGCAGATGAGCCAGTCAGCGGTATCAAGAATATACCGAAGGCACCGGGAGACTGGTGGCTTTCACCGACAAAGAGGTTCCGGAAGAAATCGGTCCACTTCGGAGGCAGACGATCGCTTTATCGTCCGTACTTCGCTGAGGAATCGTTCTCTTACTGGGGTCCAAGTTCAACGGGAGCTCCGAGAAACACGTGGGGTAGCTGTAAGTTCTTGGACAGTGAAAAGAAGACTCAAGGCAGCAACCCTCACTCCAAGAAGACCAGCAACGGGTCCCAAATTGACTGCAGGTCATCGAGCAGCCCGGCTACGTTTTGCAAGAGAACACGTCGATTGGACTGAGGATCAATGGCGCTCTGTTCTCTTCTCGGATGAAAGCAGAGTATGCCTACATGGTAGCGACAGAAGGAGAAGGTTGTACAGAAGGCCGGGGGAGCGATACGCACAATGCTGCATATCAGAAACTGTTGCGTACGGAGGAGGTGCATGGTGTGGGCTGGCATATCAATAGAAGCAAAAACTGAACTGGTTTTCATTAAAACTGGCCGCCATTTTGACCGCACATCGGTATATTAAAGATATTTTGGAAGACTACGTCACCCCATACGCTGGTTTTATTGGAGAAAACTTCATCCTGATGCAGGATAACGCCCGTCCACACAGCGCAAATGTCGTGCGGTAGTACCTACGAGAAGTGGGTATCGCTGTTATGGACTGGCCAGCTCGTAGTCCGGACTTGAATCCTATTCAACATTTGTGGGATGACCTAAACAGAAGAATCCGGGCTAGAGATCCTGCACCAGGTACAAGAGCTCACCTGCAAGCGGCTCTGATCGAGGAATGGGAGGGTATACCACAAGACAGAGTGAAGCACCCTATTGGGTCAATGAGGAACCGTTTAGAAGCTGTCATCAGCGCAAGAGGGGGTAACAGTCGTTATTAAAGTGGTAATCATTATGTAATAAAGTTTATTTAAATGTTATGATGTCTTTTATTTTAAATTTTTTACCCTTAATTTTCAAGTTTTAGTACTCGCAAAGTTTAAAAACATTTATTGTTCAAGAAAGTGAGTACAAGTTAAGAGTATTTGTACTCAATATAAAGCCAACATCTAGAACTTAAAGAATTTAAGACCTAAGTTAAGATTTAGGTCTTAATTTTAAAACTAGAGCACTTTGAGTGCGAAAGTATGAAGTGAGTCGATTTTTTTGCTCGCCAGTGTATATTTTACTGGTTCCAGTTGTTCACAGATATACTATAAATAAACTATAAAGCTACGACCTAACCGAATGGGAGCATGCAGACGACTGCTGCGCCGCACTTACACAGTAATATCGTGCCTTGTATATTATTTGTAGCGTCAGCAGCCGCTACAGCATAGGTATTATATTATGAAGTTCCCCTTATTTTAAATTGTCTTTCGAGATATATACTACCAAGTACCTTTGTTTGAAAGACAATTTAAAATAAGATTAAATTGTCTATACATATAAATATAATTATCGCTTGCTAAACGGTGAAGGAAAAAATCGTGAGGAAACCTGCATGTCTGAGAGTTCTCCATAATGTTCTCGAAAGTCATGTGAAGTCTGCCAACCTGCACTAGGCCAGCGTGGTGGACTATGGCCTTACCCTTCTCATAATGGGAAGAGGTCCGTGCCCAGCAGTGGGACAGTATAAAGGGCTGATGATGATGACGATGATTTAATTATCACCAAAGTTGAAACTTCTATATAAAGTCCCCCTTACGCCCAGTTTAATTGTATGAACGTGATATGTTCAAAAACGACGAAACGGATTTTCGTACTGTTTTACTAATAGATAACACTACTAAACTCGTGTTATATGTGAGGAAAGATTAAGTGAGTAAATCACGTGTGCGGAGCCGTGGCCCGTGGGTCTAATGAGTAATATATTGACAAACAAATATAATAATGATAGTTAGTTAGTTAGTTGGTCGTGGGTTTTCCGCACTTAGCCACTTATTTGGGCCATTGTGCGTAAGTGGCGACTTGATTGACGCCGACAACTCATACCACCTTAGCTCCTTCCAGAAAGCCACTAGTTGGCTGGTGTCGTTCAAAGCCTCACACATGGTTCTGGGGTTGTTCAGCAGCTTTGCCCGTTGATCGCTCACACATGTGCAGGGCAGAATGACGTGAGCGGGTGTTTCTTCGGTTTCCATGCAGCCCCTGCACAGTGGGCTGTCCGTAACGCCTATATTGAATAGGTGCTTGTTGAGTGGACAGTGGCCGGTTATTATACCTGTCAGATGCTTAAGAGGATTTCTATTAGAATGCAGCAGCTTGTGCGAGAGTCGCTTGTTCAAGCAGGGGATAGCATCTTTTGTTTATCTGCATTATTTTATGTCTGCCCACTGTTTTTCGTGTTCATGTGCGGTTCTCTCGCGTAGCCACGTTTTGAGTTGGTTTGCCGGTATCGGTACAATCGGCTCGGGTCCCATTATCATTGTGTCCGATCCTTGCTGTGCTAGTTGGTCTGCGGCGTCATTGCCTGCGGATTTGCTGTGGCCTTTAATCCATTGAAGCGTCACCCAATTCTTCTCTGCAATCTTTTGCAGCTCTAGGTGGCATTCCATGATTAGGCCGCTGTTACAGCAGTTGCTGCCGAGAGCTTGTAGTACAGAGACACTGTCCGTGATAATGCGTATAGACAGGTCACTTACGTTCCTAGACGCGATTGCTGTTGTGGCTCTTGTTATCCCAACACACTCAGCTTGGAATATGGTGTTAAGAGTGCCAAGGGATGTTGAGATGTTGATATTTAAGTCATGGGAGAATACGCCCGCACCCGTCATATGCTTCGTTTTTGAGCCGTCTGTGTATACTCTGACTTCGTGTATACCAGAGCTGTCTTTGTGTTCCTCCTGTAATTGGATGCGATATTTTTTGACAAAGACAAAGGTTTTAGGGATGAGATCGCAAGCAGCCTCTAGCATCGGGATCTCTTTGGTTAAGGTCCCTTTTAGGCGTGCGTGGGTTATTCGATCATCTTTTCTCCACAGCCCGAGCTTGTCTAGACGGATTGCTGCAGCGCCAGCTTCCCGTTGGATCATTAGGTGCAGCGGTCTTAGGTCCAGTAGTATCTCCAAGGCGGCCAAGCAGGCTAGGCGTTGAAGGCTCTGTAGCTTATTTGTGATTGTGATTAGTTGCGTGCGTGGCCACCACACTACTGCAACATATGTAAGCATGGGGCGTATAATGGCAGTGTATATCCACAGGGTGATAGATGGTTTGAGACCCCATTTCTTACCTATGATTCTCCGACCTTGCCAGAAGATTGTGCATGCTTTTGTTGTTTTAGTGCTGATGTGCTAACCCCAGTTTAGCTTATGATCAAGGATTACGCCCAAGTACTTGACTTCATTCGATAGGGTAAGCTCCGTTCCAAAGAGTTTTGGTATTTTGCACATATGGGTTTTCCTTTTGTTGGTGAAAAGTACTAACTCCGTTTTGTTGGGGTTAACCGTCAGTTCATGTTGGTTGCACCATTCCTCCATGATACTGATGGCTGCTTGCATCCGATTGCGGATCGTGTCTTCTGAGTCACCGTTGATCAGGATGGTAATGTCGTCTGCATAGCCGACCGTGTAGAATCGTCTGTCGTTTAAGTTCCGTAACAGATCGTCCAACACAATGTTCCACAACAGGGGTGAGAGTACACCTCCCTGAGGGCAGCCTTTTGCAACTATGCCCCTCGTGGTGGAGTTTATTGTGTGAGTGAATTGTATTGCCCTATGTTTCAGCAGTTGATCAATCCAGCCACTAAGGGGTTGCTCAACTCCGAACTTTTCGAGGGCCCGGCTGATACTGTTGAACTTAGTTTTGTCGAAGGCACCTTCTATGTCGATGAAGACCCCCAGTGTCATTAACTTGTTGGTAAGCGCTGTTTCAATGGTTCCCACAACGGAATGCAGCGCCGATTCAGTTGACCAGCCACTTCTGTAGGCGTGTTGATGTGGGTGTAATGGCTTGCGCAGTAATGCGCCCTCACGGAGGTGTCGGTCCGTAAGTCTCTCCAGCGTTTTCAGTAAGAAGAAGGTCAAGCTGATGGGTCTATATGCTTTCGCTTGTGAGTAGTCAGTTTTGCCAGGTTTTGGGAGGAATATGACTTTAATAATGATATTATCCAAACTAGTTAATATTTTGGATTAGTAAGAAAAAGAAAATCCGGTACGTCGAATAAATTCAATTGTTTACTGTAAAAAGTTCCAGAAAAATGACAAAATTGATAGTCGAGTGATCATTGAGATTAACTGGATTGGCGTCAGCCCATTCTGTAAACCATCCCACTGCTACACCCTTGCTTCTTCTCTCTCTTTTAAAGTGAGGGTTGAAAGAGTTCACATGTATTTTGCGAACTTTCACTTCGCATAAAAACTTTCAAGCCCTCTTTCACCCTTTTAAACGGTAGATTTTAGAAATCGCTACAACACGTATTTGTTTTATTTCTAACCAGAAGTTTGCACACAAAATTACACGCTATCTTTTTAAAAATAACGGAGCTCGCATACAAACTTTTTACCCCTATGACACCCTCTTAGTTGTTAGATTTGAAAAAAATCTAAATTGCGTGTTTACTTTTTCTAACCAAAAATATGTATAAAAATCCTTCCTTAGTTACGTCATAAAATGCATCCACTGTCAAAATCTCAAGCCCCTGTGGTATATATATCCTTTCAAACAAAAAAAGAATTTTGGAAATCGGTCGATAAATAACGGAGTTATGAGGTAACAAACATAAAAAAAATACAGCCGAATTGAGAACCTCCTCCTCTTTGTGGAGTCGGTTAAAAATGTAATTTTTACTAGTTTTTTAGTACTATTGTAATTTTAAACTTTATTTTTATGGTGTTAAGTATATATTTTTGGTTAAAGAACATTATATATAACAATCAAAGCATTTTATGGTGGTCATTATATTTAAACCCATAATATAATATGCGTGATTCCTGTAAATCTTGACGTAATATTTGATTTGCATTTCCCTCGTAATAAATAAATGTCTACTCTGCTTTATTAATTAGAGCTTGTTTATCAGATAAAATTATCAACCCTGCTTACCATAGTATAAAACTACTGATAAACGTGGAGCTTTTATGAAGATTGTTTGATCTGTACTCATCGCTGAGTTGATTGATAAAGTCAAGTGTAGTAATTACATAATGTTATTGATTACGTTTGAGTATGTTGCTTTTAATTAGGCTAATGTATTTAAAAGCTCTTATGAGAGAAAATTCCAAGAAAAACTGCCTGCCTCTGAAAGCCTTCTGGAAAATTAATTTTGGATAGGCTAATAATTGTATATTTACATTGACAAATGTTGTCAGACATATATTGGTTGTACGTCTCTGCTTATCAAGTTATGCTATATCCTCTGAAAAGCAAACATTTTATTTTAAAATTACATAAACAGCTGTTTTTTATTCTTAATATAAATTATAGATGTGTAGTAAAATTAATTGATGATAGATACAGATCTGAGCACAAACTTTGGATAGGCTAGTAATTGTATATTTACATTGACAAATGTTGTCAGACATATATTGGTTGTACGTCTCTGCTTATCAAGTTATGCTATATCCTCTGAAAAGCAAACATTTTATTTTAAAATTACATAAACAGCTGTATTTTATTCTTAATATAAATTATAGATGTGTAGTAAAATTAATTGATTATAGATACAGATCTGAGCACAAACTGAGCATCAATTTCAAATCATGGAGGCAACAGGCTTCGTACTAAAACAGAACAACAATAATTATAATAAGAAGATGGTCCTATTATTATTTTATTATTACGAGCCTAATTTGTGTTCCACTGCTATGCAAATACTACCCCTTCCAACTTCCACCTGTCGCGATCACATGCGAGCTCCCACCAAAGTTAATCCTATACCTTTTTCATTTTACGAAGACGATTCTCTACTTTCCTTCAACATAAATATAAAACGATCTATTCACCATCTCACTTGCTACAAAAAATAAAACTACTCCTCAATATTATCATTCAAATCACATCGTTCATGCAGTTTTATTGTTCTAGTTGCGGTAACAAATTCAACGCAGCCTTGTAGCTATCGTTATATTATTTTCTTCAATCGTAATCTATTTATTACGTAAAAGTTATGGTATAATCTGAAATATGAGGTCTGATAGTTGTTCTTTCCCCTTATTCGGAGTTATTTCGAATTCATAGACGCTTCGGTATATTATTATGATGTATAAGAATAGACTGTCGAATATGCTCGCTTATATGTGAAGGTAATTTATGACTTATTGGATGGATAGACATGCGATTGATGCGTTTGTTATCGAGCTATCAATAGTTAAAAATAACTACCAAGTATTGAGAGTTGGTGTTTTTATTATGAACTTGTAGATTATACAACTCAATATAATCAACAATATAAACTTTGTACTTATCTCTGGAGAAACAAGCACAAGTCACATATAAAAAGAAAGCATCTCAGCTTAATTAATTTAATCACGAATATTGAATTCCAATTTCTTCTTTCGGCAGTATTGTCACATTTTAACTATACCCTATTACTTCCTGGACAATACTGTCATATCTGTACATAATGTTAATACCTCATATCGATACATAGTAGCTATTACTATATGCCAAGTTATTTATTCAGTATTCTCATACAAATACCTTAGTATATCCACCAATAACATCATATCGATATATTCACATTCGATTTGAAACGTCGATACATACCTACGCAGTCATCTTGTGTGAAGTGTGCTATAAGTGTGGAAATAGTTTCCACACTTATAGCACACTTCATTAAACATATATATATATCGTTACGCCTGTATCCTCGAAGGGATAGACAAAGGTATAATATTACACTCACATTTCACTTTACGAATTTTAGTTCCCACGTATTATGAGACTATTGCCGACACTGAGCATATTGCCAAACCTGCTTTTTTTAGTCTTCATAAATAAATTTGGAGTTTTTATCCACAAGGATATGCTTTTTCTTCGTCCGTGGGTAGTTAGACAACTAGACGTATTTAAAATAGCGCATGCGGAAAATTTAAATAAAATCATTAATTTTAATTCAAATTAAATTTTAATGTTCAAAAGTTAAAGCTTATTCTACATACCTGCTGGTTGAGCGTTATCTCTTAAAACTAACAAACTTATACAAGACACACAAAATGGACACTTTTAACGTATCAAAAATCCTTGATATGCAATCATACTTTGAGGAGCGTATGGCAAGTTTTGAGGCAGAGCTACAAAAGAAATCACCACAAAGTACACAGAGTCTAGCAGATGAGTTTGCGTCCTTCAAGACTTTCGTGCTGCAGACCTTGAAGTCTTTCTCGCAGCAACTCGATGTCGTCGGCCGCGAAGTAGAAAAGATGGAAATGCGTAACCGTCGCAAGATGTTACTGCTTCACGGTGTGGAGGAGCGTAAGGATGAGGAGACGTCTCGGTTGGTGACGGATATTGTTAAGCAGCGGCTCAAAATTTACACCTTCGTAGCTGATAACATCCGGCGTTGTCACACGATGGGACGCCCAACTTCCAGCGACAAGGCAAGGCCCATACTGGTCAAGTTCGAGACTGCAGCAGTGCGGGATGGTTTGCAAAGGCGAAACTGAAGGGATCGGGCATCACTTTGTCCGAGTTCTTGACGCGATCGCGACACGACGCTTTCATGGCTGCACGAGCGAGGTTTGGCGTTGCGCAGTGCTGGACGAGAGAGGGCTCCATTCACATCCTGGGTCCCGATGGTAAGCGCTATCGTATTACCTCAGTCGCCGACTTAAACAAGATAAAGCCGGTGGAAGTGGAGAAGCTCGCTACTAAACCAACTGCAACGAAAGCCAAGCGAGCTGCAGCTTCCAGGAAATAGGCTATTCCTTCTGCAGGGTATATTTGCATGTTGATATATTTACTTGTTGTACCTTCAATTTCTATTTAAGTTTTTTTTAATTGTATTCTTTAATAATTATGTAGGTAACGTTTACAATTTACCATTTACAATTTTACAAGCAATAGTATCGCTGTCACTCAAATGTGTCATGAGTGTCATATATCACAGCTTTCATAAACGTTTCGTTTCACACTTGATGTGTTTGGACACTCGTCTTTTGAGACATTCAAATTTATTTCATATGTTAGTTTACTTAATTGTATTTCTCTTATGTTTTTATTTATTTGTTAGTATCATATCTTCTGTCGTTTTATTTGTTATCTTTGCTACAGCGCAACTGGCGGGTGGACAGAATGTGAAGATTTACTGCGCGTTATTTAATAGAGTATAATTAATATAATTATTTATTTTTTATATTATACATTGAGTTGGTTTTAAATTATTATATTTATAAATTTATATTTATATTTTAATGTCAGATACAGACTTAAGTCACAGTGATGATTCCTTTGTTTCTGCAACAAGTTTCAATGAAAGCTTCGAAAGTATTCCTTCACTAGGCGACATTCTCCAGTCACAATTCTCAGACCCAAGAACTTTAATGTAGTCCATATTAACGCACAGAGTATTCCAGCCCATTTCCCTGATATGCTGGCTAACTTAGACTGCCAAAATATACACGCTGTCCTTGTCTCCGAGTCTTGGCTAAAACCATGCCTCCCTTCAACATTGTATACTCTTCCTGGGTTCAATTTAATAAGGAATGATCGCTCGTTGGGCAGTGGTGGCGGTGTTGCCATATACTTACGTCACCAATTTCCTTACAACATAGTCAATATGTCTCCACAGCCACCACTGGCTAATACCGGCGAGCACCTCTTTTTAGAAATAGAACTTCGCCACATTAAGCTGTTATTAGGTGTATACTATTCGCCTTCAAATCGGGTAAATCATTTTTCATCTTTTGAGAAGATCCTGGAAGATCTAACTCCTTTGTATAGTCATACTATTGTTATGGGTGACTTTAATACCTACCTTCTTAAACAAGATTCACGTGCCACCCATTTTCGTCGAGTTACAGAGTCTTGTAACTTGTCTATCTTAGAGTTAAACGCTACTCATCACTTTCCGAACTGTACTCCTTCTCTTCTTGACCTTATTTTAGTGTCTTCTCCTAGTTTTTTCCATAAGCATGGTCAATATACGGCAGATGCGTTTTCCTACCACGATCTTATCTTTCTATCGTACAAAATACGCCCACCCAAAATGAAGCCGAAAGTGGTCTTGCAACGCAACTTTGGTGGTATGGATCACGACAGATTGCGTGAGGATGCCAGCAATATTGACTGGGAGCCCTTGTTCACTTCAGAGTGTGTTCATACTAAAGTTCGTATCTTAACTAATAATCTCACTCAGCTTTACGACGTGCATGCTCCGATTCGCCTTATTAAATTAAAGCATTTACCAGCACATTGGCTAACGGAGGACATCAAGAAGATCATGGCAAAGAAAGCCGCCGCCAAGGCAAAACTGAAGCAAAATCCTACTCCCGTTAAACAAGAAAAATACGTGGCTATTCGAAATCTCTGTAACAAGGTGTGTAGGAAAGCACAACGCCAACACATACAATCATCCGTTGAAAACGGTGATCCAGCAAAGGTCTGGCAATTTTTAAAACTTTGGGAGTTGGCAAAACACGTCAACCATCAATTTCAAACAACATCAACCTTGACTCTCTTAATACACATTTCTCTTCTTCGTCAAAATTTGATGACAATACAAAAAGAACTACCTTAGCTTATCTTTCTTCCTTGCCAACACCAGATTATTCTCCCTTTTTTTCACACAATTTACTGCTTGTGACGTTAAGAAGAGTATACTAACAGTTACGTCCAATGCAGTCGGCAGCGATTGTATCAGTCGGAAAATGATCCTTCCCATCCTGGAGGAAATTCTTCCAATCTTATGTCACATCCTTAATCATTCCATTGCCAGTGGTAGCTTTCCATCCGATTGGAAAGATGCACTAATACTCCCCTTACCCAAGAAACCCAAACCCAGTTCCTTCTCAGATTATCGTCCCATATCCATTTTACCCTTCCTGTCTAAAGTCCTTGAACGTCTAGTTCACTCACAACTCAGTACTTTCCTACATAGAAATGCACTCCTAAATCCCTTCCAATCCGGTTTCCGTCCCGGCCACAGTACTGTCACTGCCTTGGTTCGCGTAACTGATGATATTAGGCTAGGCATGGATAACGGAAATCTTACGGTCTTGTCCTTACTTGATTTTAGCAATGCTTTTAACACCGTAGATTTTCACATCATACTTGGTATTCTACGCTCTCTTAAGGTATCTCCATCGGCAATTGATTGGTTTCATAGTTACCTGTTTGGTCGCCGGCAACGTATACGCATCGAAGACAAACATTCCACTTGATCAAATACAAATGCCGGTGTGCCACAGGGTGGCGTGCTATCTCCTTTACTCTTCGCGATATTTATTAACTCCATTTCAAACCACTTACTTTCTTCCTACCACCTTTATGCAGATGATTTGCAGATTTATACGCAGGCTCCCTTAAATAAGTTAGCAGAAGCCTGCACTACCATAAATACACACATCTTCAATACACGTGGCCCTTTGTGTAACAGTCTCCACAATGCTATCAGTCCAATAATTAACTTAAAACTTTTTAGAACCAAGAAATATATCCTTCTCAATATAGAGTGCACTAGTAACATACCATAGTATTTTAATTTCAATAGTATACCATACTCTACAGCACAGAACAGTTAAGAGAGGTTAGAACGGCCTTGTGGGCGTGGCAGGCTCGCCGTACTTGTGAGGAAACGCTCATATGTCGAAAAATTTGATTGACGCTGTCAACAAACGTACTCATATTGTGACAGCGTACGAAGTTCCGCGAAAATAAAAGACTTATGCCGTCTTGCGCTATAATAACTTGTCGAAGAAGAAGCCAGTTATGTACTGTGGCTCGAGAAGGGATTTCTTTTCACCGGTAAGTCCAAAAACCTTAAAATAAAAATGATATTTGTAATTATTACAATAGTATTATGTAATTTGTAGACAAAAACGATGCTATCGCAAGCAAATAAAAAAATATACATTGCTGGCAATACGTGGGTACCATCTAGTACTACGTAGGCGATTGCGCAATGTATTTCGTTCACTGCGAACGTCAAAACTTGAATTCTGCTAAATCTATGGTGGTGGGTCCGATAATGTTGTACCTACCAAGTTGTGAACAATGTCGATTGTGAGTTATTTATTTAAATTTTATTAAGAAAACGTTATTTATAAAAGAGTCAACACAAGCGTTCTCAATTTGCTCTTGTTACTAAGGTAGTTAAATCTGGCTCTGTTTTTATTTTTAATCCTAAAAAAATCCATAATAACTATCTTATATTAATCAAATGTTGTCCAGCGCTATGGAAACTAGCATTAAAACCGGGAGAAATGACAATGGCTACGCACGGATGTAAACACTAACCACTAGGTAACATGCCAGTGAAATTGAACTAGCATATTTTTTCTGTCAATGGCTTTTATAAACATTACTCACAAAAACCACCCACCTATTTAGGGTTCCATACAAATAAGCCATGTCTGTTCGTTCGAATGTCACAGCTATTTTATTTATTTAAAAATGTAAAATAAATGTTAAAAAAATCTCATCTCCATTATTTGAATCCAAGAGCAAGATAAAACACATTGCATTTACAAATCACCCAATAACAATGGAAGAAGAAAATTTACTTACACATACACACATATGACTAGAATTTGCATAAATGAATGTTGCATTGTATGAAACTGCAACTATATTGTTATTTCTGCATGAAAATGTCGTGACAAGTAAATACAGGAGGCAACCGAGCGAGAATCTTAATTATGTGTAGACGTAGCCATGTTCTGTTACTTGTAAGGACTAGTTATTAATGTGTTGTTTAATTCGCTTTGGATTTTATGTATTTTATAGGATTCTACATTTGAACTGAACTGAATAGTATCACCTGTACATTTTTTTGTTCTTGGAAACTGGTGGGTCATTCCCTCCGCCACTCTATAACTTTATTACAGGTACAGGAAGTTTGCGGTGTCGTTGATAGTCGATCATCCAACCAAGTCCAAGTATATTTAAGGTTAATAAAGAGATTTTTAATGAAATTGGTCAACTGATATAAGAGGAGAACACGTAAAACTATATTTCAGAATACAGTCATGAAATATTGATTGTCAAAATATTGAAAAAATCACAACAATGCATTCCAGTCGTTTTATTTTAGATCATATTTATTTATACAAAAATAAAATTTCAATCCAGTATATTTATCGACCCGTATCTCTGGTCTCCGCTCAATGAATTAGGTATACAAAGAAATACACAAATATTCGAATAGTAAATCACGAATTTCCGGCATTTGTAACGTTAAAGTTAGCTACAAACAAACTAATAAAGGCATGTTTACTTTTAACTGGACGTGGGGTTTCAGAGACCCACAGTACTTCAGAAGATTAGAAACAAATTATATCTCCGCTCCACATGTCGCTGAGCTACTCACTCAAAACAGGTAGTATAAACGACAGCCTTAAAACAGGCACGTTTTTTAAATTTTTGTTATCTAATAAAAGCCAGTGGGAGTCCACGTCTTTGTTTAGAATAATTTTAATTTTAACAGATCTTTTTTTTGAAATAGTTAATTATTATAATCCAAATATGTTTGAAATGGTCAGCCAAAAGCTTTTATAATCCGATCGTAATGAAACTAATTATGTTGCCGCTGATCACATAATATAGTGTAATTTACAATTGTAACCGACAAGGGTCTCTCGGACTCTGTATAAATAGCAGTGTAAAAGAAACTACGTCTAAAGTTACAGGTAAGAAAATACTTCGAAATGTATACCTTGGCTTGGGTTACAGAAAAATATTAACTGAAAAAGTGTGCGTTCAACGCAGGCAAGCGTAACAGCCGTCCATAACACGACGCGTTCCAACTTTGACTCCGCTGAATTGCTTACGATTTTTCCTCTGAAATTCCACGCATAACCGCAGTCAAAGCTGATAATGTATTTCATTTTTATTTTTCCTTTTACGGTTGTTGTTACGTGATAAGGAAAATATTATATATAATATGTAATATATAGTATATTACAATGGAATGGCAGACTGCACGGATGGCTTTGTGGTGGAAATTACCTCGCTCTTTTGAATAGAAGAAAAAGTGGTGATGGAACCGTTGTGGGTTCGATTCCAACTTCATTGTGTTGAATTGCTAATTTGGATCCACACACAAAGTGTGATCTACAAATAATCGTTTTTAATCATTTTACTTTCTCGAGGCATACATTTTCTGTACTTGGTATAAATATATTCTTTTACCTGGTCTCATAAGTAGCGAAGTAAAGAAGCTTCGAGATTATTTTATGGTGCATTCTAATCACTATCTGGATTATGGCCTGGGCATTATGTCACCAGCGACAGGCTGCCGTAATCCGTTACACGGAGTCTTGTATTAAACTGGAGGATACCCGCCGCTTCATCCGCACATTTATTTAAATTTAACTGCCTCTGACCGATCCAGTGTGTATTTTGAGATATTCCTTCTTAGTGCACACCTACGGTCCCCAATAAAACATAGATGTCAAGTTTCAGCTTTTTGCGCCCAATAGTTTCAGCTCTGCGAGGTCTTTCGGTCAGTCAGTAACGCAAGTTTTTTATACATACAGAAGATATGGAAGTAATATTTTTTTTTTATTTTGTTGGCAATTGTACCAGTAGATAAAATTGACACATTTTCACAAGCTTCCATAAATATGTGTCGATAGATCAGTCAGGATGAACGATTTTATGAGTTTGGCACATGGTTCAATGCTTACGCAACATTACCTTCGGTTCACGTTTCATTCATAACTCTGTTTGTTATTCTTATTGTATGCACACATTTGCATATAGTTGCAATATATTATAGGCAATGCCCACCTTACGTTACTGGATAAATAACAGCTTTATTATATGAATGCCGTTAAATTCAAGATAGGATCTTTTTTGGCGAGCTTATTGCCGTTACCGGGCACACCACCAGACTCCGTGCTGCTACTGACAACTCGGAAAAATCCCGTAACACTTTTGCCCGACCCAGGAATCGAACCCGGGACCTCCGATCAGCAGTCACATACACAATCCACTGGACTAAAGAGGCAGTATATTTATATCACTTAAATTATGTTAAATGTCACTGCTGGGCACGGGCCACTTCCCATTGTAAGTTGTAAGGTAACACCCTAGTTCAATACACTGGCTAAGTGCGAGTTGTCAAAGCTAACATCTCTCTGGAGAACTCTCCGACATGCAACTTTCGTCATGACGTTGTCCTTCACCGCTACGCAAGCAATATTTAGCAATTTAATACGCACATCTTCAATACACGTGGCCCTTTGTGTAACAGTCTCCACAATGCTATCAGTCCAATGATTAACTTTAAACTTTTTAGAACCAAGAAATATATCCTTCTCGATATAGAGTACACTAGTAACATACCATAGTATTTTAATTTCAATAGTATACCATACTCTACAGTAACTTTCTCTCTGAGCTGTGTTAAAGTTATACCAATGTTATATGGACGCATATGAGCAATGCGGACAATTGCACATTTTACACTATCTCTTAAAGGGTTTAATATCACTCAGTACCTGCATGGTTCACCTTTTCACAGACTCAATAACTTGAAGCAGATTATTTAAGAGCACCTTTATCTTTTGGGAATTTCATTGAAACTCTAGCAAGGCGCTCCCCTATCGTAATGTGCTCAGCGTCTAGCGCTTTTAATATTGCAGCTTACGCTGATATTAAGACGTAGTAGACAGGATTTGCTACATAATATTCGTTCTAATAACATGGAACAAACTAATAAACTTCACTAGTATGCTCACCGACTGTTTAAATGTTAAATAACCTTTAATGTTGCTTGTTTGCAGTCTATTTTGAGCTGTGCAATATAAGTATGTTAATATATATAATTATATATATATATACATATAAACATTACTCTTTTAGATATATATTTCAGTTTTGCATAATCTACAGTTCATTGGCCTTTTGTCTCTTAAATACATACATCTCGTGAGCTGGGTGCACCTGATAAATGTCGTTTTATTTAAAGCAGAAGCGGTAAACTTTGGATTTACCATTTCTCAACCATACAACTCTAGTATCCTTCTAATCAAATTATTTGAGGAAAAGAAATTCAATGTAGTCCTAGCAACCTAAATTAGGTTATATAAATCTTACAAAGAAAACCATTACAGCACAGCACCATCAATAAGGCATTAACTAACATTATACAAACGAGTGCCAATCAATACATCGAATAAAGAGTTCCCATTTTTCTATCGTCGTCGCCTCCCTCCAGACGACATCAGTATTAGGTTTCAGAAAAAAAAACTAGCCAACAAACGTCAGATGTTTGGCCTTGACCTAGCCAAATTGTTTTCTATACAACTTATCCACAATAAGAGATGTGGCACTTAGCAGACGGTCGTTAATCCTTATAGCTGGATGATAGCGTTTTCTTGATGTATGTATCTGACTTCGGATAACATCTATCGAGTTTTAGAGATGGTGAGTATTATTAAGGTGAGTATTATTAAGAACAAGTGAATTTCCGTAAAATCTCTTTTAAGCATAAGAACCCATTATAGAATCAAGGACATCGTGTTTCGCTATAAAAATTCCGAAGCCTGTCATACTAGGTGGGACTCAATGAGATCACTTGAATAGGGTTAATACCAAATCTTTGGAAATCCTTAGTGCTCCGAAGATAAGTAATAAAACAGAGTAAATTTTATATAGGCTGGTGTACTTAACCTAGATTTTGTACGATTTTAGGGCTCCGCACGGAGTGTTATTATACCAGAATTTCCGTTCTTTTTCCCGGCCGCACTTTATTTAAAAATCTACAGACAAAGAAGAGCGGCATTTTGACAATGTTTTATGTTTCTGCCTATTAAGTAGTTTACTACAGAGAAGGTATTTTCTATTTGCAGCAGCAGCAGTGGTCTTACTTACAATACTCAGCGTAACGCTGAGCGGCAATAACAGCTCTTTGCCTTCTGTGCAATCCGAAGTTCACTGCCCAGTATAAAAATGTATTATTTAAAAGCATTCCTTTTAGTGACAAAATATTTCACTAAAAGGACTGCTTTTAAATCATGTGTATTACGTATATAATACTCCAGACGTAACCTAATGGAAGGAAAGTGGAACCCACCACGCACCCTCGGATTGACCGCCCCAACTATTGCAATAGAAAAAGGTTGACAATACCGAACTCCTCTAAAAGGATAAGGAATACAGGAATGGTATGGGTTCCAGGAAGATACCTGACTTGCAGTATCCCGCTGTATGCGCCGACTATTCTTCGACACGTGTTTCACCTCTGCACGAGGCATCCTCAGGAGCGATGGGCAACGACATTCAATAGACGAGTCGTTGCGTGGTGGGTTCCCCTTTCCTTCCATTAGGTTACAATAGAGTTCCACCAAGTAACGCCTGATTCAATCAACTATACTCCGGACGTCTTTAACTTGGACTTAAATTGTACACGTCATAGATCATTCAATTATACAAATGATCGATTAAAACATTACTAAAGCATGACAACCAACCCCAAACATCTAGAAAAGAAGCCACAGCATTACAATTGACCCCTAATAATTCAGGGGCAAGGCAACATAAAATCAGTTCTGATTCAGTAACAGAACCGATTCTAATACAGTCTTACCACAAACATGCGCCCTTGAATACAAAGATATTCTCAACGAACCAGAATAACCTCATAAATCTACAGCAATTCACACTACTGATGCATTGAAAGTGCCAAAAATAGATAGGTATGTTCATAAATATCACGAGCAAATACTTCAAGAAATATGGTCGTGCAATGTATCAAACATGTACAGAGACGAAGTTGGTTACTGTTTTATTAAGTGGTGGTATTTAATATGTAATTAGGGGTACACAATATAGATATACATTGTTATAATTAAATATTACAATTAAATATTAAATTAAAAGCTAAACCTAAAACTAATCAATAATTAAGAAAAAAAAAAGATCAAAAGAGAAAAGAAAAATACAACAATTTATATGCTATACTGCTTCCAAGAATTCTTCCGCAACGCTGTCTACTGGTAGCGTGCCCAGAAGACTGGCAGCATTACCACGCTGGATGGCATTGCTTATTCTCTCTGCGAAAAATAGGCCAGCCTTTTTGGTCACGGGAAGCATCGATCAGCCTTTTTGCTATTTCTCTGTATTAATAACTAAATTTTGTACGTAAATCCGGTTCCGTAATTTTCTATGTGTAAAGCTTTGGTGTGATATACGTTTAAACGGAACAACTAAAATAATACTATTTGCTTTAAAATAATACGATCTGCTCCTATTGTTTGAGCCGATTGTTTAATAGTAATAGCCTCAGCTCTGTGTTTGTGTATTGTTCTATATCTATGCAAATTTGTAATAAATCAATGTTTTGTTTAAAAATATGTGTTTATTGATTTGAGGTGATCCGCAGGTGAACCGAAGTCACCGACATAGCTCTTCAAAGAAATAGCCAAGCTAAAGTTGCAACGACTAAAGCACAAAGCTTGCTCGCTCCAAAAAGAAATGGAGTTGCCCAAACCCCGGTGCCGTAAGAGCTCCAAAAATTTTAAACTCCTCGAGGAACATACATACATACATGCCAAATATGCGTTGTCTATAAGTCAGTCAGTAACAGAAGAGGTTTGTATATATGTTGCAGGAATTTAGTCAAAAACGTGATATTATAATTTCACTAGTGAAATTATAATTATACAGATTAAAATAAAAAACGACTGTTTCGTATAATTTCGCGTGCTCTTTTCAGTGCTATTGTAATTTCACTGGGCTGCAATAGTGATATTATAATAAACCTAGGTTTATTATGAGTTGAGTTTGTGGTTCGAGCCCGCGTTTTCTGATTGGTCAATTGACTTAATAGTCACATAGACTTACGAATGTACTATAGTGACTAATCTGACCAAACGCAAAAACGGGCACTTTAGCCAGGCCTCCTTCACTCGGCCGTACCTACAGCGATAAGTGCCTACACTTCCGCGCGGCTTCCACGCCGCGTCGTCACCGCTCGCGCGCAGGGCTAGCTAATAACGTGAATTTTAATAGTGAACAACAAAAATGTTTACATCACAAGTCTGGTGCAAAGTATTGCTCATTTAACGGATGTGTGTCGAAAGCTACTTGAAATTTTGATTTTATTTATTTTACGAGAGCAACTTGAAAATTGTACTTTTTATTTGTTGAGATATCTCAACGATTATGGTGTCAAATTAAAGATCTAGTTCAAAAACCATTTTATCTGTTTGAATTATGTAAATCAGTCTACGCGTTTAGGAAATAACTAAGAATTAGTATAGTGAAAATGTAAACCACCAGAATTTTTGTGGTTTTCGTTCTACGAGCTCAAATAGTTGGATAGGATACTTATAGTATAAATATTTATTATTAGGTACGTGGTCAAGTAGGTAGATAGACGATGAATAAATATTATAGTAGCAGCGGTAAGTCGACAACCCTAGCGCACCGCTCCGCGCCAGACAGCGACAGCGTTATGTGTTAGAAAAGAGCGGGAACAGTAAGGTCAATATCGCGTTTGGTACTGAGTGCTCATGCGAGCTGAATTGCACTTTCTTGCTTAGTAGCAAGAGTCGCCATTTCTATAAATTGGTTTGCGAAGTGGTGCTTCTGTTCGTAAGAACTATATATTCTGTGCTTTAGCGACGCTTATGAGGCTAAGTTGAAGGAGCCCTGCTACGCAGGGCCCTTCAACTCAACTCTTCTTATACATCCGTATGGAACTAGTAATACAATAATCCACCACAGTCAATCCGTATTATGAAGTCACAAATTCCATGGCTGGTTTCATCTAAACGCTCGGTATTTACAATAAATTAGCGCTGTACTGGCTCGTGCACATCGACGCGTCTACACAGACTAACGGGCCTGTCATACAAACTAGAGCAAGTTCAGGCCAACAATTACGCATAGAGTTTTGTAGCGCAATTTGTATAAAGGCAGTTTGATACTGCACTTTTCAATGCTTTTTTTTTATTGTAGTAGTTGCACTTCTAGTGCAGCTTGATTGTGACTTATTATGTATATATAAAATTCATGCGTTTTCAAACCGACAATGCACACCCAATATTGGCTGCCGGAAGCTGACATTTGCCATGTATGTCTCTTGGCGACTAACGGGGTGCACTAAGAAGGCATTGCCCGAAAATTCTCACGGCATCGGTTAGAAACGGTTAAATTATAATACAATGTGCGGGCGTAGCTGCGGGTATCCCCTAGTGCGATATAAATAGACGGCCGCTAGTTAACAGTGATACATCATTACATAGCATAAAACAAATTCTGTCTTCTGTCTATCTGTCCCTATGTATGCTTAAATCTTAAAAACTACGCAACGGATTTTAATGCGGATTTTTTTATTTATATGCATAATTGACGCGGGCGGAGCCACTGGCGACGTCTAGTTATCTTTTATATTTCTTGACAAATGACAACGCTCGAGCTTTAAAGAAACCAGTCTCTGTCAGTATGGTACACTCTGGGGATCAGACCTCTAACACTGTAACTGCCGGTCCCAATATATGATCTGTCCATGAATTTATTTAGATTAGTGGTAACGCCATCTACCTTTCTATTGATAATTAATTACCTCGACGTCAATCCGGCTTTTTTTTTCAATTTCTTTCATTCAATCCAAAAATGCTTGTCCAATGCGAGCGATCCTTTTGTTTCCTTCCCTTTCTTCCAAGGGCACGCCTATCGTCTGATTCGTCGCATAGTGCAACGACGGGCACACAGTGAAGAAACAACGGCCCCGCTGACCGGCTGTGTCCTGATGCAGCAGACGTGTCGCGCCGAACACGTGTAACGCAAAACCATACCGCCAACAAACAAGCTTCAGGATTCCCGAAGACACCAGGAGGCCGCCATTTGTAAAGAAAAAGACTGATTTGCAAGGTAGGTGTGCTCCCATCCTTCCTTGAACCCACTCACTTTTCCTTTCCTAGGCGATCAGAACCCATCCCCTTACAGTCCACAATATTAATATTCTTTCCAAATCGCCTAGAACGGTGCATCGCCGAACCAATTAGAGATACATATTTAACATATTTGTATGGAGCTTCTGTCAAGTATGCATCTCTAATCTCCAAATCCATGGATAGATCGGATATTGAATGCGGCGGTAATACGTATTCAGAGCTAAGACAGATGCTTAAATAATTTTGCCATTAGTACATTTTCAAATCAGTTCCGCTTTAATTTTCATGTTGTTAGCCAAAACTGTATATATTTAATGTTCTCCTTTTTTCCAACGAAGTGACTAATATAAAAGTATACATAACTAGAAGACGCGCGCAGCTTCGCCCGCACATTATTATATGTTACAGTCATAGTGACTAATATAAAAGTATACATAACTAGAAGACGCGCGCAGCTTCACCCGCACATTATTTGTAATTTAATAATTCTTCCCAATCCCGTGGGAATTTTGGGAAATCCCTTCTTAGTGCACCCCCACGGTCCCCAAGGAACATACATGCCAAATTTCAGCCTCCTGCGCTCAATAGTTTCGGCTGTAGCGTGTCTGTCAGTCAGTAAGTAACGAAAGGATTTTATATATTAAGATGACTGGTCAATATATATAATTACTACTGGCCACAGTACTACCACTGCACTGGTTCACGTAACTGAAAAAATTAGGCTAGGTATGGATAGTGAAAATCTAACGGTCTTGTCTTTACTTGATTTTAGTAACGCTTTGAACACTGTGGATTATCACATCATACTCGGTATTCTACCATCTTTCATAGTTACCTGTTCGGTCGCCGGCAACGTATACGCATCGAAGACTCTTTTTCTACTTGGTCTCACACTAATGCCGGTGTGCCACAGGGTAGCGTGCTTTCTCCTCTGCTCTATGCGATATTTATTAATACTATCTGAAACCAATTACTTTCATCTTACCATCTTTACGCAGACGATTTACAGATCTATACGCAAGCTCCTTTAAATAAGCTGGCAGAAGCTTGTACTATTATTAAGGCGGACCTGGCCATGCTGACAAAAATCAGTTGATTATTATAGACAGCTCCAAATTAATCTCAAAAATCAGTTGGTCCGATCTGCCACAAATTTGTTTCGATGGCAAAAATCTCCTTTTCAGTAACACTGTGAAATATTTGGGGATCTCCTTGGACGAAAATATGTCCTGGAAATCTCAAATGTAAGAAACGAGTCGCAAGCATTTTGCATCCGTAGGGTCGTTGCATAGGTTACGCAACTCCTTCCAACTACCATTAAAATCGCGCTCGCTCAATCCTTGCTTCTTCCCATAATTACCTATGCTGACGTCAGCTATCTTGACCTCACAGAGGAACAGCTAGTTAAACTTAAGGCGCTGTCCTAAGCGACTGTTTTGGTAAATGAGGGAGTGAAGCAGGGGAGGTGAAGCGAGCTTAGCTCCATCTACTGCGGGGCGCCCCCCTTCATTCTCGTCGCGTGCGGCCGTATTCTGACGACATCCGTATTCCAATATTTCAAAATCGCAAGCAAAACGTTTTAGCATATTGAATTGAGATACTGATATTAAAATTTATATTACATACATCAATCTGTTTGTACAATATAGGCATAGCGCAATTTTTGTTCTCAGTGCAGCCATGAGCAAAACTGGTTTACATTAGACGTTATAGGTATTAAAAGTTGACGAAAGTAGGTAAATACCTACGTGCCGCAAGATGATAAAAATATTTAAGTCAGTCCCATGTATGGAGAGGCCATTGTTATGTTTGTTTTGTTTTTTTATAAAAATAGTGAAGCAGTTCATAGAATACCTACATCTAATTCCATTCCTGTCAGTTTTCAAATCTGTTTTGCAATAAATTGGCTGTGACATACGGGCGGACAGACATTGCGAATCTATAAGGGTTCCGTTTTTACAATTTTTGGCTACGGTACCCTAAAAAACACAATACTGCTCTACTAAGCGCAAAAGCCGTATCTCAACTAAAGCGAGTTACGAGATAATTGAAGTTTAGTAAAAGTTGATTTCTTTTATTTATCTATGGATGTTTATTATTATTATAGGTATAATTATTATGGTAAAGGTTTCGAAATACGTCGCCGTTTCTAGGGGTTGTGAGTGATTGGAGAGGGAGGAGGGGAGGTCTTGAAATGCCCCTTACCATTTTCACTTGCCGGAAATACTTGGTTTCCTCTGAAAAAAAAAATCTTCAAACATCGGTGTGTATGGCACTGCCAACTTCCACATTCATCACACTAGTTTAATAAACTAAGGTTGACGGAGCCCTGTTTCGCAGGGCTCCTATTTTCGGATTAAGGGTCAAAAGGGAACCTAACATAACCTATTTAGTTACTTATTACAGTCGCACCTAACCCTAGGCACTCGAAAGCAATGACGCACAAATTTGACATAAGCTGTCAATATGATCATTCCACGACGAACATTCCAAACGAAACGCAAAACTGCCAGTTTTGCGTTTCGTTTCACGTTTTTCACATAAAACCTAAAAATGACATTTGTAAAACTGTACTAAAGTATAAAAACTACGTTCCGTGTTGCATAATTGCCGAAGTATTTACGAAAGAAGAATGGCCATTTTTGACCTAAACATGTATAGAGATAAAACTTATTTTAAAATTAAGGTTATTTTTTAGTGTAATGATTTCACTAACAATTATATTTTATAGAAGCCTAGGTAAAAAGAAAAGTTTTGGGTTGTAAAGATGTTCTAGAACTCGTGAACGCATCCTTATCAAAATATTTTTTATTCGCTGCATTGTTATATTATCTGTGCCCGATAATACTTCCTTGTTTAGCTACGTTCCATTTCACTTATACCACATCTTTAGCAACTGGTTTTGTTAAAACCTCGAGAAAACTTAATCTTAATATATAAAATCCTTGCGTTACTGACTGACTGACAGACACGCTACAGCCGAAACTATTGGGCGCAGGAAGCTGAAATTTGGCATGTATATTCCTTGGGGACCGTAGGGGTGCACTAAGAAGGGATTTCCCGAAATTCCCACGGGATCGGCCAAAACGGGTAAATTAAAAAAAATGCAGGCGTAGCTGCTGGCGTCATCTAGTTTTATATATAAATTGAATCAAGTTGTTAAAAGCTGATCATAAATTAATGTATTTTTTTTGTTAAAAGATATATAAACATAAATATAAATGTATTTCTGCCGTTGAAAACATTTGATAAGGATGCAACGGAACGTTTTTGACGTAAAGACGGCGCCGGTGACATTTGACATGGGAGAATCTGTCAAATTAATACGAACTAATTTCGGTGAATTATGTAATTCCTAGACCTCTATAGGAAAAAACTGTCTTTACCGTATAATTTCTTGATCATAGAGCTACTTGTTTTCGTACATTTTATCTGTATACGCAATAATTCATTATCAGGTCATTCAATGTATGAGAAGTGGCCATTGTTCTTTGGAAATTGTTTAAAAATATTTAGACATAACACCGGCAGCCCAAATTACTTTTATGGGATTAAAACGAACTCCCTTAAGCCCCCTACACTACCAATACCCTCAAATTCAGGCGACTCTTTTAGAAACCCAACCCATTATTATTTTTCAAAATAGATGAAACATCAAAAATATATGTGGATATACCTTATTCATGAGATACTGCTATGTCGCTTAGAAAATTATACAATTAGAATTTGAGTTAGGTACAGCTTTTTCGTTAGCTCTCCTCATACATATTTGTATGGAAAAATATAAAAATTTTCTTTCGCTTCAAATATGTGTTGTTTCAAATAAAATAAATATTAAAAGATATTTATTTATATTCATTTATCATTTATTAACGAAATACAGAGTTTACATCTCATCAAAAGTTAGCTGTCTGCTACAACCCGGCAGGTTTTCTTTATTCTCATCGAATGTTAAAGGCAGTGTGTGAGGTGATAAGGCTTCAATACTTATAATTTGCTGTTGTTCACGAGGCACAGTTTCATTTACTTTCCTTTTACGGCTTGGTATTGTAGAAATTTCAAGCACTTATGAAACATTTTCCTCTCCGTGATCTCGCAATGCCATCCCTTGAGCTTGACGAGAATCAACAATTTCAGGCAACTGCCAATTCATATAAAACGCCACAAGCTTTTCTTCTCCCAGAAAACATAATCTCTTTCTATAATTTCTATTTTTAGTGGTATACTTTCGCCACTCCACACAGCAAATAAACACTTTTGTTTGCGTGTAACGTGGCGTTGCCCCTGAATTTGGTAATAACAATATTTGTTTAGACTAGTCAGTTCACTTTTTTATGATGTTTCCATATTTGTATTTTATTTGCTCTTATACTATTCTCCAGGCCATTCTTATAGGCAACTATAGAACATTAAGTTTCCACAATCGTGTTTGGACCTATTAATCCATCTGGCGTGGCACCAATAAACGGATAATACACCAGGCTCGATTGTTACATTTTTTTACTTCGCCAGTTGTTGCAAAGCCAGTTGTTCATTTTAGATTCCATGCGCAACTGATTTTACATTGCAAATATTTTATTTGTACAAAATATGTTTAACTAAGTTGGCTTTACTGCTGTTATCTCTTCTTTTTACCACTATACCAAAATTTCATATTCTTACGCAATTCGAACCAGTCACTGCTATCCCTCTTGTAATTTTTGCTTATCACTATGGAATTTGAGTCAAATTTATAAAAAAAAATGTTTGGCATTTCTTGGCTAGCTCTTGAACAGATCGTGTTAGGAATGACTGCAGTCAAATGTGTGTAAGATGTTGCAGAACTGTTATCTTTAACTTCACTGTAATTACAATAAAGATGATTAGTTACGTACTTTATTATTAAAAAAATACTATATCTTGTGTTATAGCAAACGGAGAAGTCACCTTCTTACTTATAAATGATTGATTTTGGAAATTAAAAAGATATTAGATGTACTGAGACATACCTAATAGCTTATGAATAATCAAAGTTTTACCCGATGTACCTAAATAGGTTTTATGTGGGTTCACAACACAATAATACAACATTAGTTACCGCTTGTGTGCGGATTGCGGAGCGCCATATTAGCGCTGTTTATTGTTCGCCGTGGCGGTATCTTAGCGCTCCAGGCGATCTGACAAGCTAATGAATTTGCAATATAGGTACATAAAATGATTCGATTTTATGTCTCTTTCAAAAATTGAAAACTGTGGCAGCTATGTATTGTGAGAATAATTTATATAATTATATTATGCATAATCGATAATCTATAACATAGTCAATCATAAAAGACTCTTATGAAAATAATTTGTGTAAAAATGTTACATATTTCATAATCACTTGGCCATGGATGAATTTCTATTTTATTACGACGCTTTCTTGTACAAATCCTTCGTAGAACTTAATTTCTCTAATTGTCCATATTTTATCCTTCTAATTATATAATTATAAGCACAGAAACAATAACACACTAAACGCAACAAGAGTATAAACTTAGGTCCTAATTATATGTGCCCATAGTTACATGTAAAGCCTATTTGATTCAAAGTATTCAGTCTATAACATAAAACATGAAATTACGAACTCAAATCGGCGTATTATAATAACAAACAGGTTTACGTAAAATTTCGTGCAGCGGAGACGCAAGCGACATGACCTAGCTCTCATAAGGCTCATAGCCGAATGATGAGGTCTGAGCGGGGCGTAAACTAGCAACTGACACTCAGTACACCGCTTATGCTAATAAGGTTTAAATTTCTGAAGCATTTGATATTGATGGGATCTACCGAGCGTCAAAATCATAGACGTTTGGCAGATTTTATTTAATTTTACAAAATATACACGTATAATATGAAAATGAATAAGGTAATTCTTTAGTTCATTAGATTTCCTACAATATTATCAAATAAAATATTACAGCTTACGATCAAAATATTGCAAACAGTGAGACGAAAGATTATTTTCTGCCTCGATTTTGTGATTTTTTTACCGTGAATCTATTTTACATACATGAAAAATTCTTTCAAAAGTCTTTTGTTCAGACTTTTGACTTTAAGCTCTATTTTTTGCTAGTTTGTAATATGTACCGTTATGGCTAGATGCGCGACGAAAAATTAGGTGTTTCACGACTTCTGAGGTATAACAGCGCCTTAAGCGTCTCCAAAACTTTTGCATAACATTTATATTTGGACTGCGCAAATATGATCACGTCTCAGATTTTCGTAACAAACTCAAGTGGCTCCCAATTCACCTTCGCAGGAATACTCACATTCTTATATTACTTTATAATGTTCTATTTAATCCCAGTACGCCCTCCTATCTCAAAGAACGTTTCAAGTTCCTTCATGACACACATATAAGGTCCTTGAGGTCGTCTGAAGATCTGACGTTGGAGATGCCAAAGCATTGTAGGAATTATTTTGGCAAATCCTTTACCGTTCAGGCAGTGCGTCTGTGTAATGCTTTGCCATTACAAATTAGAAGAGCATCATCACTAAATATATTTAAAAATTCGTTAAAAAAAACACTACCTGAACACTTAACGTAAATTAATTGCTTGTATGTGGGTTCTATTTCAATGTATCTATAATGCCTGTTATCTTAATATATAAAATCCTTGTGTTACGTACTGACTGACAGACACACTACAGCCGAAACTATTGGGCGCAGGAAGCTGAAATTTGGCATGTATGTTCCTTGGGGACCGTAGGGGTGCACTAAGAAGGGAATTTCCACGGGATCGGCCAAAACGGGTAAATTAAAAAAAAATCAGGCATAGCTGCTGGCGTCCTCTAGTATTATTATATGTATATTATACGAATGTATGTATATATTTATTCTATGTATGTTTATGTATTTTTATGGAATATTTAAATGTAAGTAGATACAGATCAGCAAACGATCGCGTGCCAAATTAACAACTTGTTGAGTTAATAAGAGCTAAGCTTAATTTTGTTCGACAATACTAACACAATATGAGGCTAATTTGTTTACACTGTATGACGTCACCATGTGTAAATTTGACAGCATTTTAGTGACAATTGGATATTGGCAGGCCAAAAGGCTAAATGCTGAAATCACTATTGACATTTCTAAAAACCGCAAACGAAATTTTGTTCGAAATTCACGACGGTAATAAATAATATACACAGCCTAGCGTGCATTATAGGTAAATTTTAACGTGGTATATACCTACAACACCAAAAGGTGTTACTAGTTAATATACACATTAATACAGTCAGGGTCAGGCTCAATAGCCTCTCAAATGGCAGAATTTCCGAGCCAATATGGCGTAAAGTGGCGGTCAAATATTGTGCCATTCGTGATCAGACATATTATGTCTGCTTGCCATTTTAACGACTTGGGCTGTTCAGACATATTATGTCTGCTTGCCATTTTAACGACTTGGGCTGTTCAGACATAATATGTCTGCCTGCCACTTCAAAGGTTAAGGCTTTCTATGTAAGGGACTAAAATATGAAAAACAAATATGTACTGGTCTTACACGTATTATTCAACGTTATTAAAAAGGCTAACTTTGGTATTATATTAACAAACCTTTTTTTTATGACTACGGTGGAAACTCTCCTTATGAGCCATCTCAATTTGTCGCCAACCCGGCCGTGAGTGTGATCGACAGGGCTGGGACTGGCGGAGGAGGTGTGTGGAGGCTCGCCCTTACAGGCGTTCGGGGCATACCCACTTAAACTACCGCGGTGTCCCTACGGGTCCCGTATGTTGGCGGGGTCACGCGATTCGCGAATAGCATACTTTTCCGCGACCCCACCCGGGATTGGTCCGCCGTTGGTGTTGGCGGGCCCCGGATTCTTGGGAGGTGGCGCGGACACTACGCCACCCCCTTGCCTTTTGGCGGACGGGAAGCAGCCCCAGCACTTGCCTTCCGCAGGCACTAAAACCCAGCGGCCGCAGAGAATAGGGAGGACGGTAATCTGACTACACCGCATCTCTTGTCCAATTGGTCCCGGGAGATAGTGCGCGCGGCAGCGCAATACCGACACGCCTCTCCTCCCGCGACCGCACCCGACTGCGAGGGACAGGCAGAACTGTCCTCCGCACCCGCACCCTTGGACGCATCCTACGCGGGTTTCACCCAAGCCCACGTGGAGCGTCCACTCCCGGGATCCCACTTAGCTTCACCGTGGGTGTCCAAGCCACGGTTACTGAGCCCCTCCACCACGACAGGTGGAGATCCCACGGCGGGGATTATATTAGCAAACCTTATATATGTAATTATGTAATTCTGTACATATTCTCATCGCGTAAACGGTTCATCGTAATCTTTTAATAACCAAACATTTTTGTTCTGATAAATATAACGAATTTACCCGCAACGTCATCGTTAATAACAAAATTTGTTAATAAAAAATAAACTCGACTCAAAGCCACTATTTTGTGAATCGTTACAAATACTAACACAACTGGCGTAAAAACACAAATAGAACAACAATTTGTGGATTTCTATAACCAATCTACCAGTCCAGTATAGTATTAATATGTTATATAATGTATAGTCTTAAATATATTATCATTTCAATTCGAACCTACAATAAATTCACGTAATATATTAAGATTCTCAAGTCAATTCAAGACTTCAGTTCCAATATTGACACAAGGTTACGAACAAAACTTTGTACGTTGAAATTACATAAACTTACAATTCACGCTGAATATAATCACGAATCAGTCCCCGTGTGTGTCTTAGACAAATATATGCTTATGTTAGCTGAATATTTAAATTCCGAACATGTTACTTAAATCAAGTACTGTAAATTATATTATATTCAACTTTTGAAAAGTAAACTTTGGATACCTTGAATTGCACAATGGGTTAAATGACCTCTTGACTTTTGACAGTAAGCATGTCTTCGGTAACGCATGAGTTGAGCAAAGAAATCTTTTTGTCGTCTATCAGCTTTATTTCTATTGGCCAAACGTTTAAATTTTACGTCGAATTATCATGATTTTGATAAATAATAAACAAAAATATTTAATTGCACATTCTAGAATATGGTTATTACTATTCATAGAAATTATATTAGAAGGGGCTTTGTTAGAAACCGTGTTGCTTAATCTTAGCGGTCATTATTAAAATCGTACAATAAAACAGTTGCATTAGCGGCTAGCTAACATATAAGATTTGCAGACGATATCGTCATCGTGGCTGAACCGTGCAAGACTTGCAGTATATGCTGAGTAAACAAGCCGATTCTTCTGCTCGCATCGGTTTTTGGATGAACTTGGAAAAAGCCAAGATAACGTTCAATGAACATGTCTCTCCGAAACCGATTAAATATGGCCGATTATATACCCTAAATATGGTCCCACTCGAAGTTGTTCAGGAGTACCTTGGGCAAACCCTGCAGTTGGGTAGAAACAACTTCGAGAGGGAGGCTGGCAGAAGAATACGGCTGGGCTGGGCAGCATATAGGAAACTCCGTCAAGTCTTTTTGTCACCCCTACCCCAAAGCCTTAAGACAAAGGTCTTCAACGAGTGCGTCCTACCCGTTATGATTTACGGAGCCGAGACGTGGACACTGACGGTGCGACTGGTCCACCAATTAAAGGTCGCTCAGCGAGCTATGGAGAGGGCTATGCTCGGAGTTTCTCTGAAGGATCGAATTCGTAATGAAGTGATCCAACAGAGAACCAAGGTAATAGATATAGCTCAAAGAATTAGCAAGCTGAAGTGGCAGTGGGCCAGCCATATTTGTCGAAGAACCGATAACCGTTGGAGTAGTCGTGTTCTAGAGTGAGGACCGCGCCTTGGCAAATGTAGTATAGGACGCCCTCCGGCTAGGTGGAGTGACGATATACGCAAAGTGGCTGGCAGCGGCTGGACATGAAAAGCCGAAAATCGGGCTCAGTGGCGTGCCATTAATTATACCAACGATACACGGTTGCCTTAAAATGACCTTCATCCATGAATGCCATTTGAAGTCTATCGTACGATTCGTCCGATTTCAGGCGACATTTAAAATCGTTAAAAATTATAACACGAAAATGTTCTCAACGCAAATCCATTTTTCAATGAGATACGGTAATTTCAATTAGCTCGAAAAATGTGGAGGTAAGTTATAACGTACCTATTTTAACTTATAAGTAATCATATTTTTAAATAAATTATAACTGGCCAGTCTCACATACATAAAAACTTTTCCTCGCAATACTGTCTGAGTGACCTGGTATAATCTTAAGGTTATCTATATCGTCTAGCCGCCAATCATCATCATCAGCCTGCAAGAGTCCACTGCTGGACTAGGCTTCTCCTTTGAAAGGAGGAATTGGCCTACTCTACCACGCTGGCCAAACGGGTACGTTTAGGGTTTGTATCAAGTTTTCCTTCTCTTGCAGTGATGTTCTCTGCATAATACGCTCTCTCTGTCGGCTCTTACGACACCCATGGGATTATATGGGGTGGTGACATTTCGTATTCTTAATCCGTCGACACACGGACAATTTTTATAGGTATTATTATATAAATAACAAGATAGTATAAAAATGTACACATTGACAGCAAATGCTGCAGAAATAACTTTTATTTTCCATCTCACATGCAGAATTACTTGGCACAAAGAACAATGTTCTAAAGCTTTACATAAAGGTTTAGAACGTTTGGTACACTCATCCATTTATAAACTACTGTGGTCCGATAAACATCATGTTTGGCTGCTGATCTGCGAAGAGAAAAAGCATTCTTCACTGCTCTTGTCAAAAACAGCGTGAAGTCATTAGTATTATTATATTCCGATACCAATTCCTTCGTCCGTGTCTATTGTCAGCCATCTTAGCTCGCTGTGTAATTTGTCTAATTTATCTTTGTTCTCCGCCATCTTCGCCTCTCTTATCTGTGATTCTGTAAACTGTAAATAATTACACAGTCATATCAATAATCTTTCATCAGCCTACGCAGATGTGTTTGTCCCGTTTTGAATGGGTACATTTAGTCACGTGTGATAAACAACCTTCTAAAATTATTTTAAACCACAAAGTCGATTTTCCTATGCGTTTTGACACTGCAGTAATTACTACTGCTATGCCAAATTGATTCTTTACTAGAATTTATTGGTCACAAAATTATTGATAGGTAATATGGACCAAACTAACTACACATAATTGGTACTTAACACCTTGAGATTAATAATGTATTTGCCGGCAAATGTAGTTAAAGTAAAAGATACCAGAAGGTACAATGTTGGGACCTATATCAAATAAAATAAAATTTGGATTACCTCGAACCGTCGATCTATATGATCCTCTCGAATATCTCTAGATCGTCTATAACTCAAGTTTGCTTCGCTATTCTGATTAAATCTCCTTCTTCCGCTGTACCCATAAGGATTATTTATTTGAGCCAAAGGTATTACTTCTCTTTTTCTCAAATTGCCAATAATAACATTATCTGAGTAATACATGTCTTGGCAACGAATAGTATTAACTAGAACTAACACGAACGAACACACACAGTAAAACATTTGCACAGTAGACATGTTTTGACAAAATCAATTAGATAATATCTGAACCAATTTGGTCAGATGCAGTCAACAACACGTTAAGAACACACGTAAAAATATATTTAAACTACTAACAAATGGCTTCGCTTTCTAAAATATGTTTTATTTGCAACACTCAATCTTTCTCGTCAAACATTTCTAGGATAAATGAATTTTATTGTGATATTTTTAATTTGATTGCCGGAAAATGTGATATTTTGATTGTAAAATTTTTATAGCCAGTGAAGTTGTAAAATTTTACGACTTACAATATTGTTTGGACACTCAGAAATATTTTTATCGTGTAGTCAACTCAAATAAAACCAATAGTTTCCATAATAATTAAATTATTATAAATTTAAAGTAAATTTGAGAATGTTAATAACATTTGATGATAACTTCTCAATCAGGAATCAGGTCTATAGAAAACGCGCTCACGGCACGTTTTTTATGATAGTGAATATGATAAAGGGCCTATTGTTTGGCTGATAATAAGCGGCTGACACTTGGTAACAATGAAGTATCTATAACTCACGCGATGCCAATCCTAGCGAAAGGGAGAGAAAAGAAAGATAATGCTCGTCCTGCACTCCAAAACCCGCTTTCTCTTTTCACTATATCTACCATTCTCTTACAGAAAATAAGGATAAAATTAAATTAAGACCTACCTTGCGGTTATGTTTCTTTTATAACAAGACCTAGTTATAAATATACCACCCAGCCCACGTGTCGCCTATTTTTAAATCTCACAATACTAACTTAATAAAACTCAAACCATTACATATTAAAGCAATTTAAACGTCATTATACACGTACAAGCGATTTGATAAGGATCTGATGAAAAAGCAATAATTACCACGCACACTGACCATAGTAAAATACTCAATGAAAAATTAATGGAAAACTGTTTATATGTTAGGCAAATGAAATGAAATGTCCACTTTCAAAATTTCATAATAAAAAAGTTTTAAGTAATCGTCATCATCATAAGTATTAGCTTCTTCTCATTAAGAGTAAGACTAGGTCATAGCTAACACGCTAAAAAAGATTTCACATGTATTTTGGGAACAATTTAAGAAATCGAAGACATGGTTAGCCTGTACCTATGACTTACCTGTAGGTTTTAGATTCGTGTTTGACATATTTTGTATGGAGCTTATGTCAAAAACTGTCAGAAACAAATCTAAAATCTACAGATCTATCTATATTTCGAATTTTGAATTCCGTAGTTAGTTCGCTTGTACCCTCTATAAAAAATTACCATGTCTGCTTAAGATAAGACCGAATGATCATGTAGACCATAAGAATAATTTCGGATCTAGGCACAATTTTACAACGTTCACGCGTCGTGTCTAACTCAAACAAAGTATTATTATTATTCAGCGCCGATGTATCGTGTGTAGAGACGACATGAATTCTTGCGTATGCCCGGCGCTTGACTTAGCGCAAGCGCCCTTAGAGTTCTTTATAATGTCCAAGCTATACTAAAGATTTTAGTCTACTTCGCCATCGGTGTAATACAAACACAATTCTTGATATTAAAATTGCTACATATTCAAACAAAAATAGCAACTCAGATTTAGTGTATGAAACAAAAACATTTTGATGTCCGCGTCAACAGATTATCACACCAACTGGTGAAGATAGAGGAACTGATTTAAAATATATTTTTATACTATTATAATCAAAACAATTATATGTTCATCATCAACTAAACGTTTCACAGCTATGACTAAATTGCATAGGCATAATAGTCAATTTATTTTAATATTTTTAGTTTATAGTACATACCTAGTGTTTAGTTTTGTTGACGAAACTTTTAGTAACGATATAGTACATACTGAATGCTTTGATGTTCATGTGTGGTGGACAGCCACCTCAATACTTCAAATGTTTTAAATTCGATCCCCATTTTTCTACTGGGGTATTCTTGTGTTTTCGTTGGATAAGGTGTGTAAAGTACGTACGTATAAATATATTCCTAAAGGTACCTACGGATTCGTAGCCGACCACAGACCGCAACTGTACACGACGTACAACGTCGACACCACCAGTATATCTATAAACATTTTACGTAGCGAGTTGAATTATTATCGCTTGCCCGAGGCACGGGGTAAATGATGATTGGGACGGACCTATAACTGAAAGAACACGTCGGTCTCGGCTGTCATGAAGTTCGTTGACAATCGTTAAAGGGAGTCAGAATCTCTGAATAAAACTGACACCAGTCTAACTACGGAATTCAATATTCGAACTATATATAGAACTGTAGATTTTAGATTCGATTTTGACATAAGCTCCTTACAAAATATGTCAAACACGAATCTCGAATCTCAAAACCATGTATGGATCAAATATTGAAATTGGCCGAAAACCATGGAATATCGCTATCTCTTAGGGTTGTGCAAGACAGATAGGCTGTCGCTCTGTGGAAAAGCTAATATTCAGTCAAATCTGGTTACACTAGTAAGCGGACCCCGGGTTGCAAGTTGCAACTAGAATAACGGTAGGTGCATGATGACTTTTCGTAGTAGCGAGCCACACATCTACTCGACAACCTTTACATTGACTGAGAGTCAGTTTGAATATTTTGGCGATCCCGACAACTTAAAATAAACAATTTTTATTATAAAAGTATATTACTGATAAAACGCGGACACATACGTATTTATTACTTAACTGGTCTTTACTCAAGTATACACTATTTAACTATTTAAAGACGGCTTTTTTTTTAAAGACAAATCCCGCACTAGGACTAAATCCTGTGTCGCGGGGGACTTTAAACATACAACTAACGCAATGAACACCCAGACTCGAGACAGCAATTTATGAATCACACATAGTGTTGCCTCGTGTGGGGATCGAACCCACAACACTCGGCGAAGTGCCAAGCGGCGAGGCGGCCGCTTAAACCACTTCGCCAACCGTACAGGTACGGTTTGTCACGAGGCAAATAAACACAGCGCCATTAGTAGTTCGGCACTCAATGACAGCTGTAAACACCACTACATTGCAACTAAACAACAAAATAAAGCTGAAATGGGACACGAATACTTTAGGAAGAACTTGTCTTTCTGGATTTCTGCCAAGAGTTAGCTTTTATGTATTTGTAGAATAATTTTCAACTTGAATTTTCATTTGTATAAAGTGCTATAGTCAGGCATATAGAAGTGACATTTAATTTCAAAGGTCATGGCTTAGATGCTTAGACCTTGATGTTAATGTGAGAAAACTTTCATTTTGTTTAAAAAATGGTGGAGATTTGTCATCGATAGATCGGCCCGAGTGAAATTGCAACATATAGACAAAGAATGTGTATAATTGCGTTTCATTCGTTAAATGGAGAGGCCGGTCAGTTTTTATTCCCTCGTTATTGTTTTTCTACAGGTAGAACGAATTTAATGTACATATTAAATATTTTTTGCACTTTGACACCAATTACATAAAAAGCCGTGTAGTAACGGATAAAGAATACAAGTGTCACTACCCCATTTCATGCCGTAGGTGTCGTAAAAGGCGACAAAGGAAATTGCAAAAAGTGATAATATCTTTGCGAAGAGATGGAAAACTTGAAACCAAACCCTATACCAACTCGTCTGGCCAGCGTGGTATAGTAGGCCAAATAACACCCAGTGAGCGTGATAGATTCGTTGAAATACATTGTAAAGATATTCAAAAATATATATCAAAGTAAGTACGTCTAAAAGATGTGTGTCCCCTTTGTAAGTACCTATTTATTAATCGATTTTAAATTTTCGCGAGTTGTATACATCATAGAAAATAATTTGGCGGGTCTTAATCGCGTTAACTTGACTTATTTAAGGTATAAATATCTATATAGTACCGACGTTGCGAACTTAAATAAAGACCAAGTGAGGGTAGGTGCCGAAACCCGCACTTCCACAAGACGTCGCTGAGCTCTCATCAGTCTCTCCGCGACCACGTTCAGTGCAAGACGAGCAAAACGTCGGACACAAATAGGTATTTATACCTTAAATAAGTCAAGTTAACGCGATTAAGACCCGCCAAATTATTTTCTATACCTATTTATTGTCCCAGTAAAAGCTCGGATATCAAACCGTTATAAATCTGGCTAGAATTTATATCATTGTTATTTCTACTTTAGTTTTTTAGGTTAAGTTACAATAAGATCGATTTTAGACTTATTCACATATGTATCTAACAAGATATAACCATATATATTGTATCATTAACGATGTATAGCCTAAATATATTGTAAATGAACATAAATTGATTGTATGTTTTAAATTTATAATGTTGCCAATTTTAAATAAATTCAAATTCAAATTCAAAATCCTTTATTCATTTGGGTCACAATGTGACGCTTATGAACGTCAAAATAATAAATTTATAAAATAATTACTTATACTCAAATTTAAAACATTATTACTGTATGCTTCTACATTTAAATTTACTGCCACGTTCGCAAAGCAATAGGTAGAACCATGAGAAAGAACGGGCAATAAAACTCACGGTCACTCTTTTTCATCGCCAGGTTTTGCATAATACACAATTTACATTTTGTAAGGTGCTGCAACTGTTACACCTTCTATATCACTTGTATATATTTACTGTACATAATAATACTCAAGCATAATACTTTTGGTTAGCTTCCTCAGAATAGACATATAATGCAGGCAATCCGCGAAAGTGATCAGAACCATGATGGAAATGTTGCAGTTAAATATTAAAATCTAATACCAGCCCGCAAGACCGTCATCGACCAGTCATCGCAAGTAGCACCCGTTCACGAGTATGACGCATGTACCAGCCATCATCCCTCTCGCCATATAAGAGGGACAGGGATGACCCGACACACGACGCCGCCACAAGAAATGACATTTTAGTGAGCATGACGACAATGGTATATGAACCAGCAGTAAGAAACAATCTGTTGGTATACTGACCATGACCGCCAATTACCTCCATTTTCCAGATCGTTATTATTAACATAAGTTAGTGGAACGTGTGAAGGAATGCAGATGTAGAATGAATTTTATGAAAGTGACAAGTGAACAATGATATGATCAGGGATAAATAATGTTAAACTACATTCAACAAATCATAAAAATATCCAAATCCTGCAAAAATCATGTGTTCACGAGGCGCCTCCACTTAACATGTAAATAAAATAATCGTGAGTTAAACAAGCCTAAGTCTATCCCCACGGTGTCTTATCATTTTAAAAAATCCTTAATAGTGTAATAACCCCTTTGTAAAAGAAAGTTTCTAATTGTCCGTTTGTATTTGTGCATGGGTAAATTCATTATTTCAAGAGGCAATTTGTTGAAAAATCGTATACCAATCCCCGCAAATGAGTTCTGAACTTTATGTAGACGGTAGTTAGTTCCCACCAGTTTACCTTGTGTTCACTTTGTGCAAATCACTATTTTTGCGGTATAGAATTAAGTTTTTCTTAATGTACATTAAGTTAGCATATATATATTGCGATGCAACTGTCAATATATCTACTTCTTTAAATGTATCACGTAAAGAATCTCTAGCACCTAACTTATAAATTGCACGTATAGCCCTCTTTTGAATGACAAAAATAGTCTGTATATCAGCAGCTGTACCCCGTAACATTATTCCGTAAGACATTACGCTGTGAAAATAACTAAAGTAAACTAGTCTCATCATCATCATTATCAGCCTTTAACAGTCCACTGCTTGACAAGGCCTCTCCTTTGGAAGGAGGAATTGGCCTACTATACCACGCTGGCCAAACGGGTTGGTATAGGGTTTATATCAAGTTTTCCTTCTCTTACAGTGCTGTTCTCTGCATAATATGCTCCCTCTGTCGGCTCTTACGACACCCATGGGATGATATGGGGTGGTGACATTCCGTATTCTTAATCCGTCACCACACGGATCAACATCATCATCACGGAACTAGTCTAGCAGTATCTATATCCGTGAATTCCCTAACTTTTCTAACTGCAAACGCTGCAGGACTAAGTTTTACTGCGAGACAGGATATTTGGGCGCCCCACTGAAGCTTACAATCTAAAGTTACACCTAAAAATACGGTTGATTCGACTAGTTGAATTGTTTCCTTATTTAAAATTATATTAGTAGAAACACTTTTGACATTAGGCAAAGAGAATTTAACACATTTGGTTTTGCTTGAGTTGAGTACCAAATTATTTGTCGAAAACCAATCTAATACTTGTGCAAGAGTATTATTGACGGTATCAAAGTTACTTAAATTACGATCAACTTTAAAAATTTGTGACGTATCGTCGGCAAACAAAACAATATCACATAAATTTTGTACAAATAACGGCAAATCATTAATATATATTAAAAAAAGAAATGGACTGAGGTTAAGAGCCCTGGGGAACGCCCATTCCTACTGGCAAACCTAGAGACCTACTCCCATTAACATCTACATACTGAATTCTATCACTAAGGTAGCTGGCAACAAGATTGAGTGCGGTATCTTTAATACCATAAAGTTTCAATTTAAGTAAAAGTGTATTATGTTCCACACAGACAAAGGCCTTTGATAGGTCACAAAAAACACCAATGGCATCCTTCGAGTTCTCCCAAGCATTAAAAATATGCTTTAACAAAGTTACACCGGCATCAACGATGGAGCGACCCTTAGTAAAGCCATACTGTTCACTGTGAAATAAATTATTTGTGTGAAAGTGGCTCTCTAGTTGATGCAAAATAATCTTTTCAAAAATTTTATTACTAGCAGGCAAGATAGAAATTGGCCGAAAATTACTAGGGTCGCTTTTTGATCCCTTTTTGAATAATGGTATTACTTTACTGTGTTTCATTAGATCAGGAAATACTCCTGTATCTACGCATCTGTTGAATATTGCAGCTAAATATGGAGCTAAGCTAGAAATAATTTGTCGCACAAGTTTAACAGAAATGCCCCATAAGTCAACAGATTTTTTATTATTGAGCGTCTTGAATACCTTCAGTATGTCATTGGTGTCAATATATTTAAAATTAAAAAGCACATCACACTCATTCACATTGCCCCTAACCAACATTTCTGCTTTGCTTGGACATGAATCTAGACAGCTCGTTGTGTTCATTGGTATGTTTATGAAGAAATTGTTAAATGTCTGAGCAACATCAGTTTTCCTAGTAATATTTTATTAATATACAAATTGGTTTGACGTTTGACACTGTCAAACGGGTAAATAGAGTATAAAAGGTGAATAGGTTCTGTTTAATGTTCAGTTTCGCTCCGGCAACGGTTAGCCGTTGTAAGGTACGATTTAATGTCTAAGGTACGATATAATTCTGACTATTATATTATTGTGTTTCACGATTCTATATTGCTTCTGTGGTGTTATTTAGAGTATTGTCAATAAAAATAATGCAGAAGCAATGTAATATAGCGTAGCTATTGTATAATTGATATTGTGGGTGGTTTTGTCAGTTGTGAGATATTATAAGTTTAGAACTTGGAATATCATATAATAGAATCGATTCATATGCTGTGAAACGAGCCATATCAATTGTATATGTACCTATGGTGAATATTACAGTGGTAAATATTGAATATATATATGGATATATATTCAATATTTACCACTGTAATCATCTGTAATATATTTACTATGGAGTAAATATACCTAGAGTAATAATAAAATATATAGCTGTGGTCAATATTACTAAATGAATAATATTGTTGCTAATCCATTGTATTAATGTTATATTTGATATATTCAACTACCCTTGCTACCCAATTTTATAAATATGATATAGTTTGTACTGCTGTTATAAACAATGACTATTAAAAGAATGGCCAAGAGTGGCGGTAAATGTAAATGTATCTTTATATAAGATATATTCTTGTGACAAACTGAATAAATGAAAGTAAGAATTGATGGTTGTCTCTTTTATTTTTCAAACCATTATAAATATGATTAAACATACATACATACATATACTCACGCCTTTTTCCCGTCGGGGTAGGCAGAGACAACAGAACGCCACTTGCTCCTATCCTTACAAACCTCACGCGCTTCCTCTACACTCATTACTCTTTTCATACATGCTCGCCGGTTGCGGGTACTTCGGACCTTTCCGTTTCTTAGGATGTCTCCAATTTGGTCGAAGAATGTCCGCCGAGGTCTGCGGCGACCGGCTTGCCCACACACATTTGCCTTATATATCTGATTCGTCATTCTTTCTTCACTCATTCGCTCCACGTGTCCAAACCACCTAAGCATTCCTTTCTCAATCCTCGTCACCACATCTTCTTTCAGTCCACTGCTCTTTCATATAGATGCATTCGGAATTCTATCAATCTGTCTTACCCCACACATACTACGCAGTGATTAAAATACTATATATAGGCCATATACCTTGTATCTATACATACATATATATATATAGTCCCACTGTCCGCAAGTACGGTAGCGGTCGCGGTAACAGCGGGGCAGGGGGTGCTAAGAATCTCCGGGCTACGGCAAACGGCTACCACAAGAAACTGACCCTGGCTACGTACAATGGACTCTCTCTACGGCTGGACCAACACATCGCCGAACTCGAAGTAGAACTAGGTCGTATAAACTGGCATATATTGGGGTTTTCTGAAGTCCGAAGACAGGGAGAGGACACGATAACCCTTGAATCAGGCAACCTGTTCAACTTTCGAGAAGGCGATCAGCCCTCTCAGGGCGGTTTCGGTTTCCTCGTTAACAAATCTCTCGCTAACAACGTTGTAGAAATCAGCAGTGTGTCGACACGGTTGGTGATCCTTAATATGAGGTACGCTACGTACCTCATATTAAGGATCACCAACAGGTACTCCCTGAAGGTGTTACAGGTATATGCGACGACCTCGACATACTGCGATGACATAGTCGAAGCCATGTATGAGGATATTACTAAGGCTCTACATCATACCACCAAGACACACTACAACGTTGTTATCGGGGATTTTAATGCCAAAGTGGGAGTACAAGAACGCGGCGAAAGAAAATCGGATCCTATGGCGTCGGGCGCCGAAATCACAGGGGGTAAATGCTGGTCAACTTTCTGGAGTCACAGGGGCTCTACTTAATGAACTCCTTCTTCAAGAAGAAGCCTCATAGAAAGTGGACATGGCGAAGCCCTGATGCTGTGACAAGGAACGAGATAGACTTCATCATGTCTGATCGGAGGTATATATTTAGAGACGTCTCAGTGATCAACAGGTTTAATACCGGTAGCGATCACTGACTTGTCCGAGGCAGTTTAAATATAGACTTCAGAGTTGAGAGGCTTCGCATGATGAAGTCTAACTCTTAGACCTACTGCGCCTCAGCTAGCTGTAGGATCCGAAAAGTTTCAACTGGAAGTTCAAAACCGTTTCGGACTGCTGGAAACCCATGGCACTGTTGACGAGAAAACCGACGCTGTGGTTAAAACGCTACAGGATGTGTCCCGGAAAAAGCGTTAGCAAGCAAAGTAAACTCGCTCGAGACTCTCGAGCTTATGAGGCAAAGAAGGGGAATGTCATATGCGCAGATGTCTTCGACGGATGGAAGAAACCTAAACTGGAAGATCCGAAAGCTGGTGCGACGTGACCTCCGATGTTTCGATACCCGCACCATTACGGCTGCGATTGAACAGAATCGAGGCACCAAAGTCTTCGTTCACCAGCTTGGCAGAATTCATCTGTCGAACTCAATACTGCGGATGGCAAAACCGTAACCTCCAAGTTAGAGATTCTCGCTGAAATTGAGAGTTTCTATAAGGACTTGTATCCGTCACTGACGCCTAAACCCACGAGACTCAGCGATGATGACCACAAAGCCTAACATACGCGCCATTACACGGAAGACATCCCTGATGTCAACCAGGGCGAGGTAAGAGTGGCTCTCGAGCAGCTTCAGAACAACAAGTCTCCTGGGGATGACGGAATTACCACAGAGCTCTTAAAAGCAGGTGGGACAGCAGTTCTGAAAGAGCTGGTGAGGCGAGGCTCTTCAATTCCGTTATCCACCAAGGCCTAACACCTCAGGCGTGGAGTGGGAGTGCGGTGGTTCTGTTTTTCAAAAAAAGGTGACAAAACCTTGCTGAAAAACTATAGACCCACTCCTGAGCCACGTCTACAAGTTATTCTCGAGAGTCCTAACAAACCGCCTCGCCAGAAAACTCAACGATTTCCAGCCACCGGAACAAGCCGGGTTTCGACAAGGCTACAGCACCGTAGACCACATCCATACTGTTCGGAAGATTGTACAGAAGACCAACGAGTACAATCAGCCGCTGTGTATGGCTTTCGTGGACTACGAGAAAGCCTTCGACTCCATCGAAACCTGGGCGGTTTTGTATGCTCTGCAGCGGTGTCGCATCGATTGGCGCTACATCGAGGTGTTGAGATGTTTGTATGACACGGCCACTATGACCGTCCAGCTCCAGGACAGTAAAACCAGCCCCATCGAGTTGCAAAGAGGGGTGAGGCTGGGGGATGTAATATCCCGTAAGCTCTTCACCAACGTACTCAAAGACGTCTTTAAGACGCTGGACTGACGGGGCATAAACATTAATGGCGAGTACATATCCCACCTTCGGTTTGCCGACGACATAGTCATCGTGGCAAAGAGCCTGGAAGAGCTGAGCGAGATGCTGCACTGCCTAAATGGAGCCTCTAGACGGGTCGGTCTCGGCATGAACTTGGATAAAACCAAGATTATGTTCAACGAACACGTTGTGCCGGGACCGGTTTATGTTGACGGATCGGTGCTCAAAGTTCTTTAAGAGTATGTCCACCTTGGGCAAGTAGTCCAGCTTGGTGGAAACAACTTCGAGAAAGAAATCGACCGCAGGATCCAGTTGGGTTGGGCAGCGTTTGGCAAGCTACGTCGAGTTTTCTCTTCGCCCCTACCGCACGGACCGACGACCTGAAAAAGGTTGCTGGGACAGACTGAATACAGAAGGCTGAGGACCGTGTACTGTGGCGCGTGTTGGGAGAGGCCTATGTCCAGCAGTGGACTGCGATAGGGTGATTGATTGACATAAGAAGCAACACAAAAAACAGACCTTAAACCCACCTAGCATTACATTCTAAATCACTTTGATTTGAAATGAAAGAAAATATTGATATTCACGAAATATTGTTATCATTATGTAAAGTAGGCCTTTAATATAGATCCGTACCCACTGGTTGATTTGTAAACACTACAAATGCTTAGATATAATCCGTTGCGTTATTAAAGTATAACACTGCGTGTGAATAAAAAGTTAAGTATGTGGTACACAATTAAAAATAATATTAAGCAAAACATACATTATACATACGGTTTAAATACATCGCGATAAAATCCAAAAACTGAGTTGAATTTCCATCAATACATACAGTTTGATTCCTAAGTCATGTCATTGTTTTCAACGACATGATAATATTCTGTGTGATTCATAAATCGTTTAATTTCCTTTCGACTATCTGATCAACTGCTGACATAAAACGTCTCTGCTTGATATTTTTTGTAATTATTAATATTTAGTTTTTAAAATATCAGCTTAGCTTATTAACATACAATAATCAACCAGTAATTCTTCGAATAAATAACCATTCTGTGTTATGAAGCTTCTGCGTGTTCAATATAATTTTGGCGATTAAATATTTTTTTATTTCAAGTTCCGTTTGAAACAAACAACAGTAAAAATATTCCACAGAAACACAATCGTTCATATTATTAAGAAATCGCTCCATGCATGGAATCTGATTGCTTTCTCCCGAGATCAATTTTAGACTCTATTTTCCTACTTAGAATCTTCTTATTAAAAAGCAGAGTCGTCACTAATTGTTACAAGAATAAGTTTTAAAGCTCATACATGAATTACGGACTGCCTCCGTGGTCCAGTGGATAGCGTATGCGTCTGCTGATTGGAGTGCTTTATCCGGATATTATGGTAACATTATCGGTATATATAAAATTCTTGCGTTACTGGCTGACTGACAGACAAGCTATAATCAAAACTATTGGGTTTAAGAAACTGAAATTTAGCAAGTATGTTACTTATGGACCGTAGGGGTGCACTAAAAGGAATTCTCCAAAATTCCCACTGGATTGGGTAGAAACAGTCATATTAAAGAAATGTGCGGGCATATCCTCTATGTTAAGCTATAGTCGAAGTAAATAGTAAAGTAAAAATAAGTAATTGTATTTATTATGTCGTTTCGGTCACAAATAGTTATGAGAGGATAAGAAAATAATCGGAAGTGACACTAGCTGCCGCTAACTGACGTTTCGTAGGGCGGTGACATTTAAGGTCAACGCTCATTAGAGCCACCCGGCACCCACTCCGCACGGCGTCCACGAGTGGACGTCGCGCGGTCAACCAACGGACCGCGCGCCGTCAACGAGTGAACGCCGCGCGGTCAACCAGCGGACCGCGCGCCGTCAACGAGTGAACGCCGCGCGGTCAACGAGTGGAAAAATTTGTGGACCAAGCGACTTGGTCCACAAATTTTCGAATAGTCTGTTAACAATTGGCACTAGGTCTACACGTGTGTTTCGTAAAGCCAAATTTTACAAACGTTGAATTGGCACTCATAGCTGTCGCGCTTGACGAGGAAGTAAGTGAAAGACGCAACACAACGTCTTCGTAATTAATTTATTTCTTTTTCTAGTTTAATTTATTTCTTTTTCTAGTTTTTATATCAAATTTGACGACCGGTTGGCGCAGTGGGAGTGTAAGCGACTGCTAAGCCGAAGGTCGCGGGTTCGATTCCCGCTCAAGTCAAACATTTGTGTGCATGAACATGGATGTTTGTCTTGGTCTGGGTGTTTCTATGTATAATATGTGTGTATTTACAAAAAAAAAAAGTATATAATATGTATGTTTATCCATTGTCTAGTACCCATAGTACAAGCTCTGCTTAAGGTATGCTCATGAAAAACACTACCTAAAATATTTTTAAGTCTGCCGGATTATATTACCTGCCAAGTAATGAAATCGTTAATGATTTCCCCGACATCACCAACTGCGACAGCCAGTGTTGCCAATAAAGGATTACTCGTAAAAACATAATATATTTTTGAGTAAAAATAAGAGTATCATTTACACGGTAATTATAATTAAAAATACCTTAGAAAAGAACACGGTAGTACCTTATTACCGTAGACCGTGTCTTGCTCAAAATTACCGTGTATCTACGGTATTTACCGTGTATCTGGTAACACTCGGACGTGAATCATTCGCGGGTAGCGCGCAGTCTGCTTCGGACCCGCGCGTTGGCGACGAGCTGTCAACGCGCGGCAAGCATGCGAGCAGCGAGTTGCCACCGAGCCGTCGCGAGTGCTAGGTGGGTGTGATACACCCACCTAGCACTTTGTGTTACATATTGTGTGTTTGTGTGGTTTTGATACACAATTATTCAAAAAAGTTATTTTTTTGAATACTAAACAGATATTTTATTCTATCTTAAACTAATTTAAGGGTGAAACAAATATAAAAAAAATATTATTATTATTTATTACAATAATCGGATCGGCTTCGGCGTCGGGACGTGACGACCCCACCGCCCACTGGGAGAGTTTATCTGACGAGTAGAGACTCGTCATAGTATCTCCCCCAGCGCAAGCAGTCAACCGAAATATGGCGGTCAAACCATCCGAACCCGGCGGAAGAAAATCCCAAGATGCTAGATGGGCAGCAGCGTCCAGCACTAAAGACTTCCGCCACTGCGATCGCCAATACGCCTGCCAAGCGTGGCGATTATGGCAAATACCCCCATATGAACCACACCTATAAAAACCGGCCCCTAGTCCCCGGCGGCCCCGCTAGTCCTGGTTATGGTAGCGGCCATGGTAACGGTGGGGTAAGGGGTGCGAAGAACCTCCGGAAGAGATCAGGCTACCACCACCAACGACATTTGGCCCTGGCAACACTGAACACGCGCACACTGCGGACCGACGAGAAGATTGTCGAGCTGGAAGAAGAATTGAGCAAGTTGCGATAGGATATCATAGGCCTATCCGAAGTCCGAAGACAGGGGGAGGACTCGATAGTTCTCAATTCCAGTAACTTGCTCTTCTACCGGGAGGGCGACCAACAGTCCCAAGGTGGTGTCGGGTTCATCGTCCATAAATCTCTCGTGACCAACGTGGTAAATATCGGGAGTGTGTCGAGCAGGGTAGCGTATCTTATACTCAGAATATCCAAGCAGTATTCGCTGAAGGTCATACAGGTATACGCTCCGACCTCGTCACACCCCGATCAGGAGGTGGAAGCCATGTACGAGGATATATCTCGGGCTATACATGGCTACAAAACCCATTACACCGTGGTCATGGGAGATTTTAACCCGAAACTGGGCAAACGCGACGGTGATGAGCTGAGAGTGGGGGAAATTTGGTTATGGGCATCGGAATTACCGGGGTCACTTGCTGGCTAGCTTTATGGAGAAGGAAGGACTCTATATGATGAACTCCTTCTTCAAGAAGCGAGAATGCCGCAAGTGGACCTGGGTCCAGACAGTGCAACCAAAAATGACATCGACTTTATCATGTCGACGAAGAGGCAGATATTCAATGATGTCTCCGTGATCAATTCACTTAAAGTGGGGAGCGATCACCGAATGGTAAGAGGCACATTGAATATCTGTACAAGTCTCGAACGGTCGAGGTTGATAAAGTCCACGCTCCGACCGGCACCGGTTCATATCCAAAACCCCGAGAGCTTTCAGCTGGAACTCAAGAACCGTTTCGAATGCCTGGGCGAATGCGTAGATGTGGACGTGTACAGTAACGGGTCCGTGGATGCTGTCCATACAACAGGGGCTAAATTCTTTAAGCCCCAGAAAAGCAAGAGAACCAGCAAGATCTCGGATCCGACCCTCGAGCTGTTAGAGGAAAGGTGCAAGATGGTTCTGCTATCCTCCGACGACATGCCGAAATATCGGCACCTCAACAGACAGATCTCTAAGTCTCTGACTCGCGATCTCCGCCAATACAACACAAAATGTGTTCGTGAGGCGATCGAGCAGAATAAGGGTTCCAAAGTGTTCTAGAGGGATCTGTCTGTTGGGCAGAGTCAGCTGACAAAGCTGAAGACAGAAGATGGCAGAATCGTATTGTCCAAGCCTGAGCTCTTGGAGGAGATCGAAAGGTTCTATGGACAGCTATACACGACAACGCAACAACCCGCAAGCACTCCAGCGACAGACCCTAGAGCTGGATTGACCCGACACTATACCGAAGATATCCCGGACGTCAGCATGCACGAGATTAGTGTGGCTCTCAAACAGCTCAAAAACAACAAGGCGCCGGGTGATGACGGAATTACGAGCGAGCTTCTGAAGGCCGGCAGTGCACCCGCTAGAGAAGCCCTCCGGAAGCTATTTAATTCCGTCATTCTTGAGGGTAAAACGCCACAGGCGTGGCACAGAAGTGTGGTGGTGCTTTTCTTTAAGAAAGGGGATAAAACCCTCTTAAAGAACTACAGACCCATCACACTTCTGAGCCACGTCTACAAGCTGTTTTCGAGGGTCATCACGAATCGTCTCGAGAGCAAGCTAGACGACTTCCAGCCTCCCGAACAAGCCGGTTTCCGTAAAGGCTATAGTACCATAGACCACATACATACGCTGCGGCAGGTTATACAGAAGTCCGAGGAGTATAACCAGTCCCTATGCTTGGCGTTTGTGGACTATGAGAAAGCCTTCGATTCGATCGAAACCTGGGCGGTGCTACAGTCTCTCCAACGGTGCCGGATTGACTACCGATATATCGAAGTGCTGAAGTGTTTATATGAAAACGCCACTATGTCAGTCCGCCTCCAGGACCAGAGTTCGAAACCTATTCAACTCCAGCGAGGGGTGAGACAGGGGGATGTCATATCCCCGCAACTGTTTACCACTGCGCTGGAGGATGTTTTCAAGCTTCTGGACTGGAATGAACTCGGCATCAACATCAACGGCGAGTACATCACTCACCTTCGATTCGCAGACGATATCGTAGCCATGGCTGAGACCATGGAAGACCTAGGCACAATGCTCGATGGCCTTTGTAGAGTCTCCCAACAAGTAGGTCTTAAGATGAACATGGACAAGACGAAACTTATGTCGAACGTCCATGTTGTACCTGCTCCTATTCAGGTTGGGAACTCTACGCTCGAAGTTGTCGACAAGTATACCTACCTGGGACAAGTAGTCCAATTAGGTAGGTCCAACTTCGAGAAGGAGGTCAATCGTCGAATCCAACTCGGTTGGGCAGCGTTCGGAAAGCTACGACATATCTTCTCGTCCGATATCCCGCAGTGTCTCAAGACGAAAGTCTTTGACCAGTGTGTGTTGCCAGTGATGACTTACGGATCAGAGACGTGGTCGCTCACTATGGGCCTTATCAGAAGGCTCAAGGTCACTCAGAGGGCGATGGAGAGAGCTATGCTTGGAGTTTCCCTGCGAGATCGAATCAGAAATGAGGAGATCCGCAGTAGAACTAAAGTCGCCGACATAGCTCTCCGGATAGCCAAGCTGAAGTGGCAGTGGGCAGGGCACATAGCTCGAAGAACCGATGGCCGTTGGGGCAGAAAGGTTGTGGAGTGGCGGCCACGTACCGGACGATGCAGCAGAGGTAGGCCCCCGGCAAGGTGGACTGACGACCTCGTCAAGATCGCGGGAGGCGGTTGGATGCGGGCGGCTCAAGACCGGTCTGTGTGGAGAACCTTGGGGGAGGCCTTTGTCCAGCAGTGGACGTCGTTTGGCTGATATGATGATGATGACAATAATAAAATTAACACTTTCGTTTTACAATTATTAGTTAATGCACATGTTTATCGTACACATACATACATACATACACAACGTCACGCCTTTTATCCCCGAAGGGGTACGCAGAGGCCTATTTCTACACCCACTTTTCGCCAGATATACTTTAGTCCCACGTAATAAGGGGCGAGCCTATTGCCGTACCGGGCACATGTTTATCGTTTTTTGTCAAAAATATGAAAATAAGAACAATATAAAGTATTTTTCCTTGTAATATACGATACACAAAAACCAAATAAAACTTACATTGAATCATGAAAGTTATAAAAAATACTTATTCATCTTGAGATCTTGTGCAGTATTTACAAAGGTAAATGGCATTTTCCATAAATGGATAACGGATAATCTTTTTTTGTATCATTCGATTTTTTTATTACAAATAGCTCCATTATCTTCACTGCCATTCTCTTCTAATCCTACAGACTATTCTTTGTCATCCAACTCCTGCTTTGTGTCACTTTCAAAGTTTCTCTCACTAACATTACTAATATCTTGGTAACTACCAGATAGCTCTGAAAACTCTACTCTACTCTACCTACACCCGCGCAACTTAGACGCGTGAGTCATAATAACAATTCGCTATTAAATTTTTTATCGATTTTTCTTGGTCTGGGTGTACCACACCCAACCTTACGCTCACCGGGTTAATATTTTACGCCACCGCAGAATTTTTTCATGTCAACATGAAAAGAACCACCATATCAGTGTTATTTTTACTGTCAAGTGTGTGACCCACTTGACAGTAAAAATAACACTGATATCATATAAAGGTACATACTTTGTCTGCTGTGCACGGTCTGTCAAGGCACACGCACTCGGGCGGTACGCATTTATGCGATCCATCCGGGCGCTGCATGCGTGGCCCTTACGGGCGAATGGTTAATCTTTTGTCTGATCGTCTTAGAGGCAATATGTGGCGAAAATTGTCTACGATTCATCGCGAAGTTGTGGAAGTGAATTCGAGGAGTAAATACATATATGTTCCAATAAACTCAATATTTCATAGAAAGAGCGCTTTGATTGAACGAGGTTAAACTACTCACCCGAATAGTTTCGGTCATTTCTAAAGACTACTTCATATTCCGCTACATACTAACATACATATTATTTAAAATATACATATAAATTAAAATATTGAAATTGGGTGAACTGTGAAAAACCGCCCGCCGAGCGCATTACACCGCAGAAGATCATTAAGGCGAGGTTGCAGTACAGTGCGTAGCTCGACCTCACCCCCCGCAAAAACAAAAACACGGCGGTGGCGTCAGCGAGTGAGCGGGGTGAGGGGAGGGGGGGTTTCGTGTGTGCGTGTGCCACAGCGCAGCTTAAAAAAAACCGTAGATGAGTTATGCGAACTTCAAAAGTGACACATTAAAAACAGGTTAAATGTCTCATTTGGCTTTTGTCGCACGCACTGCGGTCGGAAGCGCTCGCTCTTTTACTCGCGTGTGTGTACGTTACATTTGAAAATGTCGTCGTATGTAATGAGATTTTGCACAAACTGTAGTAGAAAAATTACTAAAAGTTATGGAATCACTTCTCATTCATGAGTATTATAATAATACAACGTTTTATTTACAATTTATAATATATTCAGTATCACAAATAAAAGAGTGAATAAAAAAATTGGCATTTAGCGAGTTTAAAAGAGAAGCAGTATTGTGCGTGTTCAAAGACTAAAAAACAAAGTATCCAGATGGGACATTCGTAATAATAAAATACTGATGTGTGTTTTTGTCAAGTAATAAAAGTGATTTGAGGCTGAATCAACACAATATATTATTATTATAGAAATACAAAATCATACGTAAGTTACAAACATTGACGGATGATGAAAGTCCATTCACTTGTTCTTGTTTTTCTCCTTTAGTATTAAACAACTAAGTAGATAAAAACAATATTCGTTTTATAATAAACAACTTTATATTATAAACTGCAAGCTTCACACAACTGCACATTTTCCTTTATTTTAATTTCTGTATTTTTATTGAACAAGAGATAATCTACAAATAAATATAAATGTTGTTAAAACTAACTATGACTAAGTGGCTATTTACACATAAATTAAAACAATAATTGCTATACTTAAATAAGTAACAAATAAAAGGAAATACTTAAAAAAAAGTAAAAGCAGAATTTAAAGGGCGTCATGGAAATCCTCCACATCGCCATCAATTGGAAGCGTGCCCAGAATGCTGGCACTAAGTAGATTTTACTGCACTGTTTTCGCTGCCGACCCACCGTACCCCTGGCAGTACCCCTGGGGGTATGGTGGGTCTTTCAAAGCTTAACCGTACTCCCAGATAATATTGTTGTGTAATTAGTTTATTAATTTCAGTTCGTTAATTTCAAGTTCTACTATTTTGTGGGATCATTCCCAGTATAGTAGTAGTATTGAACAATTCTATGATAGAACTGTCCTAATTCTATTAGCACAACTTGATGAGGAGAACAGAACTAATGGGATAAGTAATAGGAAATGTCCCAGTCTAGTTCTATGTATGTTTTTACAAGGGTATTCAATAGAACTACTGCGAAAGATCTACGGATCACTACGGTGTCACGACATCGCGCTCATATATCCGAATGAATATGTTTTGTAGACGTTCATTTGTTTAATGTGTAAAACAAATGAACGTCTACAAAACAAATGAACGCCTACAAAACAAATGAACGTCTACAAAACAAATGACTTACAGAAAGTGATCAGCTATCGATAGTAATTGCAGAAAACAGGTGCATGCGATTTTCAACCTAATTGACATTAGTCAGAATTTATAATTTTATTACCCTAATATTGCCGGAAAGCGACAAAAAGCAAAGAAAAAAAGTTTGTCATGAATTGTCAATAAGGTCGAAAATCGCATGCACCTGTTTTTTGCAATCACTATTGATAGCTGATCACTTTCTGGTAGTCATTTGTTTTGTAGACGTTCATTTGTTTTGTAGACGTTCATTTGTTTTGTAGACGTTCAATTGTTTTGTAGACGTTCATTCGTTTAACACATTTTTATGCATATATATTTATTCTGATATGTGAGCGCGATGTTGTGACACTACCCTTGTAAAACATACATAGAACTAGTGGTAAATTTCCTATAACTGTTTCCCATTAGTTCTATTCTTCTAATCAAGTTGTGCTAATAGAACTAGTGGGAAAAAGTCTCACTAGTTCTATCATAGAACTGTTCAATAGAACTAGTGGGAATGATTCGACAGCGCAAGGATGATGATGATGACGGGTCTTCAACAGTACCACAGATTATACCTATAATATACAAAGCATTATAACCATTAGCAGTAATATCTAAACGTTTTATTCTCTAATTTATCTCCTTGTTGCACTATATCATCGTACTAGCGCTTGTCTTCGCTTGTCTAAAAATATAAAAACGTAAGTACTAAGTCATTATCATACGAGAGATAACACTGTTCAGTTTAATGTCCACGTAGCACGTTGGTATAACACTACGAGCATTTCAGCCAGGAGTACGGTTAAGCTTTAAAAGACCCACCATACCCCCAGGGGTATTGCCAGGGCTACGGTGGGTCCGCAGCACACAGTTTTTATATTAACGTACTGTTTTAGGTTTCCATTTTGTTTGAAATGAGAAGAATAAAATGTACTTTTTTAATAAATGTTATAAATAAATCACATCGACTTTTTATTTCCCTACCTTAAATGAATTAATCAAATTTACTTTAGGCGAATAGAATTAACTCAAGACAGACAAAGTGATCATGTCGCATCTGAGTCAAATTATTGTTTGTGAAACGGTCAGCATGATGTCACAATGCGCGTCGGTCCAGAGAGTATAATATGTTTATCTCTATTTCGCGCTTGCTATTAGATGTGCTATCTCACTTACACTTCTTATCTAATTCTTAGTGTGTCGTTTTGACATATTTATATTATTGGGTATACGCTTTTCGCGATGCGTGCCACTCGTAAGCTCCGTCATGTTACCTTGCCAGTAACCTGTCTACGGTTTCTTACTAGTATGTCTATGGTTTGAACGATTGAGTTTGGAATACGAATTACTTTGTACTTTTGCGAAAACGTACATGCGGGGGTGGAGGGGGATTTTGCGGAGCAACGACGTATGTCCGCCCTCAATCACGCCTAGACAGGCACTGATGAACGGCCGGCGAGCGATATAATGCCAACATTTTGACTATTTTTTTTTCTTGGAGAAAAATGATAACGAAATTACAAAATCTGTTTTTACCATTTATTTTAAAATAAAGAGCTGTTTCTATTGATAATACTTTCATATAAATTCATTTTGGAATGTCTAAGCAGTACACGTTTAAAATTGTGATTTAGTGCCATGTTTGACATTTTTTTTTATCGAGCCAATCATTCCAAATCGTGTTTCTATCTTTACGATTTACTAGAAGATATGTTCAACTTTTATACTTTCATTTTTATTCATTAAAAATATCATAGTTTATGTGACTTTCAGACGTTCAAAAATCTTAAAAAGTACTGCAACCTCGCCTTAATTAAGATCCCTTCTTAGTGAACCAATCTTGCCACGGGATCGGGAAGAAAAGGCTAAATTAAAAAAAAGTACGGATGTAGCTGCAGGCATCTCTAGTGCGAATAAACATAACTTGCTTTTGTCCGCTGCTAAAATTTACCTAACACGTAAAATAAAAAAGTTACAAAAGTCAATAACTCTAGAAAACAACACGAGTCGAGATCGAGCGCGTTGGCACGTTGTACCTAAAACAGCTGTTGACGTCGCGCGGCGAGGTCAACAGCTGTTTTACGTATAGCGCGTGTAACAGTAGGTAATTACCTACACATAAAACACGTATCAGTCAACAGAGCACTAAGAAGTACGGATGGATAGTGATACCTAATTTACGTACTTACAAAACACAAACTAATTACGATGAGAACTTCAATAATTTTAAGCACATAATAATGATTAAAATAATAAACACATGTAACTAAATACCTGTACCTATTCCTTCGTAAGTCGACCGAAATAAGCTGTGGGTTCACGCAATCATTATAAACTAGTAGAAGGAAGAACGAAGAACTTATTATTAGTTACGTATTAGTCGTAGGTATATAATCATTTTCAATAACTAGTAAAAGCCGAATTTAGGTATTTACTTATTTCTGGCGTGTTTAAAACATGTTATCAACGTTGGTATTCACCACACTTAATAAATCAAATCATTCACCTTTACAGTCTTCTGCTTACATCACAATAAATTGATACATTTTGCACTCGGAGTACGTGCAGCGCATGTTTCTCGCGTTCTCGCGACTCCTTTTTCTTCTTTGAACACAAATCTTATAACCTCGATCCACTAATGAAACCCTATGGAGTTAGGTCAGGTTGCGGCCTATCAATCCACTAGTGAACATATCAGTATTGTAAGGATCCACGATTGTAGTTTTATTACGTAACACGGACACAGAGTGACGGGAGCGTGATATACGACTGTCCCATTGACCTAACTTCTTAAGACTGAAGGTTAGTGTTGGGTACTCAGCACATGTGCTAGCACACTTGTATTGACTCACTTCGGTGAGGTGAGTTTCTCCCTCTTTTTATTTTGACGTGCTAGCACACAGCACAGTTGGGGCACACTCGATGTTGCTTGAGTTATTTATTATGTTTGTGCTTTGATAAATGAGATGCAGAAAAAGCTTAATTATATTTACTATATACTCAAGTTATTATATGAATATTACAAATCTCAAAGCATATTACAGTAAGTTACTCCTCTAAAATATGTCTTATCAAGCGGTGAGTCGGCGAATAACGTCAAAATGTGCCGTGTTCTGTGAGTGTGCCAATGTGTGCCGTGTCACTCACGACACACGGTGCGATGTCGCCTGAGTGCGCCACACTATGTGTACGCACACACTCACTGTGCCACCAACACCTCGCGGCCTCGCCTCATTCGTGCTACCACAGTGTGCTAGCACACTTCGGAAAAAGAGTGACTCGCACGATACTCAATTTGAAACAGTGTGCTACCCATCACTACTGAAGGTCAAATTGCGCCCGCGCCGCAACCCGTCGCGCCCCCGCCCCCTTCTTGCGCCCTGCAGCGGAGGGAAGGCGCGCGCGCACGCGAAAAAATGTACGTCGATAGAATTATCCTTGATTAAGGCTTTTACTGCGTTCTGCTTCCCGGAAATCTTTGGAACACATTCTTTACACAGGCACAAATCTCCTTAAGCACTTAATCCGAACGCACGAATATTTCGCCACCTGCGAAATCCCACAAGACATTGCACTCTGGATCGATATTCCCATGGACTAAATCACACCAAACCTCACTTCAATTCCATAGGCATTCTACGTTATGTTCCGATTCTACGTGTAGAGCTTTTCAAGATGGCCAATCAGTGCGCTGTATGTCATTTTGTGGTTAACCTACGCTAGGTTTAGGAGCTAATCCAATCGTTTTTCTTCCAGATTTGTGAAAACGTCTTGGAAATGCGTGTACTCGTTCCTGTCTCTGATTGGACAGATGTTCATGGCGACTATGTGTGTAAACAAACTGGCACACTCTGTAATTTCTTTGAATGGAACGTGTAAGTATTTATGTTTAAAAATATGAAAAAGTATTTATTTTTAGTATTTTACAAACCTTCAATCAACGGACAAAATGTACACCCATACTCATCATTGTCTTACCCTGGTCTCAATTTATTTGGGGTCGGCGCAGTATGTCCTTCTCTTCCATACTTCTCTGTCACCAGTCATCCGATCATTTACCCTTTTCTCTTTGATATCCATCCTCACACAGTCCATCCATCTTTTCCTTGGCCGTCCTCTCCCTTTCGTCCTTCTACATGCATATTCATCACTTTTTTACCTACATACATCTCATCTCTCCGCATAACATGTCCATACCAGGCCAATCGACTCCCTTTTATCTTTTTATCTTTTACCTTTAACGTAATCATTCCTAATTCTGTCCATTCTTGTCACTTCACACATCCATCGTAACATTTTCATCTCTGCCACATGCAATCGTTTCTCATACATCTTTTTTGTAGCCCAATACTCACTCCATACAGTACGACAGGCCTTATAACCGACTTATACATGCGGCCCTTAAATTTGACAGGCATTTTGTGGTCGCATATTGTGCCTAAGACCTGTCGTCATTTCATCCATCCTGCGTTGATTCTTTGCGTAACATCCCGATCAATTTCGCCGTCATCTTACAGGAGTGAACCTAGGTAGCGGAAATCGGAGCTTACTGGTAGAAGTGTACCGCCGAGTGTAACCGGTATAGGCCTGGAGAGACCGCCAAAGTCACAGTTTATAATATATTCTGGTTTGGTTCTGCTTATTCTCAGGCCTACATTCCCCAGACTCCTATCAACAATTTATGGATCACATGAAGTGTTGTCTCAAACCACAACACGAGACAACTGTTTAAACCACGTCTAAAACCGTGCAGCATTAAAAGATGTATGCTGAAAGTTGCAATGATTTTCTGTTGAACTTTTCATTTCTCATTCCAGTTTTTCTTTTCCACCTCTGACTTTTCAATGTGCCCGGTAGATGGCAATAGGCTCGCCCCATGTTACATTGGGACCGAAACATAACTGACGAAGTGTGGGTATGTAATACACCTCTGCCTACCCCTTCGAAGATAATATTTTTTTTCGACTTTTTTACTATTGATATCTAGTAAGTATGATCAATAGATCAGCGCTTAAGAGTCGACAACTGCGGGACACAGCTTATATTTCAGTAAATAAAAAATAAAAAAAACAATAATGTAGTACTAAACGCAACGCACTTGTGATCCATCGGGCATTGCAGGTGTCTATGGGCGGCGGTGATCACTTACCATCTGGTAAACCGTTTGCTTGTTAGTCTTCCAATGCAAAAAAGTACTACACAATATTTTACACACAATAATTTATTAATTCAGTGATAAATAAACAAACTTGATCATGAGTAAGAATCATATCCTTGGATTGACTGAATCGAGTAAAAGATGATAAAGATTATATTTTTGTTTTATAGTAGAGCACATCCTGTCACTGCTGTCAGCCATCGCTGGCGCAGCAGGCTGCATCTCAAACTAGCTTACGTATGAAAGTTTTGTCTCACATTTCTATCCGTGGATCTTCAACCGACTGCCTTCTTCACCATATAGGTATTATTACTCAGGTATGTGCTAAGTACTTGTATACAAGATCTCTTATTTTATTTTACGTGTGACGTAATGGTATAACCATTATAATGGTAGTCTTGCCAGAAAAATCATGAACGTGCCGATTGCTTTGTTGATTGTTCCGGTTCCATCCCCAGATGGAACAACACTTTGAGTGACCCGAAAATTATTGTTCCCAGTCTAGGTGTTCTTTGTTCCGTTGCGAGTCACCATGACTGTAATTTGTGCAACTAGATTATCTTTATTTTTAAAGATTGAATGCAAAATAATTATGTAAATGAGAGACATGAACTACGATCTTGTATTATAGAATTTATGTTAAGATTTTTTAAACGACTAATCTAATATAAGTTAAAATTAAAAAATAGTAAACATTGTTGATTTTATAATGATGTAGGTGTAAAGATACAATATGTACAACATATCCAGTAAGATATACAAAGAAAAAAATTAATATATTGCACTTATACTTAATGAAACTTCGCGTTTAAAAAAAACACGTGGTCAAAGCAATGGCTTATAGCTATACCTGATTATCTGATGTTTATTTTAATACTCAGTTTTATTCTAGTTCCTCCACTTCCAATCGACGTTCATATTCTTCTCGGATCTATTCGTGATATGTATGAGTTACTACTTGACGTCGCGTTTGGAGCAAGTTAACAAGAAGCTTTTGGCTGCCCAAGGTAAGGTGAGTTTTATGATAATTAATACTAAAAAACAGTCTTGACTCTTATGGAAATGTTCTTCGTTGATGTCTTCCAAATTTTAGTGTATAAATTAATACATGCTTAAAAAACTTATACTAGCTAAATCACCGAACAAATTTACCCATTTCGACATGGCGATTTTTCATCTTTCTTTGGAGAGAAATCAAACATAAGATTTCTGTCATTACCAATATTACAGGTATTTTACAAAGAACCAAAGATGTATATTTTTATCCACAAGCAAAACACAACAGCTATGATAAATTGGACCTGTTCTGTTGCTCAATGAGTGAATTCACAAAGATAGCTTTATTTATAATCTGTTATAGTAATGTGTAGGTATATAATTTATAATAAGATTAAGGGGTATAGACTGTAATAGATATAAGTAGGTATAATTAAATAAGTAATAATAGAAAACCATACTATCGCATTAAGGTTACTTGTAATGATAGTGTTATGTATGTATATATAAATGAATAAATAAATAAATAAATAAACATAACGCTGGCACTAAACGTAAAAATCAAATATTGGATTATACCTAGCTTTACGTTCTTAGAACTTCACTATACACAATATGTACTTAATCAAACATAGAAAGTTTAGTGTTAGAAAAATTGTATCTCACGATTGACAAGTGCTTAACTCTAGATTGTATAAGGCCGGCCGCTGGTTACCACTGAAGCCTGATGTAACGTATAAATTATTTCATCAGCTTTCTTCCACGCTATAAACACACCGCAAACCTCTTTATTTAGCTCTACAAACAAAGCAAATATCTTCAAAAACAGCAGCAGAAATTACCGAAGTGTGCAGCCACTTAACACTTAATAATGAACATATAATAATACTCTTATCAGGAGTCGGTCGTGCATATGGGCGCACTAGAGATGGTTTGTTTTATTGTAGATCTAAGCATAAACGTAGAGCAGAGCCATCTAGATGACTAAATGATAACTAAATCGGAAGTTAATATTATTTTAATGTAATTTTAACTAAATAACCAGTAAAATATTAAGTAAATTTGCTTGTAATTAATATTATATAAATTGTGTTACATTTCTGTATTTACATATATTTCTTAACGCAGTATTGGTTGATATCGCCTTTAATAGTTTGGCTAACTTTGTTGCCCGCCAACACATTTCTGTAATTTTATAACTAATTAAATTTATCAAGACGTATTTCGACGCTTTAGCTAAAGGAGCTGTAATTCTATATTGTTTCTTAATTATAAAGATTAATTGAAAGCTCTAACATACGATAATTTAAATATTACGTATTATTGAATATGTTTTGATACTAAGTTATGTTGATGCGACGGCGGGCGGCCATGACACTTTTGGTTCGGACATTCGTAAATCGTATCGTATCGTGATTCAAGAAATATAATTATTGCAGTTAACAGTGAATTTAACTAGTTTCATTTATGGTTCCTGGGGTGTCCTGACGAGTGAGGGTGCCCAGGCGCCGATAGCAGCGGTTGGGATAAACGCCCCCTAAGAGACTTCGGGATCTACGGTTGGCGCGAAAGTACTTAATGGATCTCTTGGCTTGGCCGCCAATTCCAATGATGCCCTGAAGACTGATGCGACAAGCACTTGGAAGCCGTGTTTGGCGCTTGTCAACCCTGTTCGGAGACCGCACGGTGTGTCGGAGTTATCGTACGAGCGAGAGTGACTACGCCGGTCACCGGGGTGAAGGTGTGCTGTGGCGCGAACGCTGTTCTGCTTTGAGCTCTACCAGAGGTTGCAGATGCGGGTTGTTGATGCACTGACAGAGGTATTTTTCCAGAGCTGATTTGATTAGAGTTTTTGAGAAGCATCCTTTAACATTTTATAAATCATGGTGCTTTTTGTTTACATGATGTGAAAATCCATGTCTCTTTTTCCATTTAGCAGTATCTATTCTTAGCAAATAAAAGTAATTGTATGAACGACTCCTGCTTTATTTCCAAGTCAGTTATGATTAGAGTGAGTTTGAGTTTATTTATTCAGATAAACAATTATTAGTTGTGTATGAATGAATAAGAATTACATTAACATCACATGTTAACAGTTTAAAATAAATATTGACATTATTTAGAAAAATCTCCTTAAATATAATGTCAAATAGATATAAACTCACCACCATATTTACTATACACATTAATAAATAATAAAACAAAATATAAAATTAAAGTTGAATTACCTAATGAAAGAGTTAATGTGTAGAGAAATCATAAATAAAAACATTTATTTCAGAAAAGAAAGGTCTATTTATACAAATAAAATGTTGAATTCGTTATAAAATACCAATATCTGAATGACTTTATTAACTTTTATGTTATGGTTGATTGTAGTAAATTCCTTTACTGAGCGGAATCATTTTTAGAAATAAGAAAGCACTAATCTTGCTTTGAAATACCGGTATCTTGTAAATTTCTCTTTTATGGCTCAATGGGCAAACAGAGAATTTCACAGCTTGCACTATACTTAAAAATATTCAATAATGGATTCAACTTTTTCTTACATGAGTAATAATTATAGAATTGGTATTTTTGAAATCCTTGAATCTACAACATGGTTTGAAATCATTTCATATTTATGATCATCATCCACAGTCTGACTGTTCACGGCTGAACATAGGCCTCTCCGGCTTGTTATCGCCATATTGTTTTCCTGTTTGATGTGAATAAAACTTATTTTGAATATATTAAGTTTTAACTGTTTTATCAAAATTACAAATGGGTATCCTGATAACATTAATATTTGATTATCTAAAATGGCACTGTCAGACAGAACCTGAGAAAATTCAGTGTCTTTAGTATTTTACCTTAGGTGTAAAATATGGGCTCCAACACTGTTGTAGCAAAGCTAACTTACAGACCAACGCACATGTTGAACATGCCTGATATATAGATATAGCCTAATAGGCCGCACCACTTTGCAAGAGTAGAATTTTATTTCATCTACAGTTACAAAGGTTCATGGAACTAATACTTGGGTGGGAAATGTTGCCCACCACCTGCCTTTTGAGTGTTACAGGTTGAAGATGACATCCTGGCAGATGACCTGGACTTAGCATGAAGAGAGGATGGACGAGCGGTCCTTTACTGATTAATATGTATGGATGACGGTGGCCCACCCCTTTGACGTCGGTTGTTTCGTCTGTGGGCTACGCGCACACATGCCGCATGAGCGCTGTACTAAGCTAGACTCCAGCATTGTTTACTAACCTTTGTTGCTGATCAATATCAACAACTGTATGAGCAGTCGACCGTATGGGCGTATAATGACTAAACTGTATTTTTTGTAACTGTGTTTCATATGACTATGTTTTATATAAGTTACTGAGTTTTATATAACTGCTCTATATAACCGTGTTTTCTATAACTGTGGTTTCTATAAATGTGTTTTATATAAATGTTTTTTTTTTTAATATAAAATAATGTTTTATAGAACTGTGTTCTCCGTAACTGTGTTTTTGAAACTGATTTTATGACAGTGTTATTGTATTTGTGTTATTTTTCTGTGCTCTTTTAATTGTGATATTGTAATTTTGTTGAGGGCTATATCCCAGAATGGGTGATGCCTGTTGTTTGAATGGCTAGACCCGGGATGGGTGATGCCGTTTGTGGGCTAGTTCCCTATGTTGGTGATGCCACAAGTTGGCTTAGCCATGGGTGATGCCTGATGTTTGGGTGGCTGAACCCGGGATGGGTGATGCCGTGTGTTGGCTAGAACCCGTGATGGGTGATGCCGTGTGTTGGCTAGAACCCGTGATGGGTGATGCCGTGTGTTGGCTAGAACCCGTGATGGGTGATGCCGTGTGTTGGCTTGATCCCGTGATGGGTGATGCCGTGTGTTGGCTAGAACCCGTGATGGGTGATGCCGTGTGTTGGCTAGATCCCGTGATGGGTGATGCCGTGTGTTGGCTAGATCCCGTAATGGGTGGTGCCGTTTGTGGGCTAGATCCCTATGTCAGTGATGCCACAAGTTGGCTTAGCCATGGGTGATGCCTGATGTTTGTAAGGCTAGATCCGAGGTGGATGATGCCTGTAGTTTGGAAGGCTAGACTCAAGATGAGCGATTACCTGTTATTAATGTTGTAAACTATTTGTTTGAATAGTATGTTTATTAATGTGAGAATCTGTTTGAGAATTGAACTGTCCCTTGTGGTTCAGTTGTTACCATCTCTGTTTGTTAATTTTATGCAAGCTATAATTTTTAACTTTCGTTATTATGTGTGTGTAAACATATAATTGCAACTGAGATAACTGTTTGATAATATTGTACTGTCTGCTGATGATAAAATTGTTTACATTTTGTTTATAAAGTACTTTGTTAAAGCTGCAATACTTTATTTGTTTATTGTGATCACTATATTAACTTGGCAGTTTACTGTTTAAATCTAGAGAACTTGCTGATTTTGTATTGTTTACTGATACCACATTGGTAACTGCCAGTAACTGTCTGCTGATAACAGTTCACTGATAATAACTGTGTGTTGATGTCTAAACTGTTTACTTTTTCGTTTATTCTATACTTTTGTGCAACCTGTAATTCATTTTTGTATTGTCATTGTATGAGGATGTTATTGTGATTGCTTGCTTTAGCATGATGTGACTGGATAAGATTATATTGTGATATAACTTGGTGCTTGCTCTAGCATGATGTGCAGTAATTTGTTAATTACCCACCTGAATGTAGGGTCATAAAAACTTTATAATTTGTAATTTTCAAGCGCAGGGAGCGCGCTTGTTGTCAGTATGGCCGTATGGGCGCACTGGAGATGGTTTGTTTTATTGTAGATCTAAGCATAAACGTAGAGCAGAGCCATCTAGATGACTAAATGATAACTAAACCGGAAGTTAATATTATTTTAATGTAATTTTAACTAAATAACCAGTAAAATATTAATTAAATTTGCTTGTAATTAATATTATATAAATTGTGTTACATTTCTGTATTTACATATATTTCTTAACGCAGTATTGGTTGATATCGCCTTTAATAGTTTGGCTAACTTTGTTGCCCGCCAACACATTTCTGTAATTTTATAACTAATAAAATTTATCAAGACGTATTTCGACGCTTTAGCTAAAGGAACTGTAATTCTATATTGTTTCTTAATTATAAAGATTAATTGGAAGCTCTAACATACGATTATTTAAATATTATGTATTATTGAATATGTTTTGATACTAAGTTATGTTGATGCGACGGCGGGCGGCCATGACACTTTTGGTTCGGACATTCGTAAATCGTATCGTATCGTGATTCAAGAAATATAATTATTGCAGTTAACAGTGAATTTAACTAGTTTCATTTATGGTTCCTGGGGTGTCCTGACGAGTGAGGGTGCCCAGGCGCCGATATGCACATACGAGTAAGTGATACCCCGACAGAGGGCGTCGTTCCCACGGTAAAGCAACAACTTTTATTTTGTGAACATTTTGCTTACAACTTGAAATATTTAAGACTTAAGTAACCGCCATGCTTGAGTACGGCTTATCCTTATATGATAGGGTTACGTTTCTTTTTTTTAAACGTTTTTATAAGAACGGTATGTATGTATAGAAAATCTTTGAATGTGATTTTTACTCTCTACACAGAATTGGAAAATCTACCAGAAGGAGCCATCACTTGTAAAAATGAAACCGAATGACTACTCTTAAAGTATCCAGTTTCCTTATAATTCAATAATAATAATGACATTTGTCCGGCTATACTTCGCGTCGAAGAAATATGTCAGATGACTCCATCTGTATACCTATTTCTTGTAAACTGTAACTTTCTATCGTGATTCAAATTAGGAGGGCATATTTCCAGCAGTGGAATGCAACAGGCTGTATGACGAAAGCAAATACACAAGGTTTGAACTATGACAGTTTTCAGTGCATTTATGTTGTGTTTGTCTGCAGTATCTACCGGAGGTATTCTGGCGAGCGACGAGAGAGGACTACTGCCGGGCCACTGAGATTGTACGAAAGGCTGATGAGGTCATCAGTGGCATCGTTTTCATTTCCTTTGCTAACAACCTGTTCTTTATCTGTGAACAGCGGGAAATGCACAGCGGGATAACAGCCCTACACTATTAACCCAACTGTACAGGGAGTGTTTACTATGCTAAGGAAATAGTCTAACTTGGTAACCTACACTGTCCTAGATTCGTAGCCTATCACCTATAATATCCTATCCTAGTTATCCTAATCCTTATACCTATATGTATTCAAAACCTATCCTAACTTGTACCTAGCGTATATTGCGTACAGGCTTGGTGCTCTGTGGTATTCTGTGATACAGACCAGCACTTACACGCACCTACTACTAGGCCCTTAACCTATGGCACGTACTATCGTGGTACTACTGTGATGTGCTGTGATACAGACCTACGATTCATACGCGCCTAAGACCCTAATCCTATATATCCCTACAATCCCTATTAGTAAGTAAGTAAGTAATTCTTTATTGTACACCACAAAAATGCAAATACAAGGAAAAATAATAATTTTAACAATAGATGCACAATTGGCGGCCTTATCGCAAAAAGCAATTTCTTCCTGGCAACCAGACTATGATGGACATAACCTTAGAAGAAGAAAACGTAATTTGATGGTGTAGTGACAGATGAAACATAACATTTGTTTTAACATATACATATATACAAATAAATACAAAAAAAATATATATACATACTTATAATATATATATATATATATATATATATATATATATATATATATATATATATATATATATATATATATATTATATATTTCAATATATATAAATATAATCACACATTTAATCATATAGGGATTTGAGGAATACAAATAGTGTTGCTTCAATGCATTTTTGAAAATGCTTAGTGATCTTGCTCGTCTAATCTCAACTGGCAGCGCATTCCACAAACGCACAGCCTGAACAGAGAAGGATTTATCATAGAAGTTTGTGGAATGCGGTGGCATCTGCAATCTCAGATCCTCCGACGACCTCAGGCACTTTGAATGTGTGTCATGAAGGAACTTAAAGTGTTCTTTGAGATACATGGGTGTATTAGGATTAAACAATACATTGTATAGTAGGATTAGAATATGAGTATTCCTGCGAAGACGAATCGGGAGCCACTTGAGTCTGCTACGAAATTCAGATACATGATCATATTTGCGTAAACCAAATATAAATCTTATACAAAAGTTTTGGAGGCGCTCAAGTTTATCAAGTTGCTCCTCATTAAGGTCAAGATAGCTGACATCGGCATAATCGAGTATTGGAAGGAGCAAAGATTGTGCAAGCGCAGTTTTGGTGGATATGGGAAGAAAGTTCCGCAGCCTACGTAATGACCCTGCTGAAGCAAATACTTTACGGCTTGTCTCCTGCATCTGACGGCCCCAGGATAAAGTTCTATCCAGATAAATCCCCAGATTTTCACATTTACATTATCTGCAACCGGTAAAATGTTTCCATCGAATAGAATCTGAGGCAGAAGTGACCAATTGATCTTAGAGATCATCCTGGAACTACCAATCAGAATGATCTGAGTTTTGGTTGGATTAACCATAAGTCCATAATTTTTACTCCACTCACAGATTTGCGCCAAGTCCGTATTAATAATAGAGAACGTATTAGATATCGATTCTAATGGTGCCTGTGAGTATATTTGCAGGTCATCTGCGTAAAGGTAGTAGGACGAAATTAGATCCTAGCCCTACCATACGTATTTATATAGTTCGGGATATCTGCCATTGGAGACCTATGATGACAGACGGACTGTGGGTAGAAATTAGGTATGGTGGAAATGGTTTTCTGACGGCCAACTCAACAGACTCATCAAGCTGATCGGTATTGATGGCTAAAGGTGTCTTGGCCACCGTCAGAGTTGTGGGAAGGGTATTGAGTCAAAGTTGGATTAAACTTACATACATACATACATAAACTCACGCCTTTTTCCCGTCGGGGTAGGCAGAGACAACGGAACGCCACTTGCATCTATCCTTACAAACCTCACGCGCTTCCTCTACATTCATTACTCTGTTCATACATGCTCACCGGTTCCGGGTGCTTAGGACCTTCCCGTTTTTCAGAACGTCACCAATTTGGTCGACGAATGTCCTACGAGGTCGGCCGCGACCGGCTTGCCCATACACGTTAGCCTCATATATTTGGTGCGTCATTCTTTCTTCACTCATTCGCTCCACGTGCCCAAACCATTTCAGCATTCCTTTCTCAATCCTTGTCACGACATCTTCTTTCAGGCCACATCGCTCTCGTATTACTGCATTCGGAATTCTATCAATCAGTCTTACCCCACACATACTACGCAGTGACCGCATCTCAACTGCGTTAATTCTGCTTTCATGCTTTTTCTGCCACACCCAACACTCACTACCGTACATTAACGTGGGAACAAGCACTCCATTATGAACCGCCAGCCGCGCCTGTTTTGGCACATTCTGGCCGTTCATAAAGGCATGCAGCGCTCCATTTACACAGTTTCCCGCAGTCACTCTCCTTTCAATATCTCCTTCACATCTTCCATCTCTTGTAAACATGCTACCCAAATATACAAATTCTGATTTAACTATCGGATTAAACTGGTGACTGGTTTATTCTTAAAGTACATGATCTTATATACTAAACTTATCCTATGTACACACACGCAACTTTACGGTTGTGTGCTGTGTGTGAAAGGTGCCATCTCAGCGGTATGTACCTAAGGTGAGTACGTGATTTTCTCTTAATTTAATAGAAATCACGAACAATAATTGTTGCGGTAAAAACTCACGTAGGATTATATCGCTGAAATGGCATGTTCATGTGTGAACATTCTGGCCTCTCCGAGGAACAGGCAACTCCAGTTGGTTTAATTGTATGGAGTCATCCTTGGCTGCGTCCTGGTTTCGCGGCTGCTTCCTGGGAGGCTTCGGCAGATGGTTCGGCTGGCTGTAGACGGTGTTCCATGCAGTGTGCGTGGATGGTTGTTTGCTGTCTTGATGTGGTGCACGTTGCGGGAGTGGTGGATCCGATCTTGCTGATTTGGGTTGTTTTGCTGATGTATTCTTGTTTTTGTATATATGACTACCCTTGGACCATAACAAACGAATATAATTATAATTATCATCAATATTGTCGATGACACACAGCTCACTATTAAGTGTGAGACTGGATGTTTTTCCATATGTTGTCGTTAAGCTCTATTTCTAGATTCGATTCTTTATTTATTAAGTGCTGGTAAAAATCACTGGAGCTTTCTATTACATCTTCCTTAGATACATTCAGTTTCTTATTTCTATTTGATACATATGTGTCTGTACTAAAATCTACTTGTTTTGAAAAAGACTCCGCAACCTGAATCGATAATGCTCTCTTAGCAGCAAGTTTGTTGTTAATGGATTTTATTATGCAGTTGTCGGCGATTTTTATTACTCCTGCATCTCGAATAGTTATCTCCTCTCGCTTATTTGGTTTTTATTATAAATAACCAGTGCATAGATGTTTCCAAAAGATATTATTTGACTTTTAGTGTAGTGATATTTGTAGGACATTTCGTGTTGGTTTTGATTTTTAAATAATTGGTCAACGATGCTGGTTCGGCGATACACCGAAACCGTAGGGTTCTAGGCGACTTGGAGAAGGAAATGGACTGTATGCAAAGGATAGCGGGTTTTAGCCGCCTAGGATTGGAATGGGAGAGATGATTGTGAGTGGGTATAGGATATTCGAAGGACGGAGGGCACTTACCTTATACGGCGATCTTCTTCGTCTCAGAAGGGCAGTCTCCTGGTGGTTTCGGGATGAAGCTGCTGAATTCACTTCACTACACAGTCACTTCCACTTGCGAGCGGTTTATATAATCGGTAATAACTATAGCGGGAGCGGCGCGGTGATACGGTATGGCGGACGCATATATCGCGAATCGAATGTTCTTGAAAGTTCTGGACTGTCTCTCACGTCGACGTTCCGCGGCGACCAATCCGCGGAAGGCAGTGCCCCTTCTTCGGGAATGGGAGACAGGGACGGAAATATGATATCGCTCGCACTAGAACAGCATGGAACGATTGACGTTGATGCGATTAGTTATAGATAGGAAGGTAGATGGCGCTACCATATCCCCCCGGCCCTAAAGGGTTGCCTTTAAAAAAAATAGAATTGAACTTAGCTATGTTGGGTGTACTACCGCATAACCCATCAATAGGCTAAGACAGCGATATGACAATAAAATTAATCTAAATTAACTTTAGCGAAGACTACAAACGCAATAATAGCGAAAACTACTAACTAAATACTTAAACTAAGAGGTAGGTCCAACTTCAGGCTAGATCTCACTGAGTTGGAAGCGGACAGAGACGTACAACAGGGCGCACGTAACTCCCTTTAGCGGTTTTCACGGTAACAACGCGGGTCGTACTGTCCTTGGAAGTATGCAATTTCTCTACGATGGCTAACGGCCATGAGAGCTGGAAGTGACGATAATGGCACTGTGTTCAGAAAATGTGCAGGGCTTAACGCGGATGGTTCTCCAGGATCACTACTCAATGCCGTGAGCGGACGCGAGTAGATCAGTGCCTCAACTTGTGCAAGGACAGTTAAAAGCTCTTCGTAAGATAGGATCTGTTGACCTATAACTTTGAAGAGACGCGCCTTAATTACTTCGACCATGCTTTCCCAACATCCACCGAAATGTGGAGATGCTGGCGGAATAAACTTCCAGTCAATATGATCTATGGAAAGTTCTTCCTCAAAATGAGTACGATAACTCGCGACGTGATTGAAACAAGTGGCGGGAACAAGTTCAATCAATTTACTAGCGCGGTTGGCGACAAAGTCTGCCAGCGGTGAGGAGAAGAATAAATCCAAGCGAGCACTACCTTGGAGTCGGAAAATGCGTATATTTATTAATAGAGTAGTGGGGCAAAACTGTGTCTTGAACCTTGCGGAGCAACTGATACAGTCTCGCAACCGAAATGGTTTTAACAGGCGAGACCTTAGACTTGGCACAAGCTAACTGCACCGAGTAGTTAGAACCAATGCGGACTTGCAGATATACGACTCCGCCGTAAGCACGCTAGCTGGCGTCAGCGAAACCTGTTAAGTTGATGGTACATCCATCTACCAACCCAAGATGACGCGGAATAGTAATTTGATTGAGCGCGGTAAGCTCAATACAAAACTGGCCCCAAGCGGTGACAATATGGTCAGGGGGTGTTTCATCTCACTCACACTTTGATAGCCAAAGCTCTTTGATCAAGAGCTTGGCGTACAAAATTGTGGGAGCCACAAAACCCATTATGTCCCATAGTCGAGCCACTGTGGACAGCATAGTGCGTTTGTTGCACTTATCATCTGGTGGTGAGACGTCAAACCGAAAACTATCACAGGATTTGTCCCAGCGTAAACCGAGAACTTTATGCGGTACAGACTTCTCAAACTCAATGTCTGGAGAAGCTTTATGAGAATCTGGTATGCGTGCGAGAACCTCCTTAGAGTTGCTTGTCCATTTGACAAGATCAAACTGGCCTCGCTTGAAAAGCTGAATGAGCTCTGCACAAAGCGAAATTGCTAGCGGAGCGGGTATGACACTACAGGCAAGGTCATCCATATACAAAGCGGAAGTGTAGTATAGTATAGTGTAGCGTAGCGTAGCTTAGCATAGCATAGCGTAGCATAGCATAGCGTAGCATAGCATGGCGTAGCATAGCATAGCATAGCATAGCATAGCATAGCATAGCATAGCTAATTAGTGTTTTATCTTACACACAGTTTTAGCACCCACCTTGATCTCTTGAAGAGCAGAACAACAACAAGACGTAATACAATGAGAAGTATGTAACGTAGGTACGGTACCCATAATCACATACCCAAGTACCGTCTCAATAGCGGGCGGTAAATCATATCGCTCACTACGTACTATTTTAGTTAGTAGCAAGTGCGGAAATATTGAAGCTCCGATCAAAAGATCAATGCCTGCCGGATTCGCAAACTCCGCGTCGGTTAGCGGCAATGACTCGAGGTGAGTGAGTGATGCTACGTCTACATTAGCGTTCGGCAATGCGTCCGTGATACGCTCCACGATAAGCGAAGAACTGTTAAAATTAATATTCCTATCAAAACGCGAATGTATTTTAATATCTACGGAACCCCTGCAATGCTTTTCTGATCCGCCTATCCCTTTGACGGTTGATTTAGTATTTTTAAATTTATTCCATAATCCGAGGCGTTTGAAGCATTAAGATGTTATTAGATTGGTCTGAGATGCGCTATCTAGCAGACAACGTACCATGTGCGGCGACCCATTAACATCATATACGATAACTTGCGCTGTCGCTAATAGAACAGTCTTAGACGTCATACACTGCGTTTTGGCCCTGCGCGGATCATTATAGATGCGCGAGTGCCGTTTTCGCGTGCGCGTCACCCGCGCAATGGACGTCGTACACAACGATACCTCGCCCTGAGGTGTGCAGGGGGAGGGCACCGTGGCCTGCATCTGCGATGTAAGTGTGTCAAGGTTAGCGGCTTGGCTTGACAACGGGTTATCTTTATCGAAATGAAGCAATGAATGATGTTTTTTATTGCAGAAGCGGCACTTTGTCTTACTAGAACAATTACTTGTTTTATGTTTTATGCTTAAGCAATTAATGCAAGCTTTGTTATCTTTTACGCATTTAAAACGAGTGGTTGCATTCTGATTATCGAAGGCGGGACACTTATATAAATGGTCGTGCACTATATTACTGCACAGACACTTCTGTGAATTATTACTATTAGATTCCGAACATGTAACGTAAGATTGTGGATTAGGGACCGAGTTATTATTACTATTTCGCGATTTATTCAACCTTTGTTTGTTGCTGTTAGGGTTAGATGGGCCAGGTGAAATATTCGACACTGATTTTTTATGAACGAAATAAAACTATCTAGTGTAGGTATTTTATAATTGCGTTCCGTCATCTCGAATGCGCGAATTGTATCAGTGTCAAACTTTTTTAAAGCGAGTTGAAGCAACATGAAGTCGGAAAGATCTTCCAATTTTAAGTTCCTAAGAGAATTAACCGCGGTTACGAAGTTATCAATAAACAGCTGGAAATTCGCGACAGACGCGTTGCCGGACAGTTTGAGATTTAAAGCTTGGTCAAAGTAAGTAGACGCTAGGACGCGCGTGTCTTGATATCTGTCAAGTAGTGACTGAAATATGACCTGATAATTCTCAGCACTGGGTGTGACACCTGCAAATACGGACTGGGCTTTCGGTGACAGTTTACCTATTAAATAGTACAACCTGTCAGCATCTGTCAGAGAACCATTATCGTGCTCTGTAGACTTAAAACTCGCATAGAATAACGGCCAATTTCGTATATCTCCGTCAAACGATCTCGATTGGCGGTAATCTCGGTTTGCGGGCAACGGGCTCTGCTGAACATTTACCCTCCAATTGCGATTGTATACGCTTAATAATACAATAAAGATCTTCGAATGAGGTGTACGCCTGATAATTCGGTTTATCATCAGGATTGATAGAAAGTAATCTTGCGTTATGATCGTCTAACAACTTATGAAAATCTGTTCGAATACTATCTACTGTCATACAATAACTGAGAAATGCTTCGCTATTACTGTCAGACATAGAAGCGGTTTTTGAACGCTCGTATATGTTTTGAATGCGCTCAAATAAAATATTGCGTTTTGCTTCTAAGATTGTCATCTCTTTGTCTTCCGACACGCGTGACTTCTTTTGTTGTGACATGCTTACTTAAGTATAAGCTTATGAGAACGAAACAAAATAAGAATATCTAATGTACCTATTATTTTACCTAAGTAGGCTAAGTAGGCAACACTTTAGAGCTGTGGAATTAAAAGTTGCTTGAAATATGAGATTTATAAGACAACTATGATAGTTTCAGAATTAATAATTTAGTAAGTAGGTAGCTACATAAAAGTTTACCTACTGATGCGGGCGGAAACAACCATGTGACGGTTATGTGAATATATTAGGAGTATAGCTTGGTGCTATAACTGCCTAGGTATAGCGATATAACGTATAAAACGTAAATGAATCCGACTCGAATGGATCAAAAAAAATGTTCGGCGATACACCGAAACCGTAGGGTTCTAGGCGACTTGGAGACGGAAATGGACAGTATGCAAAGGATAGCGGGTTTTAGCCGCCTAGGATTGGAATGGGAGAGATGATTGTGAGTGGGTATAGGATATTCCAAGGACGGAGGGCACTTACCTTATACGGCGATCTTCTTCGTCTCAGAAGGGCAGTCTCCTGGTGGTTTCAGGATGAAGCTGCTGAATTCAATTCACTACACAGTCACTTCCACTTGCGAGCGGTTTATATAATCGGTAATAACTATAGCGGGAGCGGCGCGGTGATACGGTATGGCGGACGCGTATATCGCGAATCGAATGTTCTTGAAAGTTCTGGACTGTCTCTCGCGTTGACGTTCCGCGGCGACCAATCCGCGGAAGGCAGTGCCCCTTCTTCGGGAATGGGAGACAGGGACGGAAATATGATATCGCTCGCACTAGAACAGCATGGAACGATTGACGTTGATGCGATTAGTTATAGATAGGAAGGTAGATGGCGCTACCAGATGCAATTTTCATTTAATTGCATGTTCTTTACCTCTCCAGGGAAGCAAAGAAGCTGTTCGTACCTTTGTTATAAGTTTAACCAAGTTGCACCGTGGCAATCTTGGTTGTAAGTTAACTTCAATACTGTAGTTTGAAGTCTTTGGTGTCTCATCACCGATACCTACTATCTCGCATTTTATTTTGCTGCGAGGGTAGGAAAGTAATTGGGCTACTTCTTCCGTGCAGAATGAAGCCTGGGAACCTTGATCACACAGCACTCTTAGTAGGTGTGATGTGCCATCATTGGCGTATGTGTGCACTAGGGCCGTCGCTAAAAGTGTTGTATTCTGTGTGTCCGGTACCGTCGCGGACGACATATTTAACTTGGTTTTTGTCCAAGCTGTACTTGTAGTTGGGTTTTCAAAGGTTTTCCGATCCTTTAACACTTTATTTTTGTCATTTCTATTGGCGTAATTGTTGACATTGACCTTCTTTTGAGGTTCAAGGTGCAATAATGAATGGTGACCTAGTTTTCCACAATATTTACACTTTCCACTACTATAACATTGATTGGATGAGTCATGTATTATGCACTGTCTGCATATGTGATTTTTCTTGACGCTGTTCTGTTGACAACGCTTTAAATTGCGGGCACATGTATATGTTATGCGTGTTATTATTACATAGCCAGCACTTGTAGCCGTACGTGCTATTTATAGATTTTGTATTGTACTGTTGTTTATAATCGGTTTTTCTTTCATAGTTGGTATTTTCAAGACACATAAATCGTTTTTCCAGGAAAAAACATCATTGATGAGAATGGTTGAGGCTTGTTCGGCTCTATGAGTTGTTGTTCGTATTTTTCGTCAGTTTTCGAATCCCCAGTTGCGGCTCAATATTCTTGTCAAAATAGGATCCCACGACGAAATATCAATTTTCTGATTTCTAATCGCCTCTAAATTTTCGTTAATTGTATCATGCAGGACCTTCAAATTATTCGCAGTGCCCACGTTTAATTTTTGTATGTTGAGGATGTTGTCAACGTGCTTAGTGATAATAATTCTCTCGTTTTTGTAGCGATTTTTAAGCAACGTCCACGCAGTTTCATAGTTGGATTCGCAGACTGTCAAATGCCTAATGAGTCTGGCTGCATCACCTTTCACGTGCGTCTTCAAATACTGCATCTTTTCTGTATCTGTGAGTGATTTATCTTCGTGAATAATTTTCAAAAATAAATCATAGAACGAGCTCCAAGACTCATAGCCTCCCGTGAACATAGGGATGACTATTTTTGGTAGTTTTACGGATGGTTTGTGATCAGTGTGATGTTGTTGTAACTTTTCATATAATCGGTCGATTATGTCATCGTAGTCTGATTTCAAGGTTTCAAACACTTGGTCCTGAAAATAACTATGCTCCAAGATGTTTTCTTCCTCGTAGATACTGAAGTGGCCTTCTTCCACTTTATCACACTGTTTTTGTAAGGCTTCTATCAATGTCCTATAATGATAGCTGGGTCTATGGTCTTCAATCACTATAGCTGCTTTTTTGAGGTCTTGACACAAGTGATTGATGCGATATAATTGCAAATTCATTTTTGCGGAATTGGTACTGTTGGTTTTGATGTTTACCGTTACATTTTCTAAGTCATGACGTTACTGACAAGTGGGAAGATTTGTCTCACAATGTTCCAAGTAATCCATAGCCTCTGTATAGAGGTCTTTAATAATTCCGAAGTAATTAGACTTTATATAAGTATGTTCTTCTAAGATGTCCTAGTCTTCAAGCAGTGAATGTTTCTCCGATGCTCTGGTAAATACTTCTGAGAGTTGCAATCTTCTTTCTGCGATGTATTTTTCTGTTTTCATGGATGCAGAGTCTTTTTTGATGTTGGTCAATATGCGTCCGATTTCTTTGTAGTAGCTCTCCTGGCTTTTTTACAATTGCGTTGATTTGTTGTACGTCCATCTTGCTGCCCTATCCTATTATTTTCAACCTAACAAGGGGTGGGGTGAAAACAAAATGTAACTTAGTTGCGATCTGTATCCTCGTTACGGTATGTGCGACTTCTCGAGCACCGGGGCGACCCTGTTCAGGGAGACCGATACCTGATCCGCTACCGAACGACGCAACTAAGTTAGTCAGTCACTTAATACACAACGAAATAAGCGCTAGGTTGGTGCCCAAGTCTGCTGTATACCAGTTGTCAGTCAGTAATTCGTCAATTTAAGGGACAAGAGGACCGCGTGTTTCGGGGGGACAATTACTGATTCAAATAGGACAAATCCTAAATCCTATCCTACTGGCGAAGGACCACAATAAACAGCGGGAAATGTACAGCGAGATAACAGCCCTACGCTATTAACCCTACTGTACAGGGAGTGTTTACTATGCTAAGGAAATAGTCTAACTTGGTAACCTACACTATCCTTGAGTCGTAGCCTATCACCTATAATATCCTATCCTAGTTATCCTAATCCTTATACCTATACATACATACATACAGACATAGTCTCACGCCTATAACCCCGAAGAGGTAGGCAAAGGTGTATTTCTACACCCACTTTTCGCCAGATATACTTTAGTCCCACGTAATAAGGGGCGAGCCTATTGCCGTACCGGGCACATTTCCAGACTCCGTGCTGCTACTGAGAATTTCGTGACCGAAAAACCCAATAACACTGCCCGACCCAGGAATCGAACCCGGGACCTCCCGATCCCACGCGCTTATGCCGCGAGACCAACGATGCAGTCCTATAGGGTTTGATGTCGAGTTTTCCGTCTTTACGCAAAGATGGTATTTGCATGGTGTTATCCCTTAGTCGCCTCTTACGACACCCACGGGAAGATAGGGGGTGGTGACACTTCTATTCTATGCCGTCAACCACACGGCTTGTCCTTATACCTATATGTATCCTAAACCTGTCCTAACTTGTACCTAGCGTATAATGCGTACAGGCTTGGTGCTCTGTGGTATTCTGTGAAACAGACCAGCACTTACACGCATCTACTACTAGGCTCTTAACCTATGGCACGTTCTATCGTGGTACTACTGTGGTTAGCTGTGATACAGACCTACGATTCGTACGCGCCTAAGACCCTAATCTTATATATCCCTACAATCCCTATTAGATCCTAGCCCTACCATACGTATTTATATACAGGGTGTCACAAGACCCATCACCAAGCCGAAGTCTACTCGTTGTGGACATCATACCAAGTCTTACTAACCAAAAAGAATACTTGTATTTTGTACCTAGTTAGAAAAATTCCATACTAACTTTGAGCCTCGATATCTCCTGAACCAGTAATTTTCCAGATATGGTGCCGAAGTAAAAAATGTTTGTAGTGATTGGTACAAAATGGGATTTCAGTTTTCGTTAAGGGTCTTTTTACACCCTGTTTACTTATATAGATAGGTTCGGGATATCTGCCACTGGAGACCTATGATGACAGACGGACTGTGGGTAGAAATTAGGTATGGTGGAAATGGTTTTCTGACGGCCAACTCAACAGACTCATCGAGCTGATCGGTATTGATGGCTAAAGGTGTCTTGGCCACCGTCAGAGGTGTGGGATGGGTATTGAGTCAAAGTCGGATTAAACTTGCGACTGGTTTATTCTTAAAGTACAGTATCTTATATACTAATCTTATCCTATGTACACACACGCAACTTTGCGGTTGTGTGAAAGGTGCCATCTCAGCGGTATGTACCTTAGGTGAGTACGTGATTTTCTCTTAATTTAATAGAAATCACGAACAATAATTGTTGCCGTAAAAACTCACGTAGGATTATACCGCTGAAATGGCATGTTCATGTGTGAACAATCTGTCATCAGCTTTTCAATACTTTGGAGTAAGTTCTTATCCTTGTTTCTTACGGTATTTTCTGCAGATACACTAATTAATATGTAGAAAGGGATTAATATCACGGAACTGCAAACACCTCACAAGCCTCAATGCGTCATAAAAAAAAAAACAATCATTTGTCAAAATTAATGATAAATGTAAAATTACACTATCAATTGGTAAATGTAGGTAATATTTGAACTAATAAATGTAAAATTGAGATAGGTAATTATTGCGAAAAATGACAGCTGTAAATGTTTTAGCGGCAAAGAACACTACTATCTATAGTATTTTTCTTCTTTTAAATTCTTAAATCTTAAATCTGCCTTTACAATAAAAGCAGTGGCAAATGTTGTCACCTTCCTTACCTACTATCGTTTGAATAATTTTGTTTGTAGTTGTCACACATAATTTCGCTATATTCGCAATATTTCAAACTAAACCATCGGTGTTGACGCGGCTTTATGAATATGCAATTTGAATCAATATAGCGCTTCAATAATTTATTAGAATACAAATTGGCCAAAGTTTGATTACATTATTTATTACTGTATATATTCATTTGCAATATTTTGTGTTCGCAAGTTTAACAGTGATACTATGTCACAAAAACATAAAATCTATTCAAATTATTCTTAAAATTAACCAAATTATTTCGAAATTTTGTTTAACAGATTCAGCACAATCTAGTCAAATAATAAGTACAATAAAATTGCTTTAATAAAATTTGGTGGAAAAGTAATCAATACGGTCTTCTGAACTCTGGCTGAAATTAATGTCAGCAATTTGAAAGACGAAAAAGTTGGGCATTCAACAACTGAGACTTTTCACTTGCTCTAACCCAATTATCCTTCAGAAACACGCTTAAGGCGAGATTTTCCCAAAATACAGTTACAGTTATCTAGCGTGTTCAAACGCGTTTTATTTGATAATAACAGAGATTTAAATTCGGAAATAAGTAAGTATATGTTATTTTACAGCATTAGATCTATATTTGCCGGTTATTTGAAACACGATTACTGACATTTTATACGATAGAAAATAATCGCGAATATAGGTCTGTTTAGAGAATTTTTCACGTTTCATTTGAGTTGTAGTAGGATTAGAATTTTCAAAAGTTTACCAAAAGAAAAGTCATGTAAGAGCGGATGTTTCTCGGTCATCACATTATGAATTTTAATATATACAAAAATATACTACCGAAAATATGTAATTTCCTACTGCCGACACGCTCTCTGCCACGTCGTTCAGTCCCGAACGGGATGTAATGGAGACAGGACGTATCGCTAGTTTGCAGAGCGCACCGCAGGATTACGAATTATTTTATCGTCAGTTACGAATATCATCATCACTTATTGATAAATATATTATATTTAGGTTTAGTTTGTAAATAGGTATTGTAAATTTTTAGTAATAAGAGTCTGTTAGAGTCTATATTAGTATAGTTTTGAAAATATCGTTTTGATTATTGGACAAGATAACGGACTTGATAACAACAGCATAGTTAGGTACCAGTGCTTTAGAAAATTATTGATTTGTTGTGTACTGTGGGTGATTTATAGCATTATTGTTGTATTGGGTATCTATCTAATATAATAATACACACTTTTATTACCGTGTATCTATATACGGGAATAAAAATGTGAGATGTGCCTAAAAGCTATACAAGCGAATTTTATAGGTACCTACCTACCTAAATAAATACAAAAATCTGCAGTTGCACCTGCATAGTGGTATTTATGGTTACTGTACCACCCTCGAGCGTCGTAGCGTGATGTTATTTGGTATAACCTTCCTCAACAAATGCGCTAGAGAGGCAAAACAATCTTAGAAATTGGCCTGCTAGTTCCTAAGACTAGCGCGATCAAAAACAAAAAAGAACAGTTTTGATATAGATAGGTAGGTATATGAATTTCCGTATAAGTGTATTCAATAATTCTATTGACTATTTCCACCAATAATATTATTGATTTCCACACTATTACCAAACACGGAACAATGGACACCTAATAATATTATAGTATTATTTATCACGCCGAGGAAGAATGCACTGGTGTCACAGCTTAGAAATGTTCGGTAGGTAAATATATCAATTTGACTGACAAATAATAACGAAAACTAGAGTTTATTATTGGTTGGCGCAAAAGAAGTGTTGTGGGTGTAGGAATATGATTTCGTATGTATGTATGTATAATGTTGTTAACTTTTTTCCACTACTACTTGCCGATGGCAGCGCCTAAAGGAGATCACCCAAATTGGGCTAGTTTTTATTTTGCCGGCCAATCAATAAAATTGTGTTATTTTAATAGAACACACTGTTGTAAACATTTTTTACTATTACACCAAACTTTCAATTCTCTGAGACAATATTTAGGTTTGAATGTATGTCTCAATTTTCTCAAAGTACAGTTATCATTAAAAAAGTAAAACACCTGACCAAATATAAAAATATCGTCTAAACCTTTAGTAGGCATGTCTATGATTGGCCAGGTACAGATGTCTTGTATACAGGCATGCCACCATAGTGGCGCTAATTCCTGTTCCCAACATGTGGTTGAAGAGATGTTGCGTCGCGACGTTCTCACTTTCCGTTGTTTCGGCCGGTTCTTGTAGAGAAAAGGCCAGGAGGAAACGCCTGGATATCACAATAGTGACAGCAGCCGCAACCCTGTCCAAGTAACGGCGCTGCAAATGTTGGCGGAATGCCCCGCTTATGCGTCCCAGCGCCGTGAACTCATCCCGATCTTTAACCTTTTTCGACCATTTTGGTGTAGACCTCTACAACAACTTCCTTTCCGTTCTGTTTTGGGCAGTTTTCGACCAATTACTGCCCGCTATCTTTATGATGTCATCTTTCCATCTCATTTGCAGTCTTCCAGCTGGTCGTTTACAATCCCATGGCCTCCATTTCAATATTTGCTTGCACCATGTTTCGGGATTTCTGGCCACATGTCCGGCCGCTACTCTTTTGGCAACATCTGATACTAAACTTTCTTTTCGGAGCCATTTATTCGTCTGTCTGTCTCTGAGTGTCACTCTTACCAGTTTTCTCTCCATTGCCCTTTGAACAACTTCAAGTTTCTGTAGCGCTGCCTCTGTAGTAACCCAAGTTTCGGCTCCGTAGATGAGCACTGGCAGGAGGCACTGGTTGAATATTCTTGCTTTTTGTTGCTTCGTAAAAGCAAAGGCTAGTTTGCCGAAAGCAGCCCAATCCAAATGGATACGTCTATCAATCCTGTTCACCTGGTTTGCTTTGCCCATCTTTATTTCTTGCCCTGGGTATAATATATTTACTGACAAATTCTAATCGGGTACATCCTACTGCAATTGTTATTCCGCTGGAGTTTCGAATTGGCCGTAATTTGATTGCGGCAATTGTTAAAGTCGCCCTCGCTACCTACCTATGTGTTTATTACATTTCCTAAAATTAAGAAGTCTTCGTGGTCAAAGGTTCCAGTACGGTGAAGAAGCAGTCGACGCTTTCAAGTCAGCCATTTTGAACACCCCCACTTTAGAGTGGAATAAATGTTATAATAACTGGTTTGAGCGAATGGAAAAGTGTATTAAGCTACGTGGTGAATACTTTGAAAAACAATAAAAAGTACTATAAGGTTCTAGTTGTGTTTTTTCTTCAAACTACAAAACTTAAAAGGCATGCGTAATTCTTCAGAATTCAACAATGTCCTCAAACATACTTGTCATAAGCGCATAAAACACGAAGCCTTCTCGTGACCACGACGATATATTCTACCGATAAGGCAGAAACAGGTATGTATTAATACTCTTTAAATAATTATCTCGATTTAGACCCGTCTGTTAATACCAAAATTATGTTTCCATCAACATAATTTTCTCGTTTAAACCAGACGCAAATATACAGTAATTTAGTGCCACCGGCCTTTAAGAAATAATTTCGACAGTGTCGCTATTCAGTCCGATATTTAACCAAAGTGCTCCCAGCCAATTGTTTGGAAAAAATCCAAAATCAATCCGTTGAACTATCACTGAGATTAGCCTAAACATTCCTTGTATTATTTGAGATAAATGCAAGGTCTCATCTCGAATCCTGAAGGACACAGCCCCAATAAAGTTGTAAAAGCGCTTCAGTTCCAGCTCTCAAGCTCCTTGTAATAATTCCACAACTGGAAAGGAAATATAATACCTATCGAAATAAAAACAAAGTTATTTGCAATATACATCAGAATTTATTGCAGATAATTCGCCTTTATTTCAATAGCATTTTTATTACTTTTAACATTAAGTTTTGTCTTCAAAATAATAAAGTTTTTGGCAGATGGAAATGCATGTTGATATTATTCCTGATTCTTTTAATTGAAGTAAACAATCGAGAAAAATAAATGATATCATTTTTAATATATTATGCTGTTTCAGATTCTATTTATATTAAATTTATATTGTTTTAATTTTTTCCTCATTATGAGGCTACTTCTAATAGGGAAGTAAACTTGTTTTATGAAGCAAATAAAAAAAAATCTTAAGATTCTTAGCAAATTACACGAAGAGCAGCACGTGACGAGGGAGGCATTAATGATTCTATGACTCCATAAATATTTTTATTATTTGAGATAAACAAACATTTGTACATTACGCTACGTCAAAATCGTGCTAAACAATAAAATATTAATACATGTGCACGCCCACCGTTATCCACGATAAAGTGACTCGAAGTGAAAGAGCGCAATTCGACTTGGGTAATCATAAAACAGATAACAGTGCCATTTGAAGCACAATATTTTACTGAAAATATATGCTTAAAATATCATAAAAATATAATTCTACTCCCTTTGATTTCAACATGAAAAATAATTCATACTACCAACTGTCCAAAAAGTACAAATCAGCGCTTAAACTCGGCACAGTCTCTGCACAGTCACAGTTTAATTACCTGCGATTCGTTCCCGTGTCGCACAAAGTGCCACTATTAACCTAATTTTGTGAATCTCTTCTCAAGGGTACTTTATTATATTATTATAACTTTGAGTTCCGGACGTCCCGGTCAATGATTTTGAATTGATATTCTACCTTGAAAGCTCTTTGTATATAAACGGTCTCTTTCTGGTATTTATTTTTAGAGTAAAAGATAGGCACACACACACACACACACACACACACACATTAGTATTACTATCACTAATGGCAGCGATTATCTAGCGGAAATACGAACAGACTGCCATGCAGGCGGTACCAGTTTGAAACCCAGTGACTTTTCAAATGTTGAGTGTATCAAATTGCTAAATATCGCTTGCCTCATGCCTCAGAGAATGTGTGTTTAGGTATTTCACTTATATTTTGGAATAAATATGCTATACGTATCAGTTTCTTAAATATCATACATGAGACTAAAGATGCCGACCTGCACCACTAGCTAATATATTAGCATGTGACGTCACTGATATACTAAGCGATTAAGCAGCAAAGCAGGCATGTTTCTCTAATACCCATACCTTCCCATAGCTGGAATTGCGTTACATCCCAAAAGTTGTCCAATGTAAACACCGTGGCATGGGTACATAACGTGCACATGTGAACTTTACCCGAGCTGTGTGCACACGAGCACGTGACACGGATGCCTTCCGGGTTAGGGCACTAATACACGTTGAGAAAATCCACCGACGCGGTGGATCAGATGCTTCAGATAAGACCAAATCATCATGTAGACAACAAAAATTATTTCGTATTACATTTTTCAACGTCCACGCGTTTGTCTAGCACAAACAAGATATTATTTTGTTTCAGCGCCGATGTAGTGTGACTGACCTGAAGCGATAGTCGGGTGAAGAGACCGACAGACTGCTACTCGGGTTCGAATCCACACCAATGACTTTTCGAAGTTAAGTGCGTATTAAATTGTTAATTATCTCTTGCTTATCTCTAAAGGAAAACATCGTGAAGAAACCTGCATGTCTCAGAGTTCTACATAATGTTCTCTGAGGAGACATATGAAGTCCGCCAACCCGCACTTGGCCAGCGTGGTGGACTATAGTCTTGCCCTTCTCATGGCATAGAGAAGAGGCCCGTGCCCAGCAGTGGGACAGTTGACACGGGTCGTGTATAGGAACGCCACGAATTATTGCGTATGCCCGGCGACGTTTTATAGCGTGTACAAGCTCTCTTACGATGTAGTCTGAAGCGAGAAACAAAGTGTCCGGAATGAGATTAATGTGTGACGTGTGGACAATAGACGCCAACTGGTTTTTGATTACGGAGAATTTTCTTTTGTTTGTATATTATATTCGTGAGGTTCTCTTTTTCAATTATTTGTATTTTAATTTAGTATTTTTTCGTTATGGATGCTATGGCCATCTATGTATATATCTGAAAAGAATTTGAACACGCTGTTGTATTACCTGTTGCTATCGGCTGGTATCGATTATACTTATAACTATAAAACTAAAAGTAAAACGTTGGAAAATGCAGCCTTCTTGTAGTCATCAGTTGCAAACTGTTGAGTTGCATTTTGTCGAAGTTTTAGATTTAATTAGAGAACCTGTTTAGCTCTCCCTGGAAAGATGTGTATCTGATTACGTAGTGCGTTCTGTATACATCGAGTAGAAAAACGAATAGGTAGTAACTCACACAGTAAAAAAATTCTTTACAACACCAGCTCAAATGACGACAATTTTATTACCAAATAAAATACTACCCCTAAGTTTTACTATGGCATAATTAACTCCATACACGACTATAAAGCCATCCTACTTTGCATATATTTTTAACCCTCCGTTTAACCCTTACCCATAACAAACTTGCCCCACAATAAAACACTAGCCTTATTTTAGTGCCCTGCCACACTGCACCTTCTACATATATTCAGCTCTTTGTGGAGTCACCCTTATAATGAAACATGATAAAACTTTGTGTAACTTGTTATCCTAAAAGTTTGCAAATGAGACTTGCCGAAGGCACGTGAGGACTGCAATTTTATTTCAGTGGTGCTATTGATGTGGGGATATTGATTAATTTTATAAACGATGATGCTTGAATACATTTTTGATTACATTAATACATTAACTGTGCTTACGAATTCATTCTTGTCCTATTATGAGGGTGGGATATTTTATTTTAATATTATGGTACTTGGCTAGATATTTCTGAATGACATTGTTGGGACTTTGACATCATATGTATTTTGTAATGTCGACACAACGTGCATAACTTTAACCTTTCTCCTTATTTCGTTCTACCTAGAACCACAGGAAGCATCGATGTTTCATTTATCAGAATTATTGAACATACTATGCAAGGAATTGTTGTAAATAAATTAATCCAAAACTTATCTGTATCCAAAACAAAAACAAAAAATATATATACTGCAACTTAACATCTTCTGAATACTGCATGATAGTATGTACTTATACTGTACCATTTCTGAAATTGCTCTTACAGAAAACTTACAGAATAGTGTACAAATAAAGAGATTGCTCTATTTGGAATAGACCCATACAATAAAAACAGGGCTCTCTGATACTAAATAAATGAAAACTAAACATTATTTTAATTGTGTTCAAATGACTTCAACTCCAAATAAGTTTTTTTTTATAGACTCACGCCTGTATCCTCGAAGGGGTAGGCAGAGGTGTAATACACCCACATTTCGCCATGAACTTTTAGGTCCCTCGTAATAGGGGTCGAGCCTATTGCCGTACCGGGCATATTACCAGACTCCGTGCTGCTACTGAGAATATCCTAACGGAAAAACCCAATAATACTTTGTCCGACCCGGGAGTTGAACCCGAGACCTCCCAATCCCACGCGCACATTTATGCCGCGAGACCAACGAGGCAGTCTCAAACTGCCAACCCACCAACTAAATAAATGACCAACTCCAAATAAATGTACACAATATACTTTGAAAATACCATTTATTTCTAAATAACATTCATTTATGCATTACACAAAAATATTTGATTGAACATCTTTTGAGAAATAAATTAGTATCTATACATTTTTCTAATCTATATACTTACATGGAATAAAATCATAGCTATTACTTATAAATTCACAGAATTTGTATTGAAACACTTATTATATAATACATTGCCTAAGTACTTCGCAAATGGATCCTTAAGAACGTAGTAATTCTCTTTCATTTTTTTTTGTACACAAAAAGTAATTTTGGTTTTAGATGAACTTTGAATTTAAAATTTCGGAATAAAAATGAATGAGACTCTATAAGTTTTATTATTTGCTTTTTTGTGGTTTGGGATGGTAATAACCGGGTCTGAGTAATGTAGTTTTAAAATTATTAGGTCATCTAAATAACTGCTGTGTATGTCACTTATGTCTTTGAAGTATTTTAGCAATTAAGATGGAAAAGATGACTTTTGTTTTTCAGATCTTTTGAATAATTTATTTCAAGGATATTTGAAAACTGAATATATTATATATTTATATTATCAGTTTTAAATCACTTAACTTTGGCAATTGTTACCACTAGCCAAATAATAGTATCTTAGTTTTCAAATAAATTATAAACAAATGAAGAACTGTAAAATGCGGTATATTCACTAAGTTCATGAATTCAAAATTAACACTGATAACATTTACCATAATTCACTTCGAATAAATTTAATCATTTACTTGCAAAAGTGCGCTTCATTAACTTGTATCTAAATTTTTGTAACGTGTTTTATTTAATAAAAGATATCATATGTATTCAACTTGCGTGGCTTTTTTATTTATTTATTTTTAAAAGGGCTCAAAACTTTTATCGTTTTTTTATAGTGAGCACTTTCGAAAGTGTAAAAGTCTTTTTTAGACCTAGTTGAATGACTGTGGTCAATTCTTTCAAGACTTTTAGGGACTGAAGCTATCCAAGAGGGTCCTCGTAAGAATTTTTAAAAACATTTGAATGTGCGTATAAAGGAATAATTACGGATGTCTGATTTAAAACGTAATGAGTCTTTTGGGACTATAATAAAGTGATATAAAAATCAAACGTTATAATTAAAATTCAAAAGCCTTTGTCTGGATTTCAAATGTCCTATTATTAAATGAGAAATCTTTTTTGGGCCCTCAACTAGTGAAATTATTCGCATGCATTTATTTCAATGAGAAATTATTCACACATAATCATCTCATTTGGTCAAAGTCTGGCTAGTGTTTATGCCTCCTTACTTATATTATCAAAGGTCAGAGCGTATTCTCACTGTATTGTGCGACTAATTCATCGCTGCACGGCAGTCATGTCTAGACGTCCCCATTTATTCGAAACTGTCTTTAATGCAAAGAAAAGTCGTGGATTAATGTGTCGTCATAACTAAGCGGGTTCACGCTGTAAGGTAAGACAGTAAAAAGACGAACCGTTTATTTAATTGTTTAAAAGAAAAACCTGTAAATGGTGAATAAAACATATTATATTAAATTTTTCTTTCGGGGTATAAACCACGTGCCTTTGTTCGGAGTAACCGATATTTCGCCACTGTTGCAAGCGCCATGTTCACGCATGTACTGAGGGTATTGCGGGTGGATGAATGTTACGAGCAAGTAAAACGGTCTTCGGCCCGCTTTCTTACTCGTTTTTTGCGTACACCACCACTATCACTGTTATCGCCATAGCACTGTACCCGATCACGACATATTACATTCACTACGTCAGCTCGCGGTTTGAGTCTTTTCGTTTTACGGGTTTTACATAGACGTACCACTCGTGAAAACCCACCCTTAAACCTATGCTGATATTACATAAGTCCTGCGATATCCTGTTCACTTAACACCAAAAATGCCGCATTTCTACTTAAATGCTTCTTTGACGAATTTGTTGCAGGCAATAATCGTCTTAGCAATTAGATACGTCTAAAACAATAATTGACGTTAATCCTAATTCGACGAAATGATGCCGACAAACAATTTCCAAGAAGGCCGAAAAAAACAGGTACCAACATAATTGGTTCAGTGTTTGGTAAAGTTTTAATAAGTCGTAAGCAGAAGCTATGGAGAGATAACCAGAACTGAATAATTCAATGCGAATTATAGTGAACGACTGCACTTTAGCATCGGATGATTTTGGGCTTATTTTTGGCACAATTTAGGTACAAACTTCAACATATCAGAAATTCAGTAAATTTGTAACTTTTGACAACAGTAATGTGTAATTGATATACATTATTTGAAAGTAGGTTAAGTATAGCTTGCTTTTAACTTCCAAATCGAACGTAAGTTAACCAAATGTATAGCATCTGCAGTTGGCAAGCCATTGGTAGATTTTTGAGACTTTGTTGTGTTTACTTCTCAAGCAAATCATGGACTTATTTGCCAAAAACTGCTGAACAGAATGTAATTTTTCGGCATTATAGTGCGTTTATATCTAAATTTTGTTCGGAATATAGAAAGATACTTCAAGTTTTGTTTTGTGTTATTTCTGGTGAATCCTAATTAAAGAGGTATATTTCGCATTTTTGGCACATGAAATTCCGAGTAAAATTATATTTAAAGTATAAAATAATACTAACTTTTGAGCCTGATGAGGGTATAACTTTAAAACATTATTATATACATCATCATGTTCAAAACTTTGTTACCTTTGTAAGATTGTCACTTATCGAATTAATTACAATTTATTTTTGACTTAGGTCTAAAGACAAGTACTTACCTCACAATTGATCGGATAGTCTTTTTAAATGTCTTTGATTAATTGGCTAAAATAGATCAATTTTCTTGAAATATTTTATTTTTGTAAATAATTTGTAGGATTATATGTTAATGTGCGTTTTCGGATTTTGGACCATATACCTAAATAGGACAATACAAATTATAATAAATAAACTCTAAGTCATAAACAATCGAAGTACCTGAGCTATATGATGTTTGATTATCAAATAAATATTTTAAATACTTAATACACTTTGGCACGAGTTACAATCCAATTGGCATCGCGAACAATATTGTAACAATAATTATGTTAAAAGAAAAGTCTACGTTTCATCGTTTCCGAAGCGTCAGCTCCAATTTTGGTATTCTTCAAACAATACAAATTAAAGTTACAAACCACTTAAATAATACTTATATAAACACTTATTGGATAAATCCCTTCATTCAACCAACATCGATTCATACAATTTTTTTTATCTTTACAATGTTTACCTAATATCTAAGATTAAACCCTCCTAAAGGTGGTTCCATTAATACTGTTTCGGTCGTTTCTGGCGCTGCCGGTGACGATGTGGGGATCCCTGAAGGTCGTAATGATATAGCCAGAGGCAAGGCTGATCTGGCACATAACTGTGATGCTCCTCTTGTTGAACCAACTGAAAGGTAGCGTGTGCAGCGGCCCCGTCTGTGAAACAAAAAACACAGTTTAGAATAAATAAAAGTAGATTTTTCGTCTCTTTCCAAAGATATTCTAAATAGGCTACGTGTATTTTTCGTATGCCTTTTACGACACCGATGACATAAAATTGGGTGATGTCCCTTTGAATTCTTCATCCGTCACCACCCAGAAAGATATAACAAAAGGTTGTTTTTAGATCATTTTCATCTGTGTTATGACTTTTTAGGACTTAGATTTCTGATTATCGCTTTGGCACCTTATTACCGACATATCTTCTGATAATTTAATCTATAAATACTATCCAAAATACCAATTTAATTTTATTGAAACCTAGTCGACGGTTGAAACATTTAGTAAAACTTGCAGGACGAGGGATTAACCTTTTTTTGGAAAAAAATCATAATAAAACAACTATTTAATAGACTTTTATTTATTTTATACAGTATATCCCCAATTAAGTAAGGATTCTTTTTAAGCTATTACTGTTGTTAATTGTGTATTATTTGGGCAATTTTATGTTGGTTAGCCCAAAATGCATCAAAATAGCTGACAGTTAACTGGCTCAAGCATCGACTTAGACTAAAATAATACGAGAGAAAATGAATTTAGCGCCATGCCAAGTGACAGTTGAATAAGCACAATTATTGTAAGCAACGTGATGGTGTTAGACCAGAGTGAAGAAGTTTGATGCAGATGTCCATTAGAGGGACTGCACGATAAAACAAAATGACCCCTTACTAGATTATTAGTAAATATAGAAGCTAAGGCCATCATTTAGCTACATCCATTAGATGTTAATGTAGTTAAATGCAAAATGGGCCAAACGACTCAGCTTATTGTTTTGGTTTAATGCAAAATAGGCCAAACGACAAAACCACAACTACAGCGAAAAAGTCAAATGCCTTAATCGACACTCGTTATTAAAGTTCGAAAAATCAAAATAGCCTAAGTCATCGAGTCCTCAAATTTGTCTAATTTTGTGTCGTATAGATCAATGAGCTTAGAAATGAGGTCTGTTTTGCTGCAGGTGCTAAGCGCCATAAAAGTAGTAAAAAAAAAGCCTGACTAAAACGACAGAGAATGCTTTGCTGATTCCAAATATGTATATAACTCAATATCGCAAAAAAATTCGCTTGTAGCAATTAGCCTTTCAACCGTCGTAGTATAATAGAAACTTGATGTCTACCTTGTGCTCAAAATTGTCTGCAATGGCCATTTCGTTGCCTTGAACATTATGAAAGCTAAGCTCTCATTGTGGCAAAGTATATAATAATATGTATGTCAAAGCACGTTGCAGTACACGCTTCAAGGATTCTCTTTAGCAGACGTCTCATAAAATTTGCATGAAAATGAAATGTTAATATACTACATGAGACCTTGAGATATTCATAGCTGTTCTCATCGTTTTAATAATGCAAGGCGAAATTATTGTTTTATTAATTAAATCAAACGCGGGTAGATGCAGAAATTCTTGTCTCTGGAAACGCACGTGACAATAATTCGAATTTTTTGGTTCCAATTTGGTATTATTTTTTACGTTTGACGGTTTTGTTCTTCGTTTGTTAACTCCTTGTAATTTAACTATCATATGTCATTGTTTTGACTGCGTATATACTTTGTTTATTTGTTTATTATGATTCTTCCTTATGACTATATTAATTGTCAAAATTCTTAAAGTTCGGGCGAATTTAGTCACGATAAAGTTAGAAACAAACAGTATTTCGTTGGAGTTATAGCTGGTATTACAGTGGATTATGTTTGGTCTGAAGTGTCAGTGGGCTTAGTAGATAGTCCTTAAAAATGGTTTGTAGATAAGTTCAAGAATAGAGGCCTTGGGGTAAAGAGAGACCTACAAGAAGACCATAAAAGGCGTAAGAAAACTACTCAGAAAATGCATTGAAGAAAAGCATTGAGGTGGTGCAAGTTCGGGTTAGATGGCAAAATCTGATGGAAGCCTTCACCAACATGGTTTAGAACAACTAAGAGAGAGAGAGAATAATAAATTTCCAACAAATTTTCATAAAAAGTAATATCCATTTCAGTGAAAACCATTTATAAAACTTATAGTGACAACCTCGAAGCTAAGTTAGTTTGTCAGATCACAAACTGCTTTGGAGTTACGCCAACGAAAACAATTAAAAAAATCGATGTAAGAAGTCAAATTCCAAACATTTTACATGCCAGACTTTACTAATTCCTTTATATCTGGTGATAATAAAGCAGTTAAGAGGCCGTTCCAGTACGAAAGACAACGTCGTGTTCGACTGTCAAATTGTTGTGGTATTTCTTAATATTATGATTTCAAAACCAACCATTCCTAAAAATTACTCTGCCCATACCATAGATTTGAGGCCAAATCACCAAATTGATCTATGTATTTTTAGCAAGAAATTAAGTTAAAGCATTTCAGTTTACTTTGGGGGAGGCCTATGTCCAGCAGTGGTTGTCTGTAAGCTGACGTGATGATTTCAGTTTACACTTAAATTTATAACAACTAGATTTAATATAATATTAGCACCTACAATTCTAATAAGTACATTTGGAGGCTTTGCATTCCGTTCGTTATTCGTAATCAGGATTTCTATAATTACTACATGATGAGCCTGATTTTTGCATGCTCTGTTGCCACGGTACATTTTTGACAATGCATTCCGTGTACAATTACATGATATTGTGTTACATTAACATAAATTCGAGATAATCAAAACAATGCATCGCTGAAATAGTTTTGTTCCAAGTTCTATTGTTCTCCACTTTTGTATTTTATATCTATAATATATTTTGACGGTATAGCTAATTAACCGGTAGTATCTTACACTTTAATTACACGTTAAATAAGGTGTCGGGTTGGAAAATCTTCATGGAGTTCTTACGCCCTGGGGGGGAAGTGGGCGAAAGAGACTGTCAGACTCTTACTGACAAAAAACCAACCCGTGCTCCTCATGTACCCGTGTGTCGGAGGGTCGGGTAACGCTGAAGCATTCCTCGCTAACGCCTAACCCTCGACGGGTATTGGCCCGCCAGATGGTCAGGAGGGCCCCGAGCAAAACCCCCTTGGCGGCGGATGCAGGTGTTGGGCTCCGCCGCCAAAACTCCCAGCGGCCGCAGAGGATAGGGAGGATGGCAACGCAACACCGCATCTCCTCTTCCTCTGCGGCCCCATCGCGACGCAACGATGGTGCGCTCCCATTTGGTCGCGGGAGATAGGGCGCGCGGCAACGCAACACCGACACCCATCTCCTCCCGCGACCGCGCCCGACTGCGACGGATAGAAGAACTGTCCCTCGTACCCGCACCATTGGACGCATTCTGCGCAGACCTCCGTCAAGCCCACGCGGAGCGTCCACTCCTGGGATCTCGCTTAGCTTCACCGTGGGTGACCTAACCACGGTTACTGAGCCCCCCCCACCACGACAAGGTGGAGATCCAACGGGGGGGAATATTGATTGCCCTGCCAACCAAATTTAACCCCTTATTGCATGAATTATGAAAGAAGTTACAAAAAAAAATTTTTTGGTGAAAACATGTTTAATAATCTTTTGTGAACATAAATTAGACAAATAAAAAAATATACGTTATTATTTATGGATTTACATCACGAAGCCATTTCTGGACTCGTATGCATTCAAGTTGAAATTATATAAGCCATATCTGGCTTCGCATGCACAGTTCTTACAATTTTTCAAAATTGTTGAACTAGTTCCGCTTGTCATTATAGCATTAGAAGACTTTTTTAAGACCATTTATATTATTTATATTTTGTATAATTGCGTATTTTTTGCATTTTTACCTTAAAAGGACCATAAAACATGGCAATATCCATTTCTGTATAGCAAAAAACTGGAACTCGAGTGCATAAATAGCCATATTTGACATACATTATTTTGAAGGAAACGCATAGCAAGCCATATTTGGCGTCTGAAAAAAACAGGTCGAAAATCAAATAAAAATTAAAAATTATACAAAAACAACTTACTACGAGTATTACGCTAGTCGATGATTTTAGAAGTAAAAAAAAATATTGATGATCTCAGTCACCTTATTACTATTATTTTTCACTGATAAAATTTTTACTAGAACATTGCAGTTAACTTGCTGGCCCTGTCGTGAAATAACATCAAATAATTTTGACACCGATGACTACATACATACATACATAGATTCACGCCTGTTTCCCAGAGGGGTAGGCAGAGACTACGGATCGCCATTTGCAACGATATATGACATATCTCTCTTGCTTCATTCACTCCCATCAGATTCCTCATGCATGCTCTTCTGTTCAGGGTACTTCTAACCTGTCTTGTTTTTAGGATGTCTCCAACCTGGTCAGAGAAAGTGCGCCTAGGTCTTTCCCTTCGTCCTGTCCCTTCCACACTTGCCTTATATATCTGCTTGGTCAGTCTTTTGTCATCCATCCTCACCACGTGCCCAAACAATCTTAGCATACCTTTCTCGATGCTTGTCACTACATCTTCTTTTACCCCACAACACTCTCTTATCACACAATTCTTTACTCTGTCAGTCAAAGAAACACCACACATATTTCTCAGTGCTCTCATTTCTACAGCATTTATTCAACTAAGCATTTACCCAACTATTACTACCATACATAAGAGTAGGTACTAACACCCCTCTATGCACAGCCAAACGTGCCTTTTTGGACACGTTTTGGCTATTCATAAACGCTTTCAGAGCTCCATTCACTCTATTACCTGCATTAACTCTTCTTACAATATCTTCTACATTCTTACCATCTCTTGTAAACAGCGTTCCCAAATATACAAACTCATTCACTTGCGCCACTCGCTGTCCATCGATCAAAACATTACGAGCCGTAACGCAATGCTCCTTTTCAAAAACCATAACTTTCGTTTTACTAACATTCACTTTCATTCCACTCCTCCGCTGAAGACGCAAGTATAACCTGATCATCAGCATAAAGGAGGCATTTGACAAGTAACTCATTCATCCTTAATCCACAATCACTATGTTTCAAATCTTGCAAACAACTGTCCATGAAGAGGTTGAACAGCCACGGCGACGCTACACATCCCTGTGTAACACCTGTGTTGATGGTAAACCAGTCAGTGTATGCCCCGTTCATCCTCACACAAGCTCTAGAATCCTCATAAAGGGATTTAAGAGCTCGAATGAGGCTGCTGTTTAGCCCATACAACGACAGTACCGACCACATTTCATTCCTCACCACTTTATCGTAAGCCTTTTCCAAATCCACGATTGCGCAGTAGACCTTACGACCTTTGGCCAAAAATTTCTCGGCTATGCATTGCAAGGAAAAGACTTGATCCGTACACCCCATACCCTTTCGGAATCCCGCTTGTGCATCCCATTTTCTTGTCGGTTACTTTCATAACTCTTTCAATCAGTACTTTCGCATACAATTTGCCAACAATGCTGTGAAGGCTAATGCCTCTGTAGTTTTTGCAGTCTTGTTGCGAGCCTTTTCCTTTATAAAGAGGCAAAACTACTGCTGTGGCCCAGTCTTCAGGTACTCGGCCGGTGCTCCAGCACAAGTTAAATAAACGCTGCAGCTGCCTAACTATGATACCCTGTCCAGCCTTCAGCATTTCGACTGTAATCCTATCATACCCTGCAGCCTTACCTTATTTCATACTGTCCAGTGCCTTCAAAATCTCATCCACGCCAATATCGCTTTCATCATTGCTATCATTACCATACATTTCACCTGTTGATGTCTCTGTCGTCGATTTTTCAAATAATCCTTCAAAATACTCTTTCTATCTCTTCAGCACGCACGATTCACCATTCAGTATCTTTCCATTCTTGTCTCTGATTGCTGTGTATTCTAAAGATTGAGTTTTTCCTCGAACTGCACGAACGGATTTTCAGAAAAACTTAATGTTTTTCTGAAAGTCGTCAGATAATCTACTATCAAACTCATCTTTCTTTCCCTCTTTTTTCCTTTTAACCATTTCTTTCACTATTCTTTTTGAACATACAAATTATTTTCTAGCTTCATCTATGTCCTCGTTATATATATATAACGTACATAATCGTTGCTTTTCCAATTCTTTCATTTGCTCTGACAGCCAACCAATCTAACCAAGCTTTCTTCTTCTCTAACACTGCTGTTTGTACATCCTTGTCCCACCGTGTATTCTTAATCTTTTGTATTTTCTTTCTCTTGATCACACCACATACTTCAGAAGCTACACATACTACCTCTTCCTTAAGGGACTGCCACAATTCTTCCATATAATTTATGCTATCGAACCTCTCAAATCTTGCTATCAATCTTCGTTTATACTCATCTTTCTCGTCTTTCTTTCGTAGGTTTTCAACTTTTATTCTTTCTAACACCCTCTCTTGATTATTTTCTCGGTGTCGCCATCCTCTAAAGAGCCCATTTATCTGGCTTAACACCAAAAAGTCGTCTGTATGGATGCCGATCCCTCGAAATACTCTTGTATCCAACACATTTTTTCTCAGTCGTTCATTAACTATTACAAAATCAATCATACTTCTTCTAACATTTTAGCCTCACATGTATACAAATGTATCCTTTTGTGATCAAACATGGTGTTTGTCACACAAAGGCTCCACTCCAAATAAACCTCAAGCAGTTTTTTTTCGACGATTGTATCTAAGATGTTTGATAGCCTGATTAACACTCAACTTAACAGTTTTATTCAGATTCATGACAATCAGTTTGGGTTTCGACCTGGACTTTCAACAGAAAGCGCCATACTGAGCGTTAAGCATGCTGTTCATTACTATGCCAAGCGACGGACTCCCACTTATGCCTGCTTTCTCGATCTGAGTAAAGCTTTTGACCTGGTTTCATATGATGTCTTGTGGAAACTTTTGGAAGAGAATAATTTACCGTCAGAAATCACTAATATACTTAGATATTGGTAGGGAAACCAGGTCAATAGTATCAAATGGGCTGGCGCCATATCTAGGAGCTATGGGTTAGAGTGTGGGGTTAGACAGGGTGGGCTGTCCTCGCCCACCCTCTTTAACCTCTATGTAAATGGCCTTGAAGGTCAGCAGCATGCGTGTCGGTTGTCACATTGATGGTGTGTGTATGAATAATATCAGTTACGCGGACGACATCGTGCTACTGGCAGCTTCTGTATGTAGCATTAAGAAACTGATTTGTACTTATGAAGCTTATGCTAAAACACATGGCCTTGTATATAACGCGAAAAAAAGTGTAATAATGGTCTTTGGGGCGGATGGTAAATACCTAGAAACTGTGCCTTCAGTCAAAGTCAATAACGTGACATTGTCAAAGATTGATGAATTTAAATATTTAGGGCATGTATTGACCACCAACCTCAGAGACGATGGTGACATCGAAAGGGAGCGGAGAGCATTGTTTGTGTGAGCTAATATGATCGCCCGCAGGTTCATGTGTGCCTCAAAAGAAACAAAGTGTACTTTATTTCGCGCTTACTGCACATCTTTCTATACCTGTAGCCTGTGGGCTCATTTTACTCAAAAATCATACAGTGCTCTTCGCGTCCAGTACAATAACGCGTTCAGGGTGCTGATGGGGCTGCCTCGCTTCTGCAGCGCCTTTGGAATGTTTGCTGAAGCTCGGATTGACTGCTTCTATACCGTGATGAGGAACCGATGTGCATCTCTGGTGCGTAGGGTGCGGGCCAGCCCCAACAGCATCCTGAACGTGATAGCGTGCAGGCTAGATTGCTCCTTCTTGGCTCACTGCAGTAAGGTTTCAGCTGCCCCTGTTACCTTGAGGCAGTGAGCCGAAGGGTGCATTAAATACTTAGTATAATAGTAGTTGTTATATTTTATTTTTTAAACGTGTATACTAACATAGATTATAAGTTCCATTGTTACTAAAATTTTTGAGTCTTGGCACTTGAATAAATAAATGATTTTTTTTTCCATTTTCGTTCACACTCTTATCACCGAATCCACCTGAAGCCCTTTCAAATCCATCTCGCTTTTCTCCCACCCATCCATTGAAATCACAAACAAAATCAATCTTTCGTTATCCTTACAGGTCCTCAAAATGTCTCTTAAACTCTCCCAAAACTCCTGCCTTTCTTCTTTTTCTTGTTGTGACATACCCGTTACTATATTGACCGACTATATTGACACCGATGAATAACCACGCACAAAAAAATTACATGGTTTTAACGAAGAAATTCTTCATAAGTTACTATAAATTTTGGTATAATTCAAATGTTAGTTATGTTGGCAAAAAATAACAAACTTTAGAAACCACCATTGGCTTCGTATGCGGTAAGGGGTTAAAAAAACCAAACTTTTCATATAGCTAGTTGCAAAACAATGTAGAAATATTTAACATAATGTAATATATCACGGTTATTTTATGTGTGACACAATTTTGAACCATCTCTGGTTATTATTTCTAATTTAAAATACTACAATCAATGAAGCTGTGTATCAGACAAACATAATATCAATAAATGTGCTTGAAATCGATTCACTGTAAAATAAAAGAACAATAGTTATTATTACACTAGTTTTTAAGAAGTACTCTCTCAAAATATTATATTTTAAAACATATTGTACCAAATATACTATTCATTTTACTTCTATTGATTAATAAATAACTATCAATTCAGAACTTGAGCGAATAGCTGCAAGGAGCCATAGATTTGTTCTTCAAATGAACCCTACAAAAACGCAAGTCATTGTTGTCCTCGAATGATTTCGCGTGTTGACTTGACTTGTTTACCCCAGATAAACTGTAATGGCATACCTATGCCTGTCAGTGACTGCGTGAAAGATTTAGGAGTTAATATTGACAAGATTTTATCCTGGGATCCTCAAATTAGAGAAGTTCATCATCATCATCCTCTTAGCGTTATCCCAGTTTCAATCTAGGGTCCGCTTACTAGTCTAACCGGATTTGGCGGAATATTAGCTTTTCCACGGAGCGACTGCCTGTCAGACCTTCGCAACCCGAAGGGATAGCGATATTCCATGGTTTAGACTAGTGTCAGTTTATTAGAACGTTCTGACGCCCTGTAACGATTGTCAAAGATCTTCATGACAACCGGGACCGACGGCTTAACGTGCTCTCCGAGGCACGGGACAAGCGATAATTAACAATTCAATACGCACATAACTCCGAAAAGTCATTGGTGCGCGCCGTGGATTCGAACCCGATACCCTCTGCATGACAGTCTGTTGGTATCTCCACTAGGCTATCGCTGCCTTCCAAATTAGAGAAGTTAGTCGTAAATTATTATCTGCGGCTGGGACCTTGCGAAGACTGTTAGTTTGCGCTTGCAAATTCTCTTCTCTTACCTATTCTTGACTACTCCGTTGTTAGCTATCTTGATCTTACTGAGGAGCAACTTGATAAGCTTAAGCGCCTTCAGAACTTATGTATAAGTTTTATATTTGGATTGCGCAAATATGATCACGTATCCAATTTTTGCAATTTGCTCAAGTGGCTCCCAATTCGCCTTCGACGGAATACTCCCATACTTTCTTTACTTTATAACATCCCCTTTATCTAAAATTATGCTTCGAGTCCCTTACTGACACGCATTCTAGGTCTCTGCGGTCATCGGTAAATTTAAGACTGGCAATTCCTATGCATTCCAGCAGTTTTTACGATCGCTACTATTCAAGCTGCACGCTTGTGAAATGCATTTCCGTTGTCTCTCAAACAAGCTCAAACACCGATTTCCTTTAAAAACTGGTCAAATCTATATATTAACCTTGCTACTATAGTATTACCTAATCTTGTTATTTAATTATATTTAAGCACTAATTTATGTATTACTTTTATTTGTTTAGATGTATTTATAAATTAATTATGGATAGTCATTTATATAATGTATGTTCGTTTTTTTTTTTCGGACAATACCATTTAGAATACAATCTCAGTAAAGATTTAAATTATTTACAAACACGTTTGTTTAGTAAAGAATGCTTAAGACTATAACCACTAAAAGGTTTTAGTCATTAAAACATCTATTCATAATATTTATTCTGTTATAACAAGCAAGCAGTAGACATTATTTAGATCTGAATAATCATAAATAAAATTATACTTATCTGTTTCATTTATTTTGCTTTAGCCGTAGCGTCTTTTTATAAAATATAAAGGATATTTTATAGAAATTCTATGGTTATGTTAGGTAAATATTTTCGAGATGACTCAATCAATGTCATCTCATGACAATGTCTGGTGTAAGGGTGCTTCTACACGGTGCATGTAGCTGGAGCAAGTAAAGGTGCGGGTTACACGCGTGGGTAATATGCGCAAGCTACTTGATCAAGTTACTCGCTTGTACTTGTACATGGTGCAAATAACTGGAGCAATTAAGACGCGGGCTACTTGCGCAAGCTGTACCTATGTACAAGTTATTTGTTCGTGGTCAAGAAATACATGTGTATGCTATTCGCGGGGTAGCTTTATGACTTGAATCGCGTCAAATGTCTCGACGAACGAAAATTAACAGATAACATGCGCAAGTGACCCGCGCGCGTCGTAGAGCACGCGAATTACTTGCGCGGGTGGCTCGCTTTGGTACATGCTCGAGTTGCTGGACTCGCACATTGTTTTAAACGATATGTTTACGGTGCATGTAACCCGCGCAAGTGCCTCAACATGCTCAAGCTACATGCGCCGTGTACAAGCACCCTAACCCATGACGAATCGTTGAGGAAAATATAAGGTACTAGACGTCGCCAGCGGCTTCGCCCACGCCAATTATACATATAAACCTTCCTCTTTAGTCATTCTATCTATTAACAAAAACCGCATTAAAATCCGTTGCGTAATTTTAAATATATAAACATGCATACATAGGGACAGACAGACAGAAGACCGACTTTGTTTTTTACTATGTAGTGATTGTACTTATATTTTCAGATAACGCGACATAGACCCGTTACCCCTACATAAATATTACGACCCATCAATATTTTAGGTAGGTATGAGAATTGCATAGATTTTAGATGGTTGGTTGTAATCGGTACGGTGCTAATACCCGACCAGTCCTCGTACGGAGAGAACGTGAACGAGCACGAGCATTACTGCTGGTCGGATGGCAGCCACCCGATCTTGTGATGAAAACTTTTGTATGAAAAATAATTACAGTCTGATTGTCGCACGAAATCTGGTCGGTCGGTGCCTTTATTAAAATAGTTCCAGTACGTACTAACAGCGTTATTTGAAAGTACCATACGACTATATGAGAATAATTATGGCGACTCTCCGTATTCATGACATATCAACTGAGTGGAACTTCTGTTTATTTGTCCCGCGAACAGATATGGAAAGAAAAGGCATTTTTCCTGCGTTGGAATATATAAAACGTGGCATTGCTGTTATAATTATAATCTTACTAATGTCTACCAACTTCTAAAATCTTCACTCTACTGGAAACATTTACAAACATTTTAATAATCATCCCGTTTTATAAAGTTAAATTTACAGCTATTAGACCTGTGTAATTGGTTTGTTTTAAAACTTTTTGCTCCTAAACAGCATTTTTTCTCTCTCCGGTAATAACCGTAGGGCATTTCTCTTCTAAGTTGTTTGTTCAAAACGAACACAGTTTTGACCCAAGACTTCAATAACGTGCATCTCACGGGAATTTTTCAAATCGCTCTTGTATAAACCGTAAATTAAATCTGGACCACAAGTGAATATGCCTCATTTGTCTTTAGTTAGTTTAACATTTAAGTATACTTACATACATACATACATACATAGAGTCATGCCTGTTTCCCGGAGGGGTGGGCAAAGACTACGGAACGCCATTTGCAACGATCCTGACATATCTCTCTTGCTTCATTCACTCCCATCAAATTTCTCATGCATGCTCTTCGGTTAAGGGTACTTCTAACCTTTCCTTTTTTCAGGATGTCTCCAATCTGGTCAGAGAACGTCCGTCTAGGTGTTTCCCTTCCTCCTGTCCCATTCGCACTTGACTTGTATAACTTCTTGGTCAGTCTTTCGTCATCCATCCTCTCCATGTGTCCAAACTATCTTAGCAAACCTTTCTCAATGTTTGGTACTCAACTTCTTTTACCCCACAACACTCTCTTAAAAGTATACTTACTGCTTACAATCTTTATAGAAATGTCCATGAAATGATTATTCTTTGTCATTTTAAATGCTCTTTTAATATTTCATATCTTGTAGTATTTCTTATAATGTTTATCCTGATATAGAGGTATATGCACGGTATTTACATAATATAAATGAAGAAAGAAGGACGTTGATTAGTAGAAGTGTGATGTTAGCTCTTAGAATAGTACTAAAATATCGGGAAATGGAAATTTACAAAACGTCCCATTCACAAATAAAATTTTCTCATGTGGTCGTTGTATGAACTCATTAAAGGTTTTAACAGAGTAGCCCAAAGATCCCTTAGATATCCTTTGACTAGTCTAAACTAAAGAATATGATTTGGTTTATAGCGCAGCTCAGTCAGAAACCCGACCATGGGGCTGGGGACGTAGAACACAAAATCCTTATGCCTCCGTAATAACGTTAGCATAATGATGATCTCTTTATTATGCGATTAGTGACGTAGTGTATATAATTACCTGGTACAGTGACACCGGAGCAGTCTGAGGAAGGCGGCACGGAAAGTTCTGTTGAACACGGTGTAGATGATGGGGTTGATAGTGGACGACACGTAGCCCAGCCACAAGCAGATGTCCACCACGTGCTCTGGCAAATAATGAGTAGGTATTTAGCTATAATAATAAAAGTAGGCGCGATTGTTAATTATCGCTGGCCCTGGACAGCACGTTCCCGGTTGTCATTAAGATATTTGACAGTCGTTATAGAGCGTCAGTACCTTCTTAATAAACTGGCACTAGTCTAAACCATGGAATTAGACCCAAAACAAGGTGACGAGATGTAGTGCTAAAGGACAAGAGGGAATGCAAGGTCACTGACGATAACGTCATGGAGAGAGAGAAGTGGAAGCATAACGTGAAGAAAGCTGATCCCACCACCATGTGGGATTTATAGCTAGGAAGAGAGAGAGAGAGTCTAAACCATGGAATATCGCTATCCTCTTCAGTTTGCAGGGGTCAGACAGGCAGTCGCTCCCTGGAAAAGCTAATATTCCGCCAAATCCGGTTAGACTTGTAGGCAGACCCCAGGTTGAAACTGAGATAACTCTAGGAGGATGAGTAAAAGTAGACATTTAGTAATAATGATTTTGGATTATATAATGAAGAATGGATAACTACAGCTCTCGATAGAGAGAGGTGGAAAGAGGGTAAGGAGGCCTGTGCTTTGCAGTGGGGCAGTTTACGCTGCAAATAATAATTGTAGTGCGACAGTGTAGCTACTAAAAAAATAAGTTCATTTATGTAATATAACTTAGTTTTGTATATCATTTAAATTGTATTTTTGTAGGCCTGTGTCCTCGTAGAGGTAGACAGAGGTGTAATATTACACCCACATTTCGCCATGTGACTAATTTGACGCTGCACTTAATTAGGGGCGAGCCTGTTACCGTTATTATTACATATTGCCAGACTCCGCGCCGCTACTGAAAAACTCAGTAACACTTTTGTATGACGCGGGAATCGAACCCTGGACTTCCCGATCAGCAGACGTATATAGATTTACTGAACCAAGGCATCAGCTTTTAAAAAATATTATTTAGTTTGTCGAGTAACCTAGATAATTATGAATAAAAAACTTTATAAGGGTTGATGATTCGGTTATGAATATATTCTCAATTGCCGGGTGCAGACACTTGTTAATACGAGTATTACTACAAACGTCCAATGTTTTTCTATCGTTTGGCACTAGTTTCTTTTGCTTTCGTTCCAATACTATCGAAAGTTTTCGATAGTATTGGAACTTCTATGACAGAATTTACAACTATTTTGAAAAATATGATTTGTTTGCCCAAGAACAAACAGGATTCAGGCAAAATAAGCCAATTAACCAAACTGTCCACAATTTTCTGAGCAAAGTGATGTCTTGCATTGATGGTAGAGTTCCCGTATGTGCTCTATATATGGACCTCAGTAAAGCATTTGATCATGTAGAGCACAGTATTTTCTTAGATAAATTACATAGTTACGGCGTTCGAGGTAAGGCCTTAGAACTAATCAAATCATATCTGGAAAACCGTAAACAATGTACTCAGGTCACTCGTGTATACACAAACGCAAATAAAGAAATAACCTACACATCCCTTTACCGTGAAGTATATATGGGCATCCCTCAGGGTAGTGTAATGGGATCCCTTATATTTAATATATATATCAATAATCTTCCAAGAATAATAAATCACCCAACATTTTTATTTGCTGATGACTGCATTGTAATTTTTACTGGTAAACTCAAACTCAAACTCAAAATCATTTATTCATTTAGGTCACAAAGTGACGCTTATGAACGTCAAAGATTAAAGTTAATTACTAGATGATTCTACATTTACATTTACTGCCACGTTCGCAATGCAATAGGTAGAACCACGAGAAAGAACGGGCAATAAAACTCGTGGCCACTCTTTTTAACTGCCAGTATAATTCTTTTACATGTTATATTTGTAAGGAGCTGCAACTGTTTCACATTGCGAGTTATCTACTATTGCAAAAGTTAATAGTTATTGATATCATACTCAAGCAATAAATTATGTTCATTTAGTAAGCCTCCCAAAGTGAATATGGTGAAACAGGAGCATCCACTTACGTCTTTTGATGTAAGCAACTCGCGAACATGACTGTTCTGATCTATGGTGGAACAGTATGTTCCGAAAAGTAATGGTATATGAACCTGCAGCAATTTACAATCTATTAGTTAGCAGTTCATGACCACGAGTTACCCTCACCTTACAAATCCGATAAATTTTAATAAAAAGAGTAGAACAAGAATGCAAATGTAGTATAAAAGAGAATACGGTAATTAATTACACAATAAAACTGCCTATTGACCTAATAATAAAAAGAAATTGACCTAATAAAATAATATTTATTTCCAAGCGTACTTGTCGTCAAGATACTCATTTAAACTATAATATGCCTTTAGTAAAAAATATTATTTTTAACAATTGTCTGAAACGACCTTAAAGGCAAGTCTAAAATATTACTTGGTATTTTATTATAAAATCTTATACTAAGCCCAATAAAAGAGCTATGCGTTTTGTGTAAACGGAAATATGGTACACATAATTTGTGCCTGTTCCTTGTATTAATATTGTGAATGTCACTATTCATTTTGTAAGAATTTATATGTAGTCGTACATGCACAACACTGGCATAAATATATTGTGATGCTACAGTAAGAATACCAATATTTTTAAATTTTTCTTTAAGTGAGACACTTGTTTTTAACTGGTAAATGGCCCTAACTGCCCGTTTTTGTAATATAAAAATATTTTCGATGTCAGCGGCCCTACCCCATAATAATATGCCATATGACATAACACTATGAAAATAGCTAAAATAAACCAATCTAGCCGTATCGACATCAGTCAACCTACGAACCTTCTTAATGGCATAAGCAGCTGAGCTAAGTTTCCCTGAGAGATATGTAACGTGCGCACCCCACTGTAATTTCGAATCAAGTGTTATTCCTAGAAATAATAAAGATTCAGATGTTTCGAGAACATCGTCATTTAGAGCTATACTAGGACCAAGGTTTCTGACATTTGGCAGAGCAAACTTAATACATTTTGTTTTTTTGGCGTTCAGTACTAGATTGTTTACATTAAACCATTTAGTTACTTGAATGAGCGCACTGTTTATTTCGTTAAAATGTTCCTTATTTCTATCTACTTTGAATATCAAAGAAGTATCGTCAGCAAACAGTACAACGTCACAAATGTTTTTCAAGTAAAAAGGTAAATCGTTTATGTAAACAAGAAACAAGAAAGGCCCTAGGATGCTGCCTTGCGGCACTCCTAAATCAACAGGTAAGCCACTGGATTTTGAGCCGTTTATTTCAACACATTGGATTCTGTCACTTAAGTATGACTTAATGACTTCCAATGCTTTAGTCTGTACGCCGTAATGTCTAAGGTGAAAATAAATTATTAATGGAATTTGACATTTTCACAAAGTAACAATTTAAAAATTAACCTAAGTAAAACAAATCTAATGACATTTCGAAATAGAGAAGCCCAATTCACCGACTTAAATATTTGGTAGCGCCATCTACCTTTCCATCGAGAATTAATCACATCAACGTCAATCGTTCCACGCTTGCTCGTTCAATGCGAGCGATCCTATTGTCTCCTTCCCTCGCTCCCAAGGCACGCCTACGAACAGTCTAGAATAATCCGAGTCGCGATGAAGACAAATCGCACCGCCATATTTTTACCGCTCCCGCTTTATACCAAAAACTCAACAAACCGCCCGCGAGTGAAGTGATTGTGTAGTGGGGTGATTCAATGCAGCTTCAGGATTCTCGAAGACACCAGGAGGCTGCCATTTGCAAGGAAAGAGGACTGACGTGCAAGGTAAGGCGTGTTCCCACACCCCGTCTATTCGTCTCCTATCCTTTCCATGAACCCATTATCATTCACTTCCTCATTTCCTAGTCGATAAGAACCCAAATTCTACAGTCCACAATATTAATAGTTTTCCCAAATCGACTAGGAACATTCGGTTCGCCGAAACATTTTTTGATCCATACGAGTCGGATTCATTTACGTTTTATACGTAACACCTCGTTATATCTCTATACCTAGGCAGTTATAGTACCTAGCTATACTCCTAGTCCATTTACATAACCGTAACATGGTTATTTCCACACGCATCAGTAGGTAATATACTTTTATGTAGCTACCTACGTACCCAATTATTATTTCTGGAACTATCATAGTTGTCTTGTAAATCTCATATTTCAAGCACCTTTTAATTCCACCGCCTTAAAGTGTTGCCTACTTAGGTAAAATAATAGGTACTTTACTAATAATAGGTGCTTATACTTACGTAAGCATGTCACAACAAAAGAAGCAACGCGTGTCAGAAGACAGAGAGATGACAATCTTAGAAGCAAAACGTAATATTTTATTTGAGCGTATTCAAAACATTTACGAGCGTTCAAAGACCGCCGCCGCTTCTGATAGTAATAAGGAGTCATTTCTCAGTAATTGTATGACAGTAGATAGTATTCGAACAGATTTTCATAAGTTGTTAGACGATTATAACGCAAGATTGCTTTCTACTAATCCTGATGAAAAACCGAATTATCAGGCGTACACCTCATTCGAAGATCTTTATTGTATCATTAAGCGAATACAATCGCAATTGGAGGGTAAATATTCGGCACAGCCCGTTGCAGCGGCTCGCACGCCGAGATTACCGCCAATCGAGATTATGTCGTTTGACGGAGATATACGAAATTGGCCGTTATTCTATGCAAGTTTTAAGTCCACAGTGCACGATAATGGTTCTCTGACAGATGCTGACAGGTTTAACAGGTAAACTGTCAACGAAGGCCCAGTCCGTATTTGCAGGTGTCACACCCAGTGCTGAGAATTATCAGGTCATATTTCAGTCACTACTTGATAGATATCAAGACACTCGCGTCCTAGCGTCTACCTACTTTGATCAAGCTTTAAATCTTAAACTGTGTGGTGCCGCGTCTGTCGCGGATTTCCAGCTGTTTATAGATAACTTCGTTACCGCGGTTAATTCTCTTAGAAACTTGAAATTAGAAGATCTTTCCGACTTTATGTTGCTTCAACTCGCTTTAAAGAAGTTTGACACTGAAACAATTCGCGCATTCGAGATGACGGAACGCAATAATAAAATACCTACACTAGATAAATTTATTTCGTACATCAAAGATCAGTGTCGAATATTTCATAATACGCAGTCTAGTTTATCTAGCCCGTACAATACTAACAGCAGCAAACAAAGGTCGAAAAAAGCGCGAAATAGTAATAATAACTCGGTCCCTAATCCGCAATCTTACGTAACATGCTCGGAATCTAATAATAATAATTCACAGAAGTGTCTGTGCAGTAATATAGTGCACGACCATTTCTATAAGTGTCCCGCCTTTAATGGTTTAAATCCAACTGATCGTTTCAAGTGCGTAAAAGATAACAAAGCATGCATTAATTGCTTAAGTATAAAGCATAAAACGAGTGATTGTTCTAGTAAGACGAAGTGTCGTTCGTGTAATCAGCGACACCACTCATTGTTGCACTTCGATAAAGGTAGTCCGTTGTCAAGACAAGCCGCTAACCTTGACACACTTACGTCGCAGGTGCAGGCTACGATAACTGCGCCTCCCACGATTCAGAATGAAATATCGTTGTGTACGACATCCATCGCGCGGGCGACGCGCACGCACGGACAGCCCTCGCGCATCTACAATGATCCGCGCAGGGCCAATCCGCTGTTAAACTGTTAGCGACAGCGCAAGTTATCGTTTATGATATAAATGGATCGCCGCACGTGGTACGTTGTCTACTCGATAGCGCATCTCAGAGCAATTTCATAACATTTGATTGTTTGAAACGCATCTGATTGTGGAATAACTTTAAAAATACTGACTTAGTAGTCAAAGGAATCGGCGGGTCAGAAAAACATTGCAAGGGTTCCGTAGATATTAAAATACATTCGCGTTTTGATATGGACATTAATTTTAACATTTCTTCGCTCATCGTGGAGCGTATTACGGACATATTGCCAAACGCTAATGTGGACGTATAGCTACTCACACACCTCGAGTCATTGCCGCTGGCAGACTCGGAGTTTGCGATTCTGGCAGACATTGATGTTTTGATCGGAGCTGCAATATTCCCGCACTTGCTACTAACTAAAGTGGTACGTAGTGAGCAACATAACTTACCGCCCGCTATTGAGACGGTATTTGGGTATGTGATTATGGGTTCCGTACCTACGTTACATACTTCTCAATACATTACGTCTTGCTGTTGTTCTGTTCTTCAAGAAAATAATATTGATTCTCTTCTCAAGCGATTTTGAGAGCTTGAAGAGGTTACCGTACAGCCCTCGATGAGCCGTAAGGATCTCGAGTGTGAAGAACATTTCCGTGCTACCACTGTTCGTGACAACAGTGACAATAAACGATTAGGTAGATACTAAGGATTACGAGAATTTGACTTATGGCTCGAAGCGCCACGCTCCATAAAGTTCGTTTAAGATTCATTTGAGATTGGCCATGAATCGTGTAAAATAATAATACCCATGAGCGATTTTTAATACGTTGTGGCGTTGCCATTCTATGGTGACCCTTATTCGTTAGGCGACTCGTACGCTGCTGCGCTTAGACGTTTCAGTTGTTTGGAACGTAAACTCGATGCATCACATAAGTTACGTAGCGCCTATAATGACGTCATTCGTGACTACATAGATAAAGGTTTTTTGAGTGTAGTTGTAAACAACGAGGGCAACTCTCTTCAATATCCCGCATCACGGCGTAGTTCGCGAAGATAAAACCTCTACTAAACTTCGTGTGGTTTTAGATGCTAGTTGTAAGACAACATCGGGTCAGTCGATTAATGACATTTTGCATGCCGGCCCTAATCTACAGGGTGATTTATTTAACATCATAATAAAGTTTCGTCTTTTTCAAATCACTCTGTCAGCTGATTGCCGCCAAATGTTCCTCAATATTGGCGTTTGCGAGTCTGACCGTAGATTTCAACGGATTTTTTATCGTTTTAACAATAAGGAACCTTTATCTGTGTATCAGTTCAATCGTGTTTGTTTTGGACTCAAGTCTAGCCCATATCACGCGTTATGAGTTGTTCGCCAGTTGATCGCTGATGAAGGCGATCACTTTCCCGCCGCAGCAGCTGTTGCTACTTCCGCTTTGTATATGGATGACATTGCCTGTATTGTCATATCCGCTCCGCTAGCAATTTCGCTTTGTGAAGAGCTTATTCAGCTTTTCAAGCGAGGCCAGTTTGATCTTGTCAAATGGACAAGCAACTCTAAGGAGGTTCTCGCACGCATACCAGATTCTCATAAAGCTTCTCCAGACATTGAGTTTGAGAAGTCTGTACTGCATAAGGTTCTCGGTTTACGCTGGGACAAATCCTGCGATAGTTTTCGGTTTGACGTCTCACCGCCAGATGATAAGTGCACCAAACGCACTATGCTGACAACAGTGGCTCGACTATGGGACATAATGGGTTTTGTGGCTCCCACAATTTTGTACGCCAAGCTCTTGATCAAAGAGCTTTGGCTATCAAAGTGTGAGTGGGATGAAACATCCCCTGACCATATTGTCGCCGCTTGGGGCCAGTTTTGTATTGAGCTTACCGCGCTCAATCAAATTACTATTCCGCGTCATCTTGGGTTGGTAGATGGATGTACCATTAACTTAATAGGTTTCGCTGACGCCAGTGAGCGTGCTTACGGTGGAGTCGTATATCTGCAAGTCCGCATTGGTTCTAACTACTCGGTGCAGTTAGTTTGTGCCAAGTCCAAGGTCTTGTCTATTAAAACCATTTCGGTTGCGAGACTGGAGTTGTGCGCGGCCCTTCTGCTGCCTCAGTTGCTCCGCAAGGTTCAAGATATAGTCTTGCCCCACTACCCTATTAATAGAATATACGCATTTTCTGACTCCGAAGTAGTGTTCGCTTGGATTTATTCTTCTCCTCACCGCTGGCAGACTTTTGTCGCCAACCGCGTTAGTAAATTGATTGAACTTGTTCCCGCTACTTGTTTCAATCACGTCGCGGGTATTGAGAACCCCGCTGTTTGCCTGTCTCGTGGTGTTACTCCACTTAATCTTCTGCATCATCCATTGTGGCATCATGGACCTTCTTGGATTTCCCATGATCCGTCAGAGTGGCCCATGCAACCCTTTGACCACAGTGCAGAGGACGAGGATGTACCCGAACGGAAGTCTGTTTCTCATCCCTTGATTGTTGAGTTTGCTGAATCTCCGATCTATGCACTCGCACTACGCATGTCATCGTGGTCTAAGTTACTCCGCGCCATCGTTTATGTCTGTAGGTTTCTTAGGCACCTACCTAATGGGACTTTTGTTTCAAGTACTGATATCAAATTCGCAGAATGTAAGTTACTACGAGCTGTACAGGCTGTTCATTTTAGTAACGATATTCAAAATTTGAAAAACAATGTACCTTGTTCTACTGCTATCCTAAGGCTCAAGCCGTTTCTCGATGAACACGGCGTCATACGCGTTGGGGGTCGTCTGTCAAATTCGGATGAACCTTATAACTACAAACATCCTTGCATTCTGCCGCGTCATGATCATGTTGTCGACCTTCTTGTTGATTTTTATCACAAGAAGCACCTCCATGCTGGTCCAGAGTTGCTTATGTCCTTACTTAGGCATAAGTATTGGATTTTAGCCGCTCGACGAATAATTCGTCACAGAATACATAAATGTAACGTCTGTTTCAAATTTCATCCGCGTCCGACTTTCCCTCCCATGTCAGACCTTCCTAGCCAACGCGTCAATCAAGTTTATAAAGCGTTTACACATATCGGTTGTGATTACGCAGGACCACTGCAGTATACGCCAGTGCGTGGTCGAGGTGTTAAAAGCCGTAAAGCTTGGCTATGTATTTTTACATGCTTAACGACGCGCGCTACGCATATCTAAGTTGCGACAGATTTAAGCACGGTGTCATTCCTTGCAGCCCTTAAACGATTTCTCTCACGGCACGGCCCAATACAGTGTTTGTATACGGATAACGGCACTTGTTTTGTGGGCGCAAGCTCTTATTTACGCGACCTCTATAAGTTTCTCAGAGAAGAATATCGTACTCGTCTTCAGGAAGAACTTTCCATAGATCATATTGACTGGAAGTTTATTCCACCAGCATCACCATCTTTTGGTGGATGTGGGGAAAGCATGGTCAAAGTAATTAAAATGCATCTCTTCAAAGTTATAGGTCAACAGATTCTCTCTTACGAAGAGCTTTTAACTGTTCTTGCACAAGTCGAGGCACTGATCAACTCGCGTCCGCTCACGGCATTGAGTAGTGACCCTGCAGAACCATCCGCGTTAAGCCCTGCACATTTTCTGAACACATTGCCATTATCGTCATTTCCGGCTCCTGAAGCAGACTCTTCAAGCTTGCTCCAGAGACATACTCTGCTGGATAAACTCGTGCAGTCGTTCTGGCGGCGCTGGCGTGCGGAATATCTACACCAGCTTCAGGCTAGATCCAAGTGGAATAGTCCTGCATCCCCTATACAGGAGGGTACGTTGGTCGTCCTAATACATGATAATGCTCCGCCGCTTTCATGGCCGTTAGCCATCGTAGAGAAACTGCATACTTCCAAGGACGGTACAACCCGCGTTGTTACCGTGAAAACCGCGAAGGGGAGCTACGTGCGCCCTGTTGTACGTCTCTGTCCGCTTCCAACTCAGTGAGATCTAGCCTGAAGTTAGATCTACCTCTTAGTTTAAGTATTTAGTTTGTAGTTTTCGCTATTATTGCGTTTGTAGTTTTCGCTAAAGTTAATTTAGATTAATTTTATTATCATATCGCTGTCTTAGCCTATTGATGGGTTATGCGGTAGTACACCCAACATAGCTAAGTTCAATTCTATTTCTTTTAAAGGCAACCCTTTAGGGCCGGGGGGATATGGTAACGCCATCTACCTTTCCATCGAGAATTAATCACATCAACGTCAATCATTCCACGCTTGCTCGTCCAATGCAAGCGATCCTATTGTCTCCTTCCCTCGCTCCCAAGGCACGCCTACGAACAGTCTAGAATAATCCGAATCGCGTCGAAGACAAATCGTACCGCCATATTTTTACCGCTCCCGCTTTATACCAAAAACTCAACAAACCGCCCGCGAGTGAAGTGATTGTGTAGTGGAGTGATTCAATGCAGCTTCAGGATTCTCGAAGACACCAGGAGGCTGCCATGTGCAAGGAAAGAGGACTGACGTGCAAGGTAAGGCGTGTTCCCACACCCCGTCTATTCGTCTCCTATCCTTTCCATGAACCCATTATCATTCACTTCCTCATTTCCTAGTCGATAAGAACCCAAATCCTACAGTCCACAATATTAATAGTTTTCCCAAATCGACTAGGAACATTCGGTTCGCCGAAACAATATTGATTACCTTGGACACAAAATAAAAGAAGTAGAAACAACTAAGTTCCTAGGCTTAAACATAGACAGTAAAATGAATTGGAAGACCCAAGTAGAAATCTTATCCCAAAAGTTATACCAACAGTCATATTATGGCCTTTATATGCTCGCTAGATCAGCCAACATATCCACATTACTAACGGCATACCACGGTAACATCGGTTCTTTAATTAGATATGGGATTATATTCTGGGGAAATACAACATATAAAGAAATGGCATTTATTGCACAGAAAAGGTGCATGGCTGACGGCATAGAATACAAGTGTCACCACCCCCTATCTTCCCGTGGGTGTCGTAAGAGGCGACTAAGGGATAACACGATGCAAATAACATCTTTGCGTAGAGACGGAAAACTCGACATCAAACCCTATACGACTGCCTCGTTGGTCTCGCGGCATAAATGTGCGCGTGGGATCGGGAGGTCCCGGGTTCGATTCCTTGGTCGGGCAGTGTTATTGGGTTTTTCTGTCACGAAATTCTCAGTAGCAGCACGGAGTCTGGAAATGTGCCCGATACGGCAATAAGCTCGCCCCTTATTACGTGGGACTAAAGTATATCTGGTGAAAAGTGGGTGTAGAAATACACCTCTGCCTACTCCTTCGGGGATAAAAGGCGTGGCGATATGTATGTATGTATATATGTAAAAGGTGCATAAGATCAATTTGCGGAATTAAACAGACTGACAGTTGTAAACCTCATTTTAAAAAGCTTGGTATTTTAACATTGCCTTGTATTTATATATTGGAAATTGTAATGTATGTCAGAAATAATTTAAACAATTTTAAGAATTACAAAAGTAGATGACATTGCTTAAGAATATGTTGTCCTCAAAATAAAACAACATTGTTTAACAATAGCGTATTTTGTATGGCACCGCGTATTTACAACCATTTGCCAAAGGTAATATTAGAGACAACAAATTCTGAGTTTTTAAAGAGGAAGCTTAATTAAATATTAATAGAAAAGTGCTACTACACTATTGACGAATATTTAATGGACAAATTATTGATGCCGAAATAGTTTAACCTTTTGTAATTCTTTTGACGTAACTGTAATTTAATATTTACAATAAATTAATTAATAATATTTGACAATGTTTTCTTCTTCATTGACTGACGTAAAAATTTAATTATTATAATTTATCGACATTTGAGTTATTTAATTGACAATTAGTTATATGGGATTATTTAACGTGTGATTTTGGTTACCGACACCTCTTTTATCATATAAAATGTGATGTAATTTAAAATTGTATTGATTGTGTACTTACCAACTTTGCATGCCTTACAGCAAAATATGGTGATACTTTGTTTTAGACTCCGTAAGATCTATTTACTGCTTACCCATATTAAAGCAAATAAAGATTTATTATTATAATTTTTTGTCGCCAAAATAAATGGGTAACAAAGTGCAATTCCCAAAAAGCTTTTCAATATTCAGCATTGCTCTTTAAATATGATATTATTGGGTTACTGTTTCCATTTTCCTGTTAAAATATTACCCAGTGCCCCATTTTCACCAAAAAGCTGCCAGACAGAGCATCTCTTGTACACGGCGTACAGTACTGGCTGTCATATAAATATCTTGACAGTCATCGCGGGATGTCAGCAATAACCCTGTTTCCTGAAGGGGTAGGCAGAGACTACGGCACGCCATTTGTAACGATCTTAGCATATCTCTCTTGTTTCATTCTCTACCATAAGATTACTGATGTATGCTAGGGTACTTTTGTGGCAACCTGACATATTGCCAAATCGGGTAAGACTAGCAAGCAGGCCTCTGATTCCAATTTGAAGATCTTGGATCGCAACGTTGACAACGTAGGGATAATGTTTACCTGGTACTATACATGCAGGGCATGCGGCGAACAATATGTTAAGTAGGAAGAAAGGCGCCCAGCACAACACGAAGGTGAAGAAGACCAGACCCAAGACCTTCGTAGCCTTCTGTTCGTTCGCCACCGCATTTGCCGAGAGTGACCTGCCTTTTTTACGGTTGGCGAGAAACCTGCAACAAAATGAAAAAGTATATTGAATGATACGTAAACGAAATGAGCAAGTGATGGAAATTGTTTCTTTGGCTTAACGGGTAGTGTCAATTCAATCTACCAGTACCTCTCCGAGTTACTGGTCATTCCTCATTGCGTCACAGCGTTCTATGCTATCTTTCAGTAAGTAAAAAATTTGAAAAAGTCTAAACCTATTGCAATGAATCTTACTAAGAGTACTTCACAGGTAGTGAGTGAAGTACTTCACTTCGTAAATTATTTGAGAGCATTTGTTTTCTTATAGTGTGTTTCAGCATCCGCCGATAGCGTTATTTTAAATACCTTGATTGATGCTATAATCACAGCAATTTAAAATTAATTACATTTAGTTATATATTTAAACTACCAGGTTACACCTGCGTTATTTACGGCTACTGATCCACACCCGTGGTTTATAACGTTATGTTATATAAAGACATAAAGACATATTTATTTCTGCATTTTGGTTGTTTACAACACTTATACATGTCAAAACCCTATTCTAGATGAGGCCGGCTTTTCCTAGCTAAATGACTTCTTGAGAAGAAAAGCCGAAACAAACTCAGAGTCATTATTTTTTTTGTCACTTCAATTTCTTTAGTCTTTTCTTGATCTTTTAAAGTCCAGACAAAAAAAGGGTTTAGTATGCAAGTACAATGCAGGAAATCATCTGACGCTTTTGACTGACTCGGCCCACTGATGGCCCGCATTCAACAGCAATCGTACGGCTCAACCTTGATTGAGGGAGCCAGCACGATCTGTATCACTATGCCTCCACGCCATCAGAAGGTGTATGCATAAGCATGTCAGCCTAAGCCATCAGACAGGTTGCCACAACTATTTGCTTATATGTTTAATAATGCCCACATCGTACTCACAACTTTACATGCTAATACATAGTAAAATACATGTTGTAAACAATATGTAAAATTATAAAAATTTAAACAATAAAATGTCATATATTTAAATGTCAAAAAATATTATTGTATGTCAATTTAAGAATGTCAAAAAAATTAAATAATAATATATTACTTAAGTAATTTTAAATGTCAAAAGAAAATAACAATGTCAAAACAAAATAAATAAAATTACAAATGTCAAATCAAAAATGTCAGAATGTAAAGATATAAGTACTACAAATGTAAAAAAAATATATTATGTCACTAATTTCAAAATGTCAAAATTCATAATGTCAATAAGTCATAATTTAATGTCAATTCATAATTTTTAAACTCAATTCCAGGCGTTTTTGTCTGCTAAATAATCTTTAACTGTGTAATAAGCTTTTGAACACAAGCTCTGTTTAATAAATACTTTGAATTTATTAATACTTAGTTCCTGAATATTACCTGGAATTTTGTTATAAAAACGTATGCTTTGACACTTGTATGAGTTACTTATTTTTTGTAGTCTAGTTGAAGGTAGAACAAGTTTGTTTTTGTTTCGTGTATTTATTTTATGAATGTCCCTGAATTTAGAAAACATATTTATATTTTTCTTGACATATAACAAGTTCTCATAAATGTATTGAGATGCGACAGTCATTATCTTAATTTCTTTAAATTTTTCCCTCAGTGAATGCCTTGAACCAAGACTGTAGATTGCACGAATAGCCCGCTTCTGCAGTACAAACACAGTTTGAATGTCAGCTGCGTTGCCCCATAATAAAATTCCATATGACATTATGCTGTGGAAATAACTAAAATATACTAATCTGGCTGTATCTATATCAGTTAACTGACGAATTGTATAAACCGCGTACGCTGCAGAGCTAAGTCTATTCGACAACTGACCTATATGTGGGCCCCACTTTAGCCTAGAATCTAAGGTTATGCCTAAGAATACGGTGTTATCTATAAGATCCAACTCTTCTCCATTCAAACATATGTCAGGTTTAACTTGTTTTACATTCGGTCTTGAAAATCGTATACATTTTGTTTTTCTTTCATTTAACAATAAATTGTTAGCAGTAAACCATTGAACTACTTTAGAGAGAGCGTTATTTACATCGTCATTATTTGATTGTTCTCGTCTAAGTTTAAAGATAAGTGATGTATCATCAGCAAATAACACTATCTCTTCATTATTTTGCATAATATATGGCAAATCATTAATATATACAAGGAAAAGGAATGGACCAAGAATTGAACCTTGCGGCACTCCCATTGTGACCACTGAACCTATAGAAACTTTTCCATTTACCTCAACTCTCTGTATCCTATTACTCAAATATGACGTTAGGAGATCCAAAGCAGTGTTCTTAACTCCATAGTAATGTAATTTCCTGATCAATGTTTCATGAAAAACGCAATCAAAAGCCTTAGATAAGTCACAAAAGACTCCTAGAGCATCATGCGACTCCTCCCAGGCATCAAAAATACTATCTAAAAGCTCAACTCCAGCATCGGTAGTTGAGCGACCCCTAGTAAAACCAAATTGTTTTTCATGTAACAGCTTATTGTTATTAAAATGAGTTTGAAGCTGGCCTAGAATTAATTTTTCAAAAATTTTACTAAACGTGGGTAGCACAGATATTGGCCTATAATTTGTGGGGTCAGATGTGCTACCTGAGTTAAATAACGGAATTACTTTACTACTTTTCATTTGATCAGGAAACACACCACAGTCAATGCATCTATTGAAAATTATTGCCAGTTCAGGTGGTACTGTGTTTATTATGGATTTCGTAATCACAACAGAATTGCCCCAAAGACCACTAGTCTTCTTCAAATTAAGGGTATTAAAAGTTTTTACAATATCTTTGTCAGTGACATAACTAAATCTAAATTCCATGTTACACCTATTGACATTTTGTTTTAATAGAGATTCGGCGTCATTGGGGGATGAGTTCAGGGATTTAGTGGTTGAGACTGGAATGTCTGTGAAGAAATTTTCAAATGCTGTGGCAACCTCAAAATCTGATTTTATTATCTTTTTATTTACTTGAAGCGTGTAATCGTTACTTTTGCTCTTGACCCTTCCAGTCTCATTGTTTATAATATCCCACGTTGCTTTTATTTTATTGTCACTGTTTTTAATTTTTGATTTTAAATAAAGTGTCTTAGCTTCACGACAAATCTTTTTAAATAACTTAGAATAATTTCTTACGTATTGACAAAATTTTTCATCATTTTTAGGGTTCCGTACCTCACAAGGTAAAAAAAGGAACCCTTATAAGATCACTTTCTTGTCCGTCTGTCTGTCTGTCTGTCTGTCTGTCTGTCTGTCTGTCTGTCTGTCTGTCTGTCCGTGTGTCACCACCGATTTTCTCAGGAACGGGTGGACCTAGTAAATTGAAATTTATACCAGATACTGAGGTCTGTGGTTCCTATTAGTTGTATAAAAATTAGGGTCCTGGGTCAACCCGATAAAAAGATATGGTCAAAATTAGATTTTTGCGAAAACTTGTAAGTACCAAAATTAACCTTAATTTTCAACTTTTTTTAATTTTCGGAATTTTTCCTTTACTTGTGCTGTAAGACCTTGGTTTTGACCAAAATTGACAATTCTAGGTCAACCGTGAGTACCCTATAGGTTTTGGGTCGAAAACCTATATGGTAGTTCCCGTTGAACTAGAATCACGAAATTTGGCCAAAAGCAGGGTCTTACAGCACAAATAAAGGAAAAATTACAAAAATTTCAAAATGTTGAAAATTAAGGTTAATTTTGGTACTTACAAGTTTTCGCAAAAACCTAATTTTGACCATATCTCCTATGTACCTCTACAAAAAAAAAAAGTGGAAAATTTAAGGGTGTCCCCATACATACATAGTAGACTCCATTTAAGATAGTAGGTACTTTTTGTATGAGCGCTCGTACAGAGAGAGTTAAAGCGCCCCTTATGGAGAGAAGCGATCGATAGAGACCGCTAGGGGGCGCATTTAGAAAATGTATGGAAATTGTTCCTGTCATCTAGACTATCGTCCACCGTGACGATCGAGAGCAAACTTGTACTAGAACCTCAGATTTGGAGGACTAGCGTAATTAGCATCAACCTCAAATAAGGTAAAATGCGTACGGAACCCTCGGTGCGCGAGTCAGACTCGCACTTGCCCGAATTTTTTATTAATTACTCTCTGTTCATATAATTCGTAAAGCTTATTTCTACTTTTATAAATTCCAGTGGTTGCCCATTCACTGAAGGATGTAGTACCAGCAACTGAGATCCTCTTAGGGACAAAGATAGAACTGAATATAGTACAGTACATGTCAAAGAAAGAATTGTACAACTTATTGGGATCGTTATTATAGCATAAGTATGGTAGTGTACTTGTGAGTTTATCCTTAAGTCCCTCCAGACGACGCAAAGTTTTTGGCACCACACTCAATTCCTTTCTACCTACTTTTTTAGACTGCATAGTAAATGTTATAGATTGTCCACAATGATCTGATGTTAATTTATTAATTATTTGCTTTCTAACTGGTACAATATCTGTAAATATTTTGTCTATACAAGTAGATGTCGTGGAAGTTATCCTGGTGGGTTCCAAAAATAAGCATGCAAGATTATATGATTTGAACAAATTCTTAATTTTGTGGCAATTCAGGGAATCTTCGAGTAAATTAATATTAAAATAGATTTATTTTGTTGGCATAGCTTCCGTAACACATCATCCATGACACTTTCAAAGTTATCATAGAAGGACGATGGTGGCCTATACACACTCAACACAACAAGTTGGTCCAACTCCACACAGGCTATTTCAACTGTCCGTTCAACAGAGAAACTAACAATGTCACTACGATTCTTAAATTTAAGCAGCTTGTTAACCAAAATCAACGATCCACCATGTATTGCATTTTGTCTGCTGAACGAACTACCAACGAGATGGTTATTAAAATTGCACATGAACTGGTGATCTTTAAGCCAATGTTCTGTTATACACAAAACATCAACGCATTCACCATTCATGAACAACTCCACTTCTAAATCTTTATTTGACATACCGGGGCCAATTCTGCTATTTTTATATGACATTGATATCATATTTTGAATGGATTTAAAAGCGGTATTCTGACAACCTAATGTCATTATCGTATAATTTAAAATAAACAGTTCGTCGTTGACACATACGATCTCGTTACAATTTCATTCAACTATCAGATAATTTAGAAGAATACGCTTTTTGTGACGTAATTATGACACTGACATCATATCGAAACTATATTTATTTAGTAGAATTGGGCCCACCTTGTATATTTTGATGTACCAGTTTTAATACTTGTGAATTTCTAAATGTATTATTAGTTGAATTGGGCTTATTCGTACATACCAGCCCATTATTAATTAAAGTGTTATTGCAAGAGGTATTCTCTATTGTCGAAATATTTAATTTAAATTAATAGAAATGTCAGACTGTGTAGCCAAAATATTGGCTGAATCATTAAAGTATAGTCAATAAATGGGTTATCCAACACGTTTTCAATAACAATATTATCAATGACAAGACGAACCGCAAAAACTGTGTACTATTATATAATAGATTCGAAGTATTTTACGTGGGATCTAAAATATTATTATATACCAAAACTGTGGGTGTAATAAAAAATGTCTTGCCCTTTTCGGATATAATATAAATTGTTTGTCATTAATCACTTTGCGAGCGACTTATATTTTGGTGAAGATAATAATGGCTCTATCAATATAATCTGAAGTCTTTTGAAGTCGACTACAACAGTTAGTAACTAAAAAATAATTGCATCTATTGAAAGTAATTTGCTTTTAATGTTCATTGTTATATGGTGTCAAGTTATGGTTTATTGGTGTGATTTTTGCATTATGCTATGAGAATGAAAAGTTTGCAGTGAAAAGTGAATGAAATATTTATGGTAGACTAAAGAATGCCACAGCAGCACACATTTTTTTTATTTATTCGCTTCTGCCCGATACCGTGGGCACTTCAGGAAATCCTTTTTTAGTGTACCCTGCGGTCCCCAAGGAACATAATTGCTAAATTGAAACGTCTTGCACCTTATAGCTCTGGTTGCGATGATTTCTACATAAAATTATTTTGCGTTACTACGCAACAGAATTTTTATGTTTTATATTTTATTTTTATGTATTTGCACGTTTGATAGTTTCCGCTGAAGCAGCAGCTGGGCCCGCTCAACCCGCTGTGCTAGGAAGATGAGATGGCGCAAGCGTGTGGACACACGTTGCATCCTACACCAAAGGCCTACCCAGCTTCCATGGCAGTAAAGACATACCGTCTGGTCTCTTGCAATCGTCGCGTGTCTAGCCTTGAGGTTCAAGTTGGGCTGGAACGCCAGCGGTGACAAGAGGCCGGCGAAGTATGTCATTGAGGTTTGTGTTAGCAGATGCATTGTCCAGAATAGTTTTATCGAATGTTGATTTTAAGAAAATGCAGGAAAAGACTTTATGTGTACAAACGAGAGCACAAAATAAACGTCTATTAGAGTCGAAAAAATCGGATACTGACAAGAAAGATTCTACGGTTAGTAGGCTTGATTACCCTAAGATCGAAGACATTCTTAAAAAACATGGACATGATATTGAACTAGTTCAAGTAAGATAAGATTCATGGAATAAGTTGTTACGTAACAAGAACTATAAAATATTTTCAAAGTCACGCAATTTGTTATATGTGCTAGAAAACTCGAACATTTATATAAACTATGATTCTTTATGCGCATCTACGCGAGACGAGTTGTTGAAAGACATAGTAAGTTTTTGTACCGAAAGAGATATTAAAGAAATTATTGTATTAAAAAACTGTTTTAACGGTGAGTTAATTAAAAATATGCCACGATATTTAAAACACAATGCTAAAATATTATCTCAAGATTTTAGAGTATGCGTAGTGAAAAATGTACAAAAAGTCGAAGATAAAGACGAAAAAAGGGTTATAATGAACGACTTTCATATTTTACCGAGTAGTGGTCATGCCGGGATACGTAGGATGGTTAACAACATAAAAAAGTATTATTATTGGCCGTCCATTGAAAAAGATATTGTGGAATACGTACGAAAATGTGAAAAATGTCAAAAACAAAAATATCATAGAAATACAAAAGAACCGTTGACGATCACTACGAACGCATCGTCATCTTTTGAAAAGATTTATTTAGACATTGGGGGTCCTCTTGACAAAGATAATTATGGAAATGTGTATATCCTGACACTTCAATGTGAACTCACAGACTTTGTGGAAGCATATCCGTTAAAGACTAAGTCGGCTAACGAAGTAGCCAAAACTTTAGTCGAAAATTTTATTTTGAGATATGGGATACCTAAGATAATAGTCACAGATCGGGGTTCAGAATTTATTTCTAAAGTAATGATAAAATTATGTAACGTATTAGGAATTAATAAAATTTTATCAATGGCATATCATCATGAGAGCATAGGTTCTTTAGAAAATGTCCATAAAACTTAAGGCGCATATTTATGTATACAAACTAATCATAATTCTTTTGAATGGAGTTCGTGGATACCGTATTGGTGTTTTTCCTATAATACAACAGTTAATGTAGTGACTCAATATACACCGTACGAATTAGTATTTGGAAAGCTATGTAGATTGCCGAATAATTTATATAATTTTGATAACTACCCATTAGAATTTAAATACAGATTGCAGAGGGCTCACGCTGACGCTAAAGAAAATTTAATGAGAAGTAAATGTGTTAGACAATATAAGTAGGACAAAAAGATAAATCCAATTACGTATAAGGAAGGTGATTTAGTATTAGTAAAAAATGAAACGGGCACTAAGATCTATTGTATATATGAAGGTTCGCTTCAGGTCATAAAAAACGAATCCCCTTAATGTCGTAATTAAATGTAAAAATAAAATAGATGTTGTACATAAGAATAGAACTAGCTTATATAACAATTGATTTGAAAAAAAAATGTAAATTACCTATATTTAATTTTTTTCTTTTGGGATGGGTGATGCGGTGTGTGTCACGTCCATCACATATCATTAGATATATGATAGATAAGTATATGATAAGTTATTTAGCATATAAGCACGTGTTAGTTATGTATATAAACTAAGGCAACTATTGTAAGAGCAGATTAAAAGAACATTAAAGTGTATGTGTCTCGACAGCGAGTACGTTCTTTAATTTTGAACCACCTTCAACACCACAGTACAAGAGAGATCGATGTGTGGAAAATTGGGTACTTTTTAAGTCTGCAAGAAATCGGTGCAATCATATGGTGCGCAACGCCAAATGCCGACATATTCTCAATAATATCTCTTGTTCATCGCCTGCTAGTACCTGGAAGTTCCTCGGAACACTAGGCATTGGCAAACAACGGCGCGGTCTTGATTTTCATGGGACTCACGACTTAGATGATATCAACCGATATTTCACCACTACTGCTTCGCTGGATCACCAAGTTGTGAGTCACACTGTTAATTATTTAGCGGGGTTACCTCAACCCAACATTGATTCCTTTTGCTTTTCTCCAGAGTCTCCAGACGACATCAAAAAGGTCATCCTATCCATAAAATCTAATGCTGTGGGATATGAAAATATTAGTCGTCGTATGATTACGATAATCTGAAGGCAGCGATAGACGAGTGGATATACCAACAGACTGCCGTGCAGAGGGTATCGGGTTCGAATCCACGGCGCGCACCAATGACTTTTCGGAGTTATGTGCGTATTGAATTGTTAATTATCGCCTGTCCCGTGCCTCGGAGAGCACGTTAAGCCGTCGGTCCCGGTTGTCATGAAGATCTTTGACAGTCGTTATAGGGTGTCAGTACCTTCTAAATAAACTGACACTAGTCTAAACCATGGAATATCGCTATCCCTTCTGATTGCGGAGGTCAGACAGGCAGTCGCTCTGTAGAAAAGCTAATATTCAGCCAAATCCGGTTAGATTAGTAAGCGGACACCAAATTGAAACTGGCATAACGCTAAGAGAAAGAAGAAGAAGAAGATTACGATGATCCTTGAACATCTACTGTCGGCAAAATCCCACATCATTAATTTTTCCCTAGTCTCTGGTACTTTTCCCTCCCTGTGGCGCAAGGCCTATATACCTCTTCCCAAAATCCAAAACCCCACCCTCCCTGAACACTTCCGTCCTATTTCTATCCTACCCTTTATGTCTAAAGTGCTAGAGGCCTGTGCGCAGAAGCAACTTTCTCATTTTATTTAACACAAGTTGTGAAGTCCTCTGCAATCAGGCTTCAGGCCTGGACATAGCACAACTTCCGCCCTCCTTAAAGTGACTGGCCATATTCGTGAGGCCATGGAAAACACCAAAATTACTGTTCTGGTTCTGGTTAATTGACTTTTCAAATGCCTTCAATACCGTCAGTCACGATATCCTATTATCTATCCTCTCCCACCTCAAGGTCTCGGCTGGAGCTTTGGATTGGTTCTCAAATTATCTTTGAGGTCGCCAGCAGTCGATCCACGCCGACGAGTTATCGTCGAGATGGTTTGATTCTACTTCTGGCGCTCAGGGCGGCATTCTCTCTCCTCTTTTATTTTCTATTTTTATAAATCTCTTAACTCAAAATCTTCAGTGCGCTTTCCATTTGTATGCCAATGACTTGAAGATTTACTCCCAAGTAAGTGTGAAACACATCATTGAGGCGATCGACAAAATCAATAACAACTTGAACGCTATATTGTAAGACAACTCCTGTGTCGCGGGGAACTTTACAAACATACAACTAACGGACACAATGAACACCATGAACGAAACCTCCGTTCATGTCATAATCTTCTCCTCATGGTACCTCCTCACAACTCTAACTTTCTTCATTCCTCATTTACTGTTCAATCTATCCTTCTCTGGAATGCCCTCCCTCTTGAAATCAGGATGGCCAAGACGAAGAACACTTTCAAGTTCAAGGTGAAGGAACTACTATTGGCTGAGTCGGCGATGATTGTATCTTAAGTCGTATAAGTTTCCTGTGGTTTATATATATGCCTTTGTGTATTTATGTAGTTTTATAATATATGCAGGTTGTAAAAAGACCCTTAACGAAAACTGAAACCCCATATTGTACCAATCATTACGATCATTTTTTGCTTCGGCATCATACCTGGGAAATTACTGGTTCAGGAGATATTGAGGCCCAAAGTTAATATGGAATTTTTGTAATTAGGTACAAAATCGATGCAGTTACCCCGCCAACCTATTCTATAGATGTATTATGCACCCATGGATTAGTAGGTATTTCGAAAATTGCACGCGCGCACTTTTTATAGCGGCTTGAAAAAAGTAAATACTTAAAAAAAATGTCGATTGCCAGGTTTAATTTTTGCTTAGTATGGCTTGGCATGATATCCAAAACGAGTAGACTTTGGCTTGGTGATGGGTCTTGTGACACCCTGTATATCATGTATGTTTATATTATAATATGTACCTAACGTATACATGTTTATATAACCTAAAGTATTTATGTAAATGTATCATTTAGATCTACAATATACTTAGTTATAATTTATGTTAGTTCAAATTAATTTTCATTATATTACACCTACTTCTTTACTCTCTGCACCACTCTAAGGTTGACTGGGAGATAATGCCCATGGCATTAAGTCCGCCTTTATACTATTGTGTATATAAAGATTTAATAAAATAAAGTAAATAAAAATAAAGATGGAAATGATAGGTAATATAAATATTGCATCAGATAAGTACAGATCGGTGTTGACGCGAACCATACACATCCATAGAAAATGATTGCGCTAGCAAAAAGCTATATACTAACATTTTCTTGTCTATCTAATGAAACTAAAAACGCGCTACATAGGTACGCATTGATGGTAAAATCACATAGCGCTATCGCTCTAAAATCCGATCTACCAAACCCTCAGAGAGTCTTCCAGCGACATTTACACGTATCACAAATACTATCTACATCTTTATGTTATTGTCTTTCAAAGGGTTCATACATGGAACATTGTAATATCAAATTTTATGTTAAAGCGCAAAGTTTTGTACCGACCTATGTCACTATAGATTATGGGACCATTGTCAATACGAATATTTTCCGGATATACGATTAAGAAGTCGCTGGTTTAATTAATTTATACAAATGTAGTAGTACATTGCGGATCAATTTGAGGATGTGATTTTCTCTAATTGTCTATGGTAAAATAATTTAAAGAAACATTGTTGCTAGACTAGTATTCATACTACATGTAGTGATATTCAAATAATTTGTAACAATATAAATATTACATATCATTAACGTTATAAGGGGATATCCTAAAACTTTTCAAACATTATAACAGTTTTAAAATGCGAGGTTCAAATGCTTCAAAAATAATAATCTTGCTAAAATCTTGATAACTATAACAGTATCCAAGATAGACGTGATAAGACAAAACTATAAGAGTTGTCGAATAAGATTATTATTACTACTATTTAAAAATAGACTGAAAATTAGTTTCTTCTTTGAATTTCTAGAAATGAAAGTGGTAGATAGTATTATGAGTTCACTATAAACAATCCTGAGGACAATGTCAATAGGCTTTTAGTAAGAAAATTCTCACGTATTGTAAAATATACAATAAACATATCTACTGTATATACATTATACATACTCTGAAAATTAATTATTAAACCAGTTATCTGCCTCCGTGGTTACCATCTTCAGAAATTCAAAACCAACAGTTTATTTTCAAGTCCTTCAACATTTACATTATAAATTGATACAACAGTTAAAAACATTTGACAAAATTCCGCTCAGAGTTTCGACGCTCATTGAAAATGTAGGAGCAAATTTCTTAACGAGAGTTTCCCAAAGTTTGATGACGCTCTCTCAAGTGTGTCTTTTCTTACAGGTTAAGTATAAATAACTGGCACAATAATTATTTATGCCAGTTTTGACTGCCACGATAAATAATTTCAAAGACATTTTGATCCTGTTTATCACAGTGTGAAATGTCCTTCTTGTTGAGGCATAAGTTTGCGGCACTTGTTCTGTTCCAACATTCACAACATACCAATTTTGATTCACTAGTAAAACAGGTGTCTTGAGTGTTTTGTTAGTAGACTCACTTGGAAACTCAAACTACGGTTTACGGATTCTATAGCGATATATTGATTTTACGGCCATTACATTTAAAGCGGACGATGGCACTTGTCTCGTTGATTGATTTCAATGTGTTTGATTTCATAAATTTTTGTATTTCATATCTTTGTGTGATTCATACATTGTTGTTTTGAGTCTGGGTGTTCATTGTGGCCGTTAGTTGTATGTTTGTAAAGTCCCCCGCGACACAGGATTTAGTCCTAGTGCGGCAGTTGTCTTTATAAATAAAAAAAAAATAAAAAAATGTGTAACATTCGCGTAAACCCGAAATATTTAGCTGACGCACTCTTCAGTAGCCGAATGTCGAAAACATTGTTCAAGTCGGACATAGATTGGCAGTGTTATTGGATTTTCTTTTATGCAATAACTAGAGGATGCCAGCGGCTACGCACGCACATATTTTCGAATTTCCCGTTTTGCCCGATCCCGTGGGAATTTCGGGAAATCCCGTCTTAGTGCACCCCTACGGTCCCCAAAGAACATACATGCTAAATTTCAGCTTCTTGTGCCGCGTAGTTTCGGTTGTAGCGTGTCTGTCAGTCAGTCAGTAACGAAAGGATTTTATATATTAAGATTCCGAAAAAACATCTAGAAGTGAGCTTGATATCCAGTATTAACTGTATGTGATCCACATACATAGGTGGCTAAATATTGCAGTAATACATGATTGCCAGCTCCATTGGTTTATGCCGTAAGCTCAGAATCCCAATATCGATGAGTATAATACATTTCTATATTTGTCGACGTATTACGACGACTATTAATGCTAAGAGATATTCTGATAATTTAATTACATGTTAATATTGTGCAAATGAGATCATATATCGTACTATTATTACTTAGTTTAATGAATTAGATTGCTTGCCTTGTTATTACCTCTGTCCTCCTTAATCATATGATGTAGGAATTGTCTAGTATTACGCAATCAATCAATCAGCTAAATCGGGATTGTAAGTGTCTTAAGCTTTATGATCACTAGCCAGTTTTTTTATGATAAATAAGAGCCGACGATCTGGTTAAGATCGCGGGAAGCGGTTGGATGCGGGCGGCTCAAGATCGGTCTGTGTGGAGAACCTTGGGGCAGGCCTATGCCCAGCAGTGGACGTCTCTAGGCTGACATGGTGAAGAGCATCCGATTTAGCATACACTGAAATTAATAATACACTTTTGTGTTGTAAGCCGGGGTGTGGTTACTAGTCTAACCGAGTTTAACTGAATATTAGCTTTTCTACAGAGCGACTGCCTGTTTAACCTCAGCAACCCAAAGGGATACCTTGCGATATTACGAAAAATAAGCCATGGCTTAGACTAGTGTCAGTTTATTTAGAGGTACTGACTCCCTATAAAATTGGTAAAGATCTTCATGATAGTCAGTCCCAACAGCATAACGTGCTCTCTGAGGCATTGGGTAAGTGATAATTAACAATTCAATACGCACGTAACTCCGAAAAGTCAGTGGTGCGCGCCGTGGATTCAAAGCCGATACCCTCTGCATATCAGACTGAAGGTATCTTCACTTGGTTATCGCTGCCTTACAATAAAAATGTAGTATCATATTATATTTACTTTTATACGTATTCTAAGCGTGATTGCAATATACAGGGTGTAAAAAGACCCTTAATGATAACTGAAACCACATATTGTACCAATCATTACGAACATATTTTGCTTCGGCATTTCAGATGATATTGAGGCTCAAAGTTACTATGGCATTTTTTAATTAGGTAAAAATTCGATGAATTTACCCCGCCAACCTGTTCTATAGATGTCCTATGCACCCATGGATTAGTAGGTATTTCGAAAATTGCACGCGCGTATTTTTTAAACAGGCTTGAAAAAAGTGAATACTTTAAAAAAAGGTTTTATTTTTGCTTAGTATAACTTGGCATGATGTCCAAAACGAGTAGACTTCGGTTCGGTGATGGGTCTTGTGACACCCTGTATAAAATGACTAGCTTTTGCTCGCCGCTTCGCGCGCGTTTAATTAGGGGTAACACAAATCTACTTTCAGTCACAAGTTGTGTGAAGGCACTCCTGATTATACAAAGACTTCAGAAACTCTATAGGGTACAAAGTAACTCGGTCAGTATCCACAACGTTATCTACCGAAAGCAATGATGTTACAAAAGTAAAAAGAATTAGATATGTTATAGGCGAACCAAAAGCAGGGCGCTAAACATAAGCCAGTTGGCAAGTCTGACATATGTATGTGTGAGCCGTGTGTGAGCCGGCGTCAAAGTGAAACTGACACATCTTGTCAACCGAAAATAAAATAAAATATGGAGTTATCGATGTGTGCGTTAGTGTACCATTTCTACGGATTGATTACTGCGTAGGTAACGTATCTACCTCTTTCTTGTAATATCATTGGCCGAAAGGTACATAATAACATCACCTTGCATACAATCAAATGTCAAAGCCCTGGTCTAATACATGTCCAATATATTATAACATTTTCGCATTTATAATATTAGTAGGGAAAATCGTTTCAGCCGTTTAAGCGTAGTAAATAATTTATTATTTTATATATGCGAACAATTTAATCACCGTGCACAATATGACGTTATGTATGATGTGACAGTACTGACCGATATGCGATAGCACATACGCAGAACTCAATTATTAGCGCATGCGTTCTTACTTCCAAGAGATAAATTTGTGCTGTACAAACTTCTACCCTCCCTACAATCGCTCCCAGTTTAATTTTGCAACTTATGGTAGCCTACGTTTCCATAGTCCAATATATCTCTATTTTTTTATTTATAGTCTCACACCTGTATTCCCGAAGGGGTGGGCAGAGCTGTAAATATTAATTCTCAACAAAATCGGTTCAGCTGTTTTAGCGTGAAAACGGAACATACATACATACATCAATTCGAAAGTGTGTATGTATGTACAATTGTACATACACACTTTCTAATTTATAATATTAGTAGGGATATACATACCTACTTATATAAACATCGTCAGTCTAAATAAACTACCTATAATAAAATTATTCCCTAAAACTTCAACTAAGTACCTCACTGAAGGCTATTGTAAGTTTATTGCCATACATAACAATAGAACGATCCTATCTAGCTGGGTCTTTATTAAGGATTGTAGCCTTTATCATCGTGAAATTGTCTCTAAACATCTGGACGTGATTAGGGTATAGCAGACGAAAATTGGATCCTTATAACCGGCTTGTCGTTATGGAATAAAATTTATGTAGGTATATATTTTACTAGAGGATTCCCACAGCTACGCCCGGAAAATTCATGTTATACAATTTATTGAAGACTAAATCTACCTACAACTTAAGTCTATTATCGTGGTACCGTAAGTTATGTCAGTAAAAACACAAAATAGATCGATATGCCGATAAATCAAAGGAACAAGAAAAATGGATTTTACACGCACTTCTATGTTACTTGGATATCTTAAAATATGTAGAAAAAATCAATGAAAACTTTTTTGTAGACAGTATTTTGCTTTTATATATTTAACCAAATTATCATCCTCCTAGCGTTATCCCAGTTTCAACCTGGGGTTTGCTTACTAGTCTAACCGGATTTAGCTGAATATTAGCTTTTCCATAGAGCGACTGCCTGTCTGACCTCCGCAACCCGAAGGGATAGCGATATTACATGGTTTAGAACTAGTGTCAGTTTATTTAGAAGGTACAGACGCCCTATTACGACTGTCAAAGATCTTCATGACAACCGGGACCGACGGCTTAACGTGCTCTTCGAGGCACAGGACAAGCGGTAATTAACTATTCAATACGCACATAACTCCGAAACGTCGTTGGTGCGCGCCGTGGATTCGAACCCGATACCCTCTGCAGGGTAGTCTGTTGGTATCTCCACTAAGCTATCGCTGCCTTTATATTAAACCAAATATCTATCTTTAATAATGAGAAAAAATCTAGAAAATGAAATAAAAATGTAAGATTTTAATTGTTAAATTAATTGTTTGCCTTAAGTCTACAAGAATATAATTTCTGATTCTACATATGTATTTGTACTTAAAAGCTGAACAGAGATAATGAAAGGTTTATTGGCGAGCGTACCTATTAATTATCATATAATAATTCAATTCAATTCAATTCACTTTATTTCAGATAAAATCCATAGATTACAAATAACTATCATTGCACACATCTATATAAAATTGTAAAATATAAAAACAGATTAAAAGTTAATTTCAATACTATAATATATACAAACATACATAGACTCACGCCTGTTTCCCTAATCCTATCATATCCTGCAGCCTTACCTACTTTCATACTTTCCAGTGCCTTCACGATCTCATCCACGCCAATAACGCTTTCATCATTGCTATCGTTACCATTCATTTCAGCTATCGGTGTCTCTATCGCCAATCTTTCAAATAAACTTTCAAAATACTCTTTCCATCTCTTCAGCACGCACGAATCATCATTAACTATCTTTCCATTCTCGTATCTGATGGATGTGTGTTCTGAAGATCGAGTTCTTCCTCGAACTGCACGAACGGATTTCCAGAAAAACTTAATGTTCCTCTGGAAATCGTCAGATAATCTGCTATCAAACTCATCTTTCTTTTCCTATTTTTTCCTTTTAACCATTTCTTTCACTATTCTTTTTGACCTAACAAACTCCTTTCTTGCTTCATCTATGTCTACACTCGTTGCTTTTCCCATTCTTTCATTTGCTCTGGCAGCCAACCAATCTGACCAAGCTTTCTTCTTCTCTGACACTGCTGATTGTACATCCTTGTTCCACCATGTATTCTTAACCTTTCGTATTTTCCTTCTCTTGATCACACCACATACTTCAGACGCTACACATACTACCTCTTCTTTAAAGGCCTGCCATATTTCTTCCATATCATTTATGCAATCAAACCTCTCAAATTTTGCTATCAATCTTCGTTTATACTCATCTTTCATAATATATAAAATTAATAAAATACAGTTAAAAGTTCAATTGAAAATAATAAATAAATAATGCGAATTCAATGTAATGTCAAAATCAAATTAAAATTAATAGAATTTAAAAGTAAGAAATTCAATATTTAATAAAATCAAAGCTAATTTAATTTAAAATTGATAAAATCGGAGATGATACCGATATATAAAAAAACTATCAAATTCATAATTAATAAAATGTCAATATCTAATGCGACTTATAAATATAATTGATGATCAGATGACATGTATTTGCAGCCATCTCTGCTGCATGGGAGACTCCCATCGGTCTGCGAATACATTCAGTACACTGTTGGCACTGCCACGCATACGAGTCATTATAGAGGTGCACCGTTTTCTAATAATGGCTCCAAAGCCATCTACATGCGCGTCGGTAAACATACGAGAGGCACTACATCGCCACGGCAATCCCAACAGTACTCTGAATGCGTTATTATATTGGACACGCAGATCGCTGTATGCCCGCTGCGTGTAACTGACCCACAGATTGCACGTGTAAAAAGATTGGCAATAAGCTTTAAAAAGCGTTATCTTAGCTGGTATTGTACAGCGTGCAAATCTGCGAGCCAGCATATTACATCGGACAGCCAGCGACCTGCGCTCCCTTTCTAAATCGCAATCAGCTTTTAAATCCTCGGTGATCCAGTGGCCTAAATACTTATATTTGTTAACCCTTCGTAGGACCTGTCCATTGAGTGATACTGTACGTATTTCCGTGTAGGCAACAGTTTTTGCACTAAAGAGCATGATCTCACTTTTATTTGTGTTATATTTAAGCCCATGTGTCACCGCATAGGATTCACAAATAGCCAATAGACATCTTAAGGCACCAACAGATGGTCCTAGAAGCACCATGTCATCAGCATAACTATAATTATTCATACAAACACCATCGACATGGCATTCTACATTGGTACTGCTGAGTTCAACTATTAGCTGATTAATGTATAGATTAAACAAGCGAGGCGATGTGAGACCCCCTGCCGTACACCACATTCCAAACGGTAGTCACTTGAGTGTTCGTCCGCCCACCTAACACTGTTTCTCTGGCTGGTATACCAAAACATATAAATATTGAGGTAAGTTCCGGCGGCAAGGTAGTCTCAGTCTCAAGTTTACGCCATAATACATCATATTGGACCAGGTCGAAAGCCCGCGACAATTCCAAAAAACAGGCAAACACTGGTGTTTTCCTTGCCGTATAGTACTGAACAGTCTGCTTGAGATATAAGATAGCACTTTCCGTAGAAAGACCTGGTTGAAAACCAAACTGAGAGTCGTGTATGTTGCAGTGTTTTATCATATGTTTATCAAGCAGACTATCCAAGACCTTGGCTACCACTGTCGCCAGTGAAATGGGCCTGTAATTGGACTTGTCAGAGGCGTCCCCTGTCTTGTTGTTTATAAATGGCACTACAATTGTATACATCATGTCATCCGGCAGATAAGAATTTCTTATACACAAATTAAACAATAAACCCAACACACGAGGTACATGTACACCTCCATGCTTCAGGTGCTCTATGCTGAGGCCGTCGTGGCCCTGGGACTTACCTTTTTGCATTTTACTGATTACAGAAGCAACTTCCTTAGCTGAAAATCGGACAATAGCGTCACCACTGCCACAGGCGGCCCCAGCATAGCTCTGTCGCGGCACTCGCACACCAGGTGATTCAACCTTGAAATGTCGCTGAAAAGCATTCGCTATTTCTTTCGGTTCGTGCACACCCGCCACACACACCGGAATGCTCGTTGTCGGATTCAATTTAATAGTAGATTTCCAAAATTTCCCGAATTGTTTATCTGCGTGATTTCGTGCTATTATGTCCATCTTTATTTGCTGCTGATTATCTAAACAATACTTTAATTTTCTCTTAAAATCTTTTCTGTAGAACACATATCGTTATAGATAGAACCGGAAGTAGGTTTTCCACACGATAACCACATCTGATAATGTAATCGAGCCTCCCGATGTGCATCGCGGACGTGAAAGTTCCAGCCGGGTATGTATTTTCTCTTGGTACGATTATATGCACCAATATGACTACATTTAGCACCATCACTGAGAATACCAATTATTCTATGATACATTGCATCCCACACTGCACGGTGATCCTGATTCGAGCACATACTGGCAGCACAATTACTGAATTGAACCGAAAAGTAAAATTTCCTCAATTCTGTATTAAAATATTCCCTATATTTATTAATTTGATCACAATTTCGCTCTCCCCAGATCACTTTATTACCCGAAAAAACTGATGAGGTAATTTTAGGTGTGATTAAATTAATGTTACACTCAATTAGCAATGGTAGGTGATCTGATGAGTATACATCATATAAAACAGATGCATTTATTACTAATTGTCTCGCCGCCTTACTCACAACAATATGATCCAGCCAGCGAAAAGCACCGTTAGCAGTGCTTTCAAACGTAAACGTGTCCCTAGGAAGTAACTCCAAATCAACGCATGACCAGGATTGTTCCGCGCACACCGTAAGTAATTCTGTTGCAAATCGCTCACCTGGATGGGCGTTGTAGTCTCCCAGTACGAACACTGACTCAACATTGCTACTCTCAATTATGGCTATAATTCCACTAAAACACTGAGAAAATTCGAGAAAATTCTCCACAGAGTTTGTAGGCATGTACACAGAATATAATATAATTAGCGCCCTATCATACTGCATAATTCTAATAGCTACTAAACGAGCACTATCGTACGGTATCACTGAAACTGTAGGAAAAGCCGATTTCCTCCATAATAATGCAACTCCGCCATACGGTCTTCCTGTCAGTATTCCGGCCGACGTGTCCACGGCAGACTTCCCCGTATAGGCAAAGTCGGCATGTATACTGCCAAGGTACGGTATATCATGTGGCAACAGCCATGTTTCTTGAAGCGCTATAACATCGGCCATACCACATAAGCCGCGCACGCAATCAGCTGATCGGACTACGTTCTTGCAGTTGAACGTAGCCAAGGTTATATTCACTCTGTTGTTATGAGTCATATTTGAAGTACATTTTCTTTCCCATTCAGAGTCTTATCTCTGCCTCGTTCCGCATTAAATCGAATAAAACGTCTAAACGTTATTCCCTCCGGCCACAAGTTGTCGTCCAAGAAGGTGCCCAATTTATGCTTAGGTACAAATAACTTAAACGCATTGTATGACCTTTCTGATTTCATATTGATTTTCTCTAGCTTCACAGTTACATTCGATTTACTTTGTATGTACTCACAAATATCTTTCTCTGTCGTTTCCTTATTCTCATTTGAGATAAATAAGGGAATTTTTATCTCAGCGGCCTTAAACCTGCCATTTAACTCGGATATGGCTTTTCCGGTTTTGCCAGTAAAGCGATTCCTATACCTTATCTTTTGCACTAAAATCCATTCCTCGTCACGTTTAGGCTCGTTACACTTGCTTTTGATTCCGTTGTTTACTATCTGAGCTAAACTTATACTCGGCGCCGCATCACTCTGTAACATAGAAAACCTGTTCATAGCCGAGATATCTTGTCGCGTGTCACTGGTGACGCATCCATGCCTGCTCAGAGTGAGATATTATCGTGGGTTCACTCGTTTCGGCGCATGTTTTCTATTGTCTCACTTGGCGCAGAATTATCAATTGCGGGTAATGAAAGGCAGATATCGGTTAACGGTTGATCCGACTTCACATTATTTATCATATGTTTGTCCTTGTTTTGATGTAAACATTTCCTTTTTTTTGTAACGTATTTTTTGTAATTTCAGGTTCAAAATACACTTTAGCCTTTTCAAACTCCTCTTTGGTCACGTACCTGTTTTTGATTTCAGCAACTTCAGAGCGTAGAACCACTAAATCCTTTAACAGTTTTTATTATTATTTTATAACTTTATGCACAAAATTTGTACAGAGGCGGACTTAGTGCCGAAGGCATTATCTCCCAGTCAACCTTTGGGTGATGCAGAGAAACATGTAATAGGTGCATTTCTTAAATTAAAAAGCAAGAAGAATGAAAACAAAAACCTACTTATTATTATGAAATAATATATACCTAATATACATACTTATACATACCATAAATATCTATACTAATATAATAAAGCGGAAGAGTTTGTTTGTTTGTTTGTTTATTTGTTTGTTTGTTTGAACGCGCTAATCTCAGGAACTACCAGTCGGATCTGAAAAATTCTTTTTGTATACGATAGCCCAGTTTTTCCGGAAGGCTATAGGTTATATAACATCACGCTTCGACCCTTTGGGGCCAGGCAGAAGGCTAAAAAGGCTAAAAGATAATGTCGGCTAATCTCAGGAACTAGCAGTCTGATTTGAAAAATTGTTATTGCCTATGATAGCCCAAGTATTCCGAAAGGCTATAGGCTATATAAAATTACGCCACAACCTTTAGGGGCCAGACAAAAATAATAAAATGGTCAAACGAGAAGGGGGAGGGTTGGGTCAAAGGCAAAAAAAAAGAAAAACGAATAGGATACAATCTATATGGTTATCGTTTTCGAGATTTTCGGGACGCTGATTAATAATATGAAATTTATTTAGTGACCAAGATGGCGGACGGGAAATCAAAGATGGCGGATGAGAAAATTTTAAAAATCAATATGGGTATCGCCTTCGATATTTTAGGGGGTGGGGAATCGAAATACAACATCTATTTCGTAATCAAAGATGGCGGATGGGAAATCAAAGATGGCGGATGAAAAAAAATTATAAAATCAATATTGGTATCGTCTGCGATGTTAAAAGGGATGGGGAATCCAAATACAACATCTGTTTCGTGATTCATGATGGTGGATAGGAAATCAAAGATGGCGGATGGGAAAATTTTTAAAAATCAATATGGGTATCGTCTCTGATGATTTAAGGGATGGAGAATGCAAATACAACAACTATTTCGTGATCAAAGATGGCGGATAGGAAATCAAAGATTGGGGACGGGATCTTTTTAAAAGTCGATGGAATTCGAAAACACTATCTATTTCGTGATCAAAGATGGCGGATGGGATAATTTTTTTAAATCACCATGGGGATCGTCTCCGATGGTAAAAGGGATGGGTAATCCAAATACAACATCTATTTCGTGATTCAAGATGGTGGATGGGAAATAAAAAGATGGCGGATGGGAAAAAAATTAAAAATCAATATGGGTATCGTCTCTGATGATTTAAGGGATGGTGAATCCAAATACAACATCTATTTCGTGATCAAAGATGGCGGATCGGAAATCAAAGATGGTGGATGGGATTTTTCTTTAAAGTCGATATGGGTATCGTCTCCGATATTTTAAGGAATGGGGAATTCAAAAACACCATCTATTTCGTGATCAAAGATGGCAGATGGGATTTTTTTTTAATCAATATGGGTATCGTCTCCGATGTTTAAAGGGATGGGGAATCCAAATACAACATCTATTTCGTGATTCAAGATGGTGGATGGGAAATCAAAGATGGCCGATGGGAAAAATTAAAAAAATCAATATGGGTATCGTCTCTCATGATTTAAGGGATGGTGAATCCAAATACAACATCTATTTCGTGATCAATGATGGCGGATAGGAAATCTAAGATGGTGGACGGGATTTTTTTAAAAGTTAATTTGGGTATCGTCTTCGATATTTTAACGAATGCGGACTTCAATATTATATGAAAATCTATGTTTTTTTATTCATCATTTATAGACTCTGAAATGATAAGAGATTAAGCGCTATGTCAATGGTAACTTTGGAAAAGGGGCTTGGAAAAAAGGGAATTAAATAAAAACTCTTAAAAAGGCGATACGGAGTTCGCTGGGTCAGCTAGTATACTATATATCTATTCTAATATAATAAAGCGGAAGAGTTTGTTTGTTTGTTTGTTTGTTTGAACGCGCTAATCTCAGGAAGTACCGGTCGGATCTGAAAAATTCTTTTTGTATATGATAGCCCAGTTATTCCGGAAGGCTATAGGCTATATAACATAACGCTTCGACCCTTTGGGGCCGGGCAAAAGGCTAAAAAGGCTAAAACATAATGTCGGCTATTCTCAGGAACTAGCAGTCGGATTTTAAACATTGTTATTGCCTATGATAGCCCAATTATTCCGAAAGGCTATAGGCTATATAAAATTACGCCACAACTTTAAGGGGCTAGACAAAAATAATAATATGGTCAAACGAGGGGGGAGGGTTGGGTCAAAGGCAAAAAAGGCTAAACGAATAGGATACAATCTATATGGGTATCGTTTTCGAGATTTTCGGGACGCTGATTAATAATATGAAATTTATTTAGTGATCCAAGATGGCGGACGGGAAATCAAAGATGGCGGATGAGAAAATTTTAAATATCAATATGGGTATCGCCTTCGATATTTTAAGGGGTGGAGAATCGAAATACAACATCTATTTCGTGATCAAAGATGGCGGATAGGAAATCAAAGATGGCGGACGGGTTTTTTTTTAGAGTCGATATGGGTATCGTCGCCGATATTTAAAGGGATGGGGAATCCGAATCTAACATCTGTTTCGTGATCAACGATGGTGGTTGAGAAATCAAAGATGGCGGATGAGAAAGTTTAAAAAAATCAATAAGGTTATCGTCTCCGAATCAATATGGGTATCGTCTCTGATGATTTAAGGCATGGTGAATCCAAATACAACATCTATTTTGTGATCAAAGATGGCGGCTAGAAAATCAAAGATGGCGGACGGGTTTTTTTTAAGTCGATATGGGTATCGTCGCCGATATTTAAAGGGATGGGGAATCCAAATCCAACATCTACTTCGTGATCAAAGATGGCGGTTGAGAAATCAAAGATGGCGGATGAGAAAGTTTAAAAAAATCAATATGGTTATCGTCTCCGATGTTTTAAGGGATGGCAAATCTAAATACAATATCTATTTTGTGATCAAAGATGGCGGATAGGAAATCAAAGATGGAGGATTTTTTTAAAGTCCATATGGGTATCGTCTCCGATATTCTAAGGAATGGGGAATTCAAAAACACCATCTATTTCGTGATCAGAGATGGCGGATGGGATTTTTTTTAAAATCAATATGGGTATCGTTTCCGATGTTTGAAGGGATGAGGAATCCAAATACAACATCTATTTTGTGATTCAAGATGGCGGATGGGAAATCAAAGATGGCGGATGGGAAAAATTTAAAAATCAAAATGGGTATCGTCTCTGATGATTTAAGGGATGGTGAATCCAAATACAACATCCATTTCGTGATCAAAGATGGCGGATAGGAAATCAAAGATGGCGGACGGGATTTTTTTTTTAATCGATATGGGTATCATCTCGGATATTTGAAGGAATGAGAAATTCAATAATATATAAAAATCTATGTTTGTTTTTGCATCATTTATAGACTCTGAAATGATATGAGATTAAGCGCTAAGTCAATGGTAACTTTGTAAAAGGGGCTTGGAAAAAAGGGAATTAAATAAAAACTCTTAAAAAGGCGATACGGAGTTCGCTGGGTCAGCTAGTATATTAATAAACACAATAATATATATTTTATAACTCTAATAAATATATACATATAATATAAAATAAATAAACTATAAAATACCTATGACGATTCAGTTAGTGCATCTAAATAATTCTGCCGAACTCTGGTTTTAAACGTGAAACGGTTAGTGGACATCCTGATATCAAGAGGGAGGGCATTGCAGAGAAGGATAGATTGTATATTAAAGGATGAATGGGCTAGACTTGAACTGTTTTGTCACATCAATGTGATCAAAACTGATTGGTGGTAACTTGTGTAGATTGTACGCCGCAAACACGGGTATATGTCCAGGATCAATTGTTTTAAACACTGATATTATGTCTTCTAGGTCTTTCTGCTTCTTGTTCTTCCGCCTCGAAACCATCTTCTGGTTTGTTTTGGTCGAAACAAACAACAATTTCTTCGCTTCATCTACTTCCTCTTCAGAAAAAGCAGACGAACAGATGCTTATGAGGCTTTCATTATCCATTACATCGTGTTTATTTCGAATAAACGCCAGCACTTCCGAAATAACCACATTATTATTTGTACACTTTACACACATATTTACGGACATCGTAGCAAAATATGCGACCGCTCGCGAGAAGGCGCATACCCGCATAATATTTAATTATTAATAAGAGATGTACTTAATAAATTTTCACTGACGACCAAATTCAATTAAACAATAATGCGTTGAAGACGTACATTAATATTAACGATTAACATTAAATCGTATCGAATTATCAAATAATTCTTCTAACTTTCGTCCATGTGTGATTATTTAAAACTCTTCTGCAAAATATCATCTGAACTACTATTTAAAACCGTAAAAATTTTATGTTTTCCTGATATTTATAAAAAAAAGATACTTATCATCGTACAGGCTATAATAGTTTAGAATTTAACGGACAATTAAATAACTTTCCTTGCGATTGTTAAGAATATAAGATGCAGATATAAAATATCAAAGATATTCGACTATATTAAGACGGTCCACAAATTTTGACAACTAGCAAAATAATGGTGACACAGTGCGTCATAACTTCGATTTCTATGCTTCTCACAACTAATCTCATCGTCTACCGTTATCTGAAGTCAAATACAAAAAATATTCTTATCGGATAAAATCCTTGCGTTACTGACTGACTGACAGACAAGCTACAGCTTAAACTACTGAGCGCAAAAAGCTGAAATTTGGCATGTATTGTAGTAGAGAAGTTCAATAGAAGATAAAATCTTGTTTCTATTGAACTCCCGTCGCCCATCGTATCATTGCAGTATGTTCCCTGGGGATCGCAGGGGTGCACTAAGAAAGGATTGCCCGAAATGCCCGCGGGATCGGGAAGAAAACGGTAAAATTAAAAAAATGCGAGCGTAGCTGCGGGAGTCCTCTAGTACTATATAATAATATATTACTCTTATTTATAAAGTAATTGGCTTGACTGGAATAAGAAAAATAAAACATTAAATAGCTTCTTATTAAGTTTTTTTCAATGCAAATCATAACGGCATACAATGCATCTCTTTCCATTTCCTAGTACATAGCGCAACAAGGAAAACACAAAACAATCGCAAACTATATATTATGTTACCAATTAATTATTATCGCGGCGTATTATAAATGCGATCGCTAAAACCAAAATGAGTGTGCATTTTACGTATATCTCGAGAAATATTTTCATTATACCTTCAGAATTTCGTTTCAAATGACTCCTCATTTAGCAAAGGCGGTTGAAAAAGGTGGGAAAAGGAGGAAAACACCGTGAATTTGCAGTTTCCTTAATGGTTGACCATGTCGTGGTTTGAGGTACGTAAAAAATTATGTAATGAAATATCCTTGATTCTGATTGCTTATGATGACTGGCTACCGGTATAAAGTATTATAATTATAGTTACTAATAGTCAGTGTATATGTGTTTGTCCCTAATAAATCCTTTCTTCCAATGAGATTTTTTTACTTTCAATCCTGGTGAGTTTGAACACTGTGAATTTGGTATTCAATACCAGTCGCTTATTTAAGAATGTGTCCTTTCATCATCATCTTAACGTTAGTCAGTTTGCATCCAAAACTTTTTACCTAATCTGAGGCTTATGTTTCAGTACATTACTCAATCCATTTTGATTTGTTTTTTTTTTTTAATACAACTCCTAAATCCTGTGTCGCGGGGGACTTTACAAACATACATCTAACGGACACAATGAACACTCAGACTCGAAACAACAATTTATGATTTCAATTTATAATATAACTATTTCGGTATACAACTTTTTACATAATTTCCGTATAGAACTTTCAATCATAGTTCGAGTACACGTTTTTATTATTATTCATTTCTACAAAAAAGTCAATTCTAAGTTCAAATCTTATATTAGAAATAATTTCTTGAATTATTTTACGCACGAGTAGATCACATGTTTGACCAGATAAATATCAACTCTGTATAATAAAATATATCTGGTACAACATCAACTCGCCGCCAACTCAACTATAGAAATTGATTTCACAGATATCGGTAAATTTTTAGCCAAGCGGAAATTTTGATTACAAGAATAGGGCCTAAGGGTCTTTCGGATTGTAGACGCCGAACAAACAAAGGTGGCGCTCCAATGGCCGCCCAATGGTGGGCCAATAGCCAGCCAAAGGCTCTAGGAGAGACGATTAGTATAGGATTGAATTTTATCTTTATGACTTTTTGTATCTTTACTGCTAAAGAGCTATTTCGAAATTGCGGAAGAAGCAATCGACAATTTTGCTTTTGCAACATCTTTCCATTCTCCGTTAACCCAACAATTTGCATTTACGATTCCAATTACAATGGTAGCAATTCAAAGTAAGTATCAAAATGGGCGTAGAAAACATACATTTATAGTACAAATATGCTTATTCCGAAGTTCATAGAACATACTACGTAGTATTACATTTTATAGTAGAAATTAAAGTGATAAGCTAAGTGCTCATCATTATGTTTGATTGAAGTGGTGAGTTTTAGTTTTACCCATTCGCAATATGCTCACATATCACAGCACATTTGACTTCTAATTGCCTTAAATTGATTTAGAAATACTACGTCGTTGAAATAAGACAAAATAAAATAATAGTAAAATCAATTTCCTTGCATGTTTATTCGTCGTGACTTACCTCAAAGTCAAAGCATTTGGAGCAGGCAGGGTAATTTTCAGTGGCCTGTTTCTCGCTCTCCTGGTCTCCGCCGCAATGCTAGCTGGTGCTTGAGTGGCCACATCTTGAACTCGTCTTGATCCACCCAATCCTCTGCATCCATTCATGTACCTTAGCAGACGGTGAAACATGGTCATACTTATCCCTGAATATGTAACCTTTATATGAAAACTTACCTCAGGGTCAAGGCGTTTGGAGTAGCGATAGTGAATTTCAGAGGTCTTAGTCTGGCTCTTCTGGTTTCTGCTGCTATGCTTGGTGGCGTTTGGGTGGCTACATCTCGCCCGCGTCTTGAGCCAGATCCTGGACCACCGCAGCCGTTCATATAACTTAGCTGGGGATGCGAGACGCTCATGCCGACTTTATTCCGTTGGTTTCTGGGTAAGATACAATTTGATACAAGTTAATCTTTCGGCTTTCATTCTATGCTAAAATGACAAGACCGTCTGGGGATACATAAGTTTTATTAGATGACATAATGGTAGACTTTATTTTGTTTTCTGAGCTCTGTAGATACCATTATTAATTGTCGTGTAAAATACCAGACGATTCAAAAAAATGCTATGAAGCTTATGTCTATCTATACCTAGGCCATAGGATTATTCAAGCAAGTTAACAAACCTATATTGAACTGTTTCTGAAATCCAGTGCTGTAAAATACAGATTAATAGACATGTGTCGTAGGTAATCATGATAAACGGACAAAATACGACGAGACAGAATAAGTAACTATTGATTAATTTTAGGAATTGAATACATGGAATGCGTCACTGTCAGCAGAGGGGTGACCACTGAAACGACTGCTAAATACCACAATCATATATTTTTTTAACTAAGAATAAGTCATGATGTTCATGTTTGTTCTTTTTTTGATTAATACTAAGCTGAACAAAATACCTTCACAAATATTTTTAAATTGGCACTAAGAGCGGAACGAGCGCTTTACATTTGTTTGTGTTACAGAAAAACTCAATTAAAACTTTTCATGGAGCTGAGATTCAAATGAAGCGTAGAAAAGTTGGGAGCGAAAATACGGACTAATCAGATCAATAATAGAATAGACTTGAGCGTAAAAAAGCTTACTCTATCACTCTTGAAAAATAAGATTTAAACTTTTCTTAGGAAGATCTTGTTGCGACTGACCTGGGTTCTAGCTGACCTTGCCAGTGCTTGATGAACCTTTATAATAACATAACATATCTTCACGCCTTTTATCCCCGAAGGGGTAGGCAGAGGTGTATTACACACCCACACTTCGCCAGATATGTTTCGGTCCCAATGTAATAGGGGGCGAGCCTATTGCCATCTACCGGGCACATTATTAAGCGAGCGATAATTAACATTTTTAATACACACATAACTTCGAAAAGTCAGAGGTGTGTGCCCGAGGTACCTGGGGATCGAACCCGAGACCATCGTCTCGGCAGTCCGTTACGTACACCACTGGGCTACCGCCGCTACACCACTGACGTTTATAATATGTTTTATAAAATAAAAAACCTAAATAAATATTGTTGGGGGACTTTACCAACTCGACAATTTGTAGATCGCACAAAGTGCCAGCTGTCCCGTGAGGGGATCAAACCTACTACCCTTTGCTCTTAGCTAAGTTGTGGCTTACATCAGAATAATAATAATATAAAACCACGAAGTTATTGTGCAGTGGATGGGTGTTAAGGGCACAAAACAAATGTTTACAAATGTTTTTTCATTGCAGAAGGACAAACCATGATTTATGTAGATAGTAATGGTATAAGATTTGATATAAATAGGTACTTATATAAAATTTCATCTACAAATTGACACCAATTATTTTATTTAGAGCAAAGGTAAGAAAGGAAACACTACGAATGTAAATCTTCGTAAATTGATAACTTTAGGTTATTAGAAATAAATATAAATGTTGTTTTTATTTAATAAAATCTACTTAATATCAGAATCTTATGTACGTACTTACTGTATTGTCTGGTATTGTGCCCGATAAACGGATATAGGCAATAAGTCCCCTACTACGTACGATTATTATACATTTTATTTCTTTTATAACATATTACTTATTGTTAATTTTATTAAATATGTTAATAATATGTATTTACTAACTGACTCGTGTAGATATATGTATTTAGAAAAATAAAGTATGGTTATTTCGCAACATTCATTTTATTACCAAAATCATCATAAGAACAACCCTAGCGCCTTCCTTCTTCGATGACGCGCTTGTACGTACAGTCACTTAATCTGCAACTCTTTGCGTGAGTACTTAGGGTATATTTCTTTTCACCACGAACAACGACTATTATGTAAAATGTAAAATACCTACGCTATAATCACCTACAAAATCTTAATAGATTTTGTAGGTGATTATAGCGTAGGTATTTTCGCTTTTGTATGGGAGTGATGTATTTGTTACGAAGTAACTATTTAGTAATCTGTGGTAGCAGTCGCATACACTCCCGCTGCGCCAACCGGTCGTCAAATAGAATAGTATCACATACTGTAAAATATCTGCAATTCAGGCCATTTTCGACCCCCTATAACTGCGTTGTGGATAAAACTAGAAGCCTGATTTTTTAGTAACCATGTAAGCATTGTATAAATTTAACTTAAATAACATGGCTATCAATGTAACTTAAACTACTAGGTCAAATTTTATTAAAGGACACTGGCAGATCTCCATACATCAAAATGTCTGAAATTAAATTGAAGCGCTCAGTAATAAAAAATATATCAAAAAATTCGGCGTAAGTAACAGAGTCTATACATTATTCTATTTTCACTCGGGAAAGCCGGAAAAAGAAGATATCGGTGTTTAATGTTTAGTTAAGAATGAACAATGTGGGTACGTTTGAATTATCAAAGGCATTATGTCAGATTGACATTTAAACGCAGAACTATTCTGTAGCATCTACCTGTCACAGCCAAAGACAAAAGCAGAGCTGCACATTTTAAGTCGATTTTATGTGAAATCGATATAACGTTAAAACGATGCTGTGACGTTTTTATTTGATATAAAAGTTGTTTTGCTACAAAAGAATTAGCTTATTGATATAATGTTGATTAACAATTAATTAACTGCATTTTAATTATTGTATTTTAAACCAAACCAACCCTATAAAGGTCGATCATATCGATTACTTATTTAATAATCGATACGCATCAATGTCAAACGTCTATTCCTGTCACACCATTGTCTATGGCAACAATCAAATAATAAAGTAAGCACCTAGTTCGTAATCAATTGGAATGCTTTTTATCATCATAAAATAATCCGGCTTTATCGAGACAAAGTGAAAATATAAAAAATATTAGAATAAATAAACAATTTGTTTTGTTCATATGAAGTTTAAGCTCGCCACAACAAACCCAGACCTAATTCTGCCATTGTTCTTTGACCTAGTAGTTTAAGAATTATAACGATTCAAAATTCTTAATTTTGTCACTCACTGACCGATCATCAAAAGTCTATGGCACTTCTAGCAAACATAGAAGCTTGAAATTTAGAATACAATTAGTATATAGTATATGTATTTAAGTTTATGAATCAAGGAAAAATTAAAATATTTTTCAATTTTTAAAGTTTTCGATTTTCAAGTTTTCGAGCTACTTTAACTGCATAAATGACTTTGTAATCCCATATAAATATAAAGGATTACAAAATTACATTTGCAGTTAGAGCTTTAATTAAGAAAATTCGTTGTTGGTATACAAGAAGTAGAAGGTACCGGAAAGGACAAAAGTAAGACTATCTACAAAAAGAAATGAGATCCCATAAAAACAATACTTGTCAAAAATACCAAGTCTCGCGACCGTAAAAAGTTGTGAGATCCATGTAATACCAAGTCGGTTAATTAAAAATCTTTAATGTTTTAAATAAATTGTGGAGGATAAAGGTGTAGTGTTCCTCCAACTAGAGGGAAGATCCTCTAACCAGGCTGGGTGATAGTGCCTGGTGGACTGTCAGTCCAACGGACGTATTTCAGATGTTGTATATATACAACTCGGCGCGCGAACTCTGCATGTGCGATTCATTCCTTGTTATCCGTCGCATTGTGTCCGATAGATGTCGCCGTGTTGTTGTTGTTGAGACTTCGTCGTCGCTCGCTAGATGGCCTCAGTTGTATGTAGCTACCGCTACATCACTCCCCTCCAAGACCGGAGGTTGATCTCGAAGGTGATGAGTCAGCTGTCGATGCTTCTGAAGAGCGTGCCAGTGCCAGTGGAGAGATGCCGCTAGTTCCAGTGGGTCGGAACTGTGTGCCGCTAGTAGGCCCACTGAGTCGGGTCTAAGTGCGGTGCGCGGTGAGCTATCCCAGTGAGTCGGGATAGTGGCTTCGCAATGGTCCCACGGTGAGTCGGGGAGAGGTTGCGAAGGTTCTGCGCAGTGAGTGTCCCACGGTGAGTCGGGGAGATGCTGCGAGGTTGCTGCGTAGTGGCTGGCTGCTGCGTTGTCGGTGAGAGATGTCCTCTTCTTATGTGAACGTGCCTAGACGCTGGAGTGGCTGCAGGGAAGACCAGGCATGCAAGCCTGCATGGCCTATGGTTGGTCCCTGGCCGAAGATGCTGGCTGGCGGTGACTTGATTACCGCCCATCGGGTGAAGTGAGGAGTGAGACGAGGATGATGACGAAGCTGCTGTTGATCTGACCGGTGAAGGTTGCTTCAGATCACGTCGGGGTCACCAATGTGGAGGATAAAGGTGTGGTGTTCCTCCAACTAGAGGGAGGATCTTCTAATCAGGCTGGGTGATAGTGCCTGGTGGACTGTCAGTCCGCGGACGTATTTCAGATGTTGTATATATACAACTCGGCGCGCGAACTCTGCATGTGCGATTCAGCACCTTGTTATCCTTCGCTCACGTAAATTCGGGGTTCTCTAGTTATAGTATATCATCTATGTTCGGTCGGCATTCTATGTCGTATTGGGCGGATACTATATAACTGCAAAAAGTATTTACACATACAAACTACTTAGTACTAAGACTTAGTAGCACTCAAAATGCTATCCGGTATCTGTGACGTTTTGCTAGAGTGGCCAATATGGCGACTGTGATTTGTCTGTCAGAACCATTAGAATTTAACAAAATACTCGACAATCCGAATTTTGCGGATATATGTTATCGACTCGAAATCTTTATTTTTTAATGTTTTATTATTCAGGTAAAGTTTCGATGTACTCCTTCACGAAATTATTAGTATAAGATTTGACACTACGATAGCAGCGCAGTCCGTCGGTTCCATAGTGAATCGTTCCGAAATCCACAACTACTTAAAAATTAAAAATTAACTAAAAAACATTTTCCAGTGGACTAAATTGTGAATCTAAACCATTCTCAAGTCCCCTTGAACACACACAAAAAATTTCATCAAGATCGGTCCAGTTGTTTAGGAGGAGTTCAGTGACAGACACACGCACACAAGAAATATATATATTAAGATTATACTTATGAGATATATTGTGTTTTCATGCGATGGCCGTGTCAATATATTTATTTAAAACATTAAATATTTTTAATTAACCGACTTGGTATTACATGGATCTCACAACTTTTTACGGTCGCGAGACTTGGTATTTTTGACAAGTATTGTTTTTATGGGATTAGCATTACTTCCCAACAAATCTTTGAAATACCCATTGGATTTCCTACAATTTGACAATTCCGTTGTATTTATCTTATCTGACAGCAACTATCTGGTTATTTTTTTAATCACCATTATTTTATGTTAGAACTTAAACAAAAGATAAAAGATAGAACTAGATTTTCTTTTTAAAATTGCTAAGACTCTTTTTAGAGTAGTAAATAAGTTTCAACTAAATTACTGAAAATATAACCCTACAATAGTACGTACTCAACTTACTTTCAAAATATTTAATAATCATCATCAACATAATAATATTATGTACATGTATACATATACATAAAATTACTTGTACTGACAAACATAAATTATCATCGCAGGGGCTTAAACGACTGATGGACTCCATTGTACTGTGAATTCCTTAGATGACGTAAGTACTTACTAAGAATGGATTTTTTTATTCTAGGGGGTTAAAATAGGGTCTAGAACGTTTCTTGAAAACTTGCTATAAAAATGCGGGAAACAGCAAGTCATTTATAAGACTTGAGTGACTATTTGTAAGTTTAATACTTGGTGAAAATCTTGCAAGCTATGTTTTCTCATATAAAACCATTGATTGCTCGCCATGATTGTAATTCATATGTATTTTCTTTATCGTCTGCTTTAATTAATTAAAGAGAACTCATTTTAAGAAAATGTATATTAATATAGATGCGTAAAATAGAATTATCAAATTTTACAAACATTGAAAGTGTATAAGTAGCGTAAAACGGTGTGCTCTACCTATTATATATGTCGTCTTAAACACCTATGATAATCATTCGCAAACAATAAAAACGTGCAAAATTACTTCTACTTTTTTTGATCGCGGGAAATGTGATTACTTGCATTTTTTACGTTAAATGATAATAATTACCTGGAAGTACTAGTAATCCTCCAAGTGAGATGCCTCGTCACCGTCCTGTTCGGAGATAAGTCTGGTGAACTCCGCACTCCTATCCGTCGCATGCCTTGACCGTTAGGGCCGTTGTCGAAACCACCGCATTGTCTGCGAAACAAAATATTAAGTAATCGGAATTGAATTGATCTGATAAATAAGATTTATCTAGATGTGGTGAAATTGGTTAATAATAATACAATAATAACACAATTAAGTTGCGTTTGTCATTCCTGTCAAGCCAAAAATTTGGCTCAGTGGCGTGCCATTGGAGAAAACCATAGAGCAGTGGACTATGGCAGGCTGATAATAATGATAGTAAATATTTATTTTCCATATTTAGCGATTTACAATAAATGTACAGATTCACATTAATCACATTAAGGTAAATAAATCTCAAGCAATTAGATCCACTGGCACCCAAGTTATGTTAAGGGTGCCAGGTCTCTCTAGCAACTTTGATCATAATGACATTATAATCTACACTACTAGGTTAATAATAAATAATTCAATTAATCTTAATATATAAAATCCTTGCGTTACTGACTGACTGACAGACACGCTACAGCCGAAACTATTGGGCGCAGGAAGCTGAAATTTGGCATGTATGTTCCTTGCAGACCATAGAGGTGCACTAAGAAGGGATTTCCCGAAATTCCCACGGGATCGGCCAAAACGGTAAATTAAAAAGAATGCAGGCGTAGCTGCTTGCGTCCTCTAGTAAAATATAAACCAACAAGAAAAAAAAAAAAAAAAATATGTGTGTGTATGTGTGTGCGCGCGTGCGTGGGTGTGTGCGTGTGTGCGTGTGTGCGCGTGTGTGAGTGCGTGTGTATGTATGTGTGCGCGTGTGCGTGTGTGTTTGCGCGAGTGTGAGTGTGTGTATGTATATGAGCGTGAGCCTAAAAGTATTATACACGGTGTAAAAAGACCCTTAACGAAAACTGAAATCCCATGTTGTACTAATCACTACAAACATTTTTTACTTCGGCACCATACCTGGGAAATTAATGGTTCAGGAGATATTGAGGCTCAAAGTTAGTATGGAATTTTTCTAATTAGGTACAAAATCAATGCATTTACCCTGCCAATATGTTCTTTAGATGCCCTATGACCCCATGGATAAGTAGGTATTTCGGGGATTGCACGCGCGCGCTTTTAATTGCGGTTAAAAAAATGTGAAAACTTAAAAAAAATCGTTCTCTAGGTATTATTTTTGGTTAGTATGACTTGGCATGATGTCCACAACGAGTAGACTTCGGCCTGGTGATGGGTCTTGTGACACCCTGTATAAGTTTTTCCAACTCTTCATAGTCAAATTTTATGAGCCACTGACATATTATTGTTTTACACTCCGATTTATTCAATGCATATATGTTACATTCCCTATTTATCTGATCTGATGATAATGATGATGATGTCATTCATAAGTCCAGTGCGTATTTTACTTGTAAACACTTTCAATATTGTGCGATTTATGCACATAGTTGATAATCTTCATATATTCCTATGGACAAACAAATGCTCACACCGTGATACTGGTATAACCCATGCCGATACGAGGACAAATATTTCTTCTTCTTTTTCTAATAATAACACGATTGCGATTAAATAAATAATGATACATTTTGGTTACATGGACAATCAATTACCCGAACTTGCCTTCCCGGAACCTAAGTCCCAGTTTTACCAACAAATCAGACTAACACTAACGTTAACGGACCGGAACGCCTGTACACTTTATGGAAACTCTAACTCGTCCCTGACGTCAAGGATTAACAAAATAATAAACCACATAAACAGATGAAACTGCCGAACAGTGAAGATTAACATGAAACACGACAGTAAGAAACAATACTAAGGATGACAAAAAGTGCCAGTTAAAAATAGTTCGGCAAATATTACTGGATAGATTTAATTGCAGCTGATTGGTTCCAGTCTTGTCTTCAAGTGAAGGGTAGTAGGATCAATCCTTAAAAGTAGAGAGTGAGGAAATGCGCATCCTAGAGAGACCACCTATGCACGGTGAACATATCCCGAGTCTAGGATAAGGATGATGCCAACTCGTGAGGTCATGGAAAGAGACGGATCAGAATATTGTTGTTACAAAGTCAAAATCAAATCTAGTGAGACTAGACTTCTAGAGGACAGACCACAACCTCGAAGGAAAGATTTACGGCTGAATTCAATATTCGATCTATCCATTTTTTTGAGATTTTATACCTATACTAGAGGACGCCAGCAACTACGCCTGCATTTTTTTTAAATTTACCTGTTTTGGCCAATCCCGTGGGAATTTCGGGAAATCCCTTCTTAGTGCACCCCTACGGTGCACAAGGAACATACATGCAAATTTCAGCTTCCTGCGCCCAAAAGTTTCGGCTGTAGCGTGTCTGTCAGTCAGTCAGTAACAGAAGGATTTTATATATTAAGATAGGTATGTCAAACATGTATCTCGAATCTTCAAATCCATGGATAAATCGAATATTGAAACCGACCGTTAGATAGAACCGAGATAACGACTACATCTTTCTTTTTTGTGTGAGTGTACACACTCTGGCCATGGCCGACATGACCCAAAGATACTAGTCCTGAAGCAAGGAAAGGGATCGACGGCCTCCAAAGCACGGTGACGCTCTGACGGAAATGCTACCCGTATCACCTATTACTATTAGGTACAAACGACAAAGTTATGCTAAGATAAGGAAGAGACTTCTTCAAAAGTTGATACAACTTTGTGATATTTGCTTACCCTTTGCAAGGATTCCTAGGCTTTTTTATCCGTAGCATCACGCGGTCGTTATCTGACCACCCGCGAAGCAAGGCCACTTGCCGTGCTACCTTAAACCTAAACTTACGACTCGTCACTCGGGTGTTGATATTTGAAGTGATGTTTTTATGAAAGTAGATTAAATAAGCTTTGTAGTAATGTTTGAATGGTGACTGAAAGACGGAATGTTTAGTTTATGCGACCCGCCGTACTTGATCCTATTGTCTAAAACAATGTCGTTTATCGACGACCTACTCGCCATTTTTGTTTGTCATGATAACAATATGGGTTATAAATTGCTTACTTTTGTTATTTTGTATACTTGGTGGTATAAGCTTTACAATAATATAAAATTGTAGCAATGCTTGCTTAGAAAATTATTTAAATGTCAGCATTTGAAATTTTGTATATTTCGCTGTCTTTGCATGTTGCGCGCGGGGCGTAATTATGGATTCAAAACATCATTGTAAACAAATAATATAATTATATTTGATATTTTTATGTTTTAATTGTAATTGAACTAATTAATTATAAAATAACATTAAAAAATAAACAAATATTGTGTAATAATTTAATTCAAGAGGTTATATTCATTCAATTAAAGAAAAAACAGCATTTATTTTTTATTGAATGAAAATTTATAGATAAGGTTACATTTATGCTATGAATTATTGTTTTATTATGAGTAAGTATATAAATAAACCTATCATATGATATATAATACTCCTATAATTCATGAGATATTGGCTTTCGAAAATTTTGACGGTTATGGCGGTTATTTTTGGCGGGAAAAAGTAAACAATTGGGCAAAGTCTAATAAGAATAATTCTTATCGGATTCTTATCAGATATGGTTTTTTTAAATTTGAAATCTAGTTGAAAAGAAACTTATCTAGGTTTGAATCTGATATATAACAAAAAATATGTTTGAAAAAATAAAATACGAAAATTGGCAGCAATTAACAATCATTTATATTTTATATTTTTTGTTTCAAATTAAAATGTTTCTTTCAATTATATTTATTTTATCTGAAAGTAAATTAAATTACCTTTCTAACCATGTACAATACTTATATACCTCCCATAATAAAAAACGACGAGAAATATGAATATGTTAGAAATATAATAGCGCGCTCTAAAATGGCGGGAAAATATTATACCGGGCGCGCTTTTTACCGCTTTTGCGTGGGTTTAAAGTATATTATTTAGTGTTAATTAATATCATTCGAAAGCTTATTTAATTACGCGTCTTTTGATATCCGATACTAATTTAATAAATAGAAATATCACCCTTCTTTCAACGAAAATATTACGCGCCCGTACTTAGCTCGAAAGCCTAGCCTCGAAAGTGGCCAAAATACATCTACGGGTGTCCTGAGATGCCTCGATGGTGGCTAAAATCCTTCGAGGGTTTATTGACGTAGTCCAACCTACATTTTCACTACTGTGTCGCATGTGTAGCCAGAGGTGAACATTGATGACAAGGAGTTTTGTTACTCGTTTAGTTCTGGGAAAAGTTAAAGATGTCTTGGTAAATATAGGTAGATTATTTTAGAATTACAGATATATAATTCATATAATATGAATAATATCTATAATTGAATGAATTTGATCCATTATTCTACATAAACTGAATAATCACGACCCGTTACAGTTTTATTCTTAAAAGTTTCAATTGATACGTATTCTCGTATCTGCGATTGGCAAATGAAATACTTTATAAGCTTCAAAACTACAATTTAAAACTACAATCAATATGTAAGTTCCAATTTCACATATGCGGACGGGTACTAAAAAACTATTTATAAAGAAATCCCAGCCATAAACTGTGAAATTTAAGGCCTGTTTTATGTTAAACAAGTCGATTTTGAGACCCAGCTGCTTCTCGTAAGCTTCGTAGGGTTACCTGAAGATTGTTTCAGATCTTATTATGCTGTTGTAAATTATGAAACGAGTCATTGGGCAAAATACCAGAACAAATGGCAGATATTTTTTTTGAGACTCGTATTATTCAACATTTTACATTTATTTATGTCTAGGTAAATTCAATTAAAAGTCGATTTAGCTTAAAAGTACCGTCAACAGCAACATACCGGGTTTATAAAATATCATTAGGTGCTAAAATTAAATACTTAACTTTAAGGATCAGGAAAAAATATAGACTATTGCTTGACTATATTATATATTTTAATTAAATAATATAAAGTAGAGTTTCTTACGGCGATGACAGGTATTAATTACTGTCACAATCGCTTCTTTTTCTATAAACAAAAATCAAAATATGTAGACCAAATAAAAAACTAACATAATTTGCAAACAGGCAAAATTGGACTTCTTCAATCAACTATAAAAATCTTAGTATCAACTTATAATAAAATATAGTAATGGTAAAGTAAAAAAAACGGCATAAGCATAAGTACACACATATTTACATCTAATTTGAAAAATATTGCTGTGATAAATTGTAGAAAATATTTCATAATATTGTGATATTTACCATTACATGGGTTATATTCTTTCCATTCTTTTTACGTGTATATTTGAAATGTTTTATTAAAACTGTATTAACCTTTAATGAAGCTGAGAGTTGGTGTTTTACAAAAATTTAAATTAAATACTTTCCTCTTAAAAATTCAAACTCATACATTTATGCACTTTTTTGGTCGACCGTACAAGTAAAAAATGATAGAAAAAATATAAATAAATGTAATCAAATTGATCGTTTTCGGGGTTCTCCGAAACGTGTGCCTCGGGGATCAGGGCTCTAAGGGAAAAACCCGAAACGACTATAATTGTCCAAAGTATTGTCCCTTGTTGAAATCGGTCCCAAAATATCCATGCAGTCAAATTCTTCAACACTTATCATAATGATTTACTCGGCACCGACCTAAAAGTCTATATAAACAGCGAAATTACGGACGAATATCTATAAAAATACATAATAATATAACTATAAAATAAATACATAAATAAAATACATTATCTATACATATAAATAAAATTGGAGTGCCTCTTTGTAATATTAAAATGTTTACTAAATGCATATGGACGTATATGTTACGGGCAACGTGACTAACTGTGCCGTATTAATAAGAGCCGAGTATTATGAATAGTACCCAAGAGCATCGGGCTATTTGATAAATGTTTGTATTTTAATTACTTAGACCGGTCCATATTATAATGCCCGACAGCCCGTAGTCCATTTAAAAAATCAACGTAAGCCCGTAAGGTTAGGTGAGACTATAACTCAAGTAAGTAGGTAATGTTAGGTTCTCTTGTGACCGTTAATCCAAAAATAGGAACCCCGCGAAGCAGGGCTCCGTCAACTTAGTGTTGTTTTACCAGTAAGATTTACCAGTAAATCCTAAGATTTACAAAGTCGCCTCAGGACGAGGGTGAAACCACGGAAAACAGCTAGTCATAATTATATAAAATGAGACTGTGGCTTTATTCACAATAAGACCACTCCGTATTACTACAGATTACTAAATAGTTTGGTATTACCGTAGACAATCAGTCGAAAAACTAAATCAAAACTTAATTTCTTTATAAAATCACGTTTGGTTCGATAAATTGATATTCTGTCTCATTTCCAACTTTTACAGCGACGGATTATAGCGATACTGTACTATCTACTGATTTGAGTCGCTGGCTTGGAAGATTATTATACCTACGACTCACTCCCATCCATTTTTAAATCGTTTAGATAACGCTGGTGAAACACCTTATCCCATAGTAATTGGTTTATTTTTATGCAGGTTGTTCTTTAAATATAAACTGCGGATACTCAGATGAGTTAATTTACGTGTGAGATATAATTGAATAAGTCTTGGTATGAAAATTGAAATTGTTTGTAAAAGAAATATGTGTAATTTTTCAAATGGCAGTACAAGTACTTTACCACCAGTCCAAAATCACACTATCTATTTTCGATAACCGTACGAAAATCCGTTCGGACTTTTTTTAATTGATTGTGTTCATACAGACTTTAATTTCATTTTATTACATGTATAGACATTGAAAATTTGTTAATAAATGACAAATACATAATTATCTACTCAATAAATGTGTTCAAATACCGTTCCTAAAACCTAAATTGATTTGTATATAAATCACCCAAAACGTCGATACTAAGAAAATGTTTTCGACCTTATGCCGCAGACTGTAAATAAATCAAAAGTTTTCCTGCATTCACGTTCACCCCATATGAACCTCTATCCCATTCATAATTAAGACATAACAGATGAGCAAGGGATTATTACAAGCGGCAGTATTCCTCCACATTTAATTAACGTTTTCTGGTTAACAAATAATTCGGTTGCTAAGCACGGTAATTATGTCAAACGGATGCTAGCGCTATATGGATAGATTAGTTTAGTTAATCTTTTTTTGCCAGATACAAGTATTTTTTAGTTACACAATGCACGAGGCGTCGGCGAGCCTTGCCAGATCTATAAAAATTATCTCGCAACAGGACCCATGACCCACCGACTCCAAGCTACACAGTACTGCAACTACACTGTCTGAGTTTTGCCATACACTTTTACAGTGCGTTAGTTTATAAATAAGTATAATAACACTAAAATACTCGTTTATTTAAAAACATCTTTATGGGCTTTAAGGCGCTGTGCTAAGCGACTGTTTTGGTAAATGAGGGGGTGAAGCAGGGGAGGTGAAGGGAGCTTAGCTCCGTCTACTGCGGGGCGCCCCCCTTCATTCTCGTCGTGTGCGGCCGTATTCTGGCGACATCCGTATTCCAATATTTCAAAATCGCAAGCAAAACGTTTTAGCATATTGAATTGAGATACTGATATTAAAATTTATATTACATACATCAATCTGTTTGTACAATATAGGCATAGCGCAATTTTTGTTCTCAGTGCAGCCATGAGCAAAACTGGTTTACATTAGACGTTATAGGTATTAATAGTCGACGAAAGTAGGTAAATACCTACGTGCCGTAAGATGTTCAAAATAATTAAGTCAGTTCCATGTATGGAGAGGCCATTATTATGTTTGTTTTGTTTTATAAAAATAGTGAAGCAGTTCATAGAATACCTACATCTAATTCCATTACTGCCAGTTTTCAAATCTGTTTTGCAATAAATTGGCTGTGACATACGGGCGGACAGACAGACAGACATTGCAAATCTATAAGGGTTCCGTTTTTGGCTACGGTACCCTAAAAAACACAATACTGCTCTACTAAGCGCAAAAGCCGTATCTCAACTAAAGCGAGTGACGAGATAATTGAAGTTTAGTAAAAGTTGATTTCTTTTATTTATTTATGGATGTTTATTGTTATTATAGGTATAATTATTATGGTAAAGGTTTCGAAATACGTCTCCGTTTTTAGGGGTTGTGAGTGATTGGAGAGAGAGGAGATGAGGTCTTGAAACCCCCCTCACCATTTTCACTTGCCGGAAATACTTGGTTTCCTCTGAAAAAAAAAATCTCCAAACATCGGTGTCATGGCACTGCCAACTTCCACATTCATCACACTAGTTTAATAAACTAAGGTTGACGGAGCCCTGCAAAGGGCTCCTATTTTCGGATTAAGGGTCAAAAGAAAACCTAACATAACCTATTTAGGTACTTATTACAGTCCCACCTAACCCTAGGCACTCGAAAGCAATGACGCACAAATTTGACATTAGCTTTCAATATGATCATTCCAAGATGGCAGTTTTGCGTCACATAAAACATAAAATAGACATTTGTAAAACTGTACTCAAGTATTAAAACTACGTTCCGTTTTGCATAATTGCCGAAGTATTAATGAAATTTTGGAAATTGTTTAAAAATATTTAGACGCAACTCCGGCAGCCAAAATTACTATTAGGTGATTAAAACGAACTCCCTTAAGCCCCCTACACTACCAATACCCTCAAATTCAGGCGACTTGTTTCGAAACCCAACCCATTATTATTTTTCAAAATAGATGAAACATCAAAAATATATGTGGATATACCTTATTCATGAGATACTGCTATGTCGCTTAGAAAATTATAGAATTAGAATTTGAGTTACTGCTTTTTCGTTAGCTCTCGTCATACATGTTTGTATGGAAAAATATAAAAAAATTCTTTCGCTTCAAATATGTGTTGTTTCAAAGAAAATAAATATTAAAAGATATTTATTTATATTCATTTATAATTTATTAACGAAATACAGAGTTTACAGCTCATCAAAAGTTAGCTGTCTGCTACAACCCGGCAGGTTTTCTTTATTCTCATCGAATGTTAAAGGCAGTGTGTGAGGTGATAAGACTTATTATTTGCTGTTGTTCACGAGGCACAGTTTCATTTACTTTCCTTTTACGGCTTGGTATTGTAGAAATTTCAAGCACTGATGAAACATTATCCTCTCCGTGATCTCGCAATGCCATCCCTTGAGCTTGACGAGAATCAACAATTTCAGGCAACTGCCAATTCATATAAAACGCCACAAGCTTCTCCCAGAAAACATCATCTCTTTCTATAATTTCTATTTTTAGTGGTATACTTTCGCCACTCCACACAGCAAATAAACACTTTTGTTTACGTGTAACATGGCGTTGCCCCTGAATTTGGTAATAACAATTACAATATTTGTTTAGACTAGTCAGTTCACTTTTTTATCATGTTTCCATATTTGTATTTTATTTGCTCTTATACTATTCTCCAGGCCATTCTTATATGCAACTTTAGAACATTAAATTTCCACAATCGTGTTTGGACCTATTAATCCATCTGGCGTGGCACCAATAATCGAATAATCCACAAGGCTCGATTGTTACATTTTCTTGCTTCGCCAGTTGTTGCAAAGCCAGTTGTTCATTTTAGATTCCATGCGCAACTGATTTTACATTGCAAATATTTTATTTGTACAAAATATTTTTTACTAAGTTGGCTTTACTGCTGTTATCTCTTCTTTTTACCACTATACAAAAATTTCAATCTGCCAACATATTCTTACGCAATTCGAACCAGTCACTGCTATCCCTCTTGTAATTTTTGCTTATCACTACGGAATTTGAGTCAAATTTGTTAAAAAAATTGTTTGGCATTTCTTGGCTAGCTCTTGAAGAGAACGTGTTAGGAATGACTGAAGTCAAATATGTTTAAGACGTTGCAGAACTGTTATCTTTAACTTCACTGTAATTACAATAATGATAATTAGTTACGCACTTTATTATTAAAAAAATACTATATCTTGTGTTATAGCAAACAGAGAAGTCACCTTCTTACTTATAAATGATTAATTTTAGAAATTAAAAAGATATTAGATGTACTGAGACATACCTAATAGTTTATGAATAATCAAAGTTTTACCCGATGTACCTAAAAAGGTTTATGTTCAAAACACAATAATACAACATTCGTTATCGCTTGTGTGCGGATTGCGGAGCGCCATATTAGCGCTGTCATCATTATTGTTCGCCGTGGCGGCATCTTAGCGCTCCAGGCGCTCTGACAAGCTAATGAATTTGAAGTATAGGTACATAAAATAATTCGATTTTATGTTATTACTCTTTCAAAAATTAAAATCTGTGGCAGCTATGTATTGTGAGAATAATTTATATAATTATATTATGCATAATCGATAATTTATAAGTAACATAGTTAGTCATAAAAGACTCTTATGAAAATAATTTGTGTAAAAATGTTACATATTTCATAATCACTTGGCCATGGATGAATTTCTATTTTATTACGACGCTTTCTTGTACAAATCCTTCGTAGAACTTCATTTCTCTAATTGTCCATATTTTATTCTTCTAATTATATATTTATAAGCACAGAAACAATAACACATTAAACGCAACAAGAGTATAAACTTAGGTCCTAATTATAAGTGCCCATAGTTACATGAAAAGCCTATTTGATTCAAAGTATTCAGTCTATAACATAAAACATGAAATTACGAACTCAAATCGGCGTATTATAATAACAAACAGGTTTACGTAAAATTTCGTGCAGTGGAGACGCAAGCGACATGACCTATCCCTCACAGGGCTCATAGCCGAATGATGAGGTCTGGGCGGGGCGTAAACTAGCAACTGACACTCAGTACACCGCTTATGCTAATAAGGTTTAAATTACTGAAGCGTTTGATATTGATGGAATCTACCGAGCGTCAAAATCAAAGACGTTTGGCAGATTTTATTTAATTTTACAAAATATACAGGTATAATATGAAAATAAATAGGGTAATTCTTTAGTTCATTAGATTTCCTACAATATTATCAAAAAAAATACGACCGCTTACGATCAAAATATTGCAAACAGTGAGACGAAAGATTATTTTCTGCCTCGATTTTGTGATTTTTTTACCGTGATTCTATTTTACGTACATGAAAAATTCTTTCAAAAGTCTTTTGTTCAGACTTTTGACTTTAAGCTCTAATTTTTGCTAGTTTGTAATATGTACCGTTTTGGCTAGATGCGCGACGAAAAATTAGGAGTTTCACGGCTTCTGAGGTATAACAGCGCCTTAATAAGGTACTTTAAACTTTGGGCCAGTTATCAATAGAAACACGCACGAGTATTCTTTAAGGCTCTAATCTAATCTATACAGGATAGGACATGAGGCACATAATTATCTTCTGAGCCAGCTTCCGCAAGTGGCAGCGTAGGCATACGTTAATATTAAAGATAACAGATATTCAAGGTATTCACTAAAATAGAGTGTAAATAAAGGCATGGTAGATGTCATGTCTTGCCCATTTCTTCTTTTTGCAAAAATAAAATGGGTTTCATTTGCAGACCCTATTACTTACATTAGAGTCCTTTTGTGCTACTCAATAAAATATGATGATTATGTACTTAGTAACTTTTATAACTTAGTCCATTATATGCTAATGTAGAATACAGAAGCAAATGGCAGGATAAGTACAATATATTTCAATATTTTAGGTTCCATTACAGTTTATTACTATGTGTAGTGTCTGTGAAAACATACAGGGTTCGAAAGGTGAAACGGCTAACTCAAAAAAATATTGACTGCCCAAATGTACTAGAGGTTTAATTAGTGATAGTTACGTTTGGCATTGAGTGGTGGGTTTGATTACCACACAAACAAAGACAACGCTTAGTTTGATCCAAGAACGTTTGTTCTTTCGAACCAGTGCAAGAATGAACCCTAGTGCGAAAGTTGTCTTCTTAAAGTAAAGCTAATTTATTAATAAACATTGAATATTAAGTTATATTATTTATTCTGACTAACTTTGACCTGTTTTATTAGATGCCATCAAAACTTGGCAGTTGATGTAAGACTGTTATAGTACGATATACATTCTGAGAACACTTAAAGTCTGTTAGAAAAGTGCTAAAATCACGAAAATTTCAATTTTTCTGCATCAGAGCAATTTTCATATCAAGCGAGCTATGTTTAGTTATAGTTTGTTATTCCTAACTCGTACTAGTAATAAATTATATAAGATACCGATTGTGAATAAACAAAAACAAGCAATACGCTCTTAACATTTCTCCCCAAGGTACATTGGAATAGGCATACCTCAACATCTCTTTGAAATTAGCAAAATACTAGTAAACTGCTAGAAACTATATTTCCAAAGTGCATCAAAACTAACGAACGAAATACGTACGCCACTGCTCGAATGACGTCCAGAGATAAGTACGTCCTAAGATCCAAGCGAGTCTCAACTCACCACTAAGCTAACACAGCTTAAGCCAGACAAAATCCACCGCGGCCGCTCCGAACTTCCTCCCATGTGTTTCTGTACGTCTGTACGTTGGCAGTCATCCAAACGGCTTAAGTCGTAAACATCGATCATATTAACAATCAGAATATGAATAAACCAGTTTGTTTTCTAGACCCTTGGAAAAAAGAATAAACAAATTACTCGTTGGAAATCACTTGTGATCTGGCCTTATTGATTTTGATTTGTGGACGGAATCGTTTAATTAGGGGCAAGGTTAAATTCGGGAATGATTGTAAAGCCAATGGACTAATTCCTCGGCAGCGTTGGAGCTATTTGGATCTCGACTTTTGGACGCTTTGCCTTTTATAAGCTGCCATTTAGTTAATCTCTGTGGATGTTTTGGCTGATTAGGATGTTAGAGTGTTTTGAGGTTATGTTATATAGGAAATTCAAACTTCGTTTGATAAAATGCTTGTATTTGGAATAGTTTGTTTGCCAGACTTTAACGTCTAAAGTACTCATTCAAGTATAATGGAATTTTGTAACTCATTATCTGGCGTACAAAATTATACAGGTACACGTTTCCCCATTATCCGTTTTTGTACTCCGAGTGCAATGTCCCAGAGACAGTAATGTGCATAACAGCAGATAGTGCTTTATGTATATTTTATTTGCTATAAAGTATAAATGAATTAAAAAATCTAAATCTGAATTTTATATTTTGTCCCAATTTGTATAATACAGTCATTATACTGATAATAAAAATTACAGAGAAAATATCTAGGTATACACTTTTTGCCTACATTACATATTATTTAGTAGTTATTTTTAGCAATTGTTTTCGTCACAATGAGATTTCGATTTTCGTTTGCTAGAGTAGTAGGTAACGTACACACAGCGACAAGTCAAGCTATATTACAGTTATAGTACGATTATATTACTTATTTCTAACACTATAAGTACGGTACAAAGGTCAAAGAATCTAGCATAACATATAGCCGTGTGTACCAATATACCCATTAATAAATTCAACCTGGGGTTTATAACCTGGATTGACTCTCTCAATTTTGCTCGAGGGATGCGAGGTTACACATATATTACAAGCTTTAGGCAATTGATCCTCACACGGATCCAATTTGGTGCCAAGTTACTAACAACATTGAAATTTACTTTATAACAGACTTAGTAGTGTCAGCGACACAAGACATACAATGTGAGCCAATCACATTGTATGTCTTTAAAAAAATACTATTTGTAAAACCATATAATAAATTGGTTTGATCCCAATTTTAGAAAAATTCATGTCTATTTTGGTTCCATAGATTTAAAAAACGTCGCTGGCAATTGGTCCTCAGCTTTTTAAATATTTTCTAAATAATTATGTTTTAAACGGGTGAACGGCCAGACGCCCTTCAAAATTGGCAACTTCATAAAAAATTGAGGGGCGTATGGTCTCTCACTCTTTTAAACTAGCAAAATTTCATCAAGATATGTAAATTTAGATGTCATCATCATCAGCCCTTAACAGTCCACTGCTGGACTATGCCTCTCCTTTGAAAGGAGGAATTGGCCTACTATACCACGCTGGCCAAACGGGTTGGTATAGGGTTTGTATCAAGTTTTCCTTCTCTTACAGTGCTGTTCTCTGCATAATATGCTCCCTCAGTCGGCTCTTACAACACCCATGGGATGATATGGGGTGGTGACATTCCGTATTCTTAAGCCGTCACCACACGGACAAAGAATTTAGATGTAGTTAATATGAATTCAGGTAATCTTATTTTCTTTTTCTTCTTCCGTTATACGTACAACTCTCATTTTGAATGCGGAGTTTACCTGTGACTGATTGTGCACTATACTTTGTGTCCATAACCAGTGTAAACAATTGTTGGTAATCCAATAAGAAAAAAAAATGTTTAGTGGCTTAACAATGACAGAGACGGACAGACCGACTCATACATAAATCATATTAGTATAGATGCGTATCTACTGAGGGCTTAGTATTTTACGGTTGAATGTTGTGATCGACATCGTAAGTTATTATATCTAACTGTAGGATGCCCGCAGCTACGCTCACATACTTTTTTATTTAATCGTTTCTGCCAATGCTGCTGGCATTTCGGAAAGTCCCTTCTTAGTGCACTTCTGCGGATCCCAAGGAACATACACGTCAAATTTCAGCTTCTTGCGCCTAATAGTTTTAGCTGCAGATTACCTGTCAATCAATTAGTAATCATTACTAATGCAAGATTTTAAAACATACAGATTATACAGATTAGTAACATAATTTAATGGTTGGCTAAGGTTTAGAATGTTTCTCAGTTTTGTCATAAAGGACGTACATCTACAAACATAGTACTACAACCATTCTTTATAAATCTTAAAGATTCGTGAATCGTGAATTTTATAAACAGGCTTTATACTATTTACTATAATATTTTTATTTGCTTGCGAAAATTGCTGACGATTTATTGTGCAATAATAAACTAAATTTAATTAAGTGGCCTCTACTTTTCTACAATACAATTGCAAAGATAGGAGAATAAGAGATATCTGTACTTTAGCTATATTATGTACGTCTGTCTGATACTCCAAAGAATTAAAACTAAAGCCACAATGTAGTGGACCAAAGGAATGCAACTTAGAGAAACGTATGTGTCCTTAGGAATATGTACGTTGATGTCTAAGATGTTGCACCGCATTCTTAAAACATGAGTCAAGCTGCTGTGTTATTTTAAATCAATACAGGAGAATTGTATATTTACAATTCTTGCGTTACTAACTGTCTGTCAGACAACGCACAGCTGATAATACTGGGCAAATGAAACTAAAAGTATGCACTTATAGAGGACTAGATAATGCTCGCAGTTATATCCGCGTTATTTAAGGCTACTGCTCCGCTCAAGTGGCTCTAAGCGTGATGTTATGTTATCTATCGCTGAAATAATTTTTCAAATCGGACCTGTAGTTCCTGAGATTAGCGCGTTCAACCAAACAAACTCTTCAGCTTTATATATTAGTATTAGATTTCTGGAGATTCCTACCCAAAAGAGAGTTTCACGAAGGCGGAGTTGTGGGTGAAATCTAGTTAAGTGCTTTGAATACTTGCTTATCATTTTACCCACTTATGTTTATTGACTTTAAATCAATTTGAGTTTATACGTGTAAACTAAACATTTATGTTTATTTCATCATACAGATCTCTGCAGTCCACTTCTGGAAATAGGGTTTCCTGATTTGTTGCACCGTGAGTTAATAGGAAGATTTGGTCCACTATACTGCGTTGGCCAGACGGTTGAGGTTTTGACGAATGAAAAATGTGGCAGAAAATGTAAATGTAAAATCATTAAGTAATTAACTTAAATTTTGTCATTCATAAGCGTCACATTGTGGTCTAAATGAAAAAATAACTTTGACTTTGATGTCGAGTTTTCCGTTTCTTCCCAAAGATACTACTGGCAACTCTTAGTGTATTTACCAATTGAATTGTCAAGATAAAAAAAGTACAAGTGGAACTACAAGGGGTCGCATCGCTAGTAGTGTATTATTTATTATGTGTATTTAAAGCTCTGTGATTGTGACACCAACAGGGGCATTTGTCCCCCGTCACGCTGCGTAGACCACAGTTGTGACTGTAATGTTAGCTGTAGCCAGAAGTTATTGTTTGCAATACGCTCTGATGCATTTAACAATATTACATGGAATACAATTCAGTATATTTATTTGAATATAGAATGAAATTAAAGATCATAATTATCATTAAGATATATATTTAAGAGTAGGCTGCTCTATAGAAGTAGATACTATGACATTTTAGGAAATTAAAACAGATTTACAAATAAAGACAATTTTGATTTACTTTTTAAATTAATCTACACTATAAATAATATTATAAAAAGGAAACTTTGTATTTTTGTTTGTAATGGATAAACTCAAAAACTACTGGACCGATTTTAAAAATTCTTTCACCATTAGAAAGCTACATTATCTGCGAGTAACATAGGTTATATTTTATTTTAGAAAAATAGGCGTCCGTTAGATATTTGGGTTTTTCGGGTAAGCGAAGTAGTTCCCGCAGGACGCGGGTGAAACCGCGGGAAACGGCTAGTATTTTAAATATGAAACAATCGTCAAAATATATGTATAAAAAATTCCATTACTGACTGACAGATAATGCACAGCCAAAACGATTGGACACACGAAGCTGAAATTTGACATGTACATATGTTCCTTGGAGGCCGAGCGGGTGCAGAAGAGAGACAAGATGGAGTTTTCCGTCATTCCACCATGGGCGTTTCTTCCCGATGCCATCAGTGGGAAGAAACGTTTCAGTTGAAATTAAATGAAACGTGCGCGTGTAGCTGCGGTCAACTCCTAGTTAAGCATGTAATAAAAATATAATTATTTTAATGTAGGGAAGCTAAGCACATGTATGCATATCGTGTCTGGCTCTATGATTTTAAATTTCACAGACGTTGATAAGTACATTTTTGTGCTTGTATATATTATTATCATAATTCTCTTAGCGTTGTCTCAGTTACAATCCGAGGTCCGTTTACTAGTGTAACCGGATTTCACTGCATATTAGCTTTTCCACAGAGCGAGCGTGTCTGTTGATCGCCGCAACCCAACGGGATATCAATATTCCATGGTCTAGACTAGTGGCAGTTTATTCAGAGGTACTGACTCCCTATAAAAACTGTCAAAGATCTTCATGACAGCTGGGACCGACGGCTTAACGTGCTCTCCGAGGCACGGGGCAAGCGACAATTAACAATTCAATGAGCACATAATTATCTGCGAAAAGTCAGCGGTGCGCGCCATGGATTCGTACCCGGTACCCTCTGCATAGCAGTCTATTGGTATTTCTACTAGGCTATCTGTATATTGTAATAAATTAATAAAAATAAAAAACAAGGTATAAAACTAGACAAAGCATTACAGAACCTTTGTTTGCTATTAGTATACTATATAAATAAAAATAAAATAATCGCAACTATAAAATAACATACAAATTTTGGCAATTTTGTTCGGAGTAATTTAGAAGTAAATTGTAGTTATGATCCGTTAATCTGGTTAATCCTAACTACATATTTAGTTTTGATTTAAATTAGTCTGGCTTTGAATACTAATATTATGTTTCTTGTTGACCCGTGCAGAGGACCATGGTCTCTAAAGGAAAAGTTTAGAAATGAAAACGTATAGAAACGAAGACTATTTAATTTTCACATTTATTAATATTTTGTATTTTCTTTCATTGTCCAAAATAGTCGTGAATGTTTAAAACAGAACCAAGGCCAACTAAATTTAGAATGTCATAAATTGTTTAAAAGTTTGGTGAAAATTAAAAAATAGTTTGTTTAATTTGAATGTGTGATTATAAATATGCATATATATGTAATGAAGCATAGATTACAAGACGGAAATCAATAATCGGCGGAAAATGTAACCCCATCTTTAACTATGAGCAATGTAAGACGAAATCCAGTTCGATGGACGAAATTCTGGATCGTCGATTCCATACCAAACACATAAGCTATCTTCATATCAGCAAAACGACGTCTACTGCTAGACATAGGCCCCCCAAGGCCCTCCACACAGACCGGTCTTGAGCCGCCCGCATCCAACCACCTCCCGCGATCTTGACGAGATCGTCGGTCTACCTTGCGGGGGGCCTATCTCTGCTACGTCGTCCGGTACGTGGCCGCCACTCCAGAACATTATTGCCCCAACAGCCATCGGTTCTTTGAGCTATGTGCCCTGCCCACTGCCACTTCAGCTTAGCTATCCGGAGAGCTATGTCGGCGACTTCGGTTCTACTGCGGATCGCCTCATTCCTGATTCGATCTCGCAGGGAGGCTCCAAGCATAGCTCTCTCCATCGCCCTCTGAGTGACCTTGAGCCTTCAGATAAGGCCCATAGTGACGAACGTCTCTGATCCGTAAGTCATCACTGGCAACACACACTGGTCAAAGACTTTCATCTTGAGACACTGTGGGATATCGGACGAGAAGATATGTCGTAGCTTCCCAAACGCTACCCAACCGAGTTGGATTCGACGATTGACCTCCTTCTCGAAGTTGGACCTACCTAATAAGACTACTTGTCCCATGTAGATATACTTGTCGACAACTTCGAGCGTAGAGTTCCCAACCTGAATAGGAGCAGGTACAACATGGACCTTCGACATGATTTTCGTCTTGTCCATGTTCATCTTAAGACCTACTTGTTGGGAGACTCTACAGAGGCCATCGAGCATTGTGCCTAGGTCTTTCATGGTCTCAGCCATGACTACGATATCGTCTGCGAATCGAAAGTGAGTGATGTACTCGCCGTTGATGTTGATGCCGAGTCCATTCCAGTCCAAAAGCTTGAAAACATCCTCCAGCGCAGTGGTAAACAGTTTCGGGGATATGACATCCCCCTGAGAAACGAACCCTATTCAACTCCAGCGAGGGGTGAGACTCCTCGCTGGAGTTGAATAGGTTTCGAACTCTAGTCCTGGAGACCGACTGACATAGTTGCGATTTCATACAAACACTTCAGCACTTCAATATAACGGTAGTCAATCCGGCACCGTTGGAGAGACTGTAGCACCGCCCAGGTATCGATCGAATCGAAGGCTTTCTCATAGTCCACAAACGCAAAGCATAGAGGCTGGTTATACTCCTCGGACTTCTGTATAACCTGCCGCAAGTATGTCTGTGGTAGACTACAACTATGGTACTATAGCCTTTACAGAAACTGGCTTGTTCGGGAGGCTGGAAGTCGTCTAGCTTGCTCTCGAAACGATTCGTGATGACCCTCAAAAGCAGCTTGTAGACGTAGCTCAGAAGTGAGATGGGTCTGTAGTTCTTTAAGAGGGTTTTATCCGTTTTTTTAAAGAAAATCACTACCACACCTCTATGCCACGCCTGTGGCGTTTTACCCTCGAGAATGACGGAATTAAATTGCTTCCGAACGGCTTCTACAGAGGGTGTGCCACCGGCCTCCAGAAGCTCGCTCGTAACTCCGTCATGACCCGGTGCCTGCCCAGCGCCGTTATCGTTTATCATCAGAAAAGTTCGTTATTGTCAACCTTTTTTTATTGCAACAGTTGGGGTGGTGAATCCGGGTGCATGGTAGGCTCCACTTTTTCTCCATATATTATCCATATCTTAATATATAAAATCCTTGCGTTACTGACTGACTGATAGACACGCTACAGCCAAAACCACTGGTTGCAAGAAGACGAAATTTAGCATGTTTGTTCCTTGGGGAGTGTAGGGTAGCACTAAGAGAGAGTTTTTGGAAATTCCACCCCTAAGGGGCTAAAACTGGGGGTCAAAGTTTGTATGAAACTTTTAATTCCTGCAATGGATTGACTCCAAAATTTGTATGTTAGTTCCTCAAACGACGATAGTGAACACTAAGACTTAATTTTCTGTAAATTTCTCCCCTAAGGGGTAAGATAAGGGGTCAAAGTTTGTTTGTAACTTTTTATTCCTTTAATGGATTTACTTGATAAAGCTTGTGATGATAACCGAGGAACGTGGAATTTAGTGCTTGGCGATTTTAATGCTAAAGTTGGACCAAGACAACAGCAAGACACCGGTAACGTCATAGGACTTCATGGTCTTGGAGTGCGAAATGAACGGGGTGCTAGATTAATGCAATTTGCTTTTGGGCAAAATATGAGCATTGCAAACAGCTTCTTTTACAAGAAACCACAACGTCGTTGGACCTGGAGCGCGCCAAATAACACCACAAAAAATGAAATAGATTTCGTATTAACATCAGATATGACAATAATAAAAGATATAAATATTATAAATAAAATAAAGTTTAGTTCAGACCATAGACCAATTCGCACTAAAATTAAATTCAATTTTAAAATACATCGCGCCAAAATGTTTCAACATTGTTTTAAAAAGCTTTCAAAAGAAGATATCCTCATGAATAAAGATCAGCTGAACCAACAATTATCTAACTACTTTGAATGCCTTAGCGTGGACGAGTTAGATGTCGAAGAACAATATGACAAAATAGTAACTGGAATAACAAAAAGTATTAAGAAGATAAAAATAGACAGAAAAAAAAATAAAAAGCTATCACCCACCACACTTGAATTGTTAGAAGTAAGAAGTAAATATACAATAGGCAGTTTACTGTATAGAACAACCGATAAACTAGTAAAGCGAAGCATCAGAAAAGACATAAGAAATTACAACTCTCATTTAGTAAAGATAGCATTAGAAAAACATACATCCTTACGAGTAGCTAAACAAGGCATCACTAAATCTAAATTTTGGATAAATACCATTAAAGACGACCACGGAACAAAACACCACAGTAGACATAAAATTGTAGAAATTTGCACAGAATACTATAAATCACTTTATTCAGATGCCAATAAAACAGTTCCTCACTTTGATTATACCTTATCTCATGATATACCTCCTATAACGTATTCAGAAGTTGTGAACGTGCTAAACAAAATGCCCTACAACAAAGCTCCCGGAGAAGACCATATTACCACAGAAGCCCTTAGACTTGGGTCTCCTTCTTTATTACCCCATATTACCAACCTTTTTAATACCATTTTAAAAACAGGCAAAATACCTTCAAAGATGTGTCACTCCAATATAATTCTTCTTCACAAAAAAGGAGACAGAGCAGCAATCAGCAATTACAGACCCATTAGTCTAATATCTCACCTATACAAACTTTTTGTTAAAATTATTCACGATCGAATAGACAGCAAGCTAGATTTGCATCAACCTCCTGAACAGGCCGGCTTTCGTCCAAGTTTTTCCACCATCGATCACCTACAGACCATAAACCAAATAATAGAAAAACACAGCGAATATAGTATACCTCTTTATGTAGCCTTTATTGACTACACTAAAGCATTCGACAGCCTTACTCATAATTCAATATTTTCAGCTCTGACAAAGCAAAACATTGATTTAAATTATATTGACATACTCCATACAATATACTGTAATAGTAAGGCAAATATTAAAACAGATAAAATAGGCCCATCATTTGACATAGAAAGGGGTGTAAAGCAAGGAGACCCACTATCCCCCAAACTTTTTACAAGTGCTCTAGAGGAAGTATTTCGAACATTAAAAGATTCATGGACATCTAAGGGTATTATGCTTGGTGACAAAAGGCTCACAAATCTTCGTTTCGCAGACGATATTGTAATTTTCGCATCATCTGCCCAAGAAATACAGAATATGCTTCAAGAGCTAAGCATAGCAAGCCTTGAGGTTGGACTGATGATGAATCGGTCAAAAACAAAAGTTATGTCTAACAGCTGCAAACGTAAGGTCGAGGTAGACGGGCAAGTAATACATTATGTCGATGAGTACATTTACTTGGGCCAGATAGTCTCGTTCGAGAACAGGCAAGAAAAAGAAATCGACCGCCGGGTCGAAAATGCCTGGAAGACCTTCTGGTCCCTAAAAGCGTTATTAAAGAGCAATCTTTCAATGACACATAAACGCAGACTCATCGACATGTGTATCTTGCCCGTCCTAACTTACGGAGCTCAAACATGGTCCCTGACCGAGTCACAAAAGTTCAAGCTCGGGGTTTGTCAACGCGCAATTGAAAGGAGCGTATTAGGTTTAAAACTTAGTGATCGAATTCGCAACACCGTAATACGCTCCAAGACGGGCATCATAGACGTGGGCATTAAAGCTGCTAAACTGAGGTGGGACTGGGCGGGGCATGTCTGCCGAATGAATCCCGAAAAGTGGACAAGTATTGCCACAAGGTGGAAACCAGAGTGTCGTCGTCAAAGAGGCAGGCCGAGAAAAAGATGGCGCGATGATTTGGACAATTTTATTAAAGACTGGCAAGATATGGTAAAAGACAAAGACCAGTGGAAGAATGTGGGGGAGACCTTTGCCCGACATTGGGACAGCAATGGTTAAAAAAAAAAAAAAAAAAAAAATGGATTGACTTCAAACTTCGTATATTGGTTCCTCAAACAATGATAGTGAACACTAAGAATATGTTTCAAAGTGTGTATGAAACGAAACTTATTATTCCTTCAGTGGATTGACTTCAAAATTTGTATATAGGTTCCTCAAATGACGTTAGTGAACACCAAGAAAGGAGTTTTCGAAGTCACTCCCCTATTAATTATTAGGAAAGGGTGTCCCATTTTGTAATATAAAAGAAAACTTCAAAAGATTCACTTGAAACTTTGTATATCGGTTCCTCAAGTGACGTTAGTGAATTCACCACTAAAACAGGGCGTTCAAAAAAGAGTACCAGTTTTTATATGAAACTTTTAATTCCTTCACTTGATTATTTTTCATCGTCCCTGACGTGTATTTCATCATTTTCTTGCCCTGGTCCCAATTTATTTGGGGTCGGCGCAGTACGTCCTTCGCTTCCATTCTTTTCTGTCGCCCGTCATCTGATCATTTACACCTTTCTCTTTCATATCCACCCTCACACAGTTCATCGTCTCTGACGTGTATTTAATTTTCATTTATTTAAATTTATGCATCTTCGCTAACTAAAATGTGGGATGGTTCTTTATATGACCAATACACGCAGAAAAAAATACTTAGAACCGTTATTTTACTATTTTTATTTATTTTTAAGCAGGCAAACGGTTTCTATCAGTCATCTGCTTTATCCAGCTGCTCAGCTGTCCCAAATCAAAACACAGTAAGGGACTTCGAACAAATTTTACAGGAGGGCAAAAAAAGCTGATTTTATTATGCCTTACCAAACTATGAATCTGCAGCTGAATATGATTCTTGGAGATGGTAGATAAGATTGCTGTCTACATTTTTGCATACTAAAACTTTAAAAATATAATTCGATGCACGTTGTATAACACTTACTAAGTTGGGAATGGGATCCAACACTAACCATTGTCTTTGGAAACTAATCCGAAACACAGTAAGTAATAAGATGATTTAGGTTAGGATTAGGTTTTGTTTTTTTTTTGAAAACTTTTATTTATGATAAAAGTTATGATAAAGAAAATGAGTAAATAAATATTGCAGTAAAACACATTAACGAAAATTATCCATGTTTATTATTCTAATTCTTAGAAGGTGAAGTTAATTTAATGTGAAAAGTTCCAAATTATAGTAGAAAACGAGGAATTAATAACAAAAACAGATAAACTCAAAATACGAAATTTGATGTTTTCTCACAAATTTAAACCCTAATTCCTGGAGATAGAAACTCCGACGGGTGTGTGCTATACTATGTAATTTTTAGATTTTATGGTCTTTTAGACATATTAATTCCCAAATCAAAAACCTAGCAAGTTGAAATTCCCAATCCAAAACAAAGTAAGTACGTGTGCCTTGCTGTGTTTTGAACTGGTTATCAGCTGTTACTAGGTTTTTAATTTGGGGTTTGCGGTTTAGTCTGTGCACTTACTAGGTTTTATGGTATCGCTATATTAGGAATGGAGGCCTTTATTGAAAAAAGGGTTTCTGCATATTGTGGGCATTTACTGTGTTAAACGCATGGTGTAAAAATCTTGAATTCGACAAAAATGTCCCTTACTGTGTTTTGATTTGGGACAGCCGCTGAGTGGCCAAGGCATCTCTCATTTCTTTAACTAAAATACTAAGAAAGGGTTTTTTAACTTGGATAATTTATTTTATATTTTTTTTGCAATGTTGCTGAGATATACAAATGTATACTACTACGGAATCCTTGACTAATTCAATTTTAACTAGCTTTTGCAAGCAGCTACGCCTAAATGAAATTTTCATAGTTTGTTCGAGAGTTGTCATGAACCATTAGTAAAATACACATCAAAATCTGTTCAGCCATTTTTAGGATTACCCTGAATAAATAGACAGACAGAAAAAAAAACTGAATAAATCATTGAGGTACTGAAAACGGGTTAGCAACACTGCCGTCCTTTAACTAGAACCCCGTTAAACTAAAAACTCTCAAATGGTCGATTTTGAGTTTTGAATGCAAAGTAATACAGTTTTAAATTCTCTATCTTTCTATCTAAGAACCATATCTCTATCACTTAAGGTTATAGACATATTAAAACATGATTTACCGTTAAATGACAAAATACACAGCAAATGCTTGGCTAAAAAGTGACTAAACCACGCTTCTTAGCTTAATCCACGTTAAAGTACCTTAGTTTTAAAATTCGCCTAATATTTTTTTCATTTTTTATAAGCTTAAACTACGTTAATTGAATATTCTTGACTACAAATACACTAAGAGCCTATAACTTGTTTAAAGTTAAGGATCAATTTTGATAAAACAGGAATAAAAACAATGCTATAGACTATTTATGATGAAAACTTTATCTTAATTCTGGTTAGACGACCATAACGGTATTTTTGCCAAGTAATCAATATTGCGATTTGCTCAAAACAATTCGTTAAAATAAGCGTTATTTACTTCTGAAATGGAATTTGTTCAAAAAAATATTAGTAATTTTTAACTTAATAACGGCTAGGCCACGTTCCCTAACTAGAAACACGTTATCCGTTTCTCGCGCTTCATTAATGCCTGTAGTGTGCGGGGATACCATATGCGTGCGAGGATGGGATATGCGCGCAGCGAGGTTTGCCATTCCACTCGGAGAGCTTATAGCGTGCAAGGGTTCGTCATCGCATCGTGTTCCCGCAAAAACTCAAATATGTCGAGGAACATTAAGAAGTAAAATTCGATGTTTTTTGTGTAATTCTTTATTAACATTATCTTCCTTAATATCTCCACCGAGTTTGAGGGAAGAATAGCAGACCAGCGAATTAGTAATATTTATAAAATTATTATGACTGCCTTGTTGGTTTGCTATTATCCCTCAGACTAACTAGGTGGAGTGACTACCTTTGACGGGCAGGAATTGGATGAGAGTAGCCTTGGATCCACCATTGCAGTCAGTCAAACGGAAGATGGTGGTCAAACCACCCAAAGTAAGGCGAAAGTAAAAGGCAGGATACTATAAAGGCAGCAGCATAAAGTATCAAAGCCTTCCGCCACTACGATCGCCAATCCGTCTGCCAAGCGTGGCGATCAAAGCAAAATCTCCCAAAAATGAGCCGCACACAAAAAAGCGGCCTCTATTCCCCGGCGGCCCCGCTATTTTCAACTCAGATAGCGGCCATGGTAACGGCGGGGCAAGGGGTGCGATAAACCTCCAGCAGAGATTTGTGGAAATATTTTATTTATTTCATTTCATTCATCACACTCCGATGAGGATGTAGAAGCTATGTATGGGGACATATCTCGGGCTATACATAGCTTCAAAACCCATTACACCGTTGTCATGGGAGATTTTAACGCGAAACTAGGCAAACGAGCGGTGATGAGCTGAGGGTGGAGTAATTTGGATATGGACACCGGAACTCAGGGGCCACTTGCTGGCTAGCTTCATGGAGAAGGAAGGACTCTTCATGATGAATTCCTTTTTCAAAAAGCTAGAATGCTGCAAGTGGACCTGGATAAGTCCAGATGGTGCCACCAAAAATGAGATCGATTTCATCATGTCAATGAAGAGGTTTATATTTAATGTTGTCTCTGTGATCAGTTCGCATAACGCGGGCCGCGTTCACCGAATGGTAAGAGGCACATTGAATATTAGTCCCAGCCTCGACGGTCAATATTGATGAAGTCTACGCTCCTACCAGCGCCAGTTCAAATCTAAAACCCCGAGAGCTTTCAGCTTGAGCTGCAAAACCGCTTCGAATGCCTGGGAGATTGCGTAGATGTGGACGACTTTAGTGACAGGTTAGTGAATGCTGTCCTTACAACAGGCTTAAAGTTCTTAAAGCCCATGACGATTAAAAGAGCCCATAAAATCTCTGGTCCGATCCTTGAGCTTATACAGGACAGGCGTAACATGCTTCTGCATGCCTCCGACGATATGCCAAAGTATCGGCGGCTTAATAAACAGATCTCTAAGTCTCTGATCCGCGATCTCCGCCAATACAACACTAGCCAATTCAAGACGAACGGTGACAGAATTATCACGTCCAGACCTCAGTCTGGACGAGATAATTCTGTCACCATTCGTCTTCAGACTTGTCAGCTTACCTGCCCGATAGACAGATCTCTTTTGAACACCGTTCAAATCGTAACCGTAATCTGCTCGATTGCTTTTTGAACACACTTAGTGATGTATTGGCGGAGATCGCGAAACAGACTCTTAGAGATCTGTTTATTAAGCTGAGGCGGAGGAGCTGAGGCTCCTGGAAGAGATCGAACTGGACAGCTATACATGACTACACGACTACCTACTCGACTACTCCACTACGACAGATGAAATTTAGCATGTATGTTCCTTGAGGTGTGTGGGAGCACACTAAGAGAGAATTTTTGGAAATTTCTCCCCTAAAGGAGTAAAACTGGTTGTCAGAATTTGTATGAAACTTTTAATTCCCTCAATGGATTAACTTCAAACTTTGTATACCTATTGGTTCCTCCAATGAAGTTAGGGAACACTAAGAAAGTCTTTTTGGAAATTCTTACCCTAAGTGGATAAAAAGGGGAGTAATAATTTGCATAGAACTTTTTATGCCTTCAAGGGATTAAATTCATACTTTGTTTATTGGATCCGCAAATGACGTTAGCGAATACAAATACATTTATTTTGGAAATTTTCCCCTAAAAGGGTGGAAAAGGAATTCAGAGTTTGTGTAAAATCTTTTACTTTTTTCAATGGAATCACTTCAATCTGTGTGTATAAAATCCTTGCGTTACTGACTGACTGACAGACACATTACAGCCGAAATTACTGGGCGCAAGAAGGTTAAATTTAGCGTGTATGTTCCTTGAGGAGGGTAGGGGTTTATGTACAAAATATTTTATCTAATCGTTATTTACGCGTGCGAAGTAGCGGGCAAAAGCTAGTATTATTATTATATACAAAGGAGGGCCACTAAGTAACGCCTGATTCAATCAACTTTGAGTTTATATTTAGCTTTTAATACAATGTAGAATTACTTGTATCTATCTTATGCAGTAAATATCACACTCTTCTAAAGATCACCTTCGTACAGCCTTATGAGCCAAATTTGACAATTTATGCGTTGTCTTCGTGAATGAATAGCTTTTACGTGACTTACGCTACAACACCGTGCAATTTATTTTTATCTGTAAATATATTCCTCAATTCTTAAACATATGGCAGAGTGCCCAGCCAAGTTCAAAAGAACTGGCGACGTAGTGTCATATAAGTCGAAATCAATGTAACCTGCACATATACACCATTCATGACTTTTTCATACAGTTCTTTGCGGTCCACTGCTGGACATAGGCCATGCACAAAAAGACGTAAGGAGTATAGGAGGATTTGTCTTTTTTTCAAAGTTAGTCTCGCAGCACAGGCTCCTGATGGTCGAACTTAAGATTCGAATAAGCTCTCAAAGAACCAAGCAGCAACTGACTCCAAAAATAAGATGGCATATGTTAGAGAAGAATGAATGTGTAGAAAAATTCTGAGATAGAGTGGTAGATAAGATGTTAGAAATGGGTGATATGAATGATATTAATGTCAATGAGTGTTGGGAAGAGATGAGTAAATGTATTAAGTGTATAGCAAAGGATGTTTTAGGAGAGTTGAAAGGGAAGCGTATGAAAGATAAGGACACGCGGTGGTGGACAGAAGAGGTACAGAATGCACTTAAGGAAAAGAAAGCAAGGTTTAAAGAATGGCAGCTGATGAAAGGAGGAAATGAATCTTTAGAAGAAAGTAAGACGAAGGAATATAACGAATGTAAAAAGAGCGCCAAAAAGGCTGTAGCCATTGCTAGATCCAAAGCCCTAGACCACTTGTACGGGTTATTTGAAAAACCCGAGGGGCATAAATACTTATACAGAATGGCTAAAGCTAGAGAGAGAAAGGCGAGGGATGTATCCCATATTAAGTGCATGAAAGACGAAACAGGAGCGATTCTTATGGACGACGACAGAATAAAAGAAAGATGGAGGATATACTTTGAAAAGTTAATGAATCAGGACAACGATTGGAGCGGAAACCTTGAGAATCAGGTGATGAATATTGGTTTAGTGAAGGAAATAAATAAGGACGAGGTAAAAAAGACCATTAGTGGAATGAAGAATGAAAAAGCGTTAGGACCAGATGGAATACCAGTAGAAGCATAGAAAGCGTTAGGAGATGATGGATGGGCGTGGCTGACTTTATTCTTCAATAAGCTGTTGCACGAGGAGACCATACCCGAGGAATGGTGCAACAGTTACCTGGTGCCCATTTTTTAAAATAAGGGTGATATCCAAGAGTGCAACAATTGTCGAGGAATAAAGTTAATGCCTCATAGTATGAAAGTATGGGAGAGAGTAATTGAGCGACGCCTGCGTGACGAGAGTGAGATTTCACGAAACCAATTCGGTTTTATGCCTGGTCGAGGTACGGTGGATGCCATTTTTGCACTTCGCCAAATGTGCGAAAAATACAAGGAGGCGCATAAAAACTTGCACATGGTGTTCGTCGACCTTGAAAAGGCATATGATCGAGTGCCTCGTGAAGTCGTGTGATGGCCCTGAAAAAGAAAAGAGTGCCTGGGAAATACCTGACGTTGATTCAAGCCATGAACGCAAAATGCCGAACGCAAGTCCAATCCGCAGCAGGTATCACAGCCAGATTCGATGTGGCCGTAGGCTTGCACCAATGGTCGGCCCTTAGCCCCTACCTCTTCTTGTTAATTATGGATGCTATATCATCGGACATACAGAAAGAGGTAACTTGGTGCATGCTGTTTGCCGATGACATCGTTCTGGTAGCAGAGAGTGGACAGAAGGTGCAGAGCAAGCTGGAAGAGTGGCGGCAGAGATTGGAGAATGTAGGCCTGAGAATAAGCAGAACCAAAACAAAATATATGTTCTGTGACTTTGGTGGTCTCTCCAGTCCTATACCGGTTACACTCGGCGGTACATTTCTACCAGTAAGCTCCGATTTCCGCTACCTAGGTTCACTCCTGCAAGAAGACGGCGAAATTGATCGGGATGTTAGGCTAAGAATCAACGCAGGATAGATGAAATGGCGACAGGTCTCAGGCACAATATGCGACCACAAAATGCCTGTGAAATTAAAGGGCCGCATGTATAAGTCGGTTATAAGGCCTGTCGTACTGTAAGGAGCTGAGTATTGGGCTACAAAAAAGATGGATGAGAAACGATTGCATATGGCAGAGATGAGAATGTTACGATGGATATGTGGAGTGACCTTAGAGGTAGTATAACAGTGGCGGCCATTGATGAAAAGGTAAAAGGGAGTCGATTTGCCTGATATGGACATGTTATGCGGAGAGATGAGATTGATGTAGGTAAAAAAGTGATGAATATGTTGAAGGACGAAAAGGGAGAGGACGGCCAAGGCAAATTGGATGAACTGCAATTGAACTCTGTTAGGATGGATAAGATAGAGAAAAGGGAAAAGGGTAAATGATCGGATGACTGGTGACAGAGAAGTATGGAAGAGAAGGACATACTGCACCGTCCTCAAATAAATTGGGACCAGGGCAAGACAATGATGATGAGGAGGATTTGTCCAATTTGAAAGAAAAAAACATACAATTTATCTAAAATACTAACCTAATCATAATCTTAAATGTAGCATAGGTAATATTTTAAGCTAACATTATAAGTACAGTACCAAAATATAGGAAATATGCTTACTCGCCTATGACTAAACGAAGATAAGTTGATTACATAAATATAAAATAGCCTGTATACATGTAAAATAACCAAGAGAAATTGAGTTGAGAATTGACAATGAGCCTGCATAACGTGTTCTTGTAACTAAAATTTAGAAATTTATAACTTCATACCCATAAACAGATCTCAATTCACTTCTCGGTGTACTGTAAAAGTCATATATTCGGAACTTGGCTCTCATTTAACTTTTCAGTTTCTGATGAGATAAATTTGAACAAAAAATTTCATGAGCCATCGTTTGAACCTGCTTTTAAAATGTTTCTTCGACATCACTTTCTTAATTCTAAGATAAACCAGCCATGTCTTACAGTCATATTATCCAATTACCTTCACAGACGGTCACTGCCATAAAGTTACTTGCCAAGGTAAATTATGGTGCAGTTATTATTGTCTAATATTTGAAGATAATACTTATCCAACATATTTATCTCCCCCTTTTTTTCAACGGACGCAAACTTGCTTTCAATCTTTAAACCTAACGGCTCTTTTATATGGTTTCACTTATGGTCAATCATATAAAAATCCAACGCGCAAGGACGGTGCGAGGCATATCTGCATACAGGAAGTGCGTCCTATAATCGTCCGTGCGCAGTACGACTCCTGAATTGTTAGGCCATATCCGAGGCCTTTGGGCGGTCTCTGCAATGCCAACATCCGTGGCGTACAGCATAACCCAGGAGTACTGGGACGCCTGAGTCTGTGTGTACCAGAGCGCTTCGTGTGGCGACGGCGCCGCCCGCCGCTGCTGGCCGTGCCGACGGCAAGGACCAACCTTCTCGCTAAAACACCTCTCACCCGCGCGATTCGTACTATTAACAGGCTTGATGTGTTCACAGTTTCTTTGAGTGAATTCGCAAATGTATTATTATATACTTTATGTTACGATACGGATTATTTTTTTATTTAGTTTCTTTCTTTTAATACATTTATTATGCACGTTGTTATTATATTCATAGTAACGTAATATCTGAATGTGTATTTTTAATGTAATGTAAAATTTTATTTTTGTGTTTTGTTATAAGTGTACATAGATTAAGACCACTTTATCGCATTAGGTGTAAGCTTGTAATTATAGTGTTAGGGAGATAAAAATAAATAAATAAATAAAATAAATAAACATCAGAGTTGGCGTCACACTGATTCGAAAAGAAAAAATACGACTACTGATAATATGTTGTCGAGTGGCAGAAGTTCGGCACCAAACGTCTTATCAAAACGCGTCGTAATATTTTCACCACCGAGCAAGTTAAGGTTATAATGACAAATATCTATAATTCGATCTTATCCTTTTATTTTATTCTTTTAAGCAGTTGTTAAGACAGCTGCTGGAAAGAAAAGACTCTCCTAATTTGCTTCACAATATGGTCTAATATTTTATTATTATTACTATCCAATTGTGGACGCAAATTACGCTTACCTTATTTCTCCCCACATCAAGGTTTTAATGGATCAGTCCTCTTGAGGAGACAAAGCAGCTTCAACTCACCTTACCCAAATATTAAATTTCAGCTCACAAATGTATTCTCAGAGACTTGATGTAATAATCCTCAAAAGTAGGTACATAATTAGAAACTACACGTCTATGGTTTCAAGTATCCACTTTGGGGACTGCAGTGCATTATCTATTAATATCTATGTTAAATGCATAAGCTGGTAACAAGAGAGATACAGTATCTAGTTACACAAATAATGTTGAATATGATAAAGTTTATCAGATAAACTAATGGATGTCTAAGCCACTTACTATAAGTAATTGAATTGAGTCTCAAAGGTTACTGAAAAGATAGTGAAAGTACAGTAAATTTGCCAAAAAGATCATGAAATAGATCGTAGCGATGTTTGGTCTCTGTTCGTTGTCCACTTTGACAAATGTTAAAACGGCAAATGCTTGATGTTCTGTTACAAGTGAGTCAAGTGAGTCAAGTCAAGTCTATTAGCATCTTTATCCTGCCACTGGTGACGTCAATTTTACAAACGATGCTAAACGCGGATTGAGTCAGCTACTCGAAATTACAAAACAAATCGACGGCGGGAGAAAAAGTTATTGGAGTTTTTAAAATCACCCGGTCTCACAGACATGTAGGTACGTCATCAATGGCGGTTTAAGGTCAATTTTCATAATTATTTTTATGAAAAAGACGATCATCCTTTAAGTATCCACGTGCAATAATCTATCGAATTTTGAAACATCTAGAAGTCAACATAAATTGTGACACAAAAAAAGAAATTGCCGTCTTTAAAATTATGCCATGGCAGTTAACGTGTTACGTCTTACGAATGTCCAATCCTATTTCATACCAACGAATTTGCGACGAAGTATTACCATAAGTTTAACGGGTTCAGAATTATTTTTCAAGAATAATCTTTGTGCGCCTGGTCACATAAGATAAAAAATAGTTCACTCAAACTCTGTAGTCAGATCATCAACCATTCTATATGACCTCTCGTGACAGGTAATGGTTTACGTCACGACAATTTTGCAATGGAACAAATATTCCGTTTATGCCTTTTAATTATTTAAGCGTTAATCTGTCCAAACAATAACTATAGATTTTATGGTCAGCTGGCAATGAAATCATTATTAAAAACCATTTAAAACAAAGGAAAATTATGGAGCCGTAAAGATCTAAAAGTGAGCCTACTAACCGTAAATCGTTGTGTGGGGCATGATGTATGGAAAATACATGCACATGTTATTTTCTTCTATAATTTTCAAGAAGGAAACATGCAGTTAACGTTGAATCAGTTTTATGTCCAACCATTTACACCCGAAACATAATTGAAATTTTATTTGATTGTAATGTATATCCATATGTTTAAACTATAAGAGCGATCCCATCACAACACTAATAAACTTTAGCAATATTCTACATCTTAGTTTAAGTAGATACAAATTACTTTATACATAGTTCCTTTTACAAACCATTTAATCTGATTAATCAATATTATTAATTGTGCCAAAAGTGGTTCCTTGTTTTGCTATTATGTTAAAACCATTGGCATTCCAGGTGCCATCACCATCGTGAAACGAAATCCAATTTCATTAACCACAATGCACATTTTTCGAGTTTCTCGCTACAGCCTTGACACAAATAGTACGAGTCACTCGCAAGGGTCCGAATCAAAACAGGATCGTCCGGTGCCTTGAGTGCAGAAAGATTCCCATCATAATCTCAAATATAGTAAAAATGACAACCACGCTTAGATTGCGTTGACATCAGAAATGTGCGTAGCTGAGCGGTGTGACAGAAAGGTTAAAAGATAATAGCGCCATACTCTTTTAGGCAATGAAAGTGATAATTATATGTAAATGTGAAATACATTTTATGTGCTCGACGTTTTGGGATGGGTTTGACCAGCCTTGGCCACAAGATACCTCATTGTCATTATTTACACATTGCACAAGTATTATATTTTGGATCACAAATTGTTTTTTTTTTTCGTTTGAACTTTTGCCCAACTGTGGAGCTGAGTTTACTGATCGCTCACAGTCCTCTAATATGATTGCGGTCTGGCAAATGCCACGAAAAGCGGCTACCAATTGAAGGGATCTTTAACAACTTAACTTTACATATTAATAACAACGGCAAAACTAGTGAGTGCTTCTATCAGGCGATAATATAAGTAGCCACTATCGTCGAAAAACGCTCAGCACATCTTTGCTAGATACGCAGCCTTATACTGACCCGACAGAAGATTAACCTTTATTTGATTTGGTTCTTATTACGGCGTTTTCCTCTTGTAAAGTGATTGATGGCTCAGGAATCTTGTGGCAAATTGTTGGAGGGCACGACTGACATGATAGTTTTACATTTTAAGTGTACCTTATAAATGTAATGTGTATCAAGCTATTGGCAAGTTTGACATTAGAATAATTTTATTAAAGCTCACTGAGAATTGGAAGCTATATGGACTGATAGTACTGATTTAGCTGATACTGATGATTGACTGATAGGCCCGTTCGCTAGTTGATTAGTGACCCTTACTGCTAAGTCGAGGGTAATGGGTTCGATTCACACCTAGGACAAATCTTGGTGTTATCAACATCATTATTTATCAGGTTTCTAGATGTAATTTATATCATTAATATGTAGGTTTTAAGAATTTATAACCCTGTTTGTCAGATATTTAATTTAACATCATACAGTCCCTACCTTATTTGAAATCGGATGTTTATCAGACGTTCACTAGCGACACTTAGATCTTAATGAATTTATTGACTTTGACCTAAGGTAAGATGGTACTTTTTTTTATACAGGCTCACGCCTGTATCACCGAAAGGAGCATACTAAACGTCCTTACTATGAACCTTAGTTTTTCGACCAGATTTTTTTAAGTAGCATGTAACATAAAAATATACATAATATTTAAAACATCACAAGATATACTACCTTTTGATATGATAACGACACTAATCCAGGCGGAGTAATAGATATAAGTTACTTATTTTATAATGCTCACTAACTAGCTAGTAGCTTTCCTAGTTATCTACAGTAATATGCATACGTATGTTCTAGTTTCAGCTCAGGCGACCGGTAACGTGGGCTATCACTTTGGTCATGTGCCCTCAAGCGACTAATTATTAACACGGTGCCAAGAATTGTACTGTGTTAATATTTAAATATAGCAATACAAAATATCGTTGACCTTTCATATTTTATTCCTTGACTAGACGAATTAAACAAAATCATGTTCTATAAGGGGAAATCTCATGGGACATTAAAATTTATAGTTTAAGAAATTAACAAATATTTCCCATATGTCAACAGCTTATGGTTTATCTGGATTTACCTGTTCCCTTTTAAAGTTAAATTAGATTTTTCTCTCGTTTTCTTTTTGTTGTTACAGTGCAGTTCAACCGGGAAAAGCACAAATTAATTGATTAAATGGTCATTTTTGGCCCTGTGAAAATTGCAACCAATTCTGAGGTTCCTAATAAAGAATACTAAGAAGCGGCGTAAAAATCTGTTTTCTTTTTAAAATCAGAAAATGCTTCTTTCGCTTGTGTCTTCGAGTCATGTACCGTTTTTAAAACACCCCAAATTTTCTTTCATAAGCCCAACGCACATCTTAAACTCAACAACAGTGCGACAACAATAATGCCATATATACGAAGAGCTCTACGAGGCGTAACCACAGTATGTTTTAACCTTAAGGCGCTGTTATACCTCAGAAGCCGTGAAACACCAAATTTTTCGTCGCGCATCTAGCCATAACGGTACATATTACAAACTAGCAAAAAATAGAGCTTAAATTCAAAAGTCTGAACAAAAGATTTTTGAAAGAATTTTTCATGTATGTAAAATAGAATCACGGTAAAAAAATCACAAAATTGAGGCAGAAAATAATCTTTCGTCTCACTGTTTGCAATATTTTGAACGTAATCTGTCATATTTTATTTGATAATATTGTAGGAAATCTAATGAACTAAATAATTACCCTATTTATTTTCATATTATACGTGTATATTTTGTAAAATTAAATAAAATCTGCCTAACGTCTATGATTTTGACGCTCGGTAGATCCCATCAATATCAAACGCTTCAGCAATTTAAACCTTATTAGCATATGCGGTGTACTGAGTGTCAGTTGCTAGTTTACGCCCCGCCCAGACCTCATCATTCGGCTATGAGCCCTGTGAGAGATAGGTCATTTCGCTTGCGTCTCCGCTGCACGAAATTTAACGTAAACCTGTTTGTTATTATAATACGCATTTGAGTTCGTAATTTCATGTTTTATGTTATAGACTGATATTTTGCCGTGTGGTTGACGGCATAGAATACAAGTGTCACCACCCCCTATCTTCCCGTGGGTGTCGTAAGAGGCGACTAAGGGATAACACGATACAAATACCATCTTTGCGTAGAGACGGAAAACTCGACATCAAACCCTATACGACTGCCTCGTTGGTCTCGCAGCATAAATGTGCGCGTGGGATCGGGAGGTCCCGGGTTCGATTCCTGGGTCGGGCAGTGTTATTGGTTTTTTCTGTCACGAAATTCTCAGTAGCCACACGGAGTCTGGAAATGTGCCCGGTACGGCAATAGGCTCGCCCCTTATTACGTGGGACTAAAGTATATCTGGCGAAAAGTGGGTGTAGAAATACACCTCTGTCTACCCCTTCGGGGATAAAAGGCGTGACGTTATGTATGTATGTATGTATGTATGTTATAGACTGAATACTTTGAATCAAATAGGCTTTTCATGTAACAATGGACACATATAATTAGGACCTAAGTTTATACTCTTGTTGCGTTTAATGTGTTTTTGTTTCTGTGCTTATAAATATATAATTAGAAGAATAAAATATGGACAATTAGAGAAATGAAGTTCTACGAAGGATTTGTACAAGAAAGCGTCGTAATAAAATAGAAATTCATCCATGGCCAAGTGATTATGAAATATGTAACATTTTTACACAAATTATTTTCATAAGAGTTTTTTATGTTATAGATTATCGATTATGCATAATATAATTATAAAAATTATTCTCACAATACATAGCTGCCACAGTTTTCAATTTTTGAAAGAGTAATAACATAAAATCGAATCATTTTATGTACCTATATTGCAAATTCATTAGCTTGTGAGAGCGCCTGGAGCGCTAAGATGCCGCCACGGCAAACAATAAACAGTGCTAATATGGCGCTCCGCAATCCGCACCCAAGCGGTAACGAATGTTGTATTATTGTGTTGTGAACATAAACTTCACAGCGGGGAAAACTTTGATTATTCATAAACTATTAGGTATGTCTCAGTACATCTAATATCTTTTTAATTTCTAAAATCAATCATTTATAAGTAAGAAAGTGACTTCTCTGTTTGCTATAACACAAGATATAGTATTTTTTAATAATAAAGTACGTAACTAATTATCTTTATTGTAATTACAGTGAAGTTAAAGATAACAGTTCTGCAACGTCTTACACTGTTCAAGAGCTAGCCAAGAAATGCCAAACATTTTTTTTAACAAATTTGACTCAAATTCCGTAGTGATAAGCAAAAATTACAAGAAGGATAGCAGTGACTGGTTCGAATTGCGTAAGAATATGTTGACAGATTGAAATTTTGGTATAGTGGTAAATATAAGAGATAACAGCAGTAAAGCCAACTTAGTAAAAAATATTTTATACAAATAAAATATTTGCAATGTAAAATCAGTTGCGCATGGAATCTAAAATGAACAACTGGCTTTGTTACAACTGGCGAAGCAAGAAAATGTAACAATCGAGCCTTGTGGATTATCCGTTTATTGGTGCCACGCCAGATGGATTAATAGGTCCAAACACGATTGTGGAAATTTAATGTTCTATAGTTGCCTATAAGAATGGCCTGGAGAATAGTATAAGAGCAAATAAAATACAAATATGGAAACATGATAAAAAAGTGAACTGACTAGTCTAAACAAATATTGTAATTGTTATTACCAAATTCAGGGGCAACGCCACGTTACACGCAAACAAAAGTGTTTATTTGCTGTGTGGAGTGGCGAAAGTATACCACTAAAAATAGAAATTATAGAAAGAGATGATGTTTTCTGAGAGAAGAAAAGCTTGTGGCGTTTTATATGAATTGGCAGTTGCCTGAAATTGTTGATTCTCGTCAAGCTCAAGGGATGGCATTGCGAGATCACGGAGAAGAAAATGTTTCATCGGTGCTTGAAATTTCTACAATACCAAGCCGTAAAAGGAAAGTAAATGAAACTGTGCCTCGTAAACAATAGCAAATAATACGTATTGAAGCCTTATCACCTCACAGTGTGTGCATTCGATGAGAATAAAGAAAACCTGCCGGGTTGTAGCAGACAGCTAACTTTTGATGAGCTGTAAACTCTGTATTTCGTTAGTAAATGATAAATGAATATAAATAAATATATTTTAATATTTATTTTCTTTGATACAACACATATTTGAAGCGAAAGAAAATTTTTATATTTTTCCATACAAACATGTATGAGGAGAGCTAACGAAAAAGCAGTAACTCAAATTCTAATTCTATAATTTTCTAAGCGACATAGCAGTATCTCATGAATATGGTATATCCACATATATTTTTGATGTTTCATCTATTTTGAAAAATAATAATGGGTTGGGTTTCGAAACGAGTTGCCTGAATTTGAGGGTATTGGTAGTGTAGGGGACTTAAGGGAGTTCGTTTTAATCGAATTTTGGCTGCTGGAGTTGCGTCTAAATATTTTTAAACAATATCCAAAATTTCATAAATACTTGAGCAATTATGCAAAACGGAACGTAGTTTTTATACTTTAGTACAGTTTCACAAATTTTATTTTTAGGTTTTATGTGAAAAACGTGAAACGAAACGCAAAACTGCCATCTTGGAATGATCATATTGACAGCTAATGTCAAATTTGTGCGTCATTGCTTTCGAGTGCCTAGGGTTAGGTGCGACTGTAATAAGTAGCTAAATAGGTTATGTTAGGTTCTCTTTTGACCCTTAATCCGAAAATATAAGCCCTTCGCAGGGCTCAGTCAACCTTAGTTTAATAAACTAGTGTGATGAATGTGGAAGTTGGCAGTGCCATACACACCGATGTTTGGAGATTTTTTTTTTCTGAGGAAACCAAGTATTTCCGGCAAGTGAAAATGATGAGGGTGATTTCAAGACCTCATCTCCTCTCTCTCCAATCACTCACAACCCCTAAAAACGGCGACGTATTTCGAAACCTTTACCATAATAATTATACCTATAATAACAATAAACATCCATAAATAAATAAAATAAATCAACTTCTACTAAACTTCAATTATCTCGTAACTCGCTTTAGTTGAGATACGGCTTTTGCGCTGAGTAGAGCAGTATTGTGTTTTTTAGGGTACCGTAGCCAAAAATTGTAAAAACGGAACCCTTATAGATTCGCAATGTCTGTCTGTCTGTCCGCCCGTATGTCACAGCCAATTTATTGCAAAACAGAATTGAAAACTGGCAGGAATGGAATTAGATGTAGGTATTCTATGAACTGCTTCACTATTTTTATACAAAAACAAAACAAACATAATAATGGCCACTCCATACATGGAACTGACTTAATTATTTTTGTCATCTTACGGCACGTAGGTATTTACCTACTTTCGTCAACTATTAATACCCATAACGTCTAATGTAAACCAGTTTTGCTCATGGCTGCACTGAGAACAAAAATTGCGCTATGCCTATATTGTACAAACAGATTGATGTACGTAATATAAATTTTAATATCAGTATCTCAATTCAATATGCTAAAACGTTTTGCTTGCGATTTTGAAATATTGGAATACGGATGTCGCCAGAATACGGCCGCACGCGACGAGAATGAAGGGGGGCGCCCCGCAGTAGACGGAGCTAAGCTCCCTTCACCTCCCCTACTTCACCCCCTCATTTACCAAAACAGTCGCTTAGGACAGCGCCTCAATATGGCGCATTTGTGCAGCTAGCACGGCTCAATGCACCCACCTGCGCAGGGCACGGACTAAATGAGATGCGGTTTTTGCGCCAAGTCGTGATCCGAATTGAGGGCACTGAATCAGTAATGAGGAACGAAAAATCTGTAGGCCGGTGCAATTTGAGCCGGTTTATATCGGCAGGAGATATATTGAGTTGAACTCCAACAGCTGTATTACAAAGTTTATTATTTTATGTGCATTTTTATATAGCCTGTATTTGAAGAATATCTGTCTGAAGTTGCGGGAATAGGAATTATCCTAAAAAGTGAATGGCAAATATGAAAAACTACAATCCGGTATCTATATGTTGTGAGTTGAGCTCCAACAGATTTTGTTACAAATTATTTATGCGATTTATTCTAGAAATATCTGACTGAGGTTTCAATTATTGGAAAATCCTAAAAAGTAATTGGAATATCGGAAAACATTTAACTGATTTCTGTTACGAGTACATATTAAAATTGTACTTTTGATTGTGTCTTGCTGTATATATAACATTTTTTCATATGGCCCTTTATTTGCGTACTCGTAAACGGTATATTTTAGTGTGAGCAGGCTCTTAGAGAATTCAGGGCTTCTCGTGAACCGCGAGGCATGAACGAACCTGAATATGCAAATAAAGGGCACTTGTTTGGAACGGATCACACGAGATCTCTTAACCTTGTAGGTCAATCGGAAAATCGATATTTTTTTAATATTTTTGCTCATAGAGGTGCTTCGTTTGTAGTTTTATTTATATACCAAGAGGTGACGGTTTGATTCAAGGTCTTATTTTTGTTAGACTATTCTTTTTTTCACTGTTTCTTTCATTTGTATTACTGTTTAGAGATGTAATAGAAAGATATAGTTTCGCCCCAGGGTGGTTTTATAAGATACACGGAAAATGTTCACATTTTTTGGCAAGATTTCTTAGGATAAAAGTGAAGTTATTTGTGAATGCTCTACAGCTCTAAGTAAATCTTAATTCCTAATATAACTTTTAAGATGGTTTACTTCTCAGTTTTTATTTTATATCAGTTAGACAATTCGCACATAGGCATTTGGTCATTGGTAAATGTTTAAAAGTATTTGATTGGCGTAGGTACAAATTCTCTTATAATTTAGACTTATTTGTATTATGAAACAGAGCGTACAAGTGAGAATTAATTTCTCTAGTTCAGTAAGTTGGGCTAGAGTTTCGGAACTTCTTTGCAATTCTCCATTACTGACCGCTTCAGTGGACATCCAGCCTTACAAATGGTTTTCACCCTTATGGAAGGAAAGAGGAACCCACCACGCACCCTCGAATTGACCACCCCAACTATTGCAACAGAAAAAGGTTGACAATATCGAACTCCTCTAAAAGGATAAGGGATATAGGAATGGTATGGGTTCCAGGAAGATACCTGACTTGCAGTATCCCGCTGTATGCGCCGACTATTCTTCGACACGTGTTTCGCCTCTGCACGAGGCATCCTCAGGATCAATGGGCAACGACAAAATGGTTTTCACTTCCAACTCACAATTTCCGGCACATTTTAGTGTAAGTAATAAATATTTACTATGTATTTCGATATAATATTAATGGATTAAGTTCCACAGTTGCATCAGCTTCGTTTGACGCAGTATGCAGAAGTAATATGTGTTGACACGTGCTGCCGCCGACACGTCAATAACACAACTCTTAATTAATCTGCTGGCATAAACATACATATATACATAGACACACGCCTGTTTCCCGGAGGGGTAGGCAGAGACTACGTAACGCCATTTGCAACGATCCTGACATACCTCTGTCTCCATGTGAAATGTATATAAAATGCATACCTACATTTTGGTAGCTTTCTAAATAGTTTTAAAATGCTATTAGACTTCGTAGATAGCGCTTCACTCGATGTTACATCAAATAATTTGCAGGGCAGGCAACGTCTGCCGGTTTCACTAGTCTGATTGTATAATAATTAATTTAGGTAGGCTCACACAAGGTTATGTGATCCAAAACTAAACAGAGCTGTGCTCTGGTAACCTAATATGATAGATTTGCTTTTTATTACTTGAGTAAAGCCAGTGAAATGAGAAAATTATGTCACGAAAATATTCGTTTAACACGGTTGTGCTATTTTCTCGCCAAAAGTATTTAATAAAAACTGATATTGTTTGGGATTAAAATTTTGCTTTGCAGAAATTTAAAATATTAATCGTGTAAATTCTGTAGTTTTCTGAGACGTACGATTTTACGAGCATTTGCATTCGTCAACGACCCAAAAGATAATTTAGTACAAACTCTGTGGATTTCAATTCCACGCCTTGCAGTAGTCAAATGAAGAGATGAAGACTCAGGAAATCAGCCTACTGCCACAACTTAAAATATCCCCGTAAATCCTCAACTTTTGGATGATACTGAGCTTTCCTATTGTGATTTATTCAGGCTAAATAGTTTTCAAATAAATTTTAAGGTTATAAGCTTATTCAAAACATACAATTCAAATACGGAAATTTAATCGATCAAGCTGACGGAACATTTAATTGCCATTCCGAGAATGTTTAATAAGTAAATTCCTATTCTACGGGTCTACCTTTTAAAGCAGAACTGTTTTCGTCATAATATTATTTTGCATAACAACGCATAGCATAATCTATATTTCTCAGAGATTTGTTTGGCATACACTCACTTATCATAAATTCGAAACTCATAATTTTGTTAGTCCGAATCATCTTTAGGCATAAATTTCATGTCCATAATATTTGAAAAGCAGACATGGAGTATGCAGCAAGCATCGTTCTAGCCGTGCCGTGGCACGGCTCCGGAGCTGCGGGGTTTGTGTGGCTCCACGCGAGCTTATCGTCGCAGATGGTTTCAACGCTCACCACCGCAGCTTCGGCTTGCTGGCCGGCTTCGCCGGTATTTCTGTCTCTTTGGATTTAAAAGGTTAGACGACATTCACAGCCTTTAAAATCAAGTAAAATTTTGTCAAGTCTGGTGAAAAAGGCACGCTCACTCTAGACTCGAAGGCGATCAGGAATATTCTATAATGATAATGAAATTCGTAAGATCGTTCATATAATTACTATTTGGATTATATACAATTAATGTTAGTTGAACTAATGAGAATGGAGACGGTCGCTTTATAAGTGACGCATAATGTCGATATTTTATTCGGCATTATTCTTACATTAATTACGACAGGGACTCTGTCTGCGAATATTATCTATTTATGATATAATAAACGTTTCTGCTGTTGGAAGAGAGCCACGTCCAACTTTATGATTCAATAATAAATAATTCTTATGAAAAAAGCATTCGCAGAATCAACCGTCCAAACTGCCATGTATTTTTAATCTCGGAATCAAAATGCAAAATCATAACAGTAATAAAGTAGCGAATTTATATAATTCCCTTCCCAAATTTATATGAGGCCTCGTTAGAGCCAGGACGACTTAGAAATCACTTAGAAAAAACTTTTATGTCACCCTGAAAGTTTGTCGGGAAACCTGCAAAATGAGACTTGCAAACGTCTTAAGCTTCCATTGAGTATTCGTCATAAAATTATTCTGTAAACATCCACTTGAGCAAACATTTTCAAATCTTAAGTTCAAAGGTATGCATTATGTACGAGGCGGGCAATGATTTTACCTGCTATGAGAAAATGTTAATAAAAATTTTTCTAAATAATTATTTGTGTGGTTTAGTAAAAGTTGACGATGAATACATTATTGCACTAGAATATGCTTCTCTTTTCTAAATAACGCTTTTAAAATTCTAGGCATAGTCAAGATTTGGTTAGAGAGGAAAGGGATTTTTTGCAAAATATGTATTACCCTTTTGGCAATTGTGACCGAAAATACATGGGTTTAAAAGAAAATGAAGTATCATTAACCTGTATCATGTTTGAACGCAATTTCTGCAAGCAGTAGATAGTATGAAACTGCTTACAGAAAATTCAATTTTAAAATAATTTTCGCCTTCTTTTTAATTTAGTGTTGACCATAGTGAAATGTTGACTTAGTGTACATTTATCAAAAATAAACTAACTAACTTTGCAGGACTTGTAGTTGTACGAAGTTTTACTTTAGATAAGCAGCATTAATTATATTCATTATATCTTTTGGAGCTTTTTCAGTCAAATAATTTAATTACACGTATTATCGTCCAATTATTCTATCTACTTAAGTACAAATGGCATCGCTGGTATTTTAAAACTTATTTAGAAGTTAAAGTACTTTTTTACTCATCAGCAATTTTTAGCTTTTATATAAATCTTAATTAAAAGTAAGAGTATATTCTATTTAGCATGTTGATTTACTTTTCAAGTAAAAGATGTTGAATCTAATTTTTTTTACATTTCGCCGACGTTTTAAGTCTTCCTGTGACCAGATATTATTTTGACCGTTACTGCTTACTGCTAGGCACAGACATCTCTTTTAGCATAAGAAAGATTAGATCACAAGCCACTATGCTGCGCTTTGTTGCTCGGTTTTGTTAACAAAGTGATCGAAGAGGGCATGCAAACGTAAACCATTGAGTACCTGAGAATTTTTCTGATAATCCACAAAACCAATCCTCTTCACAATCAAATATGATTAAATCTAGGTTTTCAACATCAACTAACAAAACATACATTTTTTCTGATAGGCTAGGTCATAATTTTGGTAGTCTTCTCTGTGAGTATACGAACCAGTGTGTTATAAATTATTGTAGGCCAGGGGATAGTTACAGTAGTTTAGTTAATCAGATTAAGTTGCACCCCTTAGATGAGAGTAGTACGGCCATATTGTTGTTTGGTAACAGTTTAACTGTAAAAAGACAGTATATCATAGAATGTGTTGAAATGTTATTAGACCTTAATTCCAGATTTAGTTGTAAATTTATTTTATGTGCTTTGCCATACTCAAATGACTTAACACATACACGAAACATGCACATACACAAATTAAATATGTTATTATATACTATAACTTGTCGTCATAGTGACGCAATATTGTTTTTTGACGCTAATAAATTTATTAGTAAATTTACTTTAACAAAAGATACAATGTATCTGCCATTTTATACTAAGCGACAGATTGCTAAACTATTAGCATACAATTTACAGCAAGGAAAAGACCCTTGTGTTTACAATTTATTTGATAGGGTTAGTACTTGTACTAACAACGTTTTTATTGACACGTCTTGTGATTTAAACTCCAAGATAGAACAACAGTTAGGCTGCAGTATTTGAATATAGTACACCAAAACATGCAGGGCCTATCTGGCAAAGAATTAGAGTTAAGTTTATTTGTAGAAAAATATGATGTTAAGGTTTTGTGCTTAACTGAACATTGGTTAAAGAATCATGAGCTTATTGTTATAAATGAATATTATACAGTGCAGAGTTTGTATATAAGAATGCAGGCTATTAGAGGCGGTTCTCTCATAATAACTTCAAATTTATTAAAATGTAAGGAACGTAAAGATATTGTTAATTTATCTATTGAGCGCACTACTGAGTTGTCCTGTGTGGAACTAGACCTATATATAGTAATTTGTGTATATTGACCTCCTTCTGGTGACTATAATCTATTTGAGACTGTTATGGAAGATGCTATCAATAAAATTAAATGTAGTAATAAGAATATTATAGTATGTGGCGATTTTAATATTAATATTTTAGATAATTCTTCACAGTGTATTAGATTTCTGAATCTTTTCAAGTCATTTAATTTAAGTAACCTATTATGTGAACCTACTAGAGTATCTGCAACATCTTCTACTTGTTTGGATAACATATTTAGTTCTTGTGCTGCCACAAACTCAGTAGTAATTAGTTCTCTCCCTTCTGATCACCGTGGACAGATAGCTAGTTTTCCCTGTTCAACATATGATAAATCACGTATAGTAGAATGTAGGCCTCAGACTACCAATCGTCTAATACGTTTCAAAAACAATATTATTGCTAAACTCAATACCTCAATATTAAACTCACAAAATCCAAATACAATTTATAACTCACTTTTTGGACTAGTAAATAATGAATTTCAAAATACTTTTAAGAGTAAGACTGTCACACTAAAGAGTACTATGGGATCTTTTAACCAGTGGGCCACTATAGGTATATACAAAAGTAGAGCCAAGTTATTTGAATGATATGGTATGAAACAACAAAGATTTGACACACCTTTTCGAGATTATGTGAAAAAGTACTCAAAAATTTTCAAACAAGTTTGTATTATGGCAAAATCTAAATTTATTAGTAGTAAAATTAAGCATTCTACAAATATAATTATAGAAACGTGGAGCATTATAAATAATGAAACAGGAAGAGCTCGACCACGGGAAAACCAATTTGAACTAAAAGAAAACAATTTATTAGTCACTAACAAAACTCAAGTAGCGCATATGTTCAATAGTTTATTTGCGAGCATACCTTTAACAACTACTAGCTCTTTACAATCATCATCTTTAAACGCTGGAAATTTTTTGCTTAGCAGTGTACCTGAATGCAAGAGCGTGTTTAGATTCGAGCACGTTACCCCGCGAGATATATTGATCGCATATAATTCAATTAATATTAAAAATACCGGCGACTTTTGGGGCATTTCAATTAAAATTTTAGGTACTATAGTTGAGACTGTTGCGCTTTACCTATCTATAAATTTTAATCAATGCTTTGACCTAGGCGTATTTCCGGATTTGATGAAAATAAGTAAAATTATACCCTTATTCAAATCTGGCAGTAACAATTAAATTAATAATTTTAGGCCCATATTTATCTTGCCGGCATTTAGTAAAATATTTGAAAAGATTCTTTTAAAGCAGCTATTAAGCCACTTCAATTTAAATAGTCTGCTTCACAAAGATGTTTTTACGGGTTACTAAAGGTAGAACCACTACTGATGCGGGTGTTGCTCTCATTAAACACGTTTATAGTGCTTGGGAGTCATCAAAGAATGCTATTGGAGTGTTCTGTGACCTATCTAAAGCATTTGACTGCGTTCAGCACGACACACTACTGCGTAAGCTCTGCCACTACGGCGTAGAGAAAACCGCACTTAGTGTTGTCGATTCGTACCTGCGGCAAAGATTTCAGTGTGTCGATGTGAATGGGACTACATCCTCTAAATTACCTATACAGCTAGGCGTTCCACAAGGCTCAATTTTAGGTCCTTTTCTATTTCTAGTATATATTAATGACTTACCTTTTTATTTAAAGACCATCTGTGATGTCGTACTTTTTGCAGATGATACGTCACTTATTTTTAAAGTAGATAGGAATAGAAATCAATTTGATGATGTAAATAATGCACTATTACAAGTTACACGATGGTTTACAGCAAACAACCTAGTACTTAATTCTAGAAAAACTAAATGCGTTAAATTTGCTTTACCTAACGTTAGACAACTGGGACCTAATATTATGCTAGATAGAGAGGAACTTGACACAGTAGACTCTACAGTGTTCTTAGGTATTACATTAGATAATAAGTTACAATGGAATGCACATATAGCATGTCTAGCAGGAAAGCTCAGCTCTGCTGCGTATGCCGTCAGAAAAGTTAGGCAACTTACTGACATCGACACGGCTCGTATAGTATATTTTAGCTATTTCCACAGTGTTATGTCCTACGGTATTTTGTTATGGGGCAAAGCAGCGGATATTCAGAATAGCTTCGTTCTACAGAAACGAGCGGTACGAGCAATATACATGTTAGGTGCAAAAGATACTCTTAGGGAACGCTTTAAGTCTATAGGAATTCTTACAGTAGCCTCGCAATTTTTATTTGCTAATATTTTGTACATTAGGCAAAATATAAGTTTATTTACCTCAAAAAGCGATATACATAATATAAATACTCGAAACAAGCATAGGTTATATGCCCCTTATCATCGTTTACATAAAGTTAATAATTCTTTTGTAGGGCTAGGTATTCGTATATACAATTAAATACCAAATAGTCTTTTAGAATTACCATTTAGTACATTTAAAGCTAAAATAAAAGACTGCCTTATTAAGGAAGGTTATTATACTATTAATGATTATTTCAGTGACAAGGATAGATGGTCACTTACACTAGACAACTCATGATCAACTACTTATTTAGAATTTATATAGATACTTAGCATTTTTCAGTTTATCATTATATAACATTTCTAGTTCTTTTAAATTATTATTCGTTTATCATAATTAGGTCATTCTACATACTACATCTACATTTGCATTGTTGTTCCACAATTTTTTTTTAAATTTACTGTACTGTAAGATGAAGATAACTCGTTATCATGGTCTGTGAACTAAAGTTTTTGTAATTTTGTGTATTCATATACCGTCACTTCTGTAACATACATTTCCACCATAGTTCTGAACATGGTCACGAGTTGTATACATTATAAGTCGTAAGTGGATGCTCCTGTTGCACAATATTCGCATTGGAAGGCTAACTAAAGCACATCATTTAGTAACTACATTAATTGCTTAAGTATTATGTCTGTAACTAATTACTATTTACAAGTAATTTAGTACAATGTGTAACAGTTGCAGCTCCTTACAAAAATGAAAATATGTACCATAATATTGGCGATTTAAAAGAGTGGCCTCGAGTTTTATTGCCCGTTCTTTCTCGTGGCTCTACCTATTGCTTTGCGAACGAGGCAGTAAATGTAAATGTAGAAGCACTAAGTAATTTAATTTTAAAATTGACGTTCATAAGCGTCACCTTGTGACCTACATGAATAAATGATTTTGATTTGATTTGATTTGATTTGAAACATTTGTCTAGTGGAAAGCTGTCCTAAAGAATTTATGAGACATCCTCACATAATTCAAATAGCCTGAATTGGAAAACATAAGTCTAAAGTTATGTTATAAATTGTTTTAATTCTAAAAGTAAGGTTTCGGGGTACATTTATTTTATTTTGTCAAAGTTCGTTTTGAGTTACAGCACTGGTCATATTATCGAGTTAAAGTCAGTTAAACAACTTTATAACATAGATGTACGGAAAGTCTCATCATCCAACATGGTTCCTGTGTTGGAAGATGGTAGTCCGTGAAGCCAAAGGCCAGATTCCCTTCCACCATGTTTTGAGCTGTAGTTGATTCAGTGTAGGTAAACCACTTGCCTCTAGTCCTTCTGTTATTACGTACATTCATGTTTAGAATAATAAGGTATTAATTTATTGTGTTTAACAAATAGAAGAGTTTAATTAGGGATTACTACTATCTACACGTTTTGTGTAAAGGTGTCTTATGTTACTGTGAGTTTTTCGGGTGATTTGCGTTGTATTGCCTCGCGTATCGTAAAGTTCTTTCCCGTGACGGTCCGGTCACGACTTACAGCGGCGGGCGGCAGCGGCAAGTGATTTCGATGTACATGGACGCTTTACTCCACCGCGGCCCTGCGGTTTGGTCGATGTTGCGTCAGAGTAAACGCGCAATGTTCATCGAAATGGCTTATGTACCGTAGGTCGTGACCGGGCTGATACGCTGCGCCCAATTGGGTTCCTTAGTGTTCCGTTGCATTACTTCACATTAATATACGGTTATCCTCGTTTCTTCAAGTTCCATCGAATTTATTCGCATTCCATTGAAAGCCGTCACTCAAATAAGATACTGCGTTATTCGAATTCCGCAAATTGACACGAAGCATGAATTGTTTGCTTAGATACATGATTGCCGATTAGGAATGTACAGCTTTCAGTTATTTTTTGTTATTACGCCTGTATCCCTTCAGGGATAGGCAGAGGTGTAATATTACACCCGCCTTTCGCCTTATGAATTTTAGGCCCCACCTATTAAGGGAGCGAGACTATTGCCATTACCGGGCACATTGTCAGACTCTGTGCTGCTACTGTGAATTCGAAAGAACTCAGTTACACTTTTGCCCGACCTGGGAATCGAATCCGAGACCTCTCGATCTGCAGACGCATACATGATCCACTGGACCACGGAGGCATTCATTAAATATTAAAACAAAATATAAAGAAGGCCTCTCACCTTCTCTGCGTTCCTCCAGGCACGGGCGTGGCAGCTAACCTGGCTTGTCTCTTCAACAGCTGCACCGTCAACGCGAAAGACACCACCATCGTCAGCATAGGAATGTAGAACGCGACCAGCGAGCCGAAGATCCAGAACAGTCTATTGTTTATCACGCACAGGTCTGGCGTCGGCATTATGTTTGTACGATTTATAAGACCTGGGGAAGAAAACGGGCAAATGAGTCACTTTGGTAGAGTCTTGTTAGTTTTTTTTTAATATTTTCGTAACTAGGTTGCCCGGCGCTTTATTTTTAAACATTTTTCTGCCTGATGTTGAGGGAATTTCGGGAAATCCCTTCTTAGAGCATCCTTACGGTGCCTTAGGGTTTGGTTATTAGCTGTGCGCTGTCTGTTGGTCAGTCAGAAACTCAAGAATGTTTTCTTTAGAGATTAGTAATTCTGACGTCCAAAAGGCTTAATGCCCTTTGGACATTAGAAACCCTAATCTAAAAGCGGCTTAAACGTATCTGAAATCCAAGAACTCTTCTTATTAACAAAAATCATTTTTACTGTCACAACTACTTTCCTTAAAAATAATCCAAATACTCAGGGTATTTGGATTATTTTTGATTTATATTATATACGTATTTAGCCCCAAAACATCCCCATGTTTGAAATTAAATGTATTTTCAAGAAAAAAATTTGATAACCTCAAATGAAACTCACCGCACCAGTTCGAAGATTTTCCTTTTAGAAAATAATTTTCTTCGAGATGAGAAAAGGTGAATAAGAAATGCAAGTATTATTATAAAAATAATGAGCTAAACGTTCCTTAGTTACATATTGACGATTACAGTATCAACAAAAATGTTTAAATAAAATATCTTTGTATTTTCAGAAAAAAAATGCTAGCTATGTCTTTGTCCGAAGGCTTTTTTACTGGCAAACGGCCAAATCACTGATTAACGTTAACACTAACAATAGTAAAAGACCCCTTCGTTGTACGGTGAGCGACATTAATTATCCTTTATGATAAATCAATTGATTATCTTGTATGTCTCTTGAAATCCTTATTGCCTTGCTTCTTCCTATCTGATACACTTTGTGACGCCTAAGGACTTTACGCCTTTTATTCAGAAATTGGGTGTGTCTTGCATTGTTCTATGTCCGTGGGTTGAATATTTGTAAAGTCACCGGTGTTCAACCGGTATTTATCCCAGTGCGAAAAATATCAATAACGATAACCAAAAAGGGTATTTGCGTATATTACGAATGCGAAATTATTTTCGTCGTGTTTCACATGAGTCGCACTTGTGAACACATGTTAACCAAATCGGATTCGCAAATGCGAACGCAGCTTTAACTGCAGTTTAATTTGTAATTACCGCGTCCTTGGCGGTTTAGCTATAGACGAATATTGGTGGCTATACAAACCAACGGTTGCTTGAAGTTCTTGATTAGAGTTTAATTATATTTAATTGGTATTTGAGGTGTTGTTACGTGATGTAGGTAGAATGAAGGAAATAATTTATTAATGAGATGTTTAGTCGAATTAAAGTTTTAGGCGTTTAACGTTGTGATGCCAAATTTGCTTAATATTAGCATTGGTTATATAGGTGGAAGTGTCAAATGTATAGCATACAAATATATGGACGTAACGTAATGAACAAATGAGACCAAGCATCGCAGACTAAATTAAACAGGTATATAAAATAATTAAAGTTTTGCAAATCACCGATATAAGGATATTTTAAACTGTTCTAAACCATTAGTAAGGAATTATTGACGCGTGAAGGTCTTTAGTCAATTAATAAATTCTTAAAGACTTTGATCAATTTAGGCTGTTACTTTTCATGTTTGCGAGTCATGTAAGTTCAGAACCACGACAACAAAAGTTATAAATAAAAACACATTACGATAAACACAAATTGTGAAAAATCAAAACCATTTACAATCAAATACATCTAAACACGAAATCCTCGAAATTCTAACCCGAACGCTGTAAATTAATAGGCACGTACGTTTGAGGTGCTTCACCAGGCAAAAAACATTGTGGTTATAACTTACAGTGTTGCGGAAATTGTATGAATCGATCGCTAGCCGGGAAATTGCCTGTGATTACCAGTAGGAGATAGAGAGAGCTTGGGTTTCCGAATGTAAATTGTAGTTACAATTCGAGGAATAAAATTCGGTGGAATCGTCGCTGTTTTTCTGACTATATTATTATTTCGACTAGCTTTGAACTAAATAAAAATGAGCACATTCTTATTCAACAAAAATAAATCTTCAATGACTTCATTTTTAACAATAATATGATTGTCAATATTACGTGTTGTATAATTCGCTATTCTATTAGACTTTTTTTAAGAAACTAACTGTGTACAGGTGTAAGTTCGTTAAGAACTTGGACGATATTTTACTTTACATAATTTGATACTAAAGCAAGTGGCGTTTCCTTATCTCTGCCTAACCCGAGGGGAAAAAGTTGTAAATAGGTAGGTATATGTATGTATGATAGTATAAAATTAATTTAACTTATCATCCCCTTTAACAAGAGATTTAAAAAATAAAACAAAGGATTAAAAGTTATGGGTATGTTGTAGTACAAGATTTATGCCGGATGCTAAAAATGTGCATAAGTAGCAAAGTGATACGATTCTATCCTATTAAAATGTTTGATTAGTTAAGAACTTTCAAATGATGGGAAGCAACATTGCGATTGACTGTCAAAGTTCATATTTGCAACCCTGCTAGATATTTATGAACTGAATTATTTTTTTATTCATTTAGTAACCATTTAACAGTTGACATAGAGGTAGACCATAACTACTTACCCTCAGAAAAAAATAAAGTACCTACGAATAATGCTCAGCATAATTTTTAATTAGGTGTCCTGTTGGACGCACGCTGCCGTTCGATTAATAAATACTATTGATTTACGTCAGAAATACTTTAATAGACGAGTACAATCTAATTAGTCTGTCATGTCCACCAAGAGGCATTATGTTTTGACGCCTTAATTCTCCGATCAATGATTGGTCAAACATCAATCAAGAAATGTTCTAATGCGTGCAACGTTGATCGACAATATCAACCGAAGTTTGATGTGTTTTGATTATTATTAATTGAACGTCGAGCGAAGTAAAACGAGCATCTTCAAAACAATCTGTAATGTGATACATTTGGAGTGTTGCTACACGTATTCTGTTTTCGAATCGTCTATTTGTTTATGTTATTCAAGACGCGTGGTGCATTAGTGTAATTTGAATGACGTTACTACACCTTTAGTAATGAAACGTCTTGCAAGATAAAGGCCAGTTTGAAGGCGTATTTTTGTATTGAAAACCTTTGCAGATATTCCGTTTCCGTATTGTCTTGTTGTTTATGTTATTTAAGACGCGTGGTTCATAAGTAATCTAAGTGACGGTATAACGCCTTTATTAACGAAATGTTTTGAGATAGGCCAGTTTGTAGACGTATTATTGTATCGAAATTCTCTACGGGAAATGACTCTGTTACGAACACATAGAAATATTTTATTTTTTTATTTTTTCTAACTACATTCACACAACATCATCTAGTCCCAAACTAAGCAGAGCTTTTACTATGGGTACTAGATAATGGATAAACATACATATATACTTTTTTTTATAAATACATACATATTATACATAGAAACACCCAGACCAAGACAAATATCCATGTTCATGCACACAAATGTTTGACTTGAGCGGGAATCGAACCTGCGATCTTCGGCGTAGCAGTCGCTTACACTCGCGCTTCGCCAACCAGCCGTCATAATTAAAATTGTTAATGTAGTTAAGGTTCAGCTTTGACTGTCGGGCTTCTGAATGAAATACACACGTCTTTACTGTATTGCGAATTTATTTGTACTGGTTAGATGAACTTTAATTTTAATCGTTTATAGGGAACGAATGGACCGAGCATACCGCCCACCAAAAGGGATTTTAAATACCTTTTACATGTGTTAAAAGAAATGTACAATTATACAATCCAAGAGCATGCAATTCAGAATTCAAGATGAATTCAATTAATCGTGTTGGCTTTAACTCACTGATATAATACATAATTATGGACTTTGAAATCGACTACAACATTAGTTTTATTTGCAAAAACAAATTGAGAGCCTGATTGTAATTATAAAGCTAAGCTATAACATCGAATATCTATATGAATTAGTTAACAATTAATTTGAATGTGACGGTCAATTAATTATTATGAATTAACTGTTATCAATTGGTAGAAGGCAAAGCTTTGAGATACATCTTTTAACTATGTTAGTGGCGCTCTTCACGCTATAAACCCTGGTGATGCCATCGGGTCCAGGATGTTTGTCCACAATGCGTCCCAGAGGCCACTTCCCAGGTGGTAACGCTTCAGTTTTGATAAGAACAATTTGGCCAATCTCAAATTCTTCTTGACTCTTTAACCATTTTGGTCTTTGTTGAAGTCTGGAAAGGTACTCAGTTTGCCAGCGATGCCAAAAGTTTGAAAGCAATTTTTGACAGTATTGCCATCGTGATAAGCTTGATATAGAAGTATCATTCAGACTTGGTAATTGTATTGTAACTGGAGCCTCTCCAATAAGAAAATGCCCAGGCATTAGGACATTGACATTTTCTAAGTCTGAGTCATCTAATGGGTACAGAGGGCGTGAATTCAGGCACGCTTCAACTTGACAGAGCAATGTACTCATTTCTTCAAATGTCAAGTTTGTATTCATGATCCGTTTGAGATGATACTTCATAGACTTCACCCCTGCTTCCCATAGACCTCCAATATTAGGGCTGTATACAGGAATGAAATGCCATTGCGTGCCGTCAGGCACCAGTAGATTGCATACATCTGCGAACTCAAGGTGTGCTTCTTTAAAAGCTTCTGCGAGCGCTTTGTTGGCTCCGACGAAGGTTCGACCTTGGTCACTCCACAAGTGACTACATATTCCACGACGAGCGACGAAACAACGAAAGGCTCCTATGAAAGCTTCTGCCGTCAGATCTCCCACCAGCTCAAGATGAATAGCCTTTGTCGACATGCATATGAATATGGCGATGTAGGATTTATTCGTCTTCGCACCTCTGCCTTTAGACATCAAGACATCATAAGAACCTGCAAAGTCTACGCCACTGTGAAGAAATGGTCGCGCTGGTGTTACTCGCACCTTTGGCAACTCTCCCATCAATTGTGTGCGAGATCTTACACTTAACTTCGCACAAACTAAGCATTTGTGTATATATGCTTTTATTACACATTTGGCTTTCAGAATCCAGTATCTTGACCTCAGGTAGTTTAACATTAGTTGTACTCCTCCGTGCAGAGTTTGTTTATGAGCGTTAGCAACCAATAGTGAGGTAAGTGAGTTCTTATTGTCTAATACTATAGGGTGCATATATTCATGTTCTAATTAAGCGTTATTCAATCTGCCGCCCACCCTGAGTATCATTTTAGCGTCTAAGTATGGATTAAGTGCCTTCAGACAACTTTTATTTGTAATTTTATTCCTTTCCAGTAAATCTCTAATTTCTTCGTGAAATATAATATTTTGTGTGATCCTTATACAGGTCTGCAAGGAATCTTCCAGCTCGTCAGCGGTGATTGGCGAATCAATATCCTGGTCACATTTTTTCTTCAATCGTAGAAATCTCTTAGCATAGATAATACTCCTCAATAGTTCAGGTAAGTTATCAAAATTTTAAAATTTTTCAAATAGAGACTCTGTTATTTCCTTTTCAGTTATCAAGTAAGTATTAATAGTTTTCCTTTTTTTCTAGCTCTATATTTTCATCGACTATTGTGCTTATGTGTATTTCTTTCTGTTTCAGATGTTCGGGACCGTGCCACCAAAGCAGGTAATTTCTCAATTCAGGAGCCAACATTCCTCTCGAGGCGACGTCTGCTGGATTGTGTTGTGATTCAATGTGATGCCACTTGTTTCCGATATTATCAAGTATAGTGATCACTCGATTTCTAACAAACGTTTGCCATCTGTTGGGATCTCCATTAAGCCATGATAGCACTATCGTTGAATCAGTCCAACAGAATATTTGACTCTTTGGGATGCGCATTGCTTCACTGATATGTTTCAATAATTTCGACAGTAGAACGGCTCCGCATAGTTCCAGTCGTGGAAGAGATAATGCTTTAACGGGAGCTACATTTATTCTTGCAGCGATAATGGCAGTCTGATAATTACCGCTGAATCCTCGGACTCTCAGGTAAGCGACTGCTGCATAGGCCTTCGTTGATACATCGCAATACCCATGAATGGTAGCATCTGTCAGGGTTTCTTTGGTAGCGTGTAGCCACCTACATAACTTTATGTGCTTTATGTCTTCAAAACTGTTTCTTATATCCATCCATTCAGTTTTTGTTTCAGGTGAAATTTCTTCATCCCATCGAACCTTTTGAAGCCATAGCTTTTGAATCATGATCTTTACCGGCAGCAGTGCAGGAGCGAGCCAACCAAGAGGATCAAAGAGTCGTTGAACTTCTGCTAATATTCTTCTTTTTGTGATAATTTCAGATGAGGGTGGTAACTTAACATTGTATTTCAGTACATCTTCTCCCATGTTCCAAGATAAGCCCAGTGTCTTTATTAAACCGTCCAACTTGATATCAATATTAACGTGAGAGCTGAGCTCCGATAGATGAAATTCCTTAAGAAAATCGGAGCTGTTGGATTGCCATTTTTGCAGAATAAATCCTCCTTTCCCAAGAATCTCTTTTACATCTTTAGCAACCTTAATTGCTTTTGGAATCGTGTCCTGGGACGACATCAAATCGTCCATATAAAAATCGTGTCTAATAGTGTCTGTCGCTTCAGGATAGCTGTCGCCTTCATCAATTGCAACTTGGTGTAAGGTCTTGACTGCAAGGTAAGGTGCACATGCCGTGCGAAACGTGACGCGTAGAAGCCGGTATTCTTTGATGGGCACATCTGGACTATTACGCAAAACAATTCTCTGGTAATCTGTGTCTTCCTTTGAAAACAGTATTTGTCTATACATCTTTTGTATATGGGCTACAAACGCAATCTTCTTCAGGCGCCAACGCATGACAAGTGACCTCATGTCATGTTGAAGTTGTGGTCCAACTAGTAGCTCATCATTGAGTGATATGTTATTACTACCCCTGTGAGATGCATCGAATACTGGTCTGACTTTTGTAGTCTCACTTTCTTCTTTAACCACTACGTGGTGTTAACGAATGGACGAACAAAAATATTTAACTTAATTTGTATACATTAATGCGAAAATCATGATTTCAAATCTTTGGTTGCGTCTTTATGTACCTAAATGTGTTAATTGTTGTTAAAAATACCACATATGCAAATACCACCTTAAATTCATTATTTATATCATCTAATGAATTGCTCGCTTAATATGTTATTATACAAGACCTTATCGTAGTGACATTAATAGCACCATAAAGATGTACAGTACTTACCTAAAACAGTGATAGAACTAGACACGAACATACTAAGCAGCCAGACGAGCGCTATCTTGATGACGACTACTCTCTTGGTGGAGTGGTGGCGGCTCTTCAAAGGATTTCGGATGCCCAGATACCTGAGGACAATACAACGCAACTTAGTATTCACCTGAAACTCAAACACCGCAAAGTTATACACAGTAACATTACAGAGTGGGAGTAGAGGAGCAATGTACAATGGTCATATTAAAAAATGTGACAGTTTTGGTGAAGTAGACTGTCAGAATAAAAATTAAAATTATAAATATGAAAATAGGTCTATCTGCCTAGCTGTCTGTTAGTCATTCAAACCTAAACCACTAAACCACTAAAACTTTGCATAGTTTAAGCGACTAAACCGTATTCCACTCAGATAAGGCCACTGTTGCATCCAGTCTCATAATAACAACATAGTTTCCAAAATAATGCATAAACATAATCTCGAAGTTGTATAAAAACATTGCAACTATAAAAGCCTTCGTCACGAAAGCCCCAACATCGAACCTTAGAAAAAAGGCCATAATTTATCAAACACTTGTCAATAAAAGCCGGCAAAGTTGTCGTAAGTTCAGATCTTTGTAATTGCTTTCCTTTTTATCTACTTTTAATTATCTTTGGAGGAAAGATCAATCAAAATTTTTTTGTTGAAAATAATTAACAATTCATAATTTTTGGTCGTTTTATCGTTGATTTATGAATCGTTTTTAAGCATTAGATTGAGAGAAAATGTTGTGCAATTAATTCAAAGGTGCATATGATTGGTATATTGGAATAATGTGCTGTCGGAATCTAGAACTGCCCAAATATACATTATTTCTTAAATTTCCTTGCCGGAAATGTATCTGGTATCTTTTTTTCAATTATTGACTGCTCGGTTGGCGTAATGGTTTAAGCGACAGCCTCACCCCTCGACACTGCGAGACAACACTTTGTGTGATTCATTAATTGTTGTTTCGAGCCTGGGTGTTCATTGTGTCCATTAGTTGTATGTTTGTAAAGTCCCCCGCGACACAGGATTAAGACTTAATGCGGGAGTTGTCTTTTTAAATGAATAAATGAAATTAATTATCAATTATTACATTGTTCTAATGGTGTACACCAGCAGTCCAAAGAAATATTAAGGCGTGGAATTTCCAAAGTTAGTTTAAATTCAAAATTAAAACATTTCATACTAACGAATATAGAGGCAGAACAGAGTATCAGAGAAAAGTGCCATAATAACTTTTTGAAACATAACACTAAAATTGTCCTTCCATCTTTATCCACTCACCATGCGAACCAAGACACACAACCAAGACATAAAATCTTAGGACATCAATTTTATATCTGGTCACATGTGCTTAAATCTGTCATAACATACTTTATTCTACAGGAACATATACGAGTTCTGGAAGCAGTTACTTTGTCGTACAAGTAGTGTAATATAACGAAAAATGAATGTACTTCGAAGTCTTACTTCGTTTCACTTCGATCCACTTTAATCTCGCATTACACACACGTAAGTTTGTAACAAAGTCTTTTATGTATTTGGTTTTCGTTCTAGTAGTCTAAAGTCTACGGAGTATGCATCTACGTGATGAATGGAAACATACGATTGGATATCCGGAGCGTTACTGATACAGGGATTTTATTTGATTCCCCTTAAGGTCTATAACTGAACATCAGAACATAAAGTATAATAAAATTATAGTAAATATGTATATATTGTTTAGACCAGTATCAGGATATTTGAGAGTACCTATTGACTCACCGTATTGACTGTCATAGATTTACTTACATATACAGGGGTTTTATTTGATTCTCCTTAAGGTCTATAACTGAACATCAGAACATAAAGTATAATAAAATTATAGTAAATATGTATATATTGTTTAGACCAGTATCAGGATATTTGAGAGTACCCATTGACTCACCGTATTGACTGTCATACATTTACTTAAGGCATGTATTTAATGCAGCATCTAAGTAAAACGAATACAAGTTTTAAAAATAATAAAAGTGGGTACCATATATAATGGGTTGGCAGCTAATAAGGAGTATCGTTATAAATAAATTGAAGCATATTAATATGTCAGTTATAAGCTTCGTTTTAATTTAAACTAGCAGTATTTTTTTTTGGGAACTGAATTTGTATCTAAGCGGAAACTTTATGATGAATAAAAAATAGAAAATGGGCATTCATAAATAATACAAATTTCATATTTGGCAAATTATTTATTAATACTGAGCCGCATTTCATCTTAAATTAAGTGTTTTTAACCGACTTCAAACAAAAAAAGAAGGAGGAGGTTCTCAATTCGGCCGGTATATTTTTTTTTTCGATGTATGTACACCGATTTCGCCGAGGTTTCTGAACCGATTTACGTAATTCTTTTTTTGTTTGATGCGCAATAGTTTCGAATTGGTCCCATAAAAATTTTATTCATGTAGGCCCAGTAGTTTTTATTTTATGAGCATTTTTTTACTTATTTTCACCTATCCTTAAGGCTGAAAATCCTATGAATAATAATTGTGACGGCTGGTGTCATGACAAATTGTCATCACTACGGTTACTAAGGACTACTGACGTCTACACTTTATGCGTCGACACGACAAACTGGCCGGTACTCAAACATATTAATTAGCAAAAAGGTTTGAAGACTATTTCATTATTTGGAAATGACAGTTAGATGACGTAAGCACTCTGTCAAGTGTTCGCTAAATTCGCCACTAATTGATAAAAAGGCGATGGCTGTGCTGATAATACATCCGCTTTACGTTCTGAAGGCATGGGTTCAAATCCCAATCAAAACAGTTAGTCGATTTTGGTTTTTATGAAATTTGGAAAATGTTTATGAATATTTGGCAAATATTTTTTTTATCTTAAGTAGACTTTAAATAAACTAAAGTATAATTGGTCTATAAGTAGGATTTACATTATAATGTACAATAAAATAAAACTAATTATATAACTAAACTATCCTAAACTATAAAAAAGCAAAAGTATGAAAAGAAAAGTAAATAAAATATAATAAAAAATTAAATTCCTCCGCAACGCTGTCGAGCGGTAGCGTGCCCAGAAGGCTGGCAGCATTGCCACGTTGAATGGCAATGCTTATTCTCTCAGCGAGATATAAACCAGCCCTCTAGTCACGGGAAGCATCGATCAGCCTTCTGGCGATTTCTTTCTTTGGGAAATGTGGGTGTAATATTACACCTCTGCCTACCCCTTTGGGGAACCAGGCGTGAGTCTATAAAAAAAATATGTCAGACATCGGGAGTTGGGTTTTGTATACGTATTTAAATTGGATGACAATGAAAAGTTATTATGACATAGAGCTGCTCTGATGATGGAATCGAAAGGTGGCCATAGGAATAATATAGGAACTCAGTAATTAATTGACAAAATTTTGTAGAGTTTGGGCTCGTTCTCGTCCGATGAAGGAGTCAGAAGGTGGCGATACGAACTCAGTAATTACAAAAATGTATTTGAATTGCACAATGATGATAATGATGACTTCAAAGACGTAAATCATGCGGTAATGCCATGATTTGTCGATTATTAATGAGACCAAGTCTATTAGCTCTCTGCTTAAAAGGCTCATTCGCTAGACGCTCTTGGATCTTACCGAGTCTAGAATTATACTGTTTAAGAGTTTCTTGACGTTAACGTGATTTCATATATATGCTTTCCTGGCCAACAAACGTTTTTCAGGATCTTTAATAGTCTCACAAGATCGTAAAACTGTGTCCCGAAGAGCATTTTTACAGAGAAGACTACTTTTATCCGTTCCCGTTTCTTGAGATCTATATTTTAAGGCGCGCAGCACCTTTTGTAGGTCTACCTATAACTAGTTGACAATACAACAATACGTTCACTAAAAAGTATTAAATAAAATTAACTACGTTAAAAACAACCGACTTCAAAAACGAAAAAGTGAAAAATAATAAAGATTTAACAGTAATTAAATACTACCTATTATTTATATGTGCTATTTACTAATTGGTTTGAAGTCGGTGCCAAATCAAATTTCAAAAGCCTTTAAATTAAAGAATGCATTTCATAATTCACATGAATTCACCTTCTGTTCAATACATTTTCGTATTATTTTTTTTCATTATTCTTCGTATTAACTGAAGCTGCTTATTATATTAAGATCAAATTGCTTTTTATTAGGTTTATTTATGCATCTTTATCTTTATCGTAGTCATTCCTTTGTATTAATTTGCTCGTAGTCATTTAAGTGATTAAAATATTATTATTTGTTTTAATGCTTGGCACCGACTTCAAACCTATTAGTAAATAGCACATATAAATAATAGGTAGTATTTAATTAATGTTAAATCTTTATTATTTTTCACTTTTTCGTTTTTGAAGTCGGTTGTTTTTAACGTAGTTATTTTTATTAAGCCAAGTTGACGGACTCCTATTTTTGGGTACAGTGTCGCAAGCAAACCTAACATAACCTACTACTAACATTATTAGTCGCCAAGTAATTATTTATAGCTCCACGGCTAATATTTCAATTGACTTGTATAGTTTATTCACTAACTAAACGCAGCTGCTAGTTTTTAGTTTTTATAACACGCTTAGTTTTGGATCTTATTTAATATAATAGTCGCGAAAATATTTAATCGCTAGCAAGTTATTTTATTAATTGCAACCATTTAGTCATCTTTTAGGTTATTAGTAGTGATCGGATATTCGGATGCATATTTACCTAAAGTTGAGGTGTTGGCTATTATGGAATGCACTTTTGAATCGACAAATCCCGGGATTACGGAATTGACTAATTTCGTTTTTTTTACTATTGAATCAAATCGGGTGTGGGTATATTTACTTATTGTAAGGTGTTGGCTAATAAGGAATATACTTTTATATCGAAAAAATCCCGGGATTTTGGAATCGACAAATTTAGTGTTTTTACTATAGAATCAAATCGGGTGTAGGTATATTTACCTATTTTAACTTTTTTACCAAAACAAAGCTCTAAAAATAATAAAATCCTCTTATTTTCTTCAATTTTCAAAACATTTACCTCAAACGACAAACGAATAATAAATAAGAATTACAAAGAAAAACCATTCAATCTCTTAATAATTATTAACTTACAACCAGTGGCGTAGCTAGCTTGGGTGGCATCCGGGGCGGTAGTTGACGGATGACCTTTTTTTTTTAGTCAACACCTACAAATTTTCCGTCCTAACTCTCGTAGTGCTGAGCTAGTGCGTATGTTTTTGTATATTGTTCGAGTTGAGTTTTGGGTGTCACCCCTTTTTTTGGATGGGTGGCACCCCAAAAAGGGTGGCACCCGGGGGGTCCGCCCCCCCCTTGCTACGCCACTGCTTACAAGAGCATCACCATCGAACTCCCGCGCTCAAATGGGTCTGACTGACAGACAGATTAAAGTTGTAGTAGCCGAGGGAATATTTACGCTCAATCACTCATCTTTGTAATTAAAATAAATAAAATTAAAATAAATAAATAAAATTTCAATAAAGGATATTTAATTTATAGTAATATGCTTAGTATGTTTTGTATTCTATAATTATGTGCAATTAAGTATAATTAAATTCATTTCTTTTAAGTAACACCATTCCTCTTACACTCAACATACTCATAAATTAATAATTGTGTAATCCCGGAAACCAGTGTTTTTTAAATAAAAACCACATGTTAAAGACGTCGTTTTACCACCATATTACAGAGTAGTTTCACATTCCCGAATTTTCTGAAATCCCGGGATTTATATTTAAATAAATATTTTCAAGAAGCCGCTTCCATAATATCCTACCCAAAAATGAACTTTAGGTGAATATGCATCCGATTATCCGATCACTAGTTATTAGTCACTTGGAAAATAATAAGCTTTTACTTAACCTTCAATTGGTGATGTACCGTCAATTTGACACCTTTCAAGTAAAATAACTGAATATCTCTCGAACGATTTGTTCCACCGTCCCTCACTTCTCAGTAGCTGCATCTAGCTCAGTTTGGCGCCCAATTTTGCCGGAGTCGGTCGTCGCACGCGCACAGGTGAAGAGATAAAGGATACCTGACGTCAATTTGACGTCACATCACTAATAGTGTCCGTAATTTATAGTTCATTAAAAATTCAAAATGTATCCAAACGACGAAGATTACGAACGCATTGACACTGAGATTTTAGAACAAAGTAGTAGTGATGTCAGTGACATAGAAGATCGTGAGTTGGACCAGAATCACTGTGTGAAATTTGTTCACAACACCAAAAGTGAGCTTTCTGAAAGGGGAATTCCTCGAGTCATTCGCGCTTCTATCAAGGAAATTTTGAATAGAAGATACAGGACATGTTCCATCTACATCTAAAAAGCCTGAAAAACGAGAAACTTGCTCAATATATCCCGCAAAAAAGAAAAAAAGATCATCATATCATAGTGCAAGAAACTGGCCTGCCTTGATTGCCTAGAAAAAAATTGTGTCGCTTGTTATCAAGATTAATATAATATTATTCTATTGTAGTAGTATATATGAAAGTTATTTTTTGATTATTTATTTTTATTTTTTTTATTGATCTCATGTCTACGAAAATGCAAGCCAAATATTAGTAGTATATTTGTAAGCATAATTTAAGTAAACCTTTCTAATATACTATAAAAAAGGTGTCTCATTTATAAAAGTAATATATCTTCTTGTAAATAAAGTTATTTGTTTTATCCTCATGTAATTAGTTATCCTAAAATTCGGCATTTGAGAAGTACGTCAAATGACGGTACCTCACCAATACTGTTACCCAATTTTACATCACCAGTAGAAGGTTAACTGCTAAAACTTAAACATTGCTCGGTCTCCGAGACAATGTGGAGAAATACCTACATTTTGGCACCAGAGGCCTATTTATAACCAGACAAAGACAATGAGTGATTCTCAAAACTGCTTTCACATCGATATTCACACAAACATAATTATGATTGATACTGCATGTTAATATCTATCTAAGCAGCTCCAAATAGTTAGTCTGAATCCATACCTAATTTAACTACAAAGAATACAATTAGATAATTTGGTAAGTGTGAGAGAATGAATAAATACATTTTATTCTTCACAATTTTGTAATCCAATGTTTTGTTACCGGAACCGTCAACCGTATGATTTCAATTTTTCAATAAAGTATTCTGCACACGAATCGTACGATCTGACTGCAGTCTGCAACCGCATAGTCATCGTCGTAAATCTTTTATAAATACTTTATATCTCCGTTCTAGGTGATATTGATGACTTTTTAGTATCGAGATACGGTTGGACGGGGTGTTATATTATAGTGAGGCTATGAAAGAGGCGAGTGATTAAGTAAGTAGATTATTGGTTGTTTTTTTTATGTTGTGGACCGAATGAAAATATTTAATAGTATAGTCAGTACTATGGTAATCATATATTTTTAAAGAAGTGAAGCTCTTAAGGCTTCTAATTGTACCTACTCATTGGTACCAATTTGCTGCTTTAAAAATATATATGTGGTTTAGTCCAGTATTAGGATATTTTAGCGTACGTTAATAGGCTATGCTATTGGTCCGGGCTGTCAACAAGATTTTTTACACTCGGAAAAGTTAGTATGCTTAAATATTCTGACATTTATCTATAACACTGAAATTGGTTTTGAGCTGTGAAGATCGAACTAAAGCTGCTTCGTGCAGAAACTAGTTTTCTGATAAATTTGATTAGACTGCAAAGTTAATTCATTTTTTTATAATTATTCATGTTAGAACGTTATTTATAGATATTATTATAAAGTAAAGTCTTCGCCTTATCCTGTCTGTTTGTTTGAAGGCGATAAACTCAAAAACTAATAATTGGATTTTTGCACGGTTTTCACAAATGTTTCTGAAGAAGCTTTAAATGTAAAGTTCACGCGGGCGGAGTCGTTGGTGAAGTCTAGTATAATAGAATAAAGCTTTTCTTAAAGTTTAAGAGACAATATTAAATAATTTGAACTTGAACAACTAAATCCCAGGTCACCGACGTAAGTCAGAGAGTCACCGGTACCCTTCGGACTTTATATCGTATCAAGAATTTCCTGCCGCCCAAAACTAAGACCATGCTTGTGCAGACCTTAGTATTTCCCTTAATCGACTATGGTGATGTGTGTTATTATGACCTGAATGCAGAATATCTCAACAAGTATGACCGCCTTCTAAATAACTGCATTCGATTCATATACAATCTTCGTAAGTATGATCATGTATCTACTTTTCGTTCCGAACTAAAATGGTTACCTATCCGTCAGCGCCGTAGTTTGCGTGCCCTTACTACACTCTTTTCTTTTCTTCATTCTTCCTCTCCCCCTGATTACTTCACCAAATACTTTCAATATCTCTCTTCTACTCATGATGTGGTGATAAAGCCCTTCGTTCCTCTCATAATTTACTTCTTGCGTGTCCCACACATTCTTCTGTTTTCGCTAACTCTTCTTTCATAGTACAAGCTGTACTGCTTTGGAATAGGCTCCCTCCTGAAGTCAGAATGTCCACCAACCGTTATGCATTTAAAATGAAAGTACGAGAGTTTCTCTTCAACAAATTGAAGGAATCAACCCATCATTCTCATCAATTATAGTATATTATATTTATTTATGTATACATATATATATAATTATATATACATGTATATTGTATAATTATGTTTATAGACATATTTATTAGTACTTATGTACATATGTATAAGTATATTTGTTATGTACTCTTATCTAATATAATTATGTATTTACTTTATTTATACAATTGTTCCGCTCACTCCTATATCAATTTATTCGTTTTTACGTACTTAGGTACTCTTATATTATTGTATAATACCCTTTTACTTTAAAATATTTCTACAATATGTTAAATGCACCTACCACACCTATCTCTCCACCACCCAGGTTGACTGGTAGATAATGCCTTAAGGCATTAAGTCCGCCTATGTACTTTTCTTTTGTGCATAAAGAAATAAAATAAAATAAAATAAATAAAATAAATACCATAAAAACAGTATAGCTTTAAAACTAACATTTACATTTCGGTGCATAGCCGAAAATTCTTGGCCAAAGGTCAAAAAGTCTATTGCGAATTCGTGGATTTGGAAAAAGCTTACGATAAATTGGTGAGGAATGAAATATGATCGGTACTGTCGATGTATGGGGTGAACAGTAGCATCATACTCGTAAGCTCTAGAATCTTATGATTCTAGAGCTTGTGTGAGGGTAAATGGGTCGTACACTGATTGGTTTACCATTGAAACAGGTGTTAGACAGGGATGTGTAGGGTTGCCGTGGCTGTTCAACCTCTTCATGGACAGTTGTTTGCAAGATTTGAAAAATAGTGACTGTGGATGAATGAGTTACTTGTCAAATGCCTCCTTTGTGCTGAAGATCAGGTAATACTTGCGTCTTCAGCGGAGGAGTTGCAGGAGATGGTGGCAATCATGCCACCAAGACGCTAGTTATGGTGTTTGAAAAGGAGGAATGTGTTACGGCTTGTAATGTTATGATCGATGGACAACGTGTGGAGCAAGTGAATGATTTTGTATACCTATTTAAGTACGCTATTTCATAGCAATGGTAAGAATGAAGAAGATATTGAAAGAAGAGTTAATGCAGGTAATATGGTGAATTGAGCTTTGAAGGCTTTTATGAACAGTCAAAACGTGTCCAAAAAGGCACGTTTGGTTGTGCAAAGAGGGGTGTTAGTACCTAAACTTATGTATGGTAGTGAAAGTTGGGTATGGCAGAATAGGCATGAAAGTAGAATAAATGCCGTAGAAATCAGAGCACTGAGAAGTATGTGTGGAGTGTCTTTGAACGACAGAGTAAAGAATTGTGTGATAAGAGAGGTTGTGGGGTAAAAGAAGATGTAGTAACAACTATTGAGAAAGGTATGCTAAGGTGGTTTGGACACATGGAGAGGATGGATGACGAAGACTGACCAAGAAGTTATATAAGTCAAGTGTGAATGGGACAGGAGGAAGGCGAAGACCTAGACGGACGTTCTCTGACCGGCAGGCCTATTCAGAATCTCACGACAACTAATCGAATCGTATGTCATTGGTGCCGTAATCCAATCTAATGCGCTTTGTCAATGTTATTCAGAATCATTCGACTTCGGATTCGGTTGGATTTTCGATAAGTCAATTTGATTTCAATAACACATTATGGTGCGTTTACTGAGTATGCTTGCATAGATAAATGTACATACGTAAGTACAAATTATTCAAATGTAATTAGCTTTGTAGAGGACTATTTTGATAATCTAGATTAAAATTAAAGCAAATTATAAGACATCAATATTATATAAAATATATATATATATTTATATAAATTAAAAATGAACACAACTATGTACCTATTTATGTCATTGTTGAATGCAACCTAACTTATGAAATGAACAAAACTTATGTACTTACTTCGTAAACACTAACCAATAAAATGAGCGAAGTTTTTGTACTTTTTGTCAAATTGTATTTTTTGTGTTTGATTCGGAAAGCGTCTAATTTTTATGTGGTTACTTTATTTACCTAAAAACTAATATGGTTAAAGATATAGAAGTGCAAACTTCTCCATATATGACAGTAACAAAACGTGTTTAGAAAACAAAGTAATGATATGACGTGGAAGAAGACAGAAGCCGCTTGGGAAAGCATTTATAATATAATGAATGATCGATCTGGAGGTTCAGGTTGACCAAGACTGCAATACGTTAGGAGCTGTATCGTCAGTATCAAAACAGCACCTCCACTAGATAATGTGGACTTGGAAAGTGTTGTTGACTCTGATGAACTGCCAGCTCAAGAAAGTCAAGGTAAGTTTAATGAGTATTTATAAGTACATAAGTAATTATATAAAAGAGAACCATACTAGGACACAAACCTTTATTGCAGAACCATACTCCAAGAACTTAAGGTCCCATCCCAAGCCAACCTCACCTGCAAGGTGCATAGGGTTCCCACCAAGAACTTAGGGTCCCAAGTGTAAAATTTTTCAAATTAATTTCACTTTTGTTTCTTTGATGTAATTTTCTTTAATGTACCAAGTGAATCACTACAAGGTATGGGAGTTGAAGAAAAGGAGTGGAAGGAAGAGGAACATAATACAAAATAAAAAAATAATATTAAATGAATAAATGTTTATTTTGTTTCTGTCATTGCCGTTGATTGCAATGTAATGTAGGACAATGCAGGCAACTATTATAGCTTGCACATAAGCTAATTTTAATGTCACCTGTTGTCTAAGTACAGGTCATCTATTCTTGCAACAGCAAATCATCTTTCAACTATATTCCCTATTCCTATTATATGTCTCATTAAGTTTTCTGTGAGGGATGATGGGTTCAGAAAGGGTGTCAAAAGATATTGCTTTACTCATATCCGCTATCACCAAGAAGTAAGCCATCTCTAAATTGACCATTATCTGATCATGGACAGATCCTGGCAATTTTGCTACAATATCCAAGCATTTTAATAAGCTAATGCAAAACCACTGGAACATGGATCTACAAATTTTCCTTTCTGTTTCTATAACTTCACCTGAATCACCTGAAATAATAAGTATTACTTTCATTTTAATATTGTACTAAGCAGGTATACATATAAGTAAATTAACATGTGTCCTTGTCATAATAATGTTAAGAAATACAATGCACCAGGCAAGTACAATCTAGAGCTATGACATTTCATAAAAGCAATCTTGTAGTGTAGCTACTTCAGACGTCAGGGAATTATAACTAAGTGTAGTTGAGCAATAGCCGCAGTAACTTTCATAACAATACAGCATGCCATTGGTGAACTGTCACCACAAAAATCAGCCGCACTTCTTAAGTGGGATGCAGTACTTAGCGAGATACCTAAGCGTAATTATTATACTTGTTACTGTGGCAACTGTTTGATAGGTACCTAAATAAATATTTTTATTAGGTAAGTACTTCATTATTGTCGTAGGTAACAGTAAACTAATGAATTGGTGTAACCTCTTGTTTAGATGTTTAGTAGATTTGATAGGTTGTATTAATTAGTAAAATCACTTGAATATGAATAAAATACCACTCATCTTTGCGATTTAGGGCTTATTTTATGTTTTATAAAGTTAAGCACTTGGTTTACTGCATATTTCGATAGGTACACGAAATCTGGCAGAAAAAGAATGTTTCACCTAGGTCAGTAAAATAATACCTACCTAATAATCAACACGGAATGTAATACTTTCACGAATTCTAGGTAAGGTAGGTTATCGCTGCGTCATAAGATTACAACATCTTCAATCAAGTCAAATAAATACATTTTATTGATAAATTATATAGAGTAATCGTATTATGTTTATGTTATTTGACGTAGCTATACAAAATGACAGTCCAGCTATCAAAATGACAACGGACAACTTTCTCAACTAGAAAATCATTATAAACTTAGTAAACACACTAATATTGGTATTTGGCAGATGTCTTGGAAAGTAAGTACCTAAGTAGTGCTACTGGAACGCGAATGTCGTGAAATAAACACAATATATGAAGTTACGGGTGCCTTTCAAATTTCTTTGGTGCCTTTACATTACATGGCGAGTAGCCTACTCGACAGTTTGACAGTAGGTACTTATGGTTGGCGAAATAGGCCCAATTACTTAATTAAAAGTTAGGTATTTGAGCTTACCTTTATTTCTGCAGGTATGCTAGTACATTTACTGCCCCCACTTAAATAATTTTTAGTGTCCGATATCAAAGTTCGGACTTAGCCCTGGGTGAGGCGATATTTCCCAATAAATATTGGGGTTGATACCGAAAAAGGATAATCTTCTATATACCACTCATTCTGAAATGGCGGGAAATTAAGTACCTACCTATTTGATTTTCATTAAATTCATTTATAAATATAATTTTATGTAAAAACAAATAGTTCGAGTAACAATCTGATGTTATGTAGCTCTCGATTATGTTTCCACAACAATTAAGGTGAATGCCGACTTGGCCGCACCGCACGCGCCGCAGTATTCGCATTCGAATTATTTATATGAAGTTCTATGCAACCTCGCACATCCACCCGCGCCGCAGTCGCCGCAGTCGCTGAAACGACCGAACTCCCCAAGCCGCAGCTGATGACGTCACCAACACCGGCCCGCACGCAGCGGACGCTGTGGCTAGCACGGCGCGGATGACGCTGATTGAAAGAACAGTGTTGCCAACACTGATTTTCAAAAATACGTAGATCAGAGTTAAAAAGTACGTAGATCTACGTACTTTTAATAATATCCTAGATAAAGGGAGTAAAAAATTGTAAAACGAGTGTTTCAAACATCGATTCGAGCCTGTAAGCAAATATTATTGACTTAAATTGATCGATATGTTTTAAGTGTGTACTTGTTAAACTAATTGGGTACGAATAAACATGCAACAAATTATTAGCTACGTCCATTATTACGTGTGGTTTGTGTTTAATAATGTTTATTTCTTAGTAAAATTCCGTTATTTGCTAATTTGGTAATTTGCTGCAAAATACGTAGATTCTGGGCCAGAAGTACGTAGGTTCGCGAGAAGGGTCCAAAATACGTAGATCTACGTAAATAGACGTAGAGTTGGCAACGCTGTGAAAGAAATCAAGTGCGATGCGTGCGGCGACGGGAACGACTGCAGTGACTGCGGTGCGGATAGATGTGCGAGGCCATTAACAAAAAGCGATGACTGCGGGGACTGCGTCGACTGCGGTGCGGCCAAGTCTGCGTTCACCTTTATCGGATTTTGCTGTCAACCTGCGTTATCGAAGCATTCTGAATAGAATTGACTTACGATAAGTATCTAGTTATTGGGCGTTATGACGTCACATTCGATTCGATATCTTTGACGTGATTTTAACATTCGAAACGGTTGTTCTGAATAACAAACTGAAGTAATCGTACGATATGAAACCGAATCGTACGAAAACTGAGTTATCGTGACATTCTGAATCGACCTGCAGATTGGAGACATCCTAAAAAAAGGACAGGTTAAAAGTACCCAAAACAGAAGAGCATGCATGAGAAATTGATGGGAGTGAATGAAGCAAGAGAGATATTATGTCAGGATCGGTGCAAATAGCGTTCCGTAGTCTCTGCCTACCCCTCCGGGAAACAGGCGTGAGTCTATGTATGTATGCATATATGTATTTACATTTCGCTATTGAAGGAGCCCAACACGTAAACTGAAACGTGGCCAGGGCAACGAAACGATATATTAAAATTTTACCACACATTTTGTAGCTAACGTTTACTTAAGAATTTTAAGCCACTAAACAAAATATTAAAACACCAGGTGAGAAAGACCTTCCATATTTTGAAAGCTGGCAATCAATCAATATATTTTAGTGATAGTCTGTGGTGTGCTGAAGATTCGGAAGAGATAGAGACAGACTCCGAGAACGATGGCGTGACGCTTAAGATGACTTCAATAGGAACTGGTCCAGCCTGGCACATGACAAAGACGCTTGGATGCTTGTAATAAAGACCTTTGCCCAGCAGTGGGACAGTAAATGTTAATTAAAAAAATATACCTATTAGCAAATAAACAGGTAAAAGAAAATATTTTCAGTAAAATACAAAATGGCCGAAACGGTCGTACAACATTCTTAAAGAAACGTCAACACCACTCATTCACTCACTTTTCTGCAAACAGATCAACAGATGGGCCCTACTTTACCTGATTACCACAAAGTAATGGATATTAGGCAATTCTGCAAAAATCTTTTATAATAATCAAGGTTTTAGTACATAATACACCGACACCGACAGGTTACAGTTGAAGTAGAGCTTATTGCTCTTTTATATCGTACACAGTACTGATCCCCAGATACAACTAAGTCCTCTAATCTTTTTATTATAATAGACAGAGTTTTCAGATAGCTTACATTTTTATAAGCGACAATATTCCCAAGATTAAAGGTTTTGTGACAAAATTTCAGTGTATTGGCAAGTTTATACGGGTAACGGGTATTTATTATTTGAGCTTAAAAAATCATAATGCTGATCGTTTTATATTATCTTAGGATAAATTGTATAATATTTGTACGTCAACACGATATCTGGAGTTCTATCAGAGCTGTACTGAACAGTTATAAGATACAATAAGAAAACACTATTAGCCCTATATACAAACCATAGATTATACAGATATACTGGTATAGATGCGCAACTCTCTCTAAGGAAAAGTTCAATAGACATCCTCTACTCTAGATGGCGTACAAACAATTTTATTTTTATTCCGATCGTATAGATGGCGTTAGTAGTGGATTCATTTTTCAAAATAAAATGTTTAATTTCGGTGTTAATAAATAAGTACATGACAACTATTATATTGTAAAATATGCAATTTAAAAGTAAAAATATATAAAAATCACAAAAAGTAGTTTTAGATTAGCGTGGATTCGATCCACGGACATTTGAGTTGTGAGCTTAGCACTCTTCCACTGCGCCACGCAGATCTTAACGATGATGGTGAAATTACCGTTCAGTTATCGCTACAGATATTTCTAGGTATATATGTAATTTTTTTCTTGCAATCTTCGGTAGATGGCGCTGATCTATATGAAATTTACCCATGTATGGAGCTTTCACGGCCCTGATACAAACTGTCTAACACTCGCTCAGCCGGGCATGTGCCTCTTCTGAATTTGGTTTTGGGTACAGTCCCTTCCATCGATTAAGTGTAGCTTTTTAAACTTCTCATGTCTTTTGAGAATATTTTGGTGAATTTTTAGACATGCAGATTTCTTCACAATGTTTCTTTATTTGAAAGGAAGAATTTCGTGAAGTGAAAAGTATTGTAGCTTAACATGTCCTCTCTTCATAATATGAAGAGAGGACGTGTTAAGCGAAATGGTTACGTTACTGCTATATAAACTACTAAGGCAGAATAAGTTTGATGCATAAATAAATATGTTTACACTAAAACCTATAAAATAACGGACAGACAGACAGGCATGGCGGCGAATCTATACGGGTTGCATTTTTTGCCATTCTTGGCTAAATACAACAGTGAAACCGAAAGCACCCTTTTCTTCCGAAAAACCCTAAAAGCAACAGTGAAATCAGCATAAAACTATGGTTAAGTAAAAATAAACTAATTTGATTTATTATCATCCTAGCTTTGCAGGAAAATCTAATCTACTCACATAAAATCAAGAAACCGTATAAAACGATGAACTCTTTGCCACACGAACATTGTCTATTATGGGAATTAGTACTAAAAGATTTTACGAGTGTCAAGTAATGATTCATTAAATTGTAAGAGTGGCCAGTGCCGTCCTTATTTTTACAATCAGCTTAATATAAAATGGTCTTAGAAACGCTTTGGACGTGTAATGTCAGCTTATTTGACTTACGGTTGTTAATTTTGTTCATAGATTGTTTTATTAAATGTACAATGATCTTCTCCTTCTCCTTGACCTTTCGACCTTTAATGAATTTGAATGAACACATTTTGTTTTATTTTTATTAATTTGTTATATTTTTTGGATAAAATCTAGAATGTCGTACAAAGACAACTAAAACAGATTATTAAGTCGTTTCGAAGAAGCTGAAAGCACTTTTTTAACGTATCTGGTAGTGACCAAGATATTGATAATGTTAGTGAGAGAAGCTTTGAAACTGAGACAGGGCAGGAGTTGGATGACAAAAACTAGCCTTTAGCAAAAGAAGAGAATGATAGGAAAGATAATGGTTGCTATTTATAATAAAATTGGAATGATATAAAAAAAAGACCAGCCATTATTTTTGTATGGAACATGCCATTTTCGTTTGTAAAAACTGCACAAGATCTCAAAATGAATCAGATTTTTTTTATTACTTTCATAATACAATATAAGCTTCATTTTGTTTTCATGTTTAGTATATTAGAAGGAAAAATACTTTGTGTTGTTCTTATTTTCATATGTTTTACATAAACTGAGAAACATGTGTTTTAACTAATAATTGTATGTTTAAATTGGTAACTTTGTTATTTTCAAACATAAATAAGAATAATAAATGATTTCTTATATATCACCCTTAAATTAGTTTAAGATAAAACTAAATATCAATTTAGTATTCAAGAAAGTAAGTATTTTGTATAATAGTGAGTTAAAAACACACAATCAGCATCAGGGTGTGATACACCCACCTTGCGCTCGTCGGGTTAAAAAAACATGATTTTAACTATCGATTAACCTCGTGTTATTGTTAATCTTTGGATCTTATGATACTAGTTTTACGCTACATATCAAGGTAAATGATAAACGCAATGTTATTTTTCTTTTGAATTTTAATAGTTTAGTTAAACATAAACTTAAATTTACAAATATCTTAATAAATTACCTTGTCCCATTTAAACCTTTCCGCAGATATAAGTTCAAAAATAAGTCAAAGTTGATAAACGATTCCTTAGTAAAATTTAATACATTCGTGCACTCAGTGTGTGTGAGGCCTTAGAAAATCTCGTGTGTAGATATTCACTTTGTGTATCGGGGACGATATATATGTACGATTTGTTTTTCTTTCGCGGTATTTGTACAATTATGATAAGTTAAAGTGCGTTAAAACAGAACAAAAAGGATCGGTACTTCATAAAATGTTGAATGAAAACAAAGACGTTTTTAACGTATTACTTTTATGCCATATGTATGTGAATATGTAAGTGATGATAAAAAGAACTCACGTGGGTTAACTTGTAACTTTGCTTTACTGAATAGTTATGACGCATTTTTGCTTGTTTAAAAAGATAGACTTTATCCTTATACTCTATGCTAAATCCCACCGAAATCGGTTAAGTTGTTTCGCCGAAAAACTCACATATATATTACACACATCACACAAAATAAATTAGCGGGTCTTAATCGCGTACAATTAAAATATTTAACAGTTTCCCTGTCCCATGTATCATATATGATTTATAACAATTTATTTTCTATTGAATCTCGCGCCGGACAGCGAATGGTTTAAGGTATAAGTACCTATTTGTTTCTGACGTTTCGCTCGTTTTGCACCAAGCGTGGTCACGGAGAGACTAATGAGAGCTCAGCGCCGTCTTGTGGAAGTGCGGGTTCCGGCACCTTTCCTCACTTGGTCTTTATATAAGTTCGCACTGTCGGTACTTCGACACACTACACTAATGTCGTCTACACGCTGTTGAGATTTATGACTGCGGCGGTGTTTACATTTCCTGTTGACTGGATTCCAAGTAGCCGGTAATCTATATCCATCCTCCCCGTTGAAATTGTTATATTTCTTGATTTTTACCGCTTCACGTACTATCCTCGAGTAATAGGGACGATCGGTGGATAAGACTTGTGGTTGATGCAGTTCTATCCAGTGGTTTGGGCTAGACTCCAACAACTGCTCAGCTATAGCCGATTTGTTAATATGTCGGTTTTTTACAGCTGCGATATGTTCCTTTACTCTTTCAGCGATTGCACACTTAGTCTACCCGATATATGAACTACCACAGCTGCAATCGACTTTGTAGACGCCAGGTGTTTGGAGAAGAATGACATACACTGGGGTACGCAGATTGTGTGCTATCTTAGAGAGCGGACTGTATACAGTCTCGATGGAATATTTCTTGAGTACTGTTGCAACGTTGTCCGTCGCTCCCTTTAGATACGGCATGTAATCCGGCACTCTGCTTACATCAGGTCTAAGATCTTTCCTGTTCAGACGGAGTATCTTCTTCTTGTATCCGTTGCGCCTAAGTACCTCCTGAACATGTGACAGCTCACTATTTAACTGTTCAGGGTCACACAGGTCATACGCTCTGTTCACTAATGAAGACACAACGGTATCCAAATGCCGCGGATGGTGGTGCGAGTTCGCGTTACACAAGATGGCACTGAGCTCTCATCAGTCTCTCCGCGACCACACTCAGTGCAAGACGAGCGAAACGTCGGTAACAAATAGGTATTTATACCTTTAATAAGTTAATTGTACGCGATTAAGACCCGCTACTTTATTTTGTATGATGTATACAAATCGCGAAAGTTTAAAATCGATTATTAACACACATCAAGGCAGAAGTTTTACTATCTGAATATAATTTACTGAATATATTCTGAAAAGGATGTTGCAAAATCTTGGTACTCACCACCAATAGCTTAGTGTTATACGTCTTTGGATAGCTTTTTGTGAGCTAAACAAAAATTATTGTAGCCACTAGTTCCAAATCTTAGTCCGTTCAGAAATAACAAGTACTATAACATGCCAGTTGTAGCAAGGATAGGATAAGGTTATTATAATTATTTCATAATTCACTACCCTTTTGTACATCAATACGAGTTATTAATCATTTCCTTGCCTGCCCGGGAAGGCGGGCAAGGTACCAGAGGCGGGTCGGGGAGGGGACCGACGAATTCACACGCGCAAGCGTCGACCGTAGGATAGCTTCAGTCGTTCGTTTGTATTGTGTGTGTGACTGCGCTTCCCCGTCTCCCCGTACTGTTCAGGGACTCCTTATTATTTTATTTTTATTTCAGTAGGCAAGTTATTTAATTGAAATTATGAACATATGAAATAAAGCTTACAAGATCTTACTGCAGTTAGTATCTAAAGAATGGAATATACCCCTTAATAGGGCATAGGGCAAATGCTTACCACCTCAGCTTTTCGACCATAGTGCAGGAGTCATTCCATGTACGCTTTCTTATATTCAATATTTATTATGCGTAAAGACCCTTAAAACTTTTATTAGTACTGGCAACAATGCTAACTGTCAAAGTTTGCGAACTACCAACACTTGGAAAAAAATACTAATGAATTTTGACAATCGGCGGTGTTTAGTTTAAATAATTTGAAAATTTGTTTTAACAAGATTCCGGTAAGTGGTTTAGTGATATTTGTTACGATTACTGTTTATATTATCCAGTATGACTCATAGAACATGTTTAGAAATGAAGCTTTTCCTAATTGCAAAATCATCATAATCTCGGTGGTAAAATTCTTACCATTGCCCGTTTAAATTAATATACTATTATTTGGTGGTAATATAGTTACCGTTACCCATTAGAGAGTTCGTTTTTTCAGGAGGATGTCAATGAAAAGGAAATTATCTGACAGTATTATCGCGAGTATTCTAGAAGATGATCTCTCCGCTATTGAAAGTAGTGACGAAAGTGTCTCAGAAGAACCACTTTTGGGCGATAGTGTACTGGATTACGACGATGAAGTTTCGCGAGGTCTTTCAAGAATATTTGGCGCAGAGCCCGAGTTGGAGACGAGAGGATTAGATAATTTTCAAGATCCTCCTGGGCCACGTGTCTTGGTAGAATATCTAGAAAACGTTGAACCAGGGACTGAAGAACAGTCCTAAGGGTCGTACGATCACGAAAGGAATGTGATTCGAACTTCTTTGTCAGCGCTCTTTCTGAACCAAGCCACCCGACTCCATCTCAGTCTGACGTAACGCAGCCTAATGAAGCGGCGAGCACAAACATAGTAAGAAGGTCTATTCGCGTGGCACAGTACTCGTCAGATAAGGTTACAAAGCATAGCATACCAAAGTTTGATAAACGACTGACTGTAAACGCGCGTGTCACTCACAAAACCCCACCAATTGAATTTTTCGACAATTTATTTCCTAGTGATCTCGTAGAGTTGCTGGTAGAACATACAAACATACATACATACATACATATCGTCACGCCTTTTATCCCCGAAGGGGTAGGCAGAGATGTATTTCTACACCCACTTTTCGCCAGAAATACTTTAGTCCCACGTAATAAGGGGCGAGCTTATTGCCGTATCGGGCACATTTCCAGACTCCGTGCTGCTACTGAGAATTTCGTGACAGAAAAACCCAGTAACACTGCCCGACCCAGGAATCGAACCCGGGACCTCCCGATCCCACGTGCACATTTATGTCGCGAGACCAACGAGGCAGTCGTATAGGGTTTGATGTCGAGTTTTCCGTCTCTACGCAAAGATGGTATTTGCATCGTGTTATCCCTTAGTCGGCTCTTACGACACCCACGGGAAGATAAGGGGTGGTGACACTTGTATTCTATGCCGTCAACCACACGGCGGCTGGTAGAACAAACAAACATTTATGCGGCACAAAGGCAAACGCTTCACTGGAATCCAAAATTTGTAGCTGAAATGCGTGCTTATCTTGGTATCTTGATCATAATGGGTCTTCACCCCTTACCTGATGTAAATCTGTATTGGACAACTGATATTTTTTATAGAAATCCTGATATTGCCCAAACTTTCACTCAAAAGCGATTCAAAAAACTTACTGAAAACATTCACTTCAATGATAATACCAAAGAACCCGCAAGAGATACGCCAGATCGTGATAGGCTTTATAAAATACGCCCTACGATAACAAGACTAAACGAAGTATTCCAGACTCAATGCTCTCAGTCAAGCACTCAATCGGTGGACGGAAGTATGGTAAAATTCAAAGGTAAAAGCTCACTCAAACAATACATGCCGAAAAAGCCAATAAAAAGGGGTTATAACTTTATAAGGTATGGGTCCGATGTGATGCTAAAACCGGATACTTGTACCTATGTCTTTGGTATCTATATTGGAAAAGAAGACGAGAATGCATGAAGTGAGGAAGGCTTAGGATATAACGTCATAATGAAACTATGTAAAGGTGTTCCACGCAATACTCTTGTGACTTTCGACAACTTTTTCACTGGTGTTCCTCTAATGACTGATATGCTGATAAAGAAAGGAATATATGCTGTCGGTACCGTGCGTTTGAACCGAATAGGCTTACCAAAAGAGTTGTTGCCCAAAAATAAATTCAAGAAGGAAAAACATGGAAAACACGAGTTCATGTATAAAACCAAAGCTCCCGTTTCTGCCATACAGTGGATGGATACGCAACTGGTGAATATTTTGACAACAGCACACAACCCTAAATCTATGTCTACGGTCAAACGAACGCAGAAGGATGGTTCCAAGAAAGATATTACTATCCCCACTGCAATTGCTGAATATACCGTAAACATGAGAGAGTTGGATCATTTCGATCACTTCCGTGCCTCGTATCCAATCGGCCGAAAGTCAAGACGCAACTGGTTGCGCGTATTTTATTTCATGTTTGATGCAGCTATCATCAACGCGTACATAGCCTACATACAAATTCACAAGCAAACTGTTCACACACACCGAGATTTCAGACTTCGTTTGGCTCGCAGTCTTATAGACGGATTCACGGGAAAAAAACGAACCACTAGCATTATTTTCCGGAATAAACAAGAAATTTCGGGGTACCTGCTGAAATCAGACGCTCTTCTGTGCCACACTACCCAGAAGACCAACAGAAATTTACTAGATGCCGATTTTGTAGCACGAAAAATTCTCAAAAACGATCAAGGATCATTTGCGGTGTCTGCAAAGTAGCTTTATGTGCCACACCATGCTTTAAAAGCTTCCACATTGCACCGGAAGAAGGACAAGTCATGGACAGTAACAGCTCTGCTTCTAGTACAATAACAGGCTAATGTAAAATTATTACCACCAAGACTTAAACGAAAACGAGCAATGGCAAAATGATTACCACCCAATTTTCGCGTACTTCTGATTATATTTTTTTTTATTTTAATTAAGAATATTAAAAAGGGTCCTAATAAACGTATAAATAATAATACATAAACTGGATTTTCAATATTTTTTATCCCTGCTCTATTAAGGGATACGCAATAGAGATTTATAGACGAAATGCACTTGAAGATTTGCTTGGGATAAATGAAGATTCTTCGCTCATGCGCGTTTGTATCCAATCTATCTCGACATATTCGAGCAAGAATATATTATTGTTATAAATATTTTAATCAATAATAATAGTAATCAAGTCTTAATACTTCTGTACATGGCTGACTGGGCGACGTACTCTAGGTAAGGTACCTACAGTACGTCGCCCAGGCAGGCTGCTGCTTCTTTTGTATACAATAAATGGTAAAAATAATAAACAAAGGAAATCATAATCGTATTTTATTTCAGTTTCTTAAGCTTTATTTTCATTTTTTGTTAAAGGGTAATCCATATTACCCTGATATTATATTAGGCTGGCAATCAGATCGGACTATATATCAAGACAGACCCCATAATTATTCATATTCTATAAAATAATACCTTTTCAATGATATATCACTCATCAGTATTGTAGCGGGTACCAGATTTTATACAATCTCTTGCATCATCCTTTATGTTTATAAAAACTCACAAACTAGTAATTAATCAAATAACATTTTCAAACAATTGGAATAAGTGCAATTGGAAACTTATTTATTTATTTTATTCTTCATATACACAAAGTATATAGGCTAACTTAATGCCCTGGGCTCCCTGACTACACTTACGTCTCATTTTGTATTCACACATGGTCTACTTTAAATGGAACCAGAAATGTCGCGTTGAATATAATCTCAACCTGTTGCGATTTTATTGTACTTCTTCGGTTTAAATGTTTTCAACAAAAAGCTTACGCAGATATTTAAATACTTAACATGTGAAAACAGAACAAGTAAATCGCTCACAAAGTATGATTTTGTTTTTTTTTTACATACATACATAGACTCACGCCTGTTTCCCGGAGGGGTAGGCAGAGACTACGGAACGATTATCTATATTTTCTTTAATACTAATAATAATATCCTTGGGCAACTCACAAACCGTTATATGATCTTAAACTAAGCAAAACGATCTCTGCATGGGAACTTGTTACTTTTAACCATGTAATTATAATCTATTAGATTTTTCCTTTCCTTTCTTTTCTAATCTGGCTGTTTAAGGTACTGACTTCATATGGCATAACTAATAAAAAAATATATTAAACATAATCTCTACGAAAGCAATAAAAAAAATATCCTGCTATCTTTTATTTACGGACAATAAATCTTTTAACATCGGTACCCTTTAGCGTAATACATAAACTTAATGCCTTTCTTGAATAACGGCGGTATTAAAGGAATTATTAAAAACATATTTCAGACAAATGCCGCCTACGATCGTTGAAGTATTGGTACCGACAGCAAGTACTGGTCTTATTCATTGATCTGCAAAGTAAAAGTAGGTTTTGCTTAAAAGTTTTTTGTAATCTTTGAATATTTAGTTTGGCCTAGAGTTCATGAGACATAGATACCGGAATATCGAAGCAAGGTTGTAGTTTACCAACACTGCAAAGCCATGACTGAATGTTACGCGGAGGCAAAAAGAGTGAAGTTACAATAATCTGACTGGAGTAGATGGCAGTAGGCTATCTTGACCCTTGGTGTATCAACGGTTAATAGTGCAACAACAGATAGTTAATACAATAATTATCTAGATAAAATTAATGTTGAGCGTTGAGTCCTTAGAGCCACAGCAACTGTGAAACCCACTTGATTCATTTTTATTAAATTGAATTAAATCTATACCTAAATATTCTCCGAATTATATCTCGGTCCGTATAAAAATCGACAACACACAAATCCGTACGCAAGGTAAAGCTACTTATCAGACATAATCCACAAAATCTATATATATAAAAGAAAGTCGTGTTAGTTACACTATTTATAACTCAAGAACGACTGAACCGATTTGGCTGAAAATTGGGGGGGAGGTAGCTCAGAACCAGGAAAAACACATAGAATACAATTAATTGCAAAAAATAATCTGGGAGGGATTTTAGAGAGGGTCGAAGTTTGTAGGGACAAACCTACTACCTATTGACAGTAAGAACGCATGCGCTGTAATAATTGAGTGCTGCGCATGTGCTATATCTGTCAGTACATTATACATTGTCATAGGGTGCACTGTCATTACTTCGTTCGCTTACTTATTTATACAAATAATTATTGTAACAGCCTTGGCTAATCCCTACTAATATTAGGTATAAATGCGAAAATGTGTAGGTATGTATGTCTGTACCGATTTCACGGTAAACCGGCTGAACCAATATTCTCTACTCATAAATGCGAAAGTGTGTATAGAGATATATCGGACCATGGCTTTGACATTTCACAGTATGCAAAGTGATGTTGTTGAGCACCTTTCGGTAGATAATGTCATGAATACTGACCAAGTTCCTTCGTACTCTATAGAGTTTCTGAACTCCTTACAATTATCAGGAGTACCTTCACGCAACTTGAGACTGTACGTTGGTGTTCCAGTTCTGTTAATGCGGAATCTTAATGCACCAAAGCTTTGTAATGGCAAACGGCTACAAGTAGCACCTATAACGAAACATTATAAAAGCTATTCGCTATTGCAAGTCAGACTCGCTCATGAAGGGTTCCGTAGTGGAGGTATCCACTTATAATAGCCATTATCTTCGACTAACTATTAATAGTATTTGTATAAACGACAAAGCTATATTTGCGGTTTTTAAGATGTACTTTATTTCAAAAACTGCTGACTACATATCGTTAAAAAACAATTTTCGTAGGAAGTTTTTATAACGAGCTACAAGCATATATTTTTTATAGATTTGTCACTATCTTACTTTAAAAGTTAGAGCGACACACACACCCATTTTACCACTTTGGAACCGTATATCTTTCAAACGATTGACTTTGAGTAACAATGGTTTTAGGAACCTCAAAGTAATTTTTATCGACCCATTTACCACATCAGTTCCGTTCTTAAGTATGAAGAGCCCCCCTTAATATTCAATATTTTTTTTTTTTTTTTTACAACGTCGGCGTCTTAAAGAGGTTCACAGAATACATCTACTTACCAATTTTCAAATGTGTAAACTGAATAGTTTCGGCATGTATGTCTGTCAGTCTATCCGTATGTCACAGCCACTTTAGGCTGTGACATACGGATAGACTGACAGACATATAAGGATTCCGTGTTTTGCCATTTTTGACTACGGAACTCTAAAAATACTGTTTACAGAAATGTTTTCAGTACTTCTTGCAGTTATATTTCTTATAAGTCCCTATGAACAGAATTAAAACGAAAATTACTATCGAACGACGAAGGAGTGTTACCCCGAATTTAACGTGAGCGAAGCCGCGGGCAAAAGCTAGTAAAATATAAACCCAAGTCCCGCAACAAAATGAACAATACCAAAGGTGGTCAATATTTTTTGCCGACAACAAAATAATTTCAGTTACCCCTCCTACATAAATATAAAATAAATATTCTGTTTTTATGCAAACACAAATGTATTCAAAGAAAATCCGACCGTAAGCGTAATGATTGTTCTTCAAACAAATTTGGCGAAGTTTGTACATATCCGAAGTGATTTGACGTCGCTTTTGTGATTTAATTGCAGTTATCATATTAAAACCGTTTTACGTGCACTGTTTTCGTGAGGGCAACGAATTTTGCAATGTAACCGATTTGAGCGACCGCCCGGGTCCAATTCTGCTGCAATTCTTAGCTAACGCTTTCTATGTATAAACTAGCCACCAAGCCAGTTCTTTAGCTAAGATCAAATATTTTTAACACGCTTTTATATGGTCGTCTTGTATGTAACTAACTACGTAATGGAATCTAAGCTAACTAATTTAACCATCTTCCAAGGGTCGTAGCGTGAAGAAAATTGGCAGCTGTATGTAGTTCTGATGACAATACAATAATATGATACTGTCAAACTGATCTAATGATGGAGCCGGAAGATATGAACTGGAACTCGACATGTATGTATGTAACTAACTATGTAATGGAATCTAAGGTAACTAATTTAACCATCTTCCAAGGGTCGTAGCATAATGAAAATTGGCAATTGTATGTAGTTCTGATGACAATACAATAATAAGGTTCTGTCAAACTGATCTGATGATGGAGCTGGAAGACATGAACTGGATATTCATGATAGAAAATCGTATCATAGCTGTTTTGGATTTCTTAGAAAAGTCTTGTAATGAACTTTGGCCACGATTAGGTTTCAACTTTCAAGGTCTGATGATTCTGATTTGAAGCCGGAAGATAGGCACTGGCATTACATGATGGAATATCGTATCATAGTCGTGTTTACACTTGTGAGAAAGGCGATGTAATGGACTTTGAACACGAACAGGTTCAAAGGTAAGGTTTCAAGGGTATAACAAACTAGTTATATATTGTAGACCACGTAGTGGTGTAGTCAGGGTCCCGTACTTTTGCGGCTGGACATTCGTATGTGGCCCTGAGTAGAGTAAAATCACTTAGTGGTCTCCTGGTTGAAGAGTTAGATTGTTATTAACTGACAGATAAAACACCATGTAATACAAACGCACAGGTGGAAATGGAGAGGATGCGGGCTCATTCACCTACTTAAAATTAATGTATAAAGTTAAAAATATTTCGTTATCAAAGACCAAAAAGTATAAAATAAATTAATAGTTTAAAAAGCACTAGAAAAACATGCTTTTATAAATGTACATAAAAACAAAAAATAAATTATGGATCGTTCAAGTTGTCTCTACATATTTCTGGGCTGAAGTGTAAACTATGTGCTTTTAATTATAATATTTGATTGTAAAAGCGTGGGGCCGCTGGAACAGGAAATACTTTATTGTTAACAAATACTAATACTACCTTCCTGGCGCAAGCTGCATGAGGTCGCATAAGAGCATAGCATTTATGCCGCCAAAAGGTTACCAAAGGTAACCAAAGATATCTCGTCCACGAACAAGAACTCTACATTTTGCCACTGTTGACGCATTACCCTTATGTACTTAATTCCTGAAAGAAGCGGCTTTAAAAATGAATTTCAGCCCAGAAATAGAGACAACTTGAACGATCCATAATTTATTTTTTGTTTTTATGTGCGTTTATAAAAGCGTGTTTTTCTAGTGTATTTTAAACTATTAAATTATTCGTTTTTAACCAATAAAGAGGAGCAACGTAGTAACGTGAGAACAAATGGAAGTGCTATTAAAACTTGTGTGACACAACTATACTGCGACTGCCCATCACATTTGCAATTAATTTCTTTCTACTGTAACGTAATACTCCACGTATTGCGTTATAATATCTCGCAGGCGCTTAACGTTAGCTTAGCCGCAGAGCGTTCGCAATATTACCAAATATGGTCATGTTCACTAGCCAAAGGCAGTTGTGAGTCATAGGTTTATGCCTATATAAGATGGGTGCGCGTTGTAGAATGGACACTTTCCCTATACAACGGAACGCTGCCGCTACACCTCGTCATTATTCTACATTCTACTTCCTATCTACTGTCCCGCTGGGGGTAAGCATATTCTAGTAGTCTGTGTGCCTATATGTTCTGTCTGTAGAATCTGTGTCTCCTAAGCATAACAGCCGATCTAGGGACAGCCTGTTCCTGATCGGTTGTTGTGTATTTTCTATGCTGTTTTCAGTTCTCTCTACGGGCTGACGTTCTCTCTACGTGCTACAAGCCACAAGCTGCTGGCGCCGTGCCGCTACAAGCCGGCCGCCACCCAAGCCTCCGTTCCTGCCTACGAGCTCCTACAGCCAGGCCACGGACGCCTGAGCCTAACCGCTCGGCCCACATCGGCTGCACCGCCTGCGACCCCGCTCAGCCAGAACCTCGACCACCGAGCTGCCTGCGCAGCGCACCTTGGCCAGCTCATCGGCAACCCTACAAGCAGCTACCCTGCGAGCGTTGGAGAGCAGTAGGGGTCTACACTCCAGCCCTCAGGCCAGTGCTTACCTAGTTCGGTCATACTGTATGTGAGCGGTAGTGAGACATAATAAAGAACCTGTTCAGCCTAGCAGTGTTTCTCTTGAACCCCGACATCCTACCTGAGATCCTCCGTCTCACTACTCCTTGCAATTGGTAGAACATTTAATTAATATTTCTCCAGTCTTTAACATAATGTCAATAGTTTTATTTTGATGTGGTCAGTTGCAACTGATCTGTTGCTAGTTGTAGTTGAATGTCTGGCACCGTTCTAACGTTGAATAGTTACAGTAAAATTCTGGGGCGTTCCCGTGGGAAATATTCCGAATTTTTCTAGATTTTTCCGGTAGCAACAAGATTTACACACCTGCTACTAATGGGAGCCTTTCGCCTGAGGTAAATGTGCGATAAAAATAGACGAAAATAGCTGGTAATATTGGGTTCAAACATTTTAGTAATAAACATGTAAGATAGTGTTCATATAAAGTAAGTAATTATTTTGAGGAATAAAATACTCTGTGTTATTATAGATATTGTTTTCAGTCAGTTACTCATAGCTGCGCTCTAAGAGTCTTTAGGACACTAACTTACTATGGTACTAAAAAGTCATCAGTCAGGCTACCGTAGGGTCGTGTGCTACGAAACTCCAGAACACACTAGAAATTTCAGTTTCGAATTAACAACCCATAAGAATAAAATTGTCAAAAATCCAACATGTAAGATACTGTTCATCTATAGTAAGTAGTTATTTTAAGGAATAAAATACTCTGTGTTATTATAGATATTGTTCAGCAGTTACTCATAGCTGCGCTCTAAGAGTCTTTAGGACACTAACTTACTATGGTACTAAAAAGTCATCAGTCAGGCTACCGTAGGGTCGTGAGCTACAAAACTCCAGAAAACACTAGAAATTTCAGTTTCGAATTAACAACCCATAAGAATGAAATCGTCAAAAATCCGGCAGTGTATTATATGGCAGTTGCCAAATCGTCTGCGTTATAAATCTTCTTGTGAATCTGAATCGGTTGCACTTCGACGCTCGTTTTTAATATTCTGCCTATCAATAGATTTTGCTACTTGAGATATATATTTGACATAATTATTTTGTAGGAATCTTTTGTTAAATATATCGGAATGATCGGATGATGATTGGTACGGGACGTCAACGACTACGAAACGGAAGTGCGAAGATGGCGCGCTTCGACAGAGTCTAGTGTGACGTTCGCTACAGTGGAAGAGGGGGGATGACGGTTGACGTTCAACGGAGCAACGACAACTATCACTTCTCTTGGAGACTCTGGGCGGACAACAAGTACCTAGAAACTATCATTCGTTTTGTGTTCAGTAATACAAAATAGTTATAGTCAGTTCTGTTAAATTTATTTTGGTGTGAACTCATAACGAACTGTGATTTGAAGTGTTGATACCGGCCAAGAATCAATCAACCCGCCGACATCAGAAGTGGAATAATGGACCAGCGCGACCACAAGGCGCGAGCAAAGGCGACTGCTAACGCTGCTATGTTGGTGAATCGACTGAGCTTGCAACTGCAACTGTGGTGAGCGTATATTGTCAGATTTTTTTCATTGGTACTGCCAATTTTGTAAAACAATACGCTTTTAACCTTGAAAATGTCGATGTGGTGATATCACCATCACATCGTACCGAGTGTTATAGGTTCGATTCCTATACGAAACACTGAGTTGTGGAACCGTTTGACTTTTACGGTGTCGTGGTTCCCATGGCATGATCTCATGAATAATCTTCTTTTTAATAGCTTAAAGAATAAAGACAAAAAAAAATGTGATAGAGAAATGTCAGTTTTACTTTGAGTTTCCTGATTATTGATTTTGATACTGAACCTTTGTGCCAGAGGATTAGAGCATATCTGACGATCTTGAAGAAAGCAAAGTGTGAACCTTAATATCGACGAGACAGTAGAAAACTAGGCTAACATGTTGATTGGTTGTGAGATTAAATGTCAGAGGTCGATTTGTAGCCGTAAATCAGTACAAATCGGATTCAATACAACTGTGAAGGCAGTTGTCCGTGAGTACACGGTAGGCAGACGACTCTGGTGTTTGAATGTCAGAGGTTGATTTGTAGCCGCAAATCAGTACAGATCGGTTTCAACACAACTGTGAAGGCAGTTGTCCGTGAGTACGCGGTAGGCAGACAACTCTGGTGTTGGGGTTTCGTGGAAACCATAAAGTCCAGGAGGGACTTGGCAATCCTTGTGAGGATGCGCAGATAAATGGGTTTCGTAGGAAACCATAAAGTCCAGGAGGGATTTGGCGATCCTTGTGAGGATGCGCAGATAAATGGGTGGCAACCGAGTGACTGGTTTAAGTCCTGGTTTAGTAATTGGAGGTTACTGAATGGTGGCAACCGAGTGGCTGGTTGAGTGCCTGGTTTAATAACTGGAGGTTACTGAATGGTGGCAACCGAGTGGCTGGTTGAGTGCCTGGTTTAGTAACTGGAGGTTACTGAATGGTTATGAATCACATGTAGAGCTTTAGTTATTTGATTTGATTATAACGTGAGTCTATGGTAATTGACTGTATTGTCAGTGATGCTCTGAATCCAGCTCCTACAATAGTTAGTTATGTAATGTAGGAGGTAATTTGGTAAAAAAAAATTGATTGGAATCCTAACACTGTTTTGATTCAACCCTTATCTGGGTTAAGTCAGGAGTGACCGAGCAATGTGATACTGTGCGTGTAATATTTTGTTACAGATTAACACACAGGGCCGTGTGTCTTGTAGGATGGCCGTGTCGGAATGATCGGATGATGATTAGTACCGGAAGTCAACGACTACGAAACGGAAGTGCGAAGATGGCGCGCTTCGACAGAGACTAGTGTGACGTTCGCTACAATTGAAGACAGGGGATGACGGTTGACGTTCAACGGAGCAACGACAACTATCAATTCTCTTGGAGACTCCGGGTGGACAACAAGTACCTAGAAACTGTCACTCGTTTCGTGTTCAGTATAGTCAGTTTTGTTAAATTTGATTTGGTGTGAACTTTTAACAAACTGTGATGTGAATTGTTAATACGGGCCAAGAATCAAGCAACCCGCCGACAAATACATATTATTATATAACCACGGTAGCCAATAAATCCATGGAAGAATATTGAAAACAGGCTTAAATCTATGAGCACGCATGATCTGTAGTAAACATAACATAATCTCTTAAAAAGTAGTCATCACTCAAATCGCACGCCCTATCATTAAGGCGCTGTGCTAAGCGACTGTTTTGGTAAATGAGGGGGTGAAGCAGGGGAGGTGAAGGGAGCTTAGCTCCGTCTACTGCGGGGCGCCCCCCTTCATTCTCGTCGTGTGCGGCCGTATTCTGGCGACATCCGTATTCCAATATTTCAAAATCGCAAGCAAAACGTTTTAGCATATTGAATTGAGATACTGATATTAAAATTTATATTACATACATCAATCTCTTTGTACAATATAGGCATAGCGCAATTTTTGTTCTCAGTGCAGCCATGAGCAAAACTGGTTTACATTAGACGTTATAGGTATTAATAGTTGACGAAATTAGGTAAATACCTATGTGCCGTAAGATGTTCAAAATAATTAAGTCAGTTCCATGTATGGAGAGGCCATTATTATGTTTGTTTTGTTTTTGTATAAAAATAGTGAAGCAGTTCATAGAGTACCTACATCTAATTCCATTCCTGCCAGTTTTCAAATCTGTTTTGCAATAAATTGGCTGTGACATATGGGCGGACAGACAGACAGACATTGCGAATCTATAAGGGTTCCGTTTTTTCAATTTTTGGCTACGGTACCCTAAAAAACACAATACTGCTCTACTAAGCGCAAAAGCCGTATCCCAACTAAAGCGAGTTACGAGAGTTAATTGAAGTTTAGTAAAAATTGATTTCTTTTATTTATTTATGGATGTTTATTGTTATTATAGGTATAATTATTATGGTAAAGGTTTCGAAATACGTCGCCATTTTTAGGGGTTGTGAGTGATTGGAGAGAGAGGAAGGGAGGTCTTGAAACCCCCCTCACCATTTTCACTTGCCGGAAATACTTGGTTTCCTCTGAAAAAAAAATCTCCAAACATCGGTGTCATGGCACTGCCAACTTCCACATTCATCACACTAGTTTAATAAACTAAGGTTGACGGAGCCCTGCGAAGGGCTCCTATTTTCGGATTAAGGGTCAAAAGAGAACCTAACATAATCTATTTAGTTACTTATTACAGTCGCACCTAACCCTAGGCACTCGAAAGCAATGACGCACAAATTTGACATTAGCTGTCAATATGATCATTCCAAGATGGCAGTTTTGCGTTTCGTTTCACGTTTTTTACATAAAACATAAAATAGACATTTGTAAAACTGTACTAAAGTATTAAAACTACGTTCCGTTTTGCATAATTGCCGAAGTATTCATGAAATTTTGGAAATTGTTTAAACATATTTAGACGCAACTCCGGCAGCCAAAATTACTATTAGGTGATTAAAACGAACTCCCTTAAGCCCCCTACACTACCAATACCCTCAAATTCAGGCGACTTGTTTCGAAACCCAACCCATTATTATTTTTCAAAATATATGTGGATATACCTTATTCATGAGATACTGTTATGTCGCTTAGAAAATTATAGAATTAGAATTTGAGTTACTGCTTTTTCGTTAGCTCTCGTCATACATGTTTGTATGGAAAAATATAAAAAAATTCTTTCGCTTCAAATATGTGTTATTTCATACATACATACATACATAGACTCACGCCTGTTTCCCCGAAGGGGTAGGCAGAGGCATGTTAAACGCCCACTTTTCGCCAGTGTTTTGATCCCACGTAATAGGTGGCGAGCCTATTGCCGCTTATCGGGATATTTTGTTTGCCAGAGCCTCGTCCGTTGATCGGCAGGTGCACCACTTGCAGGTGAGGTTGGCTTGGGACCCTAAGTTCTTGGTGGGAACCCTATGCATTGAACTGTTATTTCAAAGAAAATAAATATTAAAAGATATTTATTTATATTCATTTATAATTTATTAACGAAATACAGAGTTTACAGCTCATCAAAAGTTAGCTGTCTGCAACAACCCTGGTTTTCTTTATTCTCATCGAATGTTAAAGGCAGTATGTGAGGTGATAAGACTTATTATTTGCTGTTGCTCACGAGGCACAGTTTCATTTACTTTCCTTTTACGGCTTGGTATTGTAGAAATTTCAAGCACTGATGAAACATTTTCCTCTCCGTGATCTCGCAATGCCATCCCTTGAGCTTAACGAGAAACAACAATTTCAGGCAACTGCCAATTCATATAAAACGCCACAAGCTTCTCCCAGAAAACATCATCTCTTTCTATTATTTATATTTTTAGTGGTATACTTTCGCCACTCCACACAGCAAATAAACACTTTTGTTTGCGTGTAACGTGGCGTTGCCCCTGAATTTGGTAATAACAATTACAATATTTGTTTAGACTAGTCAGTTCACTTTTTTATCTTGTTTCCATATTTGTATTTTATTTGCTCTTATACTATTCTCCAGGCCATTCTTATATGCAACTTTAGAACATTACATTTGCACAATCGTGTTTGGACCTATTAATCCATCCGGCGTGGCACCAATAATCGAATAATCCACAAGGCTCGATTGTTACATTTTCTTGCTTCGCCAGTTGTTGCAAAGCCAGTTGTTCATTTTAGATTCCATGCGCAACTGATTTTACATTGCAAATATTTTATTTGTACAAAATATTTTTTACTAAGTTGGCTTTACTGCTGTTATCTCTTCTTTTTACCACTATACAAAAATTTCAATCTGCCAACCAGTCACTGCTATCCCTCTTGTATTTTTTGCTTATCACTACGGAATTTGAGTCAAATTTGTTAAAAAAATTGTTTGGCATTTCTTGGCTAGCTCTTGAACAGATCGTGTTAGGAATGACTGAAGTCAAATGTGTGTAAGACGTTGCAGAACTGTTATCTTTAACTTCACTGTAATTACAATAATGATAATTAGTTACGTACTTTATTATAAAAAAAATACTATATCTTGTGTTATAGCAAACAGAGAAGTCACCTTCTTACTTATAAATGATTGATTTTAGAAATTAAAAATATATTAGATGTACTGAGACATACCTAATAGTTTATGAATAATCAAAGTTTTACCCGATGTACCTAAAAAGGTTTATGTTCAAAACACAATAATACAACATTCGTTACCGCTTGTGTGCGGATTGCGAAGCGCCATATTAGCGCTGTCATCATTATTGTTCGCCGTGGCGGCATCTTAGCGCTCCAGGCGCTCTGACAAGCTAATGAATTTGAAATATAGGTACATAAAATGATTCGATTTTATGTTATTACTCTTTCAAAAATTGAAAACTGTGGCAGCTATGTATTGTGAGAATAATTTATATAATTATATTATGCATAATCGATAATATATAAGTTACATAGTTAGTCATAAAAGACTCTTATGAAAATAATTTGTGTAAAAATGTTACATATTTCATAATCACTTGGCCATGGATGAATTTCTATTTTATTACGACGCTTTCTTGTACAAATCCTTCGTAGAACTTCATTTCTCTAATTGTCCATATTTTATTCTTCTAATTATATATTTATAAGCACAGAAACAATAACACATTAAACGCAACAAGAGTATAAACTTAGGTCCTAATTATATGTGCCCATAGTTACATGAAAAGCCTATTTGATTCAAAGTATTCAGTCTATAACATAAAACATGAAATTACGAACTCAAATCGGCGTATAATAATAACAAACAGGTTTACGTAAAATTTCGTGCAGCGGAGACGCAAGCGACATGACCTATCTCTCACAGGGCTCATAGCCGAATGATGAGGTCTGGGCGGGGCGTAAACTAGCAACTGACACTCAGTACACCGCTTATGCTAATAAGGTTTAAATTGCCGAAGCGTTTGATATTGATGGGATCTACCGAGCGTCAAAATCATAGACGTATGGCAGATTTTATTTAATTTTACAAAATATACAGATATAATATGAAAATAAATAGGGTAATTCTTTAGTTCATTAGATTTCCTACAATATTATCAAAAAAAATACGACAGCTTACGATCAAAATATTGCAAACAGTGAGACGAAAGATTATTTTCTGCCTCGATTTTGTGATTTTTTTACCGTGATTCTATTTTATGTGCATGAAAAATTCTTTCAAAAGTCTTTTGTTCAGACTTTTGACTTTAAGCTCTAATTTTTGCTAGTTTGTAACATGTACCGTTATGGCTAGATGCGCGACGAAAAATTAGGAGTTTCACGGCTTCTGAGGTATAACAGCGCCTTAAAGTAGGATCTGAAAAATATCATTTTTTATTTTATTATTCTTAATCACTTAGAATAGCGTAACGAGCAGACCCATTGTTTTAAATTTGTATATTTGTATCTATTAACGAAGATAATTACGTCAAAATTGTCATAACTGATAATTGTGTTCGTTCAAAATAGTAGGTTCATACTCTGCGACGATATTGATGGCGCGAACTGAGCGAGCGCGTGGCCCGATCTGCCACTTGCCGAGTTAATGGCGGGAGAAGCGCACGCTTATCATTGCTAGTGTTCAAAATTTAGTGTTGAGTATCGGGCCCATCCAACATATTAATGATCGTATATTATAACATTCATATTGACGGATCAGCCACATCCAGCGTAACTGATTGCAAAGCTAATATTGTTTCTTGTAGTATGTGACACATCTGACGTTATTGATGGGTCATCTTAAAATGTTTAAAGTAGGATATGTCACATCCATCTTTGATGATCGGCAATTATTAAATAGGTTGTATCCGATGTACCACTTGTGAAGTTATTGATTGGCGATCATAGCATAATTATTATTGTTTGGTCTACAAATACTTATTAATTTACTTTATATACTTATTTATAAGTTTAATTTTAGTAGGTACTTATTTTAGTATGTCTTGAGGACCAGATGGTGTAGTTTTTGTTTAAGGGGTGGTACGAGAGTCGTCTATACCTGTTACTGGAGGTTATAATTTGGAAAAATCGCAGTTTTATTGTAATATGTTTTTGAAGAAGAACGTGTATCTAAGATAAAAGAGAGAAAATGACAACCTTTGTAATGGACTAACTGATCAAAATTTAGATCCAAATATAATATCCAGCAATACACAAATTTTAGATATAAGTTAACCTGTTATACTTGCTACTGAAGTATCAACTCCTGTTCCATTATCTCAGATTCATGAATTGCTATAATACTTGTTGGGTCCAGTGTGCCGAAGACCTGGTTTTGATAACAGCAGATGATTTATATGGAAATCTGCCGATAGTGTCTGTAACATCTCTTGCAAATAGTGTAACAACGCCATCCACACTCAAAAATGATAGAAAAAGGACATTCAAAACTAATAAACGTAAAAAAACGCCTTGTGCGCAAAGAAGACTGGATAGTAGTTAAGAGTAAATTTCACGAAATAGTTCAAGTGACTCTGAATAATTGATTACTTGAATAATTAATTTAATGCAAAAGCGCAGTATGTCCTTCGCTTTCATACTTTTCTGTCGCCAGTCATCCTATCGTTAACTTCTTTATGTTTTTTCCCGTGACTATGTAAGTCATAGGTTTAGGTACTACGCCACAAAGCGTCCACTACTCCTTTCCCTTTCATAACCATCCTCACACAGTCTATCCATCTTTTCCTTGGTTACCCTCTGTCTTTTTTCCCCTCTTCGTGCATATTCAACACTATTTTAACTACGTACATCTCCAATTGACTCTCGCCAATTGACTCCCTTTTACCTTTTCATCTATGGGCGCCACTCTCATACTACCTCTACCGTAATCATTCCTAACTCTGTCCATTCTTGTCACTCCACATGGCCATCGCAACATTCTCACCTGCCAAATGCAACTGTTTTTCATCCATCTTCTTTGTAGCTCAACACTCAGCTCCATACAGTACGACAGGGCTTATAACCCCTTACACATGCAGCCCTTTAATTTCACACGCATTTTGTGATCGTATATTTTGTCTGAGACCTGTCGCCAATTCATCCAGCCTGCGTTGATTCTTTGCCTGACAGCCCAATCAATTTCACCGTCATTTTGCAGTTCTGAACCTAGATAGCAAAAATCGGAGCATAATGGTAGGGCTATACCGCTGAGTGTAACCGGTACAGGCTTGGAGAGATCGCCAAAGTCACAAAACATATACTTATTCTGCTTCGGGTCCGCTTATTCTCAGGCCTAAATTCTTTAATCTCTCCCGCTACTCTTCCAGTTTGCTCTGCACCTCCTGTCCACTCTCTGCTACCAGAACGATATCATCGGCAAAAAGCATGCACCAGGGTGCCTTTTCCTGTATGTCCGATGATACAACATTCATCCATCCATTATATTTCATACTATGAGGCATTAATTCCCCGATGATTGTTGCATTCTTGGACATAACCCTATTTTTTTTCAATTGGCACCAGGTAACTGTTGTACCATTCCTCGGGTATGGTCTCCTCATGCAACAGCTTATTGAAAAATAAAGACAGCCACGCCCATCCATCATCTCCTAACGCTTTTCATGCTTCTAATGGTATTCCACCTGGTCCTAATACTTTCCCATTCTTCATACTCATTCTTACTTATTGAAACTGAAACCTAGTTATTCATTAAACATAAACATATTAGAATTTTATTTTTGTTTGATTTGCTGATTTAATAATGCTGTAAGACAGTAATTAAGTAATAAGAGTAAAAAGAACAACATTGTTATTTTGTTCTTAAGTAGAGAGTTGTCTACTTAGATTGATTATGAATCTTTGATTTAAAATGTTATTTAAATTCTTCACAGATTTATAAGATTTTTACTTTGTTTAGTTTTTCACAATTTTGTTAGCATTTGCTTAGAATAAATAAATGCGCATGTTGTCGATGATTTTTAAATTTATTCTCATTGTTTCGTTTACAAAGTTGCGTAAAATTAATGTCCATGAACCAGGGAAAACCCCTTTATGAAATAATTTATGATACCTAAGGCATTTGTACTTTAGTCAGTTACGTTAGCAGTAGAACCAACAATATTATTGTATTTCTACCCATTAAAATAGTTTTATCTGCCACATCGGATGTATTGTAATGATTTTTATACAATCAAAGATGTTGGATATACCACATCCGACATAACATGATAGAATTTTTCCGATGAAAATGCCGACAAGTGACATTTTTTTATATTTTTTAACGAACTTGTTAAATTAATTCCCTTCGTATAATAGATAATGATATATTTAATACTCATTGCAAAATTTATAAAGTTATCATCTTTGGTTACATTTTATATTCCAAGTTCAATCTTTAAATTGCTCTGCTGAAAAGTTGCATATTTGCAGATCCTACGTTGTTGATAGGGCGTGGCGATTAATAAGCAATTTATAGAGACAACGATGACCGGTTGGTGCCGCGGAAGTGTAAGCAACTGCTACGCCGAAGGTTGCGGGTTCGATTCCCGCTCTAGTCAAACATTTGTGTGCATAAACATGGATGTCTGTCTTGGTCTGGGTGTTTCTATGTATAATATGTATGTATTTACAAAAAGAAATATATGTATGTTTATCCATTGTCTAGTACCCATAGTACAAGCTCTGCTTAATTTGGGATTGGATGGTGTTGTATGAATGTAGTAGAATATTTATTATTTATTTATTTATAGAAACACGAGAAGATCAGCAGCTACGCCCGCACATTTTAATTTAATTTAACAGCTTCATCGATCCCGTGGAAACTGTGGGCAATCCCTTCTTAGTGCACTCCTACAGTCCCTAAGGAACATAAATGCCAAATTTAAGCTTCTAGGGCCCAATAGTTTTGGTTGTAGGTACCTAATCTGTCAGTCAGTCAGTAACGCAAGAATTTTTTATATAGGTACAGAAGATTTATGAAGACCATCCATGATATTGAGTTTACATTCCTACAGCATTTACTCCGAATCACGTACAAACTACAATTTACGTCTTTTATTTGAATGATCGTATCCTACAACTAAATAAAACGCTACAATAATTCCTTTTAGAGTGCCGCGTACTATATTTTTGTTCAAAAACATTTTCTGTTAAACTAATGTTTTATTGTTAATAGTTTTTAGTGCTTCACGTCCACATTTAATTGTAACTAACGAATTGTTTCGAATGTTTTTGTCAAGCATTGTTTGAATACGGTATTGCTACTTTTATTGCCGTTGTTTGGAAATGCAGTTTAAAATAGCGTATCTGAAAATATTTATAACTAAAATATTATACAAAAATAAGAGTAAAAGTTACTGAACGTGATGAAAATTAATATAAATAAAATATTAGTTTTGTTTGAGACTTCTTGCCACAAAATTTAACCCCGGGAATAAAACATACATACATACATAGACTCACGCCTGTCTCCCCGAAGGGGTAGGCAGAAGCATATTAAACGCCCACTTTTCGCCAGTGTTTTGATCCCACGTAATAGGTGGCGAGCCTATTGCCACTTATCGGGATATTTTGTTTGCCAGAGCCTCGTCCGTTGATCGGCAGGTGCACCACTTGCAGGTGAGGTTGGCTTGGGACCCTAAGTTCTTGGTAGGAACCCTATGCAATGGGAATAAAAATGGACATTAATAATATATAATACTCAGACTGAAAGTAACAATTTGTGTATCACATCTATACTGATATTGTAAAGCTGAAGAGTTTGTTTGTTTGCTTGAACGTGCTAATCTCAGGCACTACTGCTTGGGTTATTTTTGTATTAGATAGCCCATTTTTCCACGAAGGCTTTAAAATATCACGCTATGAGGCACGGATGTCGAGCAGTAGCCCTAAATAACGCAGGTGTAACTGCGGATTCATTTAGTAGATCATATTTAGCGTGTTAAAAATGGCACTCACCAATCGCAATGTCAAATCATCGGGTACACCCAAGACTTTTGCCTTTTGCTCTCCGCAACCCAAAGCAACAGACATATTTCGTGGCTTAGACCACTTTCAGTATATTCAAGGATCATGATAGTTGTGTCATGAATGATGATTCATAAAACAACTATCAACAATCTTCACAGCTGCAACCGATGGCTTAACGTGCTCTCACGGCACGCCAAGGTTATCGGGTTCGGACTAGCTCAGCATGGCATTTTGTTGGCAATCGATTTTAAACTTTCGCGATTTGTGTACATCATACAATATTATTTAGAGGGTCTTAGTCGCGATAATTGACTTATTTAAAGGCATAAATACCTCTGTTATTCTCCTCTGTTATTTCTACCGGCTTGTTTGTCGAAGTAGAGACAGTGCGGATGAAATCAAAAATATAAAACAAGTGAGGGTAGCTGCAAAACACGCTCTTCACAAGGACGGCGCTGAGCTGACATCAGTCCCTCCGCGACCACAACCGTTGCAAGCCGGTAGAAACGTAGGAGAATAACAGAGGTATTTATGCCTTTAAATAAGTCAATTATCGCGACTAAGACCCGCCAAATAATATTGCATGATTTTGTTGGTATCGCCATTAGGCTATTGCTGCCTCTCGTCTAGTCTGATGTATACATACATGAAATCAATCTATAAAAATATATTATAAAACGTGGAATTACCATGCATGAACTTATTATATTTAACTTATGTATCAAAATGTTTTAACACATTTGTTTATATTTCTGAATGGTAAATTAAAACGGACCAGGACCAGAGTTCGAAACCTATTCGACTCCAGCAAGGGGTGAGGCGGGGAGTTGTCATATGTCCGAAACTGTTCACGACTGCGATGGAAGACGTCTTCAAGCTTCTGGACTGGGAAGAACTCGGCATCAACATCAACGGCGAGTACATCACTCACCTTCGATTTGCTGACGATATGGTAGCCATGGCTAAAACCATGGAAAACCTCGGCACAATGCTCGGTGGCCTCTGTAGTGTCTCTCAACAAGTAGGTCTAACATCCATGTTGTACCTGCTCCTATTCAGGTTGGGAACTCTACACTCGAAGTTGTCGACAAGTACGTTTACCTGGTCGAGAAAGAGGTCATTCGTCGAATCCAACTCGGTTGGGCAGCGTTCGGGAAGTTACGGCATATCTTCACGTCCGATATCCCGCAGTGTCTCAAGACGAAAGTCTTTGACCAGTGTGTGTTGCCAGTGATACTAACTATGGGCCTTATCCGGAAGATCAGGGTCACTCAGAGAGCGATGGAGAGAGCTATGCTCGGAGTTAGCCTGCGAGATCGAATCAGAAATGAGGAGATCCGCAGGCGAACCAAAGTCACCGACATAGCTCTCCAAATAGTCAGGCTGAAGTGGCAGTGGACAAGGCACATAGCCAGAAGAACCGATGGCCGTTGGAGCAGAAAGGTTCTGGAGTGGCGGCCAGGCATAGGACATCGTAGCAGAGGTAGGCCTCCCGCAAGGTGAACTCGTGATCTTATTGGGGTCGTGGGCAGCGGATGGCTCAGGATCGGTCTGTGTGGAGAGCCTTGGGGGAGGCTTATGTCCAGCAGTGGACGTCTTTCAGCTGATATGATAAAAATAAAACGCGCTGTGCCACGTGACCGAACAGTTGATTATTAACTCGTGCATACATGAGGCTTGCATTGTTCTATTCAAATTTACATAGACTGTAGCACACTGTGTATTGCTCAACAATCACAATGAATTTATTAACGAGTACATCAACCTACATGCTTATAAAATACAGTATTTATTAACCTAAAAATTCCTAGAGTACTAGAGGCTTGTGTGCACAAGCAGTTATCCCGATTCATCCTATCCATGGACTAAGGTCCATTCCAATCCGGATTCCGGCCTAGCCACAGTACTGTTTCCGCTCTGCTAAAGGTGACTGGCGATATTAGGGCGGGCGTGGAGAAAGCCGAGGTAACTGTGTTAGTCTTGGTGGACTTCTCAAACGCCTTTAATACCGTTAGCCACGATGTACTTTTGGCCATCCTTTCCCACCTTAATATTTCATCTGAGGCTCGGGATTGGTTCTCTTCATATCTTCGTGGTCGCCAGCAATCGGTTCGCATTGATGAGACATCGTCGAATTGGTGTGATCTGGACGCTGGGGTTCCACAAGGCGGAATTCTCTCTCCACTTCTATTCTCACTATTCATTAACCTCACCACTCATGAACTTCAGTGTACGTATCATCTATATGCTGACGACTTGCAGCTTTACGCTCAGGCAAGGGTGGACAAGCTGCCCGATTTAATTGCAGATGTTAATCGAGACTTACATGCTATAGGAGTGTGGTCGGACAGATTTGGCCTTTGCGTTAATCCTACAAAATGCCAAGCTATCTTGGTGGGAAGTCCACGTATGATTACTAGAATAGATTTCACAAGTCTGTCGCCCGTAATTTTTAACGGGTGTGCTATACCATTCTCGACATCTGCGAAAAATCTTGGTCTACACATAGATAGCAACCTTGACTGGCGGACTCAGATTTCAGTCGTCAGCCAAAAAGTATTTGGGACTCTGCGCTCACTGTACCGTCTCAAAAATTTTCTTCCATCTAAAACTAAGGCAATGCTTGTGCAAACTTTAATCTTCCCTATAATTGACTATGGTGACGTATGTTATATCGACCTGAATGCAGATCTGCTCAACAAACTTGACCGACTTCTCAATTATTGCATTCGGTTCATTTTAAATCTGCGTAAGTTCGATCACGTTTCTAAATTTTGCAAGGAATTAAAATGGTTGCCGATTCGTCAGCAACAAAATTTGCGTTCTCTGACGAATTTATACTCTTTTTTTCACTCTCCTAACGGTCCGTCATATCTAGTACCTTATTTTCAATATCTTTGCTCCAACCATGATAAGAACTTGCGATCTACTAATAACCTTCTTCTTCTCTGTCCATCTCACACTTCTACTTTAGTACATTCTTCTTTCAATATCCAATCTATCCTTCTTTGGAATGCTCTACCTTCCGAAGTTAGGACGTCCAGTAGCCGTGCCACGTTCAAATTTAGAGTTCGCCAGCTTTTGTATAGCAAATTGTCGGAAGCTTGTCAGTAGCACTTCATAATTTACTTGTTAGCAGTCTATCTTTTTAAACATTTATTTTCATGTGTATATATGTATTATATATATGTATATATATATATATATTATATATATGTATATATACCTATATTTATATATGTATTTATTTTATATTTATGTATGGATATTTTATGTATTAAAATTTAAATTATAAGTATGTATTATGTTGCGTATTCTCTTTACTCGGTTGTAGTACACATCTGCCATGATCATCTCTGTATCACCTAAAGGTTGACTGGGAGAAAATGCCTATAGGCATTAAGTTCGCCTTGTAAAATGTATTTTGCAGGAAGTTTAAAAAAAAAGAAAAAAAATTAACATATAATTAGCGGGCAACTGATCCTAGAGGGCGTGACTCCGCTCTGACGTCACTACTGACGCGATGATGGCGTGATCGGATAGTACGACTGGAGAGGCACGAGCACAACTGTAAGTAAGTAATGTAATGTAAGTAATAGTTTGTGAAATAATTAATAAATAATGTCGGTAGGTGTATTCTTTTTTTTTAATAAAGTGTTTTAGAAACCTTAATTCAGAAGTGGGATGTGGTGCAATGAAGTCGACCATGCGCGTGACATTAATCGGTGGGACGACCGCGAGTGTTTGGCGCGTATCGGTAATTGTTTAGTGGGTGATGCCCGTGTTTGGCTTAATGAGTGGACAACTAATGATCGCTCTTGGTCAAACTTTAAGCAAGAATTTGAATCATTGTGCCCACGTGGAATAGATATAGCGAATATTTTATTCGATGCTATGAATACTAACTCTGCCAACTACCCGACTTACGCGGAATATGCTCAATTTCAACTCAATTTATTCAGTTCAATTTATTTATATAAGTATAAATATAGACACAAAACATATAATACACGGAACATCATCTAGTCCCAAACTAAGCAGAGCTTGTACTATGGGTACTAGACAATGGATTGACAAACATTTTTTTAATTATGATAGATACCTTACAGAATGAACATACATACAATATACCATTTTTGTTAGTAAGTATACTTATGAAATATGTTAATAAAACTTGCACGATGATGCTGTGCGTTCGTGTGGCACTTGTCCGCGGAAGCGACGAAACATGCTAGACGTTCTTTATTATGATTGAGTATAGTAAACGGATTGAGTGAGGAATCAATATCTGCTATAGTAATTCGCGGCATCACTGACCCACAAATTAGATCGGCTGCTATGAATGTAAATTTACTACCCAAGGATATAGTCAGTTTTTTGTCGATATATGTTAAACCCACTTCCAAGTTGCGCACAAGTGGAAGTTCTCATAGTAGTAATAATTTGCGTAAACGAGAAAATTCTGATTATAGAACAAAAGTTAAATGTGTTTCATGTGGTTCATTTGGGCATAAGCAGTCTGCACGCAACGTGTGAGGGTATCTAATGAAAATAATAAAAGCCATTTGTCTCCTAGTTCTTCTAATTCAAATAGTTTTGTACCTAAGCCAACGCCGTGTACTTATTGTAAAAAAGTCGGTAATAAGGTTGAGGGCTGTTTTACGAAACAGCGAGCTGAATCGGGCACGAAGTCGAATGTAAATTTTTGTCAGGAGATTATTAATGAATATAGGTGCAATGATATTGCCACTGCGGTGATTCAAGGAGTGCCTGTAGATATACTTATAGATAGTGGTTCTCAGGTTTCCTTAATTTCCGAGGCGATAGTCATGCACTTTCAGTGTACTCAAAAGCCTTATTTTTGTACACTACGTGGTATAGGTAACCAGGATGTAGAATCTAGCTTTTTCACAACATTGACTGTGGAATTTCCTGAGATTACACTTGAAGTCGACTTTCATGTGGTCCCTGATCGGTATTTGAACACGCCTGTTATATTAGGTACTGATGTGCTAAATCAGGACGGTGTAGTCTATACTCGTTCACGAGGCACTCAACGTCTTACACGGTCGAGTAGGGTTCTTAATGTGGAATTGAATGTGTATGAGTGTAATATTAATACGCCTCTTATTGGCAGCGATAAAGCAGGTCTATTTTCCATAATTAATGAATTTTCGAATTTCTTAGTATCTGGTACAGCAACTACTACTGTTACCACGGGCTCCATGCACATAAAATTACACAATGAAACACCCGTAGTATATAGGCCTATAAAATGTCTCGTCATGAAAAGATGCGCATTAGGGACATTATTAAGGACTTACTTGACAAAGGAATAATAATGGTGTCTGAGTCGGAGTTTTCTAGCCCCATTCTTTTGATGAAAAAGAAAGACGGTGTGTCGATTTTCGTGCTTTAAACACAAATATCGTGAAGGATCGGTACCTTCTTCCCCTTATTGAAGATCATATTGACCATTTGGGTAAGGCCCCGTATTTCACAAGCCTTGATATAGCCACAGGTTTTTTGCAAATTAAAATGGATAGCGAATCCATCCACCGCTCAGGTTTTGTAACGCCCGAAGGCCATTATGAATATCTAAAAATGCCTTATGGGCTTGCAAACGCACCTGTCGTGTACCAACGTATAATAACCAATACTCTTCGGTCCTTTATTGAATCTGGTCGAGCACTTATATACATCGACGACGTTTTAATCCCAAGTTCCACGACTTAGGAAGGTTTACACATACACTCCGGGAGGTATTACGGACTTTGACTACTGCTGGCTTTTCGATTTACCTTAAAAAGTATACTTTTCTTACCAAAGAAGTTAAATATTTAGGAAGCACTATTAGCTGTGGTCAGGTAAAGCCAAGCGCGTATAAAATCGAGGCGCTAGTCAAGGCCCGAGTACCTAGCAATGTGAAGGAGGTTAGACAATTTCTTGGTCTCGCATGCTATTTCAGGAAATATATTCCAAATTACTCCTTGATGACAGCATGTATAGCCAACTTGCTACGCAAAGGTGTGCAGTTCTGATGTACTGACGAACATGAACAGGTTCGTAATGATATTATTTATCGATTAACAAATGAACCAGTGTTGTCCATCTATGATCCGTCATTGCCCACAGAGGTTCACACTGATACATCTTCGCGGGGTTATGGCGTAATTTTATTTCAAGTAAGTGCTCAGGGACATAAGAAACCTGCTGCATATTTTAGCAGGGTCACTCAGGGTGCGGAGCCTCGTCATCACTCCTATGAATTGGAGACCTTGGCAGTTGTCAAGGCATTACTACATTTTAGACGTTCAAGGTTGTCACGGATTGTAATGCCTTGAAACTCACGTAACGTAAGAAGGATCTACTACCGAGAGTGGCTCGGTGGTGGATGTTCTTGCAAGATTACGATTTTGAGTTGGAATATCATAAGGGGTCTGTGCTATCTCATGCTGACTATCTTAGTCGGAATGCAGTTAATATATGCAAGGTAAGAAAACAACTGCGCTCAGATGGCACAGGCCGCTGACGAAGAAGTCCAAAACCTCCTGCAGAAGCTTCATGATAGTGAACTTGATGGGAATCGGTACGTTAAACTAAACGATATTCTCTATTACAAACTCGACATTACTGGCGATCAATCTGATGTCTTGTGTTTCATCCCGAAAGGTCACCGTTTGAGCTTAGTGCGAATATTTCACGTTGAGCACCAACATATTGCTGTAGAAAAAACTGTTGATCTCATACTCAAACACTTCTAGTTCCCTGGACTTAGACAATTTGTTCGTAAATACATTCAACGTTGTATCATTTGCTTAGCTCATAAAAAAGTGCCGCGACAACCGTTACAACCAATCCAGTCTTGGGAAAAACCGAGAACCCCGTTTGAAACAGGTCATACAGATGCATCAGGGCCCCTTTCAGACTCAAAGCGTTACAAGTTTGATGTCTTAATCATAGATGCGTTTACAAAATACTGCCTTTTGTATCCCATCTATCGACAAGACGCTAACGAATTAACACGAGTATTCGAGAACGCACTGTCCTTATTCGGTACTCCCAGGGTTGTTGTAGCGGACCGAGGACACATGTACGAAAGCACTCTGTTTACAAGTTGGATAAGAGACTTGGGTTGCTCCATACATTTTATTACACCAGAGATGCATCAAAGTAACGGGCAGGTTGAGCGGTATTGTTGTATGGTTCTGAATATGATTAGAGTGGAAATAAACTTTTGGCAAGATAATTTGTCTGACATTATTTGGAAATTACAGCTCAACCTAAACATTACTAAACAGAAAACCACCAATTACTCTCCTTTAAATTAGTTAATTGGCAGTGATGGTGCAACGCCCGTCATACGATCCGTGGTGCGTGATGTTGCTGTAGAAGCAGCGAGTCCTACCCGAGAGGCCCTGTGGGAGCTGGTGCGGCAGCGTGCAAGCGAGCTGCTGGACAAAAACTGCGCTCAGCAGGATGCTCGTACCAATGAGCGTCGCAAGGCGCCCAAGTCATAACCAATTCATGATTTGGTTGTACGCAAAACCAGCCAGTCTATGGCATGCGCGGGCCTACAGAGATATTACCGTGTGGCAGTTACAAGCTCAAGTTGAACTATGAACTTACTAACCGCCAACTTCCTATGAACTATGAACTTATTAAAATTGAATGGATAACCACACTACAAAATCTATCTGCTGAGGAATCCGTAGATGCTTTCTATAATAGTATATACAGTATAATTAAAAAGCATGTTCCCCTTTCAAAATTAAAAAATCTCTTACTTCCCGGTGTAGTTTTCTTCCTCCCTCATTCAAATATTTAAATGAAAGAAAAAAACGTGGTCCAGATGGAAAAAATATAGAAATATATCAGTCTACGAAGTATTCTCTTTATACAGAACCAGGTTTTCAAAAGAATCTGATAAATGTTTACGTGCATATGTTAGGAGTGTTGATAGTTGATTGAATCAGGCGTTACTTGGCGGAACTCCATTGTAACCTAATGGAAGGAAAAAGGAACCCACCACGCACCCTCGGATTGACCACCCCAACTATTGCAATAGAAAAAGGTTGACAATACCGAACTCCTCTAAAAGGATAAGGTATATAGGAATGGTATGGGTTCCAGGAAGATACCTGACTTGCAGTATCCCGCTGTATGCGCCGACTATTCTTCGACACGTGTTTCGCCTCTGCACGAGGCATCTTCAGGAGCGATGGGCAACGACGAAACGAAATAGTCGGCGCATACAGCGGGATACTAAAGGTAAATTATCATTACACACTATGTAATGAACCTCTATTGTATGTAACAAACGTTCTGGATCTAGGCATTATTTTAGACGATAAGCTCCATTTATACTGATAAAATAGTAAGTAAGGCCTTTAAAATGTTTAACTTTGTCATGAGAGCCACGTCAGATTTTAAACGACCGGCTACTTATATACATCTGTTTAAAACCTTGGTACGCTCGCAGGTGGAATATGCTAGTGTGGTTTGGGATCCCTTTTATGATAAATATAATAATACAATCGAAAGAGTGCAGCGCAAGTATGTGGGTAGTTCTTCGACATTTCATTCTTCGACTGATTCATCTGGCCAAAATTTAATTTCACTTTCAGCTATTAATGCATGTTCATATGAAAATAGGTATACCTATTATAATATGTATGTATATAATATATGTTCTTTGGTATACCAAAGAACATATATTTGAATGAGGGACTCGTTTTTATAAAGTAGTTTTCAAGATATCGACGTTCAAATATTTTGTGCCCAGATGAATCAGAAACAGAAATTAAAATGAGAAACTTTATTAAGAAAACAATCATATTTTAACAATAACAATAATCTTATAAAAATAGTTATCAGTGATCATATCGCGTAGAAAGGCACTTTTGAAACTCTAAAAAGTTGTATTTTATGGGCAAGTGAGAATATTGTAATATAACAAAAAAAACTTTCGCTAATATTTGTAATACAATCAATTCTTTTAGGTACAAAAAATATTATACTTAATTGCTACAATAATTTTGTTAGAGAAGTTTGATTTTTTCCGTGTACAACTCAATAGTCATATGATACATATGCTGTTTTGACCATACGAATCAGGCACAATTGAATCAGGATTTTGCCTGCAATGACGCATAACTCGGGAAGCTACGACATATCTTCTCGTCCGATATCCCGCAGTGTCTCAAGACGAAAGTCTTTGATCAGTGTGTGTTGCCAGTGATGACTTACGGATAAGAGACGTGGTCGCTCACTATGGGCCTTATCAGAAGGCTCAAGGTCACTCAGAGGGTGATGGAGAGAGCTATGCTTGGAGTTTCCCTACGAGATCGAATCAGAAATGAGGAGATCCGCAGTAGAACCAAAGTCGCCGACAAAGCTCTCCGGATAGCCAAGCTGAAGTGGCAGTGGGCAGGGCACATAGCTCGAAGAACCGTTGGCCGTTGGGGCAGAAAGGTTTTGGAGTGGCGGCCACGTACCGAACGACGCAGCAGAGGTAGGCCCCCCGCAAGGTGGACCGACGATCTTGTCAAGATCGCGGGAGGAGGTTGGATGCGGGCGGCTCAAGACCGGTCTGTGTGGAGAACCTTGGGGGAGGCCTATGTCCAGCAGTGGACGTCGTTTGGCTGATATGATGATGATGATGATGACGCGTAACTCATCATACATGCAGACTTTAGTATTGACACTTTTCTACACGAACCTATAACTTAAAAGCGTCTCTCGAAACGTAGACTGAAGTTGGAAAATAATAAAATAATGTTTATGGCATTATAATCAGCATGCAACCTGAACCAAGCACAGATGAATCAGCTCTTTACCTTCGTAACACCGGAATCTAAGCCATCCAGCCCCAGGAACACCTTATAGCTCGTCCGTAGCAGGACTGGCTTCCCTCCGCACGGGAAACTAGACTCTCATAATCATTACCCGACCAAGTACGGTCAAGAACAGCTTACGCCATATTAATCAGTATTACACGCCGGACACTTCTTATTTTCTTATTTATAAACAAATTAAGGTATTTATAACTAATACATATTTTTTATAAGAGGGCTATTCATTACTTTCGATAATATATTAATTTATATTGATTTATCAAAGGGCAAATGCAACATTGACTATATGCCGAAAAATGGCAGACGGACACGTCATATGAATCAGAAGAACGAGGTTCAATTATTTTTATTTTGTATCTAGACTGCAATTAATTCAAATATATCATTTGTCCAAGATAGGGATAAAGCTAAACTGTACAACAAAAATAATACAGATTGTTTTGATAGTTGGTTACAGAAATATTCCCATAGACATCGAAAATTTTGCCTCTGAAGAATTACCCATATAAAGTTAATGCAGTATAGATTTCGTTTAAAGCATCTTCGCTACGAGGAGTCTTTGAGAAAATTTAACTTACTGACATTAAAGTCGAGGCGAATGTTGTTGAAGGGAATGACTCTTTATGGGCTGGTACACAATCAATTTGACTGCCCTGACATTATTTATAGTATTTGTTATCTTGTACCCAGAACTGTGATAAAAAGAGCATCTCGTACATATCCGCTTTTTGCCACAACCACTAGTCGTACTAATGCAGGTGAACGAGCGCCCCTTCGACAACTAGTCTCGATATACAATAAAAAATTCATTGAAGTTGATATTTTTGCTTTGTGTACGCGTAAATATAGGAAACAATTGTTTGAAAAGTTATTAGTAGAGGTAAGAAGGAAGGGAGGAGGAATTCTAAAGAAGTATCACGTGAATATACAGTTAAATTAGTTATAACAAATTATATAATAGTAAGTAAGTGTTAGATGCACTAAGGATAAGGAACTTGTACAATTTTAACTTCACTGTACGTTTAAAGTAATCTGTGAAAACATCGTGGATTATACAATAACCCACATGTACTACAAAACTTGATTGTAATATATGTTGTGTAATTGTTTGTTTTACGAAAAAAAAATTTTGGTCTCTGGTTCATTTGGCAAGACTATACAAACTGAAGCAGAATACATGATACCTTGAAGAGGGGAATGGACCACTGATGTATGCATGGCATTCTTTGACTGTGAGTATGTTGTGATGTCTGTTTTGTGTACATTTTTTTTATAGTATAGAAAGGCAAACAATCAAGCGGGTCACCTGATGGTAAGTAATCACCACCGCCCATAGACACCTGCAATGCCCGAAGGATCACAAGTGCGTTGCTTACCTTTTAAAAAGGAATATGCTCGCTTCTTGAAGATTCTAATGTCGAACTGGTTTGGAAATACCGCTGCAGGTAGCTGGTTCCACAGTTTGGCCGTACGAGGCAGGAAATGGCGTGAGCATCGTACGGTAGAAGAACGCCACTCATCAAGGTGGTGAGGGTGGAATTTTAGTTTGCGGCGAGCTGTACGGTGGTGAAATTCTGCAGCGGGTATCAGACCAAACAACTCCTCAGAACACTCCCCATGATATATACGATATAGAATGCAGAGAGACGCAACATCTCTACGCAGGTCAAGATGGTCGAGCTGGTTTGTAAGGACCGTGTCATCGATGACTCGAGCCGCTCGACGTTGGACGCGGTCAAATGGAAGCAGTTGGTATTGTGGTGCCCCGGCCCAAAGATGGCAGCAGTACTCCATGTGGGGCCTAACTTGAGCTTTGTAAAGCAAGAGACGCTGCACCGATGTGAAGCATCTTCTTGCTTTATTGAGGACACCCAGTTTTTTGGAGGCTAGTTTAGCCTTATCCTCCAGATGACCGCGAAATTGGACGTCTCGTGTTATCTCGGCTCCGAGAATCCCTATGACCGGCTTAATATCAAGGGAAGTGCTCTGAAATATTGGAGATTCGACAAAGGGGGTCTTTTTTGCGGTAAACGCGCAAACCTGTGTCTTTTTGGGGTTAAAAGTGACCAGATTACGATGACTCCAATCGGAGACTGGGTCGAGTGTGGTTTCCGTTAAAGACACAAGTTTGTTCCGACGCTCAATTACTTGTGCCTGAGACATTTTACACTACCGGGGTACAGTGCGTCTACGGTGCCATCATCTGCATAGCAATGTATGTCACTGGTTTGTAACATATCATTGATATGCAGAAGAAACAGTGTTGGCGATAGTACACAGCCCTGAGGGACACGAGCATTCACGGGCCTAGGGTCAGAGCATGAACCGTCAACTACGACTTTAATGCTACGCTCCGAAAGAAAGCTGGATACCCATTTGCACAAAGTCTCAGGCAGCCCATAGGAAGAATGTTTTAACAAAAGCACCTTATGCCAGACCCTGTCAAAGGCTTTCGCCATGTCCAAACTGACCGCTACGGCCTCCCCCTTGTTCTCAATTGCCTCCGCCCATCTATGGGTCAGGTACACTAAAAGATCACCAGTTGACCTGCCGCGGCGAAAGCCGTATTGGCGGTCGTTGATCAACTGGTGCTCGTCTAGATATCGCAGAAGCTGGTAGTTAATAATGGATTCCATTATCTTGGAGAACAAAGAGGTGATAGCTGTAGGCCTGTTGCTTGGATCAGAGCGATCGCCCTTTTTGGGAATCGGGTGCACTATAGCAGTCTTCCATGACGACGGGACAATGCCAGTCAAATACGAGTGTCGGAAAAGACGCGTCAAGACCGGAGCCAGCTCAGGAGCGCAAACTTTGAGCACAATGGGAGGAACATCATCTGGCCCACTCGACTTCTGAACGTCCAAGGAGAGGAGAGCTCTACGAACAGATTTAACGTAAAACTGAACGTCTGACAAAGAGCCTTCAAACCGCGGGATGGTCGGCGGTAATTTACCTCCGTCGTCTAGAGTCGAGTTAGAGGCAAAAAGACACCCTAAAAGATCGGCTTTGTCTTTTGCATCATAGGCCAACGATTTGTCTTCCCTGCGCAGAGGTGGAAAGGAAGGCCGACAGAAGTTACATATGTACGTTATTGTGTGCATTCCGAGGGCTCTGCACATTGTTAACGCATCCCGAGGGCTCTGCACTTTGTTAACGCATCCCGAGGGCTCTACGTATTGTTGTGTGCATCCCGAGGGCTCTGCGTATTGTTATGTGCATCCCGCGACCCTTGGAAGATGGTTAAATTAGTTACCTTAGATTCCATTACATAGTTAGATACATACAGGTCGACCTAATAAAATTGTGTTAAAAACTGAAATAATTCTGCATCCTTTTAGCCCAGATTGTTTAATAATGGCTTGTTGTGTATATTTCCGAAGAAAAAGGCCAAAGGAAAAGGTCATGAATCGAAATATTTCAGGCCCTGGTGTTGGCACTAAAAATATCTGCAGAATCGCAAATTATATTTTTTTAAATTCGATCATTTTCTGCATGACCTTACATCTGCATCTATCAAATCTATCATGATGTCAGATGCTAAATAAAATGCTAAGCCATTCAAGAGTCTGGTCGTGAAATAAATTATTCGTGTGAAAAACAATGAACTGTGAGATAAAATAGAGATAAGTTTATTGCTCTCACGTTATCACAGACCACCTACCCCACGAGACTTGCCATAGAAGAGCACCGTTTTCTGTCGCGCATTTGCAAAAATGCGCCTATATCTTTGAGCACAAACCCGCGCTCGTTCAGTAGCGACCAGGAAACAGATACGTAAACTGCGTTTAAACTGAATTAAAACAAAATAATAATATTCGAAAACAATGCCGTATTGTGCTATAAAGTTGTGTAAGAGTCACAGTCGAAATAATAATTTCAAAAAAGATAATATCACATTTCACAGGTAAGTACAACATTTATTTTAAAATTATTTAACAGAACTGACCAGAGTTCTAGTAATAATGGTTGCTAATAAGTACTGAATCAGTGGTTGTCCTTGTCTAACACGCTATAATTACAGACCATCTCTCTCTTACAATAAGACGCCACGTGTAAGTAGTGATGAGAAGAAAACTTACCGATTGTTCGATATTTATCGATTTCTAATAGTGAGATTTTTATTGATTTGTATAATTAATTTCAAATCAAAAATTTTATGAATTAGACAGGTAAATGTAAATAAAAATACAGCCTGCAAAAAATAATTGTTAGGTATTTTATTATTACAAGCTTTTACTTAGGTAGTTTCACCTGTTTTTAATCAAATCTTGCAAGTTGAATTTGATGCACTTCCCGGTTAGCGATTGAGCTGAAATTTAACACGCATATGTAAATCGGATGACAATGTAAAATTTTATTATTATAATGTCATGATAATAAAATTTTACATTGTCTTGGAGCTGATCTAATGATGGAACCGGAAGGGATAGGAACTCGGTAATTAAACGATACAGCCCATCGAGTTTGGGCTTGTTTCATTTATCTTGACGAGTACTTCGGTTGTAGGTGGTAACCAGTAACCAGGGTCTGATGATGGAGCTGAAAGATGACTATAGGAACTCAGTAATTAAACGACATAACCCCATAGAGTTTGGGCTCGTTTGATTTGTCTCGATGAGTAGTTTGGTGATAGATAGTAACCAGGATCCGATGATGAAGCTAGAACGTGGCCATAGGAGCTCAGTAATTAAGCCTCACAACGGTGTCGAATTTGGGCTTGTTTGATCCGTCTTGGCGAGTATTTTGGTGCTGGATTGTAACCTGGGTCTGATGATGGAGCTGGAAGGCGGCCATAGGAATTTGGTAATTAAATAACACAACCCCATCGAGTTTGGGCTCGTATGAGCCTTCTTGACGAATAGTTTGGTGCTATATTATGGTAACCAGGGTCTGACGATGGAGCTTGATGATGGTCATAGGAACTCAGCTAGCTCCATCGAGTTCAGGCTCGTATGATTCATTTTGACGAATGCTTTGGTGATAGATGGTAACCAGAGTATGATGATGGAGCTGGAAGGTGGCCATAGGAGATTAGTAATTAAGCGACTTAACGATGTCAAGTTTAGGCTTGTTTGATACATCTTGGCGAATATTTTGGTGCTAGATTGTAACCAGGGTCTGATGATGGAGCTGGAACGTGGCCAAAGGAGCTCAGTAATTAAGCGACACAATGGTGTCGAGTTTGGGCTTGTTTGATCCGTCTAGGTGAGTATTTTGGTGCTAGATGGATCTGGCAAGTGGCCATAGGAACTCAGTAATAAAACGACACAACCTCATCGAGTTTGGGCTCATGTGAGCCGTCTTGACGAGTAGTTTGGTGATAGATGGTAGCCAGAGCTGAGAGGTGGCCATAAGAACTCAGTAACTAAACGACACAACCACGTCGCCGGTGGATCATTTTTGATAGGTGGTGAGTGGTGGTGGTTTGATAGACGTGAATACGCGACCCCATCTTTGGGAAAATAAGTTCGTTGGTTCGTTCGTTCCGTTTGTTATAAATGTGGATTCTCTCTTTGATTAGATGAATTAGATGGATGACCCAATGCCAATGTGTTGAAGGCTAAATGGTATGAGGGCGTATAAACATGTCATATAGCTAACGTAGAGCCTTACGATACCAAGGCGAACCCTGTTGTACTGAAGCCCTTATCTCCCTACATTGGACCTCTAGGGGATGGTCCGTTTTTACATATACTCGTGGAGTTGTACCCTACGAGTGTATATATGAACAATCTTGCATAAAAATACTAATGAGTTGACGATAAAATTAAAAAAGAAAACTTTTTAAAAACAAGCTTTTATAAAAAGATCTAAATGATAAAAAATAATTTAAACCGGATAAGAAAATAGGTACACGTTAAATAAAATATCTGAGAGGCGGCGTACGTGTTCCGCGTACGCCTCTCGATGGAGATTTTATATTGTTAGGTGGGACCTGCCTCACTTAGCGGGTCAACCCAGGGTGAGGTCACGGGTCTAATATCGTCGGTACCGTAACCCCGTCATGAGGGTCGATAGAGGAACACTACAGTGTTTTAGTTTGTATGCTACCCGAACATCTAGGGGGGTGAGTCGCCACTTAACCCTCCACCTACCCCCGTTCAAATAACAAGTGGTGGAGGGGTTTCTTTTTTTGAGATGTTCTTTAATGTTCCTTGAAAATGTAAACCGCTTTTTTCTGTATCGGTTTTCTTATCAGGTTTAAATTATTTTTAATTTTTAATATCTCTTTATAAAAGCTTGTTTTTTTTTAATATTTTTTCTTTTAATTTTATGTTAATTTATTGTTATTGTGAATAATTAATATTTATCAAATAAGTGTATTATTTGATAAATATTAATTATTAACATTACGTTTCTTCAGATTTCCTGCTGATATTGATACAAAAAAATATGGATCAGTAAAACTATGAGAGGTCAAGACTGGTGTTCAACTTCAAATAGCACAATATGCTCGAGACATTTTACACCGGACTGTTTTATAGAAATGAAATGTCGAAGAAAACTATCCCAGACTTCAATTCCAACTTTGTACTTGCCAATACTGGCACTGTTTTGCAATTCGTCAGCATACTTATATATACATTCTTGCTTACGTTCTTGGTATTTTGACAAATTCGTTTATATTAATTTTAGAATACCACTCCGCAGACCACAAGAGAAAGTGACACTGAACAAAGACCTGTTATTGAGATGTCTTGCGATGAGATTATTCAGCCTTCTGATGTAAGTTTTAATTATTTCGTATTAGTATGGATAAAAAATCATACCTAAAGTCAAAAGCGATGATAAAAGATTTTCTGTCGTAAGTACTCTTAAGCTGGTGAGGAGTCATCTAACGAAACTGCAGACATGGGACGGCAGAATACTTACGTTTTGCCCAGAGCTCCTGGCGGATGTTGAAACCTTTTATGTCGTAGTATGGATAAATACGAAATTTTGTTTATAACCCCTCTTTGACGTCTGATGAATTAATTTCGATGAAACTTGGTATGATAATTATCACCTATAATTAAATATCTCGTATTATTTTCAGGTTACCAACGTTCAGTTTCGAAATCCATGTTTATCCAGATATAGTGATCACTCTACTGTGTCACATATGTTACACTCACCAACATGTACACCTCGGAAGAAAAAACTTTGTCGGCGTATCATAGATTTAAGCAACCATATTTCAAATAAAAATAAGCAGATTAAGCGGCTCCAATCTAACAAGAGATATCTAAATAAAAGAATCGCTACCTTAAAAACCATATTGAAGGAATTGGAATCCAAAAATCACTTAGACGCTGAAAGCGTTGGTATTTTAACAAGACTTGGTGTCGGGCAAAAAGAATTAATTCAAAGACAAAATCTCAAAATCAAAACTGGTAAAATGGTCAAAAAACGTTACTCATCAGCATTAAAAACTTTCGCATTGACATTAAATCAAATAAAAATCGACCAGGGGGTTACAAAAGAGTCTTTCAATGCATTATGCTGTAAAACAGAGCAAGCTAAATCTGTAATCCATGCCACTCTCATTATCGACGAAATGAAACTTAAAAACAAAGTTGAATTTCATTGTCAAAGATTTTTTGGTTACGTTGATTATGGCACTGGCATTGAGGACACTGATTGTAATGATGAATGCACGGATGCACTTGTTTTTTTAGTAGTACCCATCAACAGTCGCTTTAAAGTGCCCATTGGTTACTTTTTTATTAGTGGCATAAAGGGAGAACAAAAAGCTACTTTAGTGTTGCAAGCTATTTCTTTATGTCACGAAGTCAAAGTCAATATTACTGCATTGACATTTGATGGCTGCCCTGCTAATTTAACCATGGCTAAAAAGTTGGGTTGCAGCTTGGACCCTAAAAACCTAAAAACGTCATTCAAACACCCCGAAACTGGAGCTAATGTCGTAATATGGCCGGATCCATGCCATATGATAAAACGCATCAGAAATGCTTTCCAATTCTATAAGGAATTTGTCGACAAATTCAACAATAGTATTAAATGGCAGCATATTGAAGACCTACATAAGCTTCAAGAATCTGAAAATTTCCATATGGCTAACAAGTTGAGGGCAGATAATATACATTTCAAAGATAATATAATGAAGGTAAAGCTAGCAACCCAACTTTTTAGTAGATCTGTGGCAAAAGCATTACAGTTTTGTAAACATTTAAATTTAGAAAACTTTAAAGATATCGATGGCACCGTTAACATTCTACTATTACTAAACGATGCGTTTGATATATTAGACTCTAGAGTTCACGCGCGTGGTCTAAAAAGAGCAATAAATGTAGAAAACCATGGAAGCGCACTGCAGCGATTAGATGAAGCAAAAGATTTCTTGCTGTCAATTACCACAAAAAATGTAAAAAATAAATCCACGCCTGTTAAATTAATAGATTCACCGCGTTTTACCGGCTTTTTGGGAATGTGCGTGGTAATTGAAAGCACAAAAATATTATATAATGATTTGATACACAGTCAACTATGGCCAATCACATACCTTCCTTTACATAAGTGCAGTCAAGACCATATCGAACTCATTTTTTGCAATATTAGGTCACATGGTGGTTGCAATAACAACCCTTCACCTCGACAATTTGAAACTATTTATAAAAAAACATTAGTTCACACAGAACTCATAGATCTACGACGTGTCCAAAAATTGTAAAGTTTTTACGGAAATAAAGGATTTGAAGTTTGAAGTAATATGGTGCGATTTATCACACCCCATATCGTGGGAAGGGCTAGCACTCAGGCTGCCCCTTTTCAAAAGGTCAGCAACGTACCATCAGGTGACCCAAAAGCTCGTTTGCGACCTGTGCGATGAAGAAATTGTTATTGATTTTTAATTAATTCTGGTTTTCTCAACCACGAGTGAAACACAGTTGCCATTTCACAATGGTATTTAGTGAGAGGCGGTATGTCTCCTGTCGAGCTAGCCCAAACTCGAAACAGTTTAAGATTTTAAATTAATTTAAACTAGCTAAAAATGTAAAATCAAATTTAAAACTGAGGTTGGATACACCCGAGTTTTTAAATTTGATTTTATATTTTTAAATACCTAAAGTAGCGCATTAACCATGAATGTCAACAAAAATGGGGAAACTGGTTACGCTACTTTGAGTAGTTGCTTGATGATATACCTATATTAGCTTAGCCTTCCTTCAATAAACGGGCCATCTAATGCAAAAATATCTTGTTAAGTCAAACAAAATGTTTAATTGTGATTTTAATTTTGATCTGTTATATCATCATTCAACTTAGTTTGCTTTGTTTGAACTATTTAAATCTGATCCTATTTATACCGAATAAATAGGTACTGAGATTAGCGTTTTCAAACAAAACGAACAAATTCTGCCTCTTTATAATATATGTATAAATTCATATTTCAAAATAATAACATTTGCTCGGATTATTGTTTCTTTTCTTGGCATTCTTGGATCAACTAAATGTAGGCATACCAAATGTGATTTATCGATAAACAATATCGACATGCCTACATCCCTATTACCCATCGTACGTGACGTCACCCGCGCCGCCCGCGTACGTCTCATTCCCAAAAGTTGGACAGAATAGTTTGCCTAGAAATTGGTTAAGATTACGTGTCTCGTGGGGTAGGTGGTCTGTGCACGTTATACATATTACGTAACGGCTATTAAATAAAATGCACTAAACAATTGAATCTATCAATTGTTTTAAGCTTTTTTCGTTTATTACTTGACTAGCTGTTGCTTGAGGTTTCATGTGCGTTTCTTTCGGTATGGCGACAACAGCGCCATCTGCTGGGTCAAATTATAGCTTATATGTTGTCCCTACAAAGTCCTATTAAAATCGTTTCAGCCATTCCGGACAAACAGAAAGACAGACAGACAAACAAAAATGTATGACTTCGTATGTTGTTACTAGCTATATTCACTTGAAAAATATAGTTACTTTGAAATCACAGGCAGACAACAATACATTGGACCACAGTGACAGACAGTAAAAAAACTATTAAATAGGTACGTCAAAGATCCCTAGCATACTCATAAAAACTCTCACATATAGCGATTAACTTTGTCGTTAATTGCGTCACTACTGACACTGCTGACGTAAAGCAATTAAATATTCAAATAACTTATATCTGTAATCATCCGTAATCCCGGCACTCTCGAAGCAAACGGTTATCAACTGATAACCTGCATTTCAATATAACCTACTTTATCTATTTATCGAAGCTACTCGTATTTACTTATACGTCATATCCTTACTTAGAGAAAAGTATTACATCCACACATAATACGAAATTGCCGATAATAGTTACACTACACTTTGTTCGCCCGCATAAATTATACACCTAAAACTTTCTCAGGAACCACACCATCAAGGGACAAAACCGTTCAAAGCTCCGTGTGGCAGATTTTGAGTTTGTCGCTTTATAATTATGCAAAGATACTGAAATTTATTATTTGATTTATTTATTATGACTTCAAATATTTGGCTTCCAACGTTGAAGTCCAAATTCGAATTAAACTATTAATGTTATTTTTTAAACTTGTTGCTAGATTAATCTTTTATCTTAAATACGCACAAAACTTCGAATGGTACTGCCTCCGTGGTCCAGTGGATAGCGTAAGCGGCTGCTGATCGGAGGTCCCGGGTTCGATTCCTGGGTCGGGCAAAAATGTTACGGGTGTAATATTACACCTCTGTCTACCCTTCGGGGATACGAGACCCTTTGCATAGTAGTGTGTCCACCTTTCCACTGGGCTATCGTTGCTTAATTGTATATGGAATTAATACTTATTGATTTAAAGTTTTCGGCATTCTGTCACAAAAGGCTCTCAATATTGTGTCACGCCGAAAGTGGTGTGGTCACAATTGTCCGTAATGGTTCTTTAACTTAAAATATAACACGAACTGGCTCTTAAAATAAAAAGTGCTATTTGTAAAGTAATATTATTTTTTGGCAGATTTAGGTTGAAAGAAAAGTGAAGACACTTTTTTTGGAAAGTCAACGCCTCTTTAGATGTGCCTTTGCGGTTTAAAATTGACAAACGTCCAATCACATGGTTGATTCATACTAAATTGTCGGTTGGTGACAGATTTTAGCATCAGAAAACCTATTACTATTACAAATTCGAAATTTTGTGAAAATAGTTTGATGTTTCCTACTGTTTTAAGAGAAAACTTCTGGAAAGATTGTGATGAAACGTTGCAGTAATAGCTACACATCAGAATAACTCATAGCCTACCTTTTGTCTCGATAACAGACACGCACTCGGGTGAAGCAGCGCGCAAAATCTAATGTTTTAATAATATAATGACCCACTTCACGCGTACCAACAAAATTAATAAAGCAATCTAGTTCACAACATGAGATCGGATAACGCTATTTTATTGCTGAGTACCAAGGGTTACATGCCCGTTCTCATAAAGTGAATATGAGGGGCGTCATTTGATGAAAATATTATAAACGATAAGGCCGTGTAACCTTGCCTTTATTTACAGTAATTTTGGGCAAAATAAAACAGTAATAAATAAATTAAGTAACTGGGGAAAATGAAACAGAAAATTAATTTATTTGGTTTCTTGGTGAAATTTGAAGTGGAGACCATTAGATGGGCTATTTGTTACTTAGTGCTCTCTTGTCCCTTCTCGAGTATTTTTTATTAATCCCGCAAAGTGAACCGAGCCACCCGCATCCATCAGCTGACCCCAACAAGATCGTCAGTCAGCATATGGATGCGGGTGGCTCAGGATTAGTCCATGTGGAGAGCCTTGGGGGAGGCCTATGTCCAGCAATGGAGGTCTTTCGTCTGATATGATGATTTTGTGTATTTTAGAACTGCAAGTTTTTTAAGGACTGTGAGTTTGTGTCGTATCGGTGTTAGCTTCGAAAGTTGGATTAGTAGAAAAATGGGATAACACATTCGTATCATTTTATTGACCTCTCTCAACAACGTGATGGAGTGCAGCCCACGTGTTCAACATAATGTCGGATGTATAAATTGATGGCGGACAAATACACAATTTGGCGATCGCAAAACGATTACACCAACAATTGTTTAAAAATACTGACTCGCTTTGCACGCAGTATCTAACTCGAAACTTATCCCAATTTTCGAGTTAGATACAAACCTGATTCCAAAATAATGATTTTTTAGTAATTACAAAGATTTACAATTTATATTCCTGACAAAGTAGTCCTGGTCCACTAAACACTAGAAAAAAATCTTAGTTGGAAATCAAACCCGCGTCATCCAGCATCCACAATCAAGATAACAGTCATGCTCAACACCCAGAAAAACAATTCTGAGGTAGAAATCGAATCCACGCACTCTCACATCTACGATCACTAACCACTAAACCAAAAATCCAGTAGAAGTATTCGTGTTCATACCTTCCAATGCTGATGAAGCACATATGCATGATGCTGGCGGAGCACGCGAGCACGTCACACGTGACGTACACGTTGCACCACACCACGCCCAGCGGCCAATAACCTGCACAAAAGTAGTAGACAGTTTTCATAGGATAATAATTATTTGAAAGGACTCTGAAATTTTACGATAATAATATAGATTTTGACGTCTATTTATAATTGATTGAATTAGATGTTACTTTGCTGGCAGTGGCCAGCCACTTGCCTGATTTTACGGCTTTTCGTGTCCAGACACAAAAAGCCGTAAAATCAGGCTCAATGGCATGCCATTGGAGATGCCTTTATCCAGCAGTGGACTATGGCAGGCTGATGACGTTATTTGGCGGAACTCCGCATGACGCATCCTCAGATTGACCAACCCAATAAAAACGTTGAGAATACCGAACCTCTCTGGTGAATGTGTGTGTTAAACCTAGGAGAAAATTTATTAAACAGGGATACGAAAATGTACATAAATTCGGTATCGCGACAGCAGCGCTACATAATAGGTCAAATTGTAGCGATTGCGGGCTACCCGCCGCGCGCCGTCTACATTATGATTCGGCTTTGGAGACTGGCTTCTGGTAAAGGCGTTAGTGGCCTGCTCATTATAGTTCTATTCATTGTGAAGTGACGGAATTATGCTAACTGTATATAAATTCGGTATCGCGACAGCAGCGCCACATAACAGGGCAAATTGTAGCGATTGCGGGCCACCCGCCGTCTACATTATGATTCGGCTTTGGATCCTGGCTTCCGGTAAAGGCGTTAGTGGCCTGCTCATTATAGTTCTATTCATTGTGAAGTGACAGAATTATGCTAACTGACCTAGACCTCATATAATTATGAACATTATTTTAGTGTAAATGATGCTAATAATTATCAATATCAAAAAAAAAACCTTTCTGCCGAAATTGCTAAATAGTTGTTCAAATAGCAGTTTAAATTTATACAACCGAATGGCAATAGAACCGAACAAATAGAATTAAACAAATCAAGGTTAAGCTATTAGTGGTTATATTATCTACCAATCAAATCTTTCGAGAATACCAAATCTGGATCAGATATATTCTTTGTTATGAATTGCACTAGCTCTTAATATCATACGACATCCTACAGTACATTCAAGTAATGAACCACATACGAGCGGTCAAGTTACTACGTATTACTTGCCGGAGAACTTTAGGAGTCCGTGCTAATAGCATCACAATGGATGGATGAACTAGCTCTTAGTTATAAAGTAAAGGCTCCTTGGACCGACCACTTCCCTTAAACACTAATAGCGTTATTGGAGCCATTAAAGACTCTCGCACGCATGTAGGCTGTTAGTGCTTAATTTGTGCTCTAGATACTTATATATTTTAGTTTTTAATGTTATGATTGTTTTGCTTAAATAGTCGTTATAAATGGATTTAACGAGAACAATCTATTCAGTTAGTTATAAAAAGCCACATATTGGACGTCAATCCATTTCTGTGTTAGTTATAACTTAAAATGATATATTGTTTAACGGAAAATTTTCCTATTAAACGATGGAACATTCAGTTCACACTCAAAGTTACTTATTTTAACTTCTAATAATGGCTATGCCAATGAATCTACCTGATTTTGATGTTATGTTCTACCTACTTTATTAACATTTTGAGGTATAAATAGCTTTTTGGTAATCCTACGTGTTGCGTTTCTAAATTAGATGGTCTTGCATGGTTAGGTTGGCTATACTGTGACGTATCAACATTATTACTGGTATACTTTGAAACTGTTCAGAATATCAGTGTCGTTTCTTTGGGCCATTAACACCGATTTTCTGTCAAACCTCGTGAGTTCTATTTTACAAGTTATTTTGTGTTAACACTGTGTGTGGTTAGACAATCAACAATTTCGGAGGCCTCCGTGACTCCGTGAGACCACGCAATTTGCCGTGCAGAGGAAAGGGTAATCATACTCAATTTTCTATTGTTATTCAATTTGTCTGATTCTGTCGTTAAAACTTCAATAGTTATATTAGCTATCACACACTGAGACGGCTGAAATTTCAATAAATTCAAATATGTGTGTCCATGGGCGGCGGTAATTGCTTACCATCAGGCAATCCGTCTGCTCGTTTGCCGCCTATTACCATAAAAAAACACAACAATTCAGCTATATATCCAAAAGCTTTCACATTTATAATGGTAGTAGGATGCAATATAATAATGACTCTTACGCAAGCTTGTCTGAGTCAAAACAACAATACTATGCATTTAAAGTTGGCACTTGCCAAAGTAAACAGCTTGAAACTGAGTGATGCTCCATTATTTGAACAAACAGGCAACATGCAAAACATTTTGAAATATGTTTTGAGCTTTTTTGAGAGTGAATGCCTTTAAGCTGTGGCTTTGCCGCCCCGATTGTTAAGAATTTGATCCCCACACAAGACAACACTTTGTGTGATTGATAAATGTTTTTATTATTGATGCTCGTTGCACATAAGTGAATGTATATAAAGTCCCACGCAACACTAGACTTATACCTAGTGCATGCGTTATATTTATGACTAGCCGTTTCCCGCGGTTTCACCCTCGTCCTGCGGGTACCCGGTTTCTTTATAGCCTAAGTTACTCCTTGGTACATCAGTTATCCGCCAGTAAACGTCCCGTCGCAATCAGTCCAGTATACAGTTAATATTTTTAATAATCTTACACTGAGTAAAAGGTACCTTAATTCATAGCCTTGCAACTCTTTTGAAATGTCTAAGTTGTAAAGTCACGATGGGAGTACTCTCACAAAGAAGATTGCCCTAAAGCTTTTCCTACTGTTGCGTTTCATATGGTAAATGAAAGCGACGGATAAACAAGGCTCTTTTTCATCCTTCCACTCTTAACGTAAAGTAAACACGAGCTATTTTTCTGGGATTTATGCTTTTTTTCATCATACCACTATATCGTGCGGGCGAAGCCACACACAAAAGCACAATCAAATACATGATTTATAGTAAATTCTTTTCTTAGATTGTCAAGAGCAAACTCAAATACTAAAATAAACTGAACTATACCAATACGTCAATTTAAATATCGATAAGTCTCCAATTTAAAATTCATTTCGTTTCCTACACTACGCTTTTAAATTAAACTCCAATGGAATCATGACTAACAATGCTGCAAGATGAGCACGGAACTAAAAAAAAACAAAACTGCCGCACTACTGCAGAAATGTAAGAGGAATTTTCTTCGATATCTGAACAATAAACAATTGGTATATCAACTATTGGTGCGTTTTAAAATACCTCCTTGATCGTATTTTGCGGTATCATAACAAAACTAGCTGAGCTCGAGGTTACAATAGCGTTTTTGGGGCTACTGCTCCGCACTCGTCATTCGAAGCGTGATGTTATATGGCATATACCTATAGCCTTTCTGCATAAATGGGCCATCCAACACAAAATAATTATTCAAATCAAACCAGTAAGTTAGTAAGTAAGTAGTTCCTGAGATTAGCACATTCAACTAAACAAACAAACTCTTCAGCTCTGTTACTTTAGAACAGAAGTAGATTATATTACGTTGTTTACTCATCGAACCGTGGCAAAGTCACTGCTACGCAAAGTCTTGGATTCAAACCCACGATGTGCTCCGCTGATTCTCAGAGGTTATGTGCGTGTTATATTGTTAACTATTGTTTGCTTGCTGAAGGAAAAATTGGTGAAACGGTTTACAGGTCATAATAATTTCTGAATAAAATGGCTGAGACATACGGAAGACGGAACCTTAAAAATGAATCAGCATGACTAAAAGTTTACCGTTGTTCTTGAAATACATGTCTTTTCTCTTCGCACTGTTGTTGAGAACGGACGTGTCGAATCGCATGAGTAATTATTGATTAAATATTTTTAAATCGTGACCTCAATCAACGCGTAGAAATATCTGCGAACGTAACAAAACTGTGTGTTATAAAATGTATCGTGTTTGACATTGTAAACAATATATAATGGATCACAGTCCTTTCACTCCGAGTAGGAAGACTGCTCGGAGTCCTCCTCCGACGCCGGCACCTGCACCTGCACCTCAGCGTCCAGCACTTGAAGTCATCCCTACGCCTGAAATCCAGAACTGGATGTCATCCATTGAAGTATACCTCAACGAAGTGTGTTCTATAGCACAAGATGGAAAACTAAACTCTGAGCAGAAGATGAGAGTCAGCAATCTCTGTCGAAACGTGGGCACTAAAGTTTCGCAGTTGGCAGTTCAGTACCAGTCCCTTAAAGCACATGCTATCCAGGCCCATTCTACCATCAAATCCCAGCAAGAACAAATTGATTTGTCTCAGAGCCTTCAAGATCTAAAGCAATCCATACAGGAGTCCTCGAAACCTACCACCTCTGCACCGTCTTTCGCTGAGATAGTTAAAAAATCTGCACATAATTTTATTCAGCCCATTAGCGTAAGTTCGGTGGCAATCTATCCAAATGACAAGCTGAAATCGAGTGACGACACTAAATCATTAGTGCAAAAAATCATCAGGCCTGAACAAATGAACCTCCACGTGAGAGCACTGCGCAAGATTAAGAACGGCGGCGTGATCATCAGCACCGAGACCAAAGATGATATTGAGAAAGTAAAACAATCGGTACAACATGCAAACTCAGGCCTTATAGTCAATGAACCCCACAAACGTAAGCCTAAAATTGTGATCATTGGAGTGCCTTCAAATATGAAAGAGACGGAAGTTTTCACGTGCCTGTACCACCAGAATTTAGCGGAGAAACTTCAAAGCTGCAACCTAGAGACCTTTCTCAATGAAATCAAGCTGAGTCATAAATCGGGCCGTAAAGATGCTGAGAACTGTAACTACATAATAGAAGTATCTGCAGCCATACGTAAAGCACTGATAATCCAAGACAGGATCTTTATAAATTGGTCATCCTGCCCGGTGAAGGATTTCACCCTAGTTACTCGCTGTTATAAGTGTCAGCAGTATGGTCATGCGGCTAAGTCTTGCAGAGAGTCTCAATATACATGCGGTCATTGCGGTAACCAAGGACACACGATAAAGGACTGCACTAGGAAATCCGAAGACCCAAAATGCGCGACCTGCTTACACTTCAAGAAGCCCAGCAACCACAACACCGGTTCTAATGACTGCCCAGCAAGAACAATGGCGGAGAAGAGGTATATAAACTCCGTGGATTATGAAGGTGCCTAGGAGCGACGTAATATCGTATTTTCGACCTGTAATCTACAATTTTTTTTTTTCACATTTATTATTTAATTTTAAGACTTGATATTTCATTTAGTGATTCACCTAACATCATTAGAATATTGACCTACTAACATCAAACATCTAAACTAAATAATAAAGGCTTAATAACATTGACATCATTTACGATTATGCTGACCAACAGTTTTATAAGTTACGCTCGTGAGTTCTCTAAAATGCTCGTCACGCAATTACACTGTATATTACATGATCATCTTAATTATATTTATGTAGCTATTAATTACTAACTAAGTTTTATATTGACCACTGTCTTTTGTTAAATACGTAATATTATTGCTGTATTGTAAAATACAAATCCCAAAGGGTCACGGTCAAAATGGGCGTAAAACCAACAGCTTTAAAATATATTTTATGTGAAAGCTAATGACCATTACTTAATTTTATACTATGACGGCAATCACCCAAACAACCGGTGAGCAGAGATATTCAGTGATGTTCAAACGTATTTTTTATAGAATCCAAAGCAATCGCTAATACAACGGAGATAACACGACACGATGTTGTGCAGAGCTAGGCCAATGAAACCAATATATTGGTTGGTAACCTAACGGAATTACTACAAACCTTCCCTTTCTAACTTCTCTCTTACTCAGACGCCGACCAAAAAACAAGCGTGCGGGCAGGCCGGGTAATGCGCGTCAGTCGTTATTCATATTTAATTGAATTATATAGAGAGGAGTCATTAGATGATTTAAGGCGAGGACATATGTGAATTGGGCGTCATTAGGGGTAAATTAAAACCGTTTTTCTCCGTAATTGTTATGGAAAAAAATCCAAAAAAATATGTCTTAATCATGTAAAGCATTTTTTCTTCGGTACCAAATCCTAAAAGAAGTATTTTAAATATCTGAATAAAATATGCAAAGTAACCTCTGTTTTGTAGTTATTGCCTTTTTTCTCCTAATCCATCAATCATAAGATTGTTTAAATTGAATCAGCCAGAACACCAAGGGAACCTTCAGCTTATTTTTGCAAATAACTTTACTTATTATTTTCTAAGGATTTTTTACGTCACCGATACTAGCAAATCGCGCGTGGACAACTAACCAGTAGTACGAGCAAGGTCAACGGCGTATATCCACCTCTTAAACAGATGTAATATTCTGCAAACTAATATGTGGTTTCTGCAAACTAAAGTCAACAGTCGCTGCATGTCAGATCGCGCACATATAATACTTACATTTTGATCGATAGGGACCAAATCGGTAGAAATGCGATAGTTGAGCATTACTGTACTTGCTTAACAGGCAGAAGAACAGTAGGAAGTTGTGCCCACATAGTTTCAGTTTTGTGGTTTTTAGGGTTAGGACGGCACGAGCCTTTCATTGCACCCGCAGAACATTTATTAGATGTTATAGTTGATGATAACCATTGATATTTAAATAAATGGTATCAATATACAGTAGTTTTTAACAAGTATGTGTGATTTATTTAACCAATCTTTGGAATTTTTTTGCAGTGATACCCGGTCGATATTGGGGTTAACAAGTATATAGGGGGTATTTAGAAGTACAATAAAGTAAATTACAGCACATTTTATTTCTGTTGGTTTTACGCCCAGCTCTCATACAAAAATGCCCATGATCCTTTGTAAAGAGAGACCCAACCGCCTGTGATACAGTTTCTTACTAGTACAGGGGTATGGTGTTCTTTCCAATTAATTGAAAATCCACAGCAACTATTGTATTATTATATTAGAACATTTTAGTTTGTATTTTATGCTCTCTGTATTACTGTGAATAAAATTTATTATTATTATTATTATTATTCTCGCACTTGGTTAGCTTGGAGTATATCCTAAATATCCTCAAAATGAAAAGAGCCCTGAGCCCAGTATTGGGACTACGTATGTACAAGGGTGATATTTCTTCAAAATTTTATTTTACCTTATTATTTAAAACCATTATATACAATGAAATTGCGGTACAAGGACCAAGCTACCGATAGTTAGGGCAGATAAAGGAAACTCCTCACAATACGAGCCATGGCTTACGTGGCTTGCAATACGGCCTCGAGTAAGAGGACTTGAACCAGACGTCTAATGAGAGCCCTTTTGAGGTGGCGTTCGGGGCTCTAGAGCGAGTTCGAGGGTAATAATATAATTCACTGACAAGACTATCGGTACAATGATCACCCAGTCCACATCCCACTTCTTGATAATTCCATGAGCAAAATACAGATATTTATCTGTTTATCTATCTCGGCTACATACATTTTTATTCATAATAAAACAACAAGCCGGTTTTATTCGTTATATAAAAGACTTCAGAAATCCGCCTTCTTTTTACCATTTTATCTATTACGTTAAGAGTGGAAGGATGAAAAAGAGTCTTGTTTATCCGTCGCTTTCATTTACCATATGAAAAGAAACAGTAGGAAAAGCTTAAGGGCAATCTTCTTTGTGAGAGTACTCCCATCGTGACTTTACAACTTAGACATTTCAAAAGAGTTGCAAGATTATGAATTAAGGTACCTTTTACTCAGCGTAAGATTATTAAAAATATTAACTGTATACTGGACCGATTTCGACGGGACGTTCACTGGCGGATAACTGATGTACCAAAAAGTAACTTAGGCTATAAAGAAACCGGGTACGCGAAGTAGTTCCCTCAGGACGCGGGTGAAACCGCGGGAAACGGCTAGTCATAAATATAACGCATGCACTAGGAATAAGTTTAGTGTTGCGTGGGACTTTATATACACTCACTTATGTGCAACGAGCATCAATAATAAAAACATTTATCAATCACACAAAGTGTTGTCTCGCGTGGGGATCAAATTCTCAACAATCGGGGCGGCAAAGCCACAGCTTAAAGGCATTCACTCTCAAAAAAGCTCAAAACATATTTCAAAATGTTTTGCATGTTGCCTGTTTGTTCAAATAATGGAGCATCACTCAGTTTCAAGCTGTTTACTTTGGCAAGTGCCAACTTTAAATGCATAGTATTGTTGTTTTGACTCAGACAAGCTTGCGTAAGAGTCATTATTATATTGCATCCTACTACCATTATAAATGTGAAAGCTTTTGGATATACAGCTGAATTGTTGTGTTTTTTTATGGTAATAGGCGGCAAACGAGCAGACGGATTGCCTGATGGTAAGCTATTACCGCCGCCCATGGACACAAGCAACAACACAGGAGTCACAAGTGCGTTGACGCCCCTTGGGTTGGGAAAAGGGATGGGATGAGGGAGAAGGAATGGGGAATAGGGCCTCTGGCACTCTCACCCACCGAACGAAACGCAACAGTTTAGGTACTGTTACTTGACGTTGATTTTTAAACGGACTCCTGTGAGGCTCCTGTGTTGTTGCTTGTGTCCATGGGCGGCAGTAACTGCTTACCATCAGGCAATCCGTCTGCTTCACAACAACCTCAATATGGGTATCAAATGAAAGGGCTTGATTGGTAGAATAGAGTTCACTATGAAAAGTCCAAGAAGGCTGCCACCACAAAATGGCGGATTACGTATTTTTCACAAATACCTCAATATGGTTATCGAATGAAAGGGCTTGATTAGTAGAGTAGGGCTCACTATGAACTAACAACAAAACTAAAACTTTAAAACAAAATAAAATAAAAACATTTTTTATGTTTTCCTGTGAGAGGGTAGTACTTCCCCGGTCGAGCCGGCCCATTCATGCTGAAATCAGCAAGGCTCTACTTCCTTTATAACTTAGTATTACTCTTTCACGCAAAACATCTGGATAGATTTTGAAGAATATTTGAATAATTACTAAAACTTAAAGATACATCAGTACAACGCATAGGCTACCTTTTATCGCAATTACTGACACCCAAGTGGGGGAAGCTGCGGGCACTAGCTATCTGTTATCATCAAGCCTGTTTAAAATAATATATTATCCTACTGCTGGGCACGGACCTCTTCTCACTCAGAGAAGGGTAAGGGCACAGTCCAACGTGCATATCTGAAAGTTCTGTTCAGATGCAGATTTCCTCACGATGTTGTCCTAAACGGTTAATCAAAAGATAATTAAAAATTTTGTAAGCATTTAGCTTCATACTTACAATAGCACTTCTGCTGATAGTTAGCGGTCTAACATATTTAATAACAGTTTATAAGCGCCACCTTGTGACCTAATTAAATGGAATATGATTTTATATTTCACAAAAGATCTGATCTGATCCGTCACAGCACGTGACGATTATGTTTTTGTTGGAACTGTAATGAAACATATACATAAAACATGATATTTTTATAAAAAGTATTTTCAATAAAAATTTTATAAAAAGTATTTTCAATGTTTTCAGTATGAAATGTTGTGGATTGCGGTTCTGAAAAAGAATACTGGTATTTACTAGGTAAATATTATATAGCCTAGTTGAGAAATTAGCAGAATGCCATGCAGAGGATCTCTAGTTAAAGCCACAGCACACGTCACGGACTTTTCTAAGGTAAATGCGTATTCTCGATGCAAAGGAGGAACTTTTAAACAAAATCGAGCGCCTGCAGAATCTGTGTATCCGCTTCATATTTGGTCTTCGGAAGTACGATCATGTATCGGAATTTCGAGCTAGGTTGAAGTGGTTGCCTATTCGCCGGCGCCGGGATTCTCACATTCTTTCACTTCTTTACTCTGTTCTTCACAATCTTACTACTTCACCTTCATACCTTCGTGACCGGTTTGAATTTCTTATTCCGCGTGATAAGCCCTGTCGTTTAACCACCTCTCTTCTCCTACGCACGCCTCCTCATACTTCTACTGTGTACGACTATTCTTTCTCGGTCTATGCTGTCCGCCTGTGGATGCCACATCACATTCGCGCTAGCCCGTCCTCAGCAGTATTCAAGACGAATGTTAAGAGGCACTATCTTTTATCTTTATTAGATAAGAGATAGTGCTTACACTACTTACACACTTAAAATAATAACACTGTTTCTCATATGTATCTGTAGTATTTTATGTATACTATATATTTATGTAGTCTTTAAATATAACCTTATTGTATGTTGTTTATTTATCTTTATATATTATTGGTAGGTATCCTATTCTTTTTTTTATTTTATCTTAATATATAAAATCCTTGCGTTACTGACTGACTGACAGACACGCTACAGCCGAAACTATTGGGCGCAGGAAGCTGAAATATGGCATGTATGTTCCTTGGGGACCGTAGGGGTGCACTAAGAAGGAATTTCCCGAAATTCCCACGGGATCGGACAAAACGGGTAAATTAAAAAAAAATGCAGGCGTAGCTGCTGGCGTCCTCTAGTTTAAATATAATTTTGTACACCGCAATTACCCTTACCTGTCACATCGAATCTCTAGTCTCAAAGGTTTGCTGGTAGAAAACTCAGTGTTGAGTTAAGCTCGCCTTTGTACATATAATTTATAAGTTTATTTTTTAGTCTTTTCATGTATTTGTTCTTATTTTTGTGTGTACAATAAAGAATTAAAGAATTAAGGTTTTAGCTATCACTTGCTAAACAGTGAAAGAAATAATATCGTGAGGAAACCTGCGTCTCTGGGGTTCTTCATAGTATTCTCAAAAGGCATGTGAAGTCTGCCAACCTACACTAGGCAAACATGACAGAGACTATTATATGGCCAAACCCTTTCATCATGAGAAGAAGCCAGTGCCCAGCTGTGGGTAAGCTTAAAGCTTTTTTTTATAGATTCACGCCTGTATCCCCGAAGGGATGGGCAGAGGTGTACTATTACACCCACATTTCGCCATGAATTTTTAGGTCCCAGGTAAAAGGGGGCGAGCATATTGCCATACCGGGCGCATTACCAGACTCCATGCTACTACTGAGAATTTCCTAACGGAAAAACCCAATAACACTTTGCTCGACCCAGGAATCGAACCTGGGACCTTCGATCAGCAGTTGCATACGCTATTCACTGGACCACGGAGGCAGTCTGCGGTGCTTTATTCTAAAGGCTAAACAAAATTCTTATATTTCGTTTAGTTGTAAATTGTTTCAGATATCCAAAATGGCACGTTTGACAGTGCACAGAGGGGTGTTAGTACCTACACTTATGTATGGTTAAGTTGGGTATGCCAGAAGAGTCACGAAAGTAGAATAAATGCTGTAGAAATGAGAGCACTGAGAAGTATGTGTGGTGTGTCTTAGACGGACAGAGTAAAGAATGGTGTGATAAGAGAGTGTTGTGGGGTAGAAGATGTAGTGACGAGCATCGAGAAACGTATGCTGAGGTGGTTTGGGCACGTGGAGAGGATGGATGACGAAATACTGACAAAGCAAATATATAAGGCAAGTGTGAATGGGACAAGACGAAGGGGAAGACCTAGGCGGACGTTCTCTGACCAGACTGGAGACGTCCTAAAAACAGGACAGGTTGAACGACAAGTACCCTGAACAGAAGAGCATGCATGAGGAATCTGTTGGAAGTGAATGAAGCAAGAGCGATATGTCAGGATCGATGCAAATGGCATTCCGTAGTCTCTGCCTTTTTTTTCGCTGTGGAAATGCATTTACGCACGTATGTGGGACTCGACGGCTGGAGTGCAAGGCCGTAATACCAACTGAAACCACAGCGCATACTTCAACCCCATTTTGGGGGCGCAAGGGGGTCGCGTTAGCATTCTACCCTGACATCCCGGCGGATAGCCCAAAGGCCAGAACCTCCTTGGCGGCGGATGTAGGTGTTGGGCTCCGCCGCCAAAACACCCAGCGGCCGCAGAGGATAAGGAGGACGGCAACGTGACAACACCGTATATCCTCTTCCTCGCCGGACCCACCGCGACGCATCTGACAATGGTGCGCCTCCATTTGGTCGCGGGAGATACGGCGTGCGGCAACGCAACACCGACATGCCTCTCCTCCCGCGACCGCGCCCGACTGCGAGGGACAGACAGAACTGTCCACCGCACCCGCGCCTTTTGACGCACTCTGCCTACCCCTCCGGGAAACAGGCGTGAGTCGTATGTCATGTATGTATGTTTCAGATACTTGTCCTTATATACGGGTGGTGTTTAACTTATCCACAAATTTCTTTATTTTTTGTGGTTTAGTTTACAGTAAGATTGCTTACCAGGGTGGGATATCCGTAGCCATTCGTAGTCTACTGCTGGACCTCTCCTAATGAAATTAGGAGAGATGGCAGTGTGACTCAAAAGGAGGATTGATCTACTATGTACCTATATCACAAACGATTTTAAACTTCCCGATTAGTATACATTACCTATACAAGATTATCGGGTCTTACCGAAAACCGAGGTATTTATGCCTTAAGTATATTATTTATCGCGAGTAAAACCCGCTATATAACCTTGTCCCTGTAACCCTTATCACGGTGGTCAGACGGCTTGGCATAGGGTTTGGTGTCGATAAATATATTTTCTTAAACTCAGTATGCTCAAATGTAGTGTGTACTAGAATAATTTACTACGTCTATTTTTTGTTTTTTTTTTCTATAGTCTTCGCTATGTAGTTTTTATTGTTGGAAACTGTTTTGGCTAAAGTGCTATGTAAACATCGTTGTAGGTGTATATGTATAATCATAGCTGTTTGTTTCCTTAAAATAAATAAATAAATAAAAAATGTAGCCGTTAAGAAGTAAACTAGGCTATGTAGTTTTATGAATTTCCATTATCAGTACTAGAAAAATACTATGATCTAGTTCTATCTAATAGAAATTCAATTTCTCGTAGTTCCACAGTGTCACACATTCTTCTCAGACTCGTTTCATTGCTCTTATTTTACGATTGGATAAAATGAATTGGAAACGGATCCGGGACCACACTGTGTAACTGTGATATTTTTGTAAGACCTGTTTGAACGAGGTTCATTTCATCTGTAGTTGCATTGGTATAGCTGTAATAACAGCGAAATAGCTGTATTTTTATATAAAATGGTGCCTGTGGTTTTACTTGGATGTGTTGAAATTAGTCAGCGTTTCTGCGATTAAAGCTATCACCACATATAACGAATGATTTGATGTATAAGAAATTGAATTGATACTATTAATTTATTTTACTATTTATCAGGCTAAGCTTTTTTACCTCTTTTTTGCTGACGTTTCTAAAATATTAACATAATATATCTAATACTAATTATTATAAAATACGTACTTGATTTCAAAATGTCAGAATATAGTTGCTAAATCTAAACTTGTCTACACACGGTTTAATTCCTGTTGTTATGGGTTAATATTAACTGGTATTCTCATTAACTAAGTCAACTATGCTATTAATTAATGGATGGAATTGAAACATAACTTCCATACAATCTGCCTGAAGCGAATGAATCTGTACGCTGATTATCTAAATAGAATATTATACAACTTGGCACTCAGGGTTGAATAATCCGTAGACTTGTCCGTTTATTTATGCTTTACTTCCATTATCACAACAAAGTCATAATCTCTCGAGCAACTTGTGTGCTAGTAGGTAACATCGGTGTTTCTGTGTAATTTGCCGATGGTTAAAGTTGAATCAGATTCAAGCAGACTTTTCGAGCAAGTAGATTGTTATTTATTGCTTCAAAAACTTTGTATTGCAAGCTTTCAAGGTGAACTCTAACTTAGCTTAATGGGCAAATACGTATTTTGCTATGAATAATATTTCCAACTAGAGGACGCCAGCAGCTACGCCTGCATTTTTTTTAAATTTACCCGATTTGGCCGATCCCGTGGGAAATTCGGGAAATTCCTTCTTAGTGCACCCCTACGGTCCCCAAGGAATATACAAGCCAAATTTCGGCTTCCTGCGCCCAATAGTTTCGGCTGTAGCGTGTCTGTCAGTCAGTCAGTAACGCAAGGATTTTATATATTAAGATTTGAGAATCATCATAAGCCAATTGTACAAGTAATGAAATTTTCTTACCTAAAAATCCAGGTATCGCTCCCATCGGCATCACGAAGAGACTGACCAGGAGATCAGCGATCGCCAACGACAGAAGAAAATAATTGGTAACGTTCTGTAGTCTCTTATCTAAACACACAGCCAAACACACAAGTATATTCCCCACTCCACCCGCCACTATAAATACTATCACAAATAGAAAACTCCAATCATATCCAACTTTACCACCCAAAGTATTTTCGGTCACATTTCTAAAGTCATAGTTACATTGAAAAGTTTCCACTACATTAAACATAGACGTGGCATTCACACCGTCAATGTACAACGTCCGGTTGTGTCTCTCACTGAAGCACAGTAGGGAGTCCAAATCACAAAAGTCGAAACTTGGGATTCGGAGCCAGAGGTTCTTGAGAGCACTCTCGAAGATTATGGTGACCAGGCTCAGCTTGAGAATAGGGCTGCATAGAGTGTCGTTGCTACTTGCATACGTGGTATTGCACGAAAAGCAAGTGTATGAGGTTTCATTTTGTATGTCTATGTTTAGTTCGCAGGTATAATTTAGTGTGAGGCCATCAGTACCACAGTCGAGTCCCGAGAAAGTTTCGCCACAACCGCTTCCATGGATGAGTCGGCATTGAAATTCTTGTAATGTTGTATCCAAGAATGTGAAGTTAGTCATATCCATGACCGTGCTAGGTCACATATTGCACCATCTTGCGCCAGATGCTCGTCTTAGAATGATCTGGAAACAATAAAAATCATATTTAATCTATGTTTAAGTCTTCAATGTGAAGCTTCTGTTTTCATAAAGAATTGGTCTTTAAACTGTCAAAACAAAAACCATCGTCAAAATAAAACATATCAGACATTATTTTAGCGTAATTTAACTTTTATCGAAGTGGTTTCGTATTTTTACGGGGTTCTCGCAGGTTCACTCTCGAGATTAGAGGCTCGGTGTAAGGAGAGAGTGAGACTCCCCCGGAATGAGGAGCACTCCGACCTACTCAATAAAACCACCGCAGTGAAACACTGCTAACCAGTCTAACCAGTCCATTAAATGGCATTACAAGTAAACCGCGGTAGCAACTAGAGGTAGACGGTAAGCCAGTAGCTATAATATTCACATAACACATAATTATGCGTATCTGTGTTATTTTACTATTACATGCATAGTAAATATACCAAAACGCATGGCAAAGTAATTTTGATAGTTTTATGGTTTTAATTTTTGTCTTTGTTTTATTTTCAATTACTCAAACACAATTTATTTTATATCAAACAAATATTTTAATAGAAGACGTTAGAAATAGTGGGTTTGTCCATGCTCGTATATTTAGTTAGATTATTTTACATCTGGGGGCATGGCAGTGCCCCCACCAAGTCGAGCAAAAAAGCGGCACGGCCGTACCATCCTTTTCTCGAAGCAATTCAGGCCATTTTCGACCCCCTATAACTTCGTTGTGGATAAAAATAGAAGCCTGATTGTTTAGTAACCATGCAGGCATTGTATAAAGATGGTGTATTTCAAATTTCATTAAATTTGAACCAGAAGTTTAAGAATTATAGCGAGAAAAAATTCTTAATTTTGTCACTCACTGACCGATCATCAAAAGTCTAAAGCACTTCTAGCAAACATAGAAGCTTCATATTTAGGAAACAATTAGTGTTTAGTGTATAAACCAAGGAAAAACTAAAATATATTTCAATTTCGGCCCAGTTTTCAAGATACATCAACTGCATAAATAACTTTGTAATCCTATATGAATATAAGGAATTACAAAATTACATTTGCAGTAAGAGCTTTAATTAAGGAAATTCGTTGTTGGTGTACAAGAAGTAGAAGGTACCCGAAAGGACAAAAGTAAGAATATCTACAAAAAGAAATGAGATCCCATAAAAACAATAATTGTCAAAAACACCAAGTCTCGCGACCGTAAAAAGTTGTGAGATCCATGTAATACCAAGTCGGTTAATTAAAAATCTTTAATGTTTTAAATAAATATATTGACTTGGCAATCGCATTAAGCAATCTAATTTATATATGTATTACTTATGAGATATATTGTGTTTCCATGCTATGGCCGAGTCAATCTATTTATTTAAAACATTAAAGATTTTTAATTAACTGACTTGGTATTACATGGATCTCACAACTTTTTACGGTCGCGAGACTTGGTGTTTTTGACAATTATTGTTTTCATGGGATATTATATTTGCCTACTAAAATTAGGCAGCAATAGCCTAGTTTAGATACCAACGGACTGCCATGCAGAGGGTATCGGGTTCGAATCCACAGCGCGCACCAATGACTTTACGAAGTTAACTGCGTATTAAATTGTCAATTATCGCTTGCCCGTGCCTCGGAGAGCACGTTAAACCGTAAATCCCGGCTGTCATGAAGATCTTTGACAGCCGTTTCGCGGAGTCAGTACCCTCAAATAAACAGATACTGGTCCAAACCATGGAATATCGCTATCTCTTTGGGTTGCGGCGGTCAGACGGCAGTCGCTCTGTGGAAAAGTTGATATTCTGTCATATCTGGTTAGACTAGTAAGCGGACCTCGGGGTCCAAGGCGTGAAAGTCTTAGATGCTACCGGGATAATGATTGATGATGATGATTGGCCTACTAAAAGTATAATCTTGACAAACGAAATGTGGCATGATACAAATATGTGTAAAGCGGGGGAATAATCGCACACTAAAATTATTTTGACGACCGGTTTGCGCAGCGGGAGTGTAAGCGACTGCTACGCCGAAGGTCACGGGTTCTATTCCCGCTCAAGTCAAACATTTGTGTGCATGAACATGGATGTTTGTCTTGGTCTGGGTGTTTCTATGTATAATATGTATGTGTTTACAAAAAAAGTGTATATGTATGTTTATCCATTATCTAGTACCCATAACACAAGCTCTGCTTAGCTTGGGACTAGATGATGATGTGTGTATGTGGTTGATTATTATTATTATTATTATTATTTTATTTACTCCAGTATTGCACAACGATATTCGGTGTTGTGCATTAATATTTTTGAAAGATACCTATATCATCTCAAATCACACTGGCGTTCGACAAAGTGATCTGAAAACATTATCCTTTACTGGTGATCATACATCAGCACTGTCGATTAAATTTAAAGATATTTTATGGATGGTAATCTTTCTTCTAAAATATAAAGCACTTCCTAAAATCACACTCATGAAAATTTAAAACAACCAAACTGGTACCTATAAGGCTTATCGCTCTCCCAAAATTTCGCAAAAGCTGTTTAAACAATCTAAGATACACGCAATATTCAAAGCGAACACAAACATACTAAAGAAATCCTTAAATACGTGCAAAACAATGGTCGTTTCCACTCATTTTCTACCGCCATCTACAAACGCACGGTTTTTCAACACATGAAGTTTTCATATAAGCATAACACATTCTCGAAGCCGCTTCAAAGGCACAAAAGCACTTACCTCCGCATATTAACGTAGGAGTATCAAAATGTGAACAAGATGTTCGACTTTACGCTGTAATTCAGATGTTGCGCTTTTGTTTCTGAATAGACACTTTGATGTTTTCTTTTTAGCGCTTTATTGAAGCTTTCGCTTGATTCGTTTCGTGTGATCGGGGCGTTGAACCATGGTTTTGGAAGTAGGTAAGCGTTTGTATTTAAAATCGTTAAAAAACGGAAATTAGCATCTAGAATAGGACAAAATAAAATGATTTTAGAAAATTCAGTCATATCACTTCAATTGAGTCTCTCAAAATATGCCTATAGAAATAGATTGTGTAGCTGCTGCATTAAGCGCCATTTAGACGGAAAGAGTTTCTCGCACGAAACGTGCGTCGTATACTACTATCACAAGCAATAATCGCCAAAACATTATCGTATCTAAATGTTTACATTCAGGCAAGAACTAAATTCTCGCCTACGATTATATCATACGAGATTCGCATATGACTTATCGCTAGGCGATAATTAACTGCGTCTATTTAAACAGCGAAATTATAGTAAGAAGACTCTGGCTTACGAGAAGCTCGACTTGTATAAACACGATCTCGTATGATATTTTTTCAAGTTCATACGAGTAGGTATCGTACAAATCGGTTTGAATCGTTTTCAGTGCGAAATTCGTCCTTCGAGTTTAGTGCTTACTAGAGAGTATTTGTTCTCAAAAATGATACAAAAATCACTGCACTCATGTTAGCAACTGACACAAAATTTCGAATACGATTATTGCTTTGAAATTCTGTTTACATGGAGACAATCAATATTCCTTGCGAAGCAATTGTCGCCAAGGTGAAGGAGCGAGAAGTGTGTATGTTTAGACGAAGAAACTTTTTTACATTCTTTCGATAATCGCATCTTCGAGTCGAGAAACTCTCTCCGTCTAAATGGGCCTTTAGAGTCGCAAACTGTCTTATAAAGTTCTTTATCGGCAAAATGTTTTTGAAATTTTGATTCATATAGGCAATTATTGCCACCTATTTATTTTATTTTATTTATTTCTTCAATAATTATGATGTTTTTCATCTGTTCTTCTATCAGCTATCAATCCAACTGCAAGTTACGATGCTGGTGACATGTACACAATTTCTCTACGTGGTAAACTAACAACATCCTTAGTGTTTCCGATGTTAAGCATTTTAACTTATTTTGCAACTAGTTTTGATAAAGATAAGTGGGTCACACAAATATTTACGTCGAGTGCAGAAATGCGTGCGACAAGTTTCCTGTTATTCACAAAATACACACTGATTGTGATTCCACAAGGTTCTATACCCGGGTCACAAACTAAACAGTTTCATCATCAAGTTTAAGAAACAATTTAGTGCGGTCGAACTTTAAAGTTGTTTGCCTATTTGTAAAGTAAATATATGCTGATTAAAAGAGTCTACTAGTGCTAACGTAAAGGATAAAAACATATACCTATATTCATATGATGTGATCTTTCATCGTGATGTTTCAAGATATTAAAAGAATACGCAAACGGTTGTTTGATTCCAAAGTGTTACATTCACGTAAACCCAAGAAAATACTAGGTATATTAGAAGATTTATTCATTTTAACATTGTATTCGTGTAATTAAACACAGCTCGTCTGTATATTATACCGATTATAACTGTCGACATATAAGTTTATTGATATTGAACGATCGTTGACTCATCATGTGATTCCAGATACTAAATCGTGCCTTGTAAGTTAGTGCGCTATCCCATTTGAATATACCTGGTCGGTGCCATAAGTTTAAAAGTAATGCCACGAATTAACTAATAAAATGTATTTGATTGTTATAAATAAGTCGATATTTATGAGATATACACAACAGACCGGACTTATTTTTTTAATACTCTGCAGAAATGAATAAATTTTGAATAGGAAACGAGGCATAAAAACATAAAAGTCAGTGGCTAGACTTATTTTTCTCGTTCCGATTGCACGGAGACGGCTGGACCGTTTAGATATAAGCATCCTTTTATTATTTTACGCAACTATTTGTTAGTAAATTTGCAAAAACTATATTCTCACCTAAACGGTCTCTAACGACTTTTTAAGAACCAATTTTTTTCCGCCTTCATTTCTCATACTAGTAAGAGCATCCTTGGCCTTATGGTAATATTACCCGTCCTTGGTTCCAGTAGAAGACAAACATGGCTATAGGGTCAGCTTTCAGTGTAAACAGATACTTATTATCAACCGGATTGCTTTCTTAGAGTGGGTAGTAAGATTCGGATTGCTCGATATTGAGTATTGATATAGAGACTGATCTGGTTTCGTTGATATAAATGTTTGGAGATTGAATGCAATGTGCTTCAAGGCCTCAACATTCTTTTTTTCTGCTGCTAGTAGCAGACGAGCAAACGGCCCATCTGATGGTAAACGGTAACCGCTGCTCATGGACTACGTTAATGTCAGGGTATACACAGCAAAGCCACTGCCTACCGTGAAAGTAATGCTCTCTTTAAACCTCGCTTGAAGAAGCACAAGTCATAGCGCTGGGGAAACAACGCATCAGGTAGTTCATTCCAGAGCCTACACGTACGTGGTAGAAAAGGTCGCTGGAAGCGCACCGTACTAGATGAGAACGCTTCCAGGTAGTACGTGTGAACTCTACTGCGTCGGCGAGTGGTACGTTGGTAGAAGGGTGACCATGGTACCAAATTAAACAATTTTTCGGAGCACTCCCCGTGAAAGAGTCGGTAAAATACGCAGAGAGAACCAAAGTCTCTCCTTTTGGGATCTCTTTGTGGTTCAACTATATTGTCATCAAACGCGCAATCATAAAAAATAATGAATTTGACACGTCGGGCTTCTTGGCGATTAAATTACTTTTTAGTCTCAATTCTTAATTTTACTTTTACTTTAATTCTTTTCATTGGTCCCTGATCAGATTGATGCAAATTTTATCTCCAATTCGACGTTTTAAAATGACTAAAAATCAAGTTCAACATTCCATACATACCAAGCTAACAAAAACATGTTAAAAATAAAATAGTACGTAGGCATATATGTTGATAGACATTATCAGCATACACGTATTATATCATATTTCAGGTTCGGTCATTTATAAACTGTATCACCCACATAAATTATATTTCAAAATGTTGGTCAGCTTAAAAGGGAAACATATTTGCATTTAAAATATTTTGGTTGAACCTATCCATGCGGATGTGAATGAAAACAGAGTGTGTGTAATTTCAAGTTAATTACAATTTATTATTTTAGGGAGATCTCCCGAAAAATGGGAACGCTTCACAATTTTTTGTAGATTTTTTTTAAAGAGGAAGTTAGGTATAATTTGGTTTTTAAGGTATTTTATAGTATAGTGCGTCTCACAAACTCATACATACCTAACACCTGTTCAATACGTACCTACTATTTTTAAACTTTTAATGTAACAACTAGTGTATTTTTTTGGAAAATAAATTATTATTATTATTTATTTCCAGGTTTAAATAGATTTTGGTTGGTAAAATACTTAGTATTTCTTAGGACTCGTCCTACCCTCATTGCCATTATTGTGTCACCTATGTAACAGAGTCAGCTGCAGTAGAAGTCACTGACTTTTGACACTCACAAAGTCCTGGGGAAATTAAAACTATTTTGGAACCCGTAATTTATGTAACCAGAAGTATATTAATGACATAAACTTGCATACATACATACATAGACTCACGCCTGTTTCCCCGAAGGGGTTGGCAGAGACATATTAAACGCCCACTTTTCGCCAGTGTAATATAAAGTTGAAGAAAAATAAATATAAGAAAGGAGTTGATTGTTAACTATATCATACTACTAATTAAGCAAATAACAATTTTGTTGTTAACCTAGATGGAGCATGTAATAAGGCAACCAGATAACTGATAAGTATATTTTAGTATTTGCGTAATAACAATTGGTTAATTACATTTCACCCGGACACAAAACAACATGCGTGCATACACAAAGATTAGTCCTAGATAGAAACTGAACCAACGACCTCAGTCATAGCCATCAACGACAGGCACTCGACTATAAACCTAACCCATTCCTAAGCTTTAACACTCCAGTGAACTTGCTCGGTATGTAATTATGCCACAAATATTGACGCGACGCAGCCTTGCTAATGCGGATGACGTGGGAAGTGACGTGGAAATGACTTACAGCTTATGGAATAGGTTGTATATTATGCGAGCAAATTAGACGACACTTCTGAGGGCCTAGACAAAGTACCATCCGATTAGCGATATCGCTATTTGCTTCGCTGCAAAATTGTATGCAACTGGCACCTTAGAAATGTCACGTAGTAGACGAAATGCAAATAACTCAAACGATAGCGATATTAGAAATGATGAACGAATTACTTTAGTGGATATAATTATATCGATGAGAGAATTATAGTAATTGTTCAGGTCCTCAGATCATTTCAAATATACTATTGATTTCTTGCTTACTCCCCATTGCCAAAATACCGCATGCATTTTAATATATTTTTAAATCATTGTGTAAGTAGCAGCAACCAGTAAAAATACAAATATAACGAAATTATATATTATATCCTACCCCTTCGGGGATACAGGCGTGAGTCTATAAAAAATATATATTATATATGCGATAAAAACATCACACACTTTTTGTATTATATATTGGAAATTAATCAATATTTTCGATTATAACGGTTCAACGAGCTTTAAATTACTGTACAAAAAACCTAATAAATTTTAATTTTTTTTTATTGCACATGAATTCTGAACGAATTGAATTTGTGCATTTTATATGGTTGGAATCGATACTTTCTAAAATCCATAAAATTTCATAAATAAACATTATATAAAATTCTATAGTTACTAACTGACTGACAGACAACTTACAGCCAAAACACCGGGCGCAAGAAGATGAAATTTTCTGTTTCTTGGAAAGTGTAGGTGAGCAGCAAGAGTAAATTTTTGGAAATTACATAAATAAGGAGGTAAAAACGGAGTCGGAGATTTTTGAAACTTTTTATCTAAGTGACATTTACGCGAGCAGAGTAACGGGCAATAACTAGCGAGATGTACAAACTTGAATTCTCTTATAACAGTTTTCAATAATTATAAGTCTTTTTTAAGCTGTGAAACGTGCTTAGCTTTATAATGACAAAATAAAAACAGCACAAAGATCCAGCTTAATATAGTTGGCCATAGTTCTTTTGATTATGCTCGCGTAAAAGAACTCTGCGCTAAAACATCTCTCGTGTGCATTCCACTTATGAGAAGATGCCCTTTGAGTGTTGCTTCAAAAGAAAATGTAGAACAGTGCTTATGTTATGGTGAACCAATTTTGTGCGTGATTTAAAAATCTTTCTGCCAATTTCAAGTTGCTTGTCTTCATTTCCTAAGTAATCAAAATATTGTGTTGCATTACTTATCAGTTCCTTGCAAGAATCTTTTGATGCTTTGTTGATAAAAATATTGTGTGTGCTCCTGCGCATTACCTTGACTTGAATTAACCTGGAATATATCAGAGCTTCAAATATATTGACCAGAAATCACACACCCAATAGAATGTAACAGCAACGTACTACTTAATCTCATATTTACAAAATAATGTGACTCGATAGTATAAACCTTATACTAATATACGCCAACCGTGCAGTCATCATTTCAGTGTTAGATAGCCCATTTATCAAGAAAGGCTATATAACATTACGCAATGAGCCACGGGAGCGGAGTAGTAGCCTTAAATAACGCGGGTGTTACCGCGGGCTCATCTAGTACTAATAATATATTCATAATAGACTTATAGGTATATTATGCACAAACTTGTACATTCTATTAATTTCTACGAGGAAACGAATCCTTTGAATAACAAAGCAACTACCTCATAGGAACATCGCTTTAAAAATTAAACCAGAAATAAAAGCATGTTCCATGATACGAACAAAAAACAAACCGTCAGTGCAACAATGTAATTTTACAATATCAAAGCAAAAGCCGTCAGATTTTCAACGCGGTCTGCCATTATTGGAATAGTTCATTGTTAATCATTCAAAATTGTTTGTTCAAAATAATAAAACTGATCCAGCCAACAATCCTGAATTTTGCAATAAACTACACTACATACATACATACATAGACTCACGCCTGTTTCCCGGAGGGTTAGGCAGAGACTACGGAACGCCATTTGCAACGATCCTGACATACCTCACTTGCTTCACTCACTCCCATCAAGTTTCTCATGCATGCTCTTCTGTCAAGGGTACTTCTGACTTGTCCTTTTTTCAGGATGTCTCCAATCTGGTCAGAGAACGTCCGCCTAGGTCATCCCCTTTGTCCTGTTCCATTCACACTTGCCTTATATATCTTCTTTGTCAGTCTATCGTCATCCATCCTCTCCATGTGCCCAAACCATCTTAACATGCCTTTCTCAATGCTTGTCACTACATTTTCTTTTACCCCACACCACTTTCGTATCACACAATTCTTTACTCTGTCGGTCAAAGACACACCACACATACTTCTCAGTGCTCTCATTTCTACAGCATTTATTTTACTTTCAAGTCTCTTCTGCCATACCCAACTTTCACTACCATACATAAGGGTAGGCACTAGCACACCTCTATGTACAGCCAAACGTGCCTTTTTGGACACGTTTTGACTGTTCATAAACACTTTCAGAGCTCCATTCACACTATTACCTGCATTAACTCTCCTTTCAATATCTTCTTCATTCTTACCATCTCTTGTAAACAACGTACCTAAGTAAACAAACTCATTCACTTGTTCCACTCGCTGTCCATCGATCAAAACATTACAAGCCGTAACGCATTCCTCCTTTTCAAAAACCATAACTTTCGTTTTACTAACATTCACTTTCATTCCTTTCCTCTCTAACGCACCATGCATGATTGCTACCATCTCCTGCAACTCCTCCGCTGAAGATGCAAGTATTACTTGATCATCAGCATAAAGGAGGCATTTGACGAGTAACCCATTCATCCTTAATCCGCAGTCACTATGTTTTAAATCTTGCAAACAACTGTCCATGAAGAGGTTAAACAGCTACGGCGACGCTACATATCCCTGTCTAACACCTTTCTCGATGGTAAACCAGTCAGTGTATGCCCCGTTTATACTCACACAAGCTCTAGAATCATCATAAAGGGATTTCAGAGCTCGAATGAGGCTGCTGTCCACCCCATTCATTGACAGCACCGACCACATTTCATTCCTCACCACTTTATCGTAAGCCTTTTTCAAATCCACGAATGCGCAATAGACCTTTGGCCAAAAACTTTTCGGCTATGCTTCGCAAGGAAAAAACCTGATCCGTGCATCCCATACCCTTTCGGAATCCCGCTTGTAATTACACTATTTTGCAATAAAAGGCCTTATTACAAACGGCTGTAAAGTATGATTTTCTCATTTCAACTTACGACGTTTTTTATTACTTTAGTTATTGTCAAAACAACTTTATTTCTGTTTATATAAGGTTTATATTCCGATTATGCAACATTTGTCAGCATTAAATTTAGCCAACAGGTTTCAAGCTTCAATATTTCATATAGTTGCTGGAAAGCAAATATAATTAAAAATTGTAATTGAACGTGAATACCATTTAGCTCGAAATAATTATCTATTATCTACTGCTCATTTTGGATGACGACCCTTCATTTTCGCTATAATATTTCTTTAGATATTATATTTACTCCGACTTCGTAGAATAATTTCACAAGTATTTAATATAGAAGAATAGGAGTTTGTCAACACATCAAAATTGCTTTCTGTCTTCTATTGGCACCAAGATTGGCACACAATTATGCTAAAGCCTGGCATGTCTTGTCATTCGCTTATTGACATTCGAACTCAATAAAATACTCATCCGCCAATCATTACTTTTTTCATTTGAATCTCAACCGAATATACGATCTACAATTTTATAATTATACAACAACACACATACACGTACACACACACGCACGCGCGCGCGAGCACACACACACACACACTCACACACACACACACACACACAAACACGCACGCGCGCACACGCACACCACACGCAGGCTTGCAAACAATTAGTTACTACTCCTATTTTAATCCTTTCCTACAAAAATGTTTAATAATATATATGTAAATGCTAAACTTTAAGGTAAATCTGTGTAATAGGTTTACATTAAATATCGGCAACTGTACATTGTCACCATTTTTAAGGTTCCATACCTCAAATTGAAAAAACGTATAGGATCACTTTGTTGTCCTTCCGTCTGTCAAGACCCATTTTTCTCAGAAACGCGTGAAGATATCAACCGGAAATTTATATCAAATAGTCAATTCTACAGTCCCATGAAGCTGTGAAAATACCTACAGGGTAGTTCCCGTGTACTCAGAATCTTGAAATTTGGTGCGAAGCAATGTCTTATAGCACAAATAAAATAAGAATTGCGAAAACCGTAAATTTTTAGTTACATCATATCATAAAAATATTTTAAGTAATTTTAATGCTGTTACCATTTACTCATGAACGCGAAGAGGTATTAAATTGAAATTCATATCAAATACTCAAGTGTAATACCTATAAGCTGTAACCAAATCAAAGTTCTATGTCAACGCAATAAAAACAAACAGCAATTTAAGCCGCATATTTTCTCGCAACTACTCGCAAGGGAATCAAATCCTACAGGGTACTTCCCGTGAACTCAGAATCTTAAAATTTGGTACGAAAAATTACGAAAACCGTAAATTTTTAGTCACATCATATGAAAAATATTTGTATTAATTTAAAGTTACTACCCGTTTTCTCATGAATGCGTAAAGTTATTAAATTGAAATTCATATCAAATACTCGGGTCTATAATACCTTTAAGCTGTCACAAAATCAAAGTTCTATCTCAACGCAATCAAAAGAAACAGCAATTTCAGCATATTTTCAAACTCGCAAATACTGGCATGGGAATTAAAACCTACAGGGTACTTCCCGTAAAATCAGATTCTTGAAATTTGGTAAAAACCAACGTTTTATGGCACAGATAAAGGAAAAATTGCGAAAACCGCTAATTTTTAGTTACATTATATAATAAAAACATTAATAATAATTTTAAAATTACTATCTCTTTTCTTTTGAACGCGTAGAGGTATTAAATTGAAATTCATATCAAATACTCCGATCTATAATATCTTTAAGCTGCAACAAAATCAAACTTCTAAACCAACGCAATCAAAAGATACAGCTGTTAATGCCGCAAATTCTCGCAAATTTTCGAAACTCACAAGGGAATCAATACCTACAGGGTACTTCCCGTGAACTTAGAATCTTAAAATTTCGTACGAGGCAACTTCTTATAGAACAGATTAAGGAAAAAATTCCAAAAATGAAATTTTTTAGTTACATCATACCTATAATAAAACATTAAAAAAAAATTCAAGTAACTGCCTCTTTCCTTGTGATCCCGTAGAGTTATTAAATTGAAATTCATATGATATACTAAGGTCTATAACACCGTGAAGCTGTAATAAAATCAAACTTCTATGTTAACGCAATCAACAGAATCAGCAATTTAAGCATATTTTCAAACTCGCAACTACTCGCAAGGGAATCAAAACCTACAGGGTACTTCCCGTGAACTCAGAATCTTGAAATGTGGTACGAAGCAATGTCTTATAGCACAGATAAAAGAAAAATTGCAAAAACCGTAAATTTTTTGTTACATCATATAATTAAAATATTTGAAATAATTTTAAAGGTGCTACCCCGTTCGTCATGAACCCGTAGAGATATAAAATTGAAATTCATATCAAATGTTCAAGTCAAAACTAAAGGATCCAGTCGAGTTGCCTATTGTTTACCTGAAGATTATATACCATAATCATCATATTCCCGAATTTCATTTACCCGAATTTCATTTGCCCGAATGCTCTGTTGCCCTAAAAGACATATGACATACTTTTATTGCCCGAAACTTAGATACCGTTAGATACGAGTGCCATTTGTATTATTTTTCATATTTTTAATTGCCATAATAATAATTAGACATTATATTTAAACGCCATAATGATTATTAGACATAATATTTAAATGGGTACGTATCTAAATCCCAAAGTTTAAAATCCCAAAAAATAAATTAAATATTAATACTAACAGCTAGTGCCTAGGTGTTAGGTGCGAACTAAATAAATAGGTTATGTTAGGTTCTCTTTTGACCCTTAACCCAAAAATAGGAGCCCTGCGAAGCAGGGCTCCGTCAACTTACTCCACATTCTTCACACTAGTTTAATAAACTGAAGTTGAGTTTTCAGATTAAGGGTCAAAAGGAAACCTAACATAACCTATTTAGTTACTGGAATTACAGTCGGACCTAACCCTAGGCACTCGAAAGCAAAGAAATCATTATTAGTCTAGTGAATCCAGTTTCTCCTGATATAACAACCGTTACACGCCCAATGTCAATGGCAAATGATGTTGTGGCATATGATAATTATGCCATGTTGTACGAGCAAACCCGTACACTTGTACTGTATAAGTTTTTTGCTGACTATGGCGTACGATTTCATTGTGACGCATTTACTATTATACAGCGTACTAACATAAGATTCAGTCTCAATAAAACTATCATAGCAAACACATCTCTCTATCATTTCCACGGGTTCGCGAGACTCGTTATATCAGCTATCAACTTAGCATTATCATAGCATCTGAAAGGTGTAAGGTCGCACACCGTACACATGTGATAATTAGGGCCTGTGATAATAAGGACATGTGATAATTAGGGCTTACAATGATAATGACAAATGATGTTATGGTAAGTGACTTTATGGGAAACAAAGCTTCTAGCACGTGACTAATCTTATATACAAAGCTGAAGAGTTTGTTTGTTTGTATGTTTGGTTGAACGCGCTAATCTTAGGAACTACCGGTTCGGTTTGAGTGAAAATTCTTTCAGTGTTAGATAGATCATTTATCGAGGAAGGCTATAGGCTATATAACATCATGCTATGATCCACGGGAGCAGAGCAGTAGTCTTAAATAACGCGGGTGTAACCACGGGCATCTAGTATAGCAAATAAGAGTAGGGCAAATGAATATAACGTCATATAATATTATGGCTGTTGACTCTTATATTATACTAGAGGACGCCAGCAGCTACGCCTGCATTTTTTTTTAATTTACCCGTTTTGGCCGATCCCGTGGGAATTCCGGGAAATCCCTTCTTAGTGCACCCCTACGGTCTCCAAGGAACATACATGCCAAATTTCAGCTTCCTGCGCCAAATAGTTTCGGCTGTAGCGTGTCTGTCAGTCAGTCAGTAACGCAAGGATTTTATATATTAAGATAAGATTCAACAGCCATAATATTTTTTTGTTGACTACGTTGGAAACTCTTCTTATGAGCCATCTCAACTCGACGTCAATCCGGACAGAGTGTGATCGACCGGGCTTGGGTCTGGCGGAGGAGGTGTGTGGAGGCTCACCCTAAAAGCGGGGCATACTCACTAAAACCACCGCGGTGTCCCTACGGATCCCGTGTAGTGGCGGTGTCACGCAATTCACGGATAGCATACTTTTCTGTGACCCCGCCCGGGATTGGCCCGTCGTTGGTGTTGGCGAGCCCCGTCTCGTTATGACTTGGGTGGTGGCGCGGACACTACGCCGCCTCCTTGCCTTTTGGCGGACGGGGAGCAGCCCCAGCGCTCACCGTTCACAGGCACTAAAACGGCCGCAGAGGATAGTGAGGACGGTAACCTGACAACACCGCATCTCCTCTTCCTCTGCGGCCCACCGCGACGCAACAAATGGTGCGCCTGCATTTGGTCGCGGGAGATAGGGCGCGCGGCAACGCAACACCGACAAGCCTCTCCTCCGGCGACCGCGCCCGACTGCGAGAGACAGAAAGAACTGTCCCCCGCACCCGCACCTTTGGACGCATCCTGCGCATGCCTCCATCAAGCCCACGCGGAGCTAGCTTCACCGTGGGTGCCCTAGCCACAGTTACTGGGACCCCCCCCCCACAACGAAAAAGTGGAGATCCCACAGGGGACGATCTAGAATCTTGAAATTTGGCATAAAGCAACGTTTTATAGCACATAGGAAAAATTTCGAAAACCTTAAATTTTTAGTTACATCACATATTTTTTTAAATAATTATATATTCTTACAGGTTTGTACGAAACCCTCGGTGCGCGAGTTCGACTCGCACTTGACCGGTTGTGTGTAACGGACTGGTAAATGGCCCCCGTAACACAGCACACTCTCCTAGCGTAGGCGTCATTATTAAAATTTTGTGTACAATGATAATAAATGTATCTCAATTTAATGTATCCCTATAACTTGATCTTGTACTTGTATATCCTTTTAGAAAAAGAACCATTATTATTATTATTATTAATTGGCGATGCTAAGATTCTAACTAGTGACTTTAGCGGCGAAATTTAGAAGTCGTACATGTACGACTCTTTCACATATCACCACTACTTTTGACAGCTCTCGAAACAATTACAACATGAATAACAACCTGAACCTCGAAGCAAAGTTGTATAGTTTTTTGACCCACGCGCACATTTATGCCGCCAGACCAACGAGGCAGTCAAGTTGTATAGTAAGGTGTCAAAAGTGTCGTATGTCGTAGCTTCCAAATTTCGCCGCTAGAGGCGTGCGGATAATCTTTGCATCGCCAATACCTTGGAGGTACCGCGAGATAAAAATACAGATTACGATATGGTGTGATTGGTTGTTTAGATGATGTCTTTTACTTCATATCCTCGATCAACTTCTTCATCCCATCTGATCATCGTATTATTAATTTATGATCTAAATACTCTACTTATCAACTACAATATGAAAAATGTTTTAAATTGTTTTCAGGACAAATTGTTGCGGTAAATCTGCGGCAACAAGGGTTCGATTCTGTACGCCCGTGTATCTGTAGTCAAATAAAATATTCTCAATATATGTGGATATCAAAAGAGGTCCTAATTTATTACCTTAGCTTTACTATTATCAACCGTATACAGTAAACAAATAATTATTAGGAATAAAATATATGCATTGAAAATAAATGCTCGTTACTTAAGTAAAAATATCGGCGGCCATGGTCAATTTTTATTTGCAGACATTCTCATCATATGTATTTTAATAAGCAGAACCAGTAAATGCCCAAATAAGTGCAATCTCTTGAGTCTTCAATAGTATGACACAGACCTGTTGGTCCCAGGCTGCTGTTGGACAATTCTTGACAGAATGCAGTCTGAAAATTAGCTAGACCCAGGCATTGCACCCACAACCTTACCGATAGTCACTTTATAAGATTACTGAAGTTGGTTAACGGATAAAACAATATTGTGCGATAGGTATACTTATTTTAATTACAACCATAGTTTCTTAGTAACAAGTAATTCAGTGTTTAAAAATATGTCACAGACCAGTGTATGAAAATTTCATCGTGCGGAAGTAGTATATTTAAAAGAGAAATAAAAATAATTTATTGCGACAGTTAACCGTTCATAATAATTTATGCGAGTTTTAACGTTTGAAATAAGATCACTCCTTATTTTCGCATCCTGTCGCAGTGCGTGATATTAAATTGAGATATTCATTATGTGACTAACGGTATTTCAATTACACATATCTTATAAAATGCTTTCTTAATATTCATAATAAAATAAAATAAAATTAAAAAGCCTTTTATTTCTTGCAAACCTAGGATTACAAGTACATAAACATGTAATAATCAGACTATAATTAATTGTAACGTGGAAAACATGCAATAAAAGGAATAATATTGTTATTATATTACTAAATGTCTTTAAAAAAACTGCCTCCGTGGTCCAGTGGATAGCGGATGCTACTGCTGATCGGAGGTCCCGGGTTCGATTCCCGATTTGTTACTGGGTTTTTCCGAATTCTCAGTAGCAGCACGGAGTCTGGTGATGTGACCGGTAACGGCAATAGGCTCGCCCCCTAAAAATTCATTGCGAAATGTGGGTGTAGTATTACACCTCTGACTACCCCTTCGGGGATACAGGCGTGAGTTTATAAATAAATAAATAAACTAGTATTAAATTAATAAATTAATAATAATTGTAACAATTAGAAACATTCAAATTATTTTTTTTGTTATTGTTATAAATTCATTTCTTTGATTTAGAAATGCAATATTTCTTAGATACAATATTTTCTTTTAAAATCTCAGATATAATTTATAATATGATCTTATGAAATTTAATAATTAATTCGTATCAATTTATAAATAGTTCAATTTAATTTATTGTATTTATATTACATTCATATGATATACTAATTGTGCCCCGCGGTTGCAGTCGCATTATTTTTTGTATCTACAATATCTATTTTTTAGGGATGTACTCAAATACTTCCCTAGTTCAATCGTTTACCTTGTAGGGTTATGAGAAGATGAAGATGATATTGTGGTGTGTGAAGAAAGAGTCCATACCACAGAAAAATATGTTGTGCAATAGTATAGTCTCTTTCCTTCTTCACACACCATAAGATCATCTATGTTACCCCACAATCTATTTTGTTAATTCTATAGCAATTTGGGTCCGTGTGGTGACGGATTAAGAATACGGTACGTCACCACCCCATAGCATCTCATGCGTGTCATGAGAGCCGACAAAGGGAGCATATTATGCAGAGAACAGCACTGTAAGAGAAGGAAAACTTGATACAAACCCTATACCAACCCGTTTGGCCAGTGTGGTATAGTAGGCCAATTCCTCCTTTCAAAGGAGGGGCCTAGTCCAGCAGTGGACTGTTAAAAGCTGATGATGTGATAGCATTTTGTGAATGCCAATCCGAATCCAGACCAATCCAAATAATACGTACTGACGTATTTTTAAACTGACTGCAATTTAAAGATTACCCGGGATAAAAAAATATAAACAGACAAATAATTTAAAGAGTTGTTTATGGTTTGATAGATATGCATTAATAATTAGGTAAATAAGCACTTTAGGAATCAAAGTGGCTTTAAATCACAGACAGACCCTTCAACCTTATTTAAATGTACCTATAATATCATAATTCATCACTCATATTTCATGAGAGATCACATTTTTATTTATTCGCAGAAGTAATTTGACTCAAACTATTGCTGGTCATAAAGCTTTTATGATGGCGTGTTTCCTACGTGCATTTCTCGTTGACGGTTAGAAGCGTACCATGTTTCTAATAAGCAATGTACGGAACCACTTAGAGTTATGTGAAGGTCACTGCCTATTGAGTTAACATGGGGTGCGGTTGCAGTTGAAGGGAGATTTGCACATAATTATGTACTTAGCTGGCCTGCACCCGCGGCCCCGAATGTGAATTATAAATTTAAAACTTTCTCGGAGATCACACTAAGTATCGGTTTAACATAACAAGATCCTAAGAAATATGCATACATATTATATAATAAAGCTCCCTTATTTAAAAATTTTCTTTCGTGATATATACCACGTACACTTTTTTGAAAGACAATTCAAAATAAGTATAAATTATCACAAAGTTGAAAGTTCTATATAAAGTCCCCCTTGCGTCCAGTTTGACCGTATGAACGTGATATGTTCAAAAAACTACCGAACGGATTTTCGTACTGTTTTACTAATAGACTAGTCGACGCCAGCGGCTTCGCACGCACATATATTCGAATTGCCCGTTTTTCCCGATCCCGTGGGAATTTCGCGAAATCCCATCTTAGTGCACCCCTACGGTGCTCAAGGAATATACATGCTAAATTTCAGCTTCTTGCGCCGAGTAGTTTCGGCTGTAGCTTGTCTGTCAGTCAGTCAGTAACGCAAGGATTTTATATATACAGATAACACTACTAAACTTGTGTTATATGTGAGCGAAGACTAAGTGTGAAAATCACGTGTGCATCTGTTTTGGTTAAACTTAATCTCAAGCAATTGTATTTGAATTCAAAGACATTTGTTTTGTAATATATATTTTACTTAATGTTTACGTCGTCACTAAAAATGAGATCGCAAAAAGAACGTCCACAGTTTGAGAACATGAAAGCTCTTTAATGTGACACACTTACAACATAATACTATGATCACCAATCGTTTGTTACACAGGCCCATGACAAAGCTTTAGGTAATGCCGAGGTAAACGATCTTGATCATCATTAGTACACAATGAGATATTCTGGGGTTCTTGAACGTTATGTTGGGTTCCTTTTCTTCAGTTTATATACAGTTGAAGTACAAAAATTAAGAAGAAAGAACATTATATTTTACACAGGGTTTTTGACTGTGATCTGTAGGTGATATGAGAGACGATAAACAAATATTTCACAACCTTCTTAATGGAATGCTGTATAGTCTTATAAAACATTAGTTTTTTCAGAAATTTTAAAAAAAGTGATCGATCAGATTTTTTACTGCAAGATAAAGTACACAGCTGTTGTAATAATATTATAATTACAAACTTTTATTTATTTTCACCTCTCCCGGTGCCTGTAATAAAATCTTGCAAGATAAACTGCCACACTCAGAGACGTTTAATGGTTACTTAAGTCGTTCCTCCTTAGTAAAGATTTAAAAAAGTTCGCTCTCAGAGACAGTTAACGGTTCGTTACCGTCCCTTAATGACAATTAAGATACCTATGTATATATGTGGTTGCCCTTTTTTACTGAAATTGGATGGAGATGTCATAAATATCTGCCAGAAAGTTAGATAAAGGTTTTGCTGTACTTAACTTTAATTGTCATTAAGGGACGGTCCCTTAATGACAATTAAAGTTAAGTACAGCAAAACATTTACTTAACTTTCTAATGATTGATTTTGACATTTACTTTTGAGGTTATATTTTTATTTTTAGTACATACCTTACTCTTTGGTAGGTACATACTGTAAAGAATTCACATTAGCATTAAAAGTTTTTTATCAATAGTAAAGATGTCTGATCTGGTAGACTTTATTGAGTTTGTGGACTATGCCAGAAGGTATAGAGAAGTGGGACCGAGGCGGTATTTACGTGATTATTCCGATCCCTTTACAAAATACTCTGTTCAGGAATTCCATGCACGTTATAGATTCATACCAGAATCTGTAAAAAGCTTTATATTGCCTTTGCTGGCACCCGACCTAAGGAAACCAACGAAAAGTGGATTACCATTTGCTCCGGAAATAATGTTGCTGCTGACATTACGCTACTTCGCTACAGGCAGTTTTCAGGTTAGTACTTTATAGGTTCCTACCTATTTATTGAATTTAACTACAAACTGAATTGTTTTAAAAATATTTTTATGTAGATAATAATAGAATTAATTGTTAGATACCTATGTATATATGTGGTTGCCCTTTTTTACTGAAATTGGATGGAGATGTCATAAATATCTGCCAGCAGTCAGAGTCAAGAATTATTGCACAAGTCTCTACATTCATAGCAAACAAAATGAAAGATTTTGTTAAATTTCCATCTACTGTAGAAGAAATTAATGCAGTAAAGTAAATACATTTTTTTATTAACATACATAGGCATACTAATATTATGCATGGGTACTTATTGTTATGTATTGTTTTTGTTGCAGGCACAAATTTTATGAATTAGCTCATTTTCCTTGAGTAATTGGCTGTATTGATTGCACCCACATTAAAATAAGAAGTCCTGGAGGAATAACTTCAGAAGTATACAGGAATAGAAAAGGGTATTTTTCAATCAATGTTCAAGCAGTCACAGGGCCAAACTTGGAATTTTATGATTTAGTAGCCCGGTGGCCTGGCAGTACACATGATAGTTTTATCTACAACAGCAGTGCTGTCAAGCAAAAACTAAATACTGGTGTATTAAAAGGTATTATTTTAGGCGACAGCGGGTATGCAGTTAGTAATGTGCTACTGACACCATTTTTATCACCCAATTCAACTCCCCAAGAAAATTATAACAAAAGCCAAATTAGAACCAGAAATACTGTGGAATGATGTTTTGGTATTTGGAATAGAAGATTTCCTTGTCTTCAAGTGGGAATGGGTATCAAGGTGGATACAGTTGTGGCTTTCATATATGCATGTGCAACACTGCATAACATTGCATTGTTAGTCGACGATTTGGTGCCAATGAACTGGGATGACATTCATATTCAAAATGATGATGTTGTACCAATTAGTGAAAGTTCCATCAGCAATGGTTTTCTGGTGCGATAATCTTTGGTTGATAGGTTTTTCTCTTAATATTGTTTTTTTAAATAAATAAAACCCCATAAAATAAACTATAATACTTTTATTTCAATTTTTATACAGACTAATCAGTTAAGACTAGTTTTGCAATTGATTTCTTTACTTCCTCTAATTCTAAGTATTTTTGCTTTTTCTAATAAACATTTGTTTATTTCTTCCTCTAACAACGCTGCCCTTTTAGCTATTTCAAGTAAAAATTAACTTCTCTATTCCTCTATTCCTCTAACAATGCTGCCCTCTTTTTAATTTCTTCAGCTTCCAACTGTAAAGAAAAAGTATGTAAGTTAATCTGGCACTAAATTAAAACACAGTTATAAACCATTACATTGATTGTTGGTATCCATAGTTAAGTACCTATGTTTTTAATATTTACATTTCAATCTTTTTCTTATTTTCAAAATTTCGTATTCTCATCACAGCCTCTCGACGAATATAGTCTCTAGGTCTACGCACTTGATTTGTTGTGGTTTTGATCACTGCTTCATTTTTCTTATCACTGAAATCTAAAAGGTAAATAAAAGATATAGCAAATAAAACAATGTAGTATTTAAAGACAAATTTTATAGTGCCTATGCTATTTTGTTCATCTTCGATTTGAGGGCTGTTCATTTTATTAGTTTCCCTGACTTCAAAAACTGTGTTTTCTTCTGAATTCATTTTGTACTCGTCCAAAATATCTGAAAATAACAGTTTGATTTGTAGACATCATATAAGAAAAGCAGTAAGTAGTATATTTATTGTTTCTTACTTTAAAAAGAAACAGCTATCTGACAATTATATTATTTAAGAAAATAAGTACACAATTTAGACATTAATATCATAGAATTCCAAATATACTGACATGATCTTCTTCCAGTCATCCGCAAACAAATCACAGTCAAAATTCCCTTCTAAGAAAGTGTTGAGTGCAGAGAGTGCGATAAGAATATAATAAGTATATGGATAATTGGTTCTTTATTACTGTTACGAGCTGGGGTTCGACGATAAATTAAACCTCACTATGCCACTTAACTGCACTTTATTTACTAACACAAACACTATACACACTTATTTCTCAACACTAATAAAAACACACTTATTTCACACTACTAGAAACACCACTAAACACTTCTGACTTACTTTCCTTCGCTTGATGATTATCGCTCCGATATTCAATTGTAACTGTGTCCGGTCCGCTCGTCCGCGATATTTATACTGGCCGGATAACATCACTAGTGAATTCTAGAAACTTCCAAAAAACTGTCGAAATAATCGCGAACAGCCGATACTCGATACAGCAACGCCATCTAGTACAGAGTAGATGAATTACCTTTAAACCACCGATACATTCAATCTCTTCTAATACACCCATTCACCAATAGATGGCGTTATCTTCAATTATCGCCATGCGTAACACTACTTACTCAAGTTATTATCAGAAGTGATAGTCTGTCCATCATTTCCTATCATGCCGAATTTTTGACTGTTATCAATAGCAACTAAAATGGCACCATCACTATCAAATGAATGTTTAATTTCAGTTATCACCACAGGTGCAGCCTGATAAACACAAAAAACAAAAATTAGAAGAGTGTACAGAAATAATTAAAATGAGACAACCCATACAGTGGTCACCAAGGAATTCAGAGGATATTATTATACCAACCTCTTCAACTATGCTTATTATGGCTCCATGTTTAGGTGGAGGAGGTGCATGTGGTCCACCTCCAGTCCTAATTAAATTGCCCCTTTCTGTAGCACGAGCTTTACGTGTAACAGCTTTCATATTATCCCACGCCCTTTTTAAAAGTGATAGTTTCACACTGAAATAACAAATATGAAAGTTAAGTATGAAAATGAAATAGTAAGTATGAAAGTTATGCTAAAAAATCATGCACAATCTATTTGGGTTGGGTTTAGAAACGTGCTGGCTCGATGGACGAAAAGTGAGGATATTAGGGGGTTCTAGGGGGTGTTCTCATACCTATGCAACATGATTTTCTTGTCGGAAACGCCGTTTTATAAAAAAAAACTACGACAATATTCTTAATTTTTAGGTTAGGTTAGTGTAGTAGGAACGCAAACGGAACGCAACTACATTTTTTTTAACGCAAATTTGGAAAAAGGAAATATAACAAATGTAAATATACCCTTATTATTTATTATTTTACTTATTATGCAGACAGGACTTAGTCTCAGAACCGACACGGGGCGCCCCGACCCCACGTAGTCTTGTGGTCCCTACCCCTAGAGTGTTTTTTATAAATGCGGGAGCCAGAAGCTTGAGGGAGCTCCTGAGTGGAGCAAGCCACACGAGGCCGAGCAGAGCGAAGGGAGGAGGTGGCGAGCGAAAGGAGCCGCCGACTTCCGTAGCGATGCGAAGATTGAGTGTGGTGTAGCGACACTCAGGGGTGACCGAGAGCTTTTGGTGGGAGCACACCCGGAGTCAGACTCAGTTCACAGTACAAAACACACACAGAACCTAAAAAAAAAAATTTAAAAAAAAACTATATGTTTCTGGCGGTGGGAGTGGGAGGGGGATGGCTTATCCCCACCCTCCCTCTACCTCCCCCGTAACCTCCCACCCGCCATCGAGGCAACACGTTTCTAAACTTTAACCATCTATTTTATCAATAATAGTGGCCATAATACCTTGTGTACATTCGCATTACAATTAAACTCCTGCGTAATTAAATCCCATGCTGCTTGTTTCTTGGCGACCGACTTTCTATCTGTTATTTTTGATTCCACAATTAGTCTCTTTTTAATTAATTGTGCCAATAAAGCTTTTTCATCGGCGGTGAAATTAGCTACTATTCTGCATGGTATTTCTGTTTGTAGAGACTCCTAAAAAGATACAGATACATGAACGGCAGTTTGTGTCGTTTAATTGCTGATATAATAGATTTACTCAATATACTTATAACAATACTTACCATGATATATATTATGATAAAGCTGTAATTAAACTTTACAACGCGAATATCTTCTTGTCGAGTGAAACACAACTACACAAACCAAGCAAATTGTAAACATAACCTTAAATAAACCTGACAACATTGACAGTTAGCAATAAGTGATACATACCAGGAAAAAAGGGTCCGGTTGCTTTATTTTGTTTATATGAAAATATATGGTTTGCTTTGTCTTTCACTAAAAACGATCGGTAAAACAACTTATTTTAATTTATGTCATTTATTTATATGCTTTAAATGTGTTTAAATTAAGTTTTTTGCTGTTTACTAATAACAGTTTTTCAAGTGTGGCTACACTAACCGTTTATCGATGTACAGTCGCGGTCTGAAAGTGTTTACCACGCTAAGGCTTATAATTGCATGAACACATCAATGACACAAGGACGACGATATTGTACTAGGCAACCAATCTATGATAACATGCGTTGCGTAGCAACTGGTGTCAATAACGATTTATTATTCCACATTTATAATATTCGTTCATTTTATTACAAGCGTGATATTTACAATAAAACTAAAATATTTGTAGTCTTCAAATAATGTTATTTTAAACTGGCTATTTACGATTTTGGTATTTGTAATGAATAAGTTTATCAAATGACTTTTACATTGACAGATTATAATGAAAGGGATGGCGATGGATGGCGAAAATACGACATCCTGAATATAAAACCTTTTTGAAAAAAATACAATATTATTTATATCGTCTAGCGTAAGACTGCCTCGTTGGTCTAGCGGTAGTGCATACGACAGCTGATCATGAGGTCTCGGGTTCATTTCGCGGGTCAGGCTCGGAAAATGTTGTTAAGAATTTCTTAGTGACAATTTATTAGGAATTTCTGTCAAGAAATTCTTAATAATTAGCCCAATGTTGGCGGTGTTTCAACCGCGTGCATCAGAAATCACGTTAAGCAGTCCCGGCTGTCATGATCTATGGCAGTCATTAGTGAGAAGTCAATGCCCTCAAATATACCTACTGACTACTGGTCTAACCTTAGAATGATGTTAGATGGCAGTCGCTCCGTGTAAAAACTGATATCTAGTCAAATCTCGGTAGACCAGAAATAGCAGGCCCTGGGCTCCGAAGTGCAAGCTTGGGATGCAACTAAGAAAATGCTAGGGTGATGATGATGATGATATCGTCTAGCGAAAATCAGGGTCGCGGTCATACTGTGAGCTATAATGATAGTGGATGGTATGCTAGTCACGTTAAAGCGCATGCTGATCACATAAGTGAGCTTTTGTTTAGATAGTGTGTGCCCATAACCAGGCGAATCGTGCTTTATAAAAAAATAGGCAGAAATAATCAAAAATAAATTCAACACATATTTTTTGTTAATAAAAGTTTTAATAACGAATATAGCCTCCTTCAGCAGCCATAGCATAAATGCAATTCTGTTATTATGTCAAATTATTTCATCGACCTAAAAATATTCATACTCTTTTTGTTTGAATCGATGCCTTACCAATGATTGAAAAGTAATAAGTACTCAGATATAGCATTTTAGACCTTGCTGAAACCAGCGTGACAAAGAATGTAATTTGAAAAGTGGTAAACATTTTTAGACCGCGACCGTACATTCGATAGAATGATTTGATGTTACTCCGCCCTACAGATACTTAAAGTTGTCATTAAGTAATGAACCCTTAAATTATGTCTCTGGGATGTATCGTTAGTTAACGGATTTAATGATAATTAGTTAATTACTCATTAGGACTAATTTAATGAACCTTTCTGAATGTGGCAGAAAGACCCATTTCCAGGTTTTCAATTGAATTGAAAATTATTATGCTTGCATATGGTTATCGCGTGACACACAGACTGATTGAGCTGATCTAATCATTCAGCTAGAAAGTGTCCACAGAAACTCCGCAATATAAAGATACAAGCCGTGTTTGGGCTCGTTTGATTCGTATTGACAAGTGCTTTGATCTTATTTGTTTAGCGCATATGAAATATTGTTTTTATAAATTATGAATTATTGTTTACACTTTTTCTTTTCTAAGTACCTACAATCGCACCCAAATGCCGGATAACTTAGAGGCAGCGAATTTGCAAGTATAAGTTTCCTTTGTACAAATTGTGTGTGTGTTATATACACCTCTGCCTACCCCCTCGGGGACACAGGCGTGAGTCTATAAATATGCAAAATAAATAATTTTACGAGTTACTAGATTTTGCCAACAGCGTCGTACATAAACGTGAGGTAACATTTTATCAAAGTAAAGCAATAAATACATTTTTTTTGTATTTATTCTAGGTTTTTCCCCAATTTCCAGGACCTTCAGGTTTAATTTTCATCACAGAAGTAGGTATGTACTATTTCTATGCTCAAATTCATAACATCCATTTTAGCCGTTCCGATGTGGAATCTCAACAATAGGCTTGTGTTCTAAAATGTAATTAGCGATTGATTTGTACCTTTATGAGATGTTTAAAAACCAAAATAACTGGTTTTTCTTCAAAAATCGATCAGCGACAATACTAGTTACGGCTTTTTAAAAACCTTTTTGAATTTGACACGAAAACGCTGTAAACCATCATGGCGGTTGAGTGATATCACAAAGTGCAAAACAATACAAACCGTGAATGAAGTCTGGTCGGTGTACCCACTTTTATTTTGTTATATTCGATTTGACAGGTACAAAGTTTTACGTTTTACTTGTATTTACTACCAAAACGCCAACAACATGAATGGTGGACGCACTGTTACACGTAATGCTCTCTGATTGGTGTTCACTGTCACAAGAATAAATACAGTATTTTTAGTTTAAGAATCCTATAAATAACATTAATCTTATCTTTTTATAATAAATAATAAACTTTATTGAGATCTTAAAATCTTAAATCTAAGTACCTACATGGAAATGATCATTACATACCATCCTACGCTTCACGCCCACACTGATACCTCACCTCGCATATAAAAGATATGTAATAGACCCTTACGCAAATGAGAAGATGTAACGATCTTATACAATGTTCCGTTTGTGCAAGTAAAGCCTGGATATATTTAGTTTCATCTACGTGGCAGTATGCATTCAAGTAATTGTTCTTTGTTGGAGCGTACGTTATGTAGGTACCTATATACGTTTTCATTTTAACGACAGGAATGGTGCAATATTTGTGGTGATAGTCGCACTACGGTGTCACATCAACTGTTGTTTCAGTTATCATTCTACCTAATGTTTTACTTTAATGGTTATATCACTGCACGGTATATAATTAAATCACTCGCCCCGCTTGCTAAGTTAAGACTTAATATATCGTTATCATGCCCATATACTTTATGCAAAAGAGGAATAGAAAAGGCAATGTCACCAGTAACTTGTGAAAAAGGCTGTGATATTTTCGGAAGTTAGAACACATTTCCTAGTCACTTATTTGAAGAATACATATTATTTACATGAAAACAACAGTGAGTTTGCTGGACGCCCGCGGGAAGCTTGCTGAAAGCTTGTTCATTAATTTCTCACTGCAACTAGAAATACGTTTGTAGCTCACCTGTATGCTACCATACTACATTGATAGTCGATATTTTCTACAAATGACGAAAGCATATTACTCTTAATACGTAGATTTTTTTTCCTTAGTGTAATAAGTCACTCTATGATCGTTTACTTGCAATTTCAGCAGCGCGGGCACCGGTGTATCACGCGGGCAAGTGTAACAGTCGGACGCTGCGTAATTTTACGTCGCAGATAAGACACATCTCAGCTCCGCATTTATAGAAACTCATCCGCCGTTCATCTTCACGCTGCACATCGACTAAGCAATCTTTGTGTAGTGTGTGTAATATCCTGGCAATCTTTGTTCTTAGCAAGCTATTAGCCATATAAGAAAAGTAAATCGGTGCGAATGGAACAAGTGCTTCGCAACTCACTTATCGGTAGTTTATAGGTGCCTACATTACGTAGACCATAATACTGTATCATTAATTACAGTAATAAAGGTGCTTTTACGAGCGATACTAAATATCGCACGTTTTCTAGGAAATAGTGCGTCTAGTTCCCTAGAAGACTTTGGTGATTTATCTCGTTTTATTCCGTATTAGCAAATGCCATAATTCAGCATCAGGGTTGTCTGAAAATTATGTAGAACCAAAAACACACTCATGACTTCGGGCGGGGATATCCTAGTGGAGATACCTAAGACCTCCATGCCGCATATTCCAACTTACAAAGCTTCCACTTACTGCGATCCCAATTATATAAAAATCTAAATGAAATTTCAGAGATTATAAGATCTTGTTAAACACTATTCCTCTTAGGAGACCGAGTTATTCGATAAACAAGAAGAAAATAGACAAAGAATATATTGTAGTTTATTACTTTATCATCATCCATTAACAGTCCACTGCTGGTGATCAGAGCTATGTTTAAATAAAAATCTACGAAAAACTGCAAACCATACTTTAAAACATACAACATTTTAACACTGCCATGCTTGTACATATACGAAGTAGCAGTCTTTGTAAAAAATAATGCGGATGTATTTGAAAAGTTAGGGGATACAGTTTTACGAAACAGGAGAGACAAAACTAGCAATAGACTTCGTATACGCAAAGCCAGTACGACCCTAATGCACAAAAGTATATTTTGTATGGCACCAGTTGTATTTAATAAGCTCCCAACCTCAATCACAAATATGAGCTCAAACATGTTGAAAAGACATCTAAACAACTATTTGGTAAACAAATGCTACTACTCAGTTAATGATTTTTTAACAGAAAATGACATATGACAATTGTAAATTTTTTTGACAAATGCTATTGTGACCTTAAATAAAATTATAATATTATTTCTTGACTATATCTGATTATATAAATTTTATTGACATAAACTAATCTTAACCATACATTATATCTATATTATTATGAATTTTGATGATTACTATCGAATTTATTCTGCGACATTGTTTTTTTAATTAATAAGTATAAATGCTGATTGTTTATATAGTATAACATATTCAAATTACTGATTTTATTATTATTCAATTTAGTGCATGTGTATATGCAATAGTTAGGCATGTTATGTCTCAAACTAGCTCAAATTTGTTTTATTACTTAAAGAAATGTTGCAAAATATATTTGTATGTCTATATGACGGAACAAAGAGCGCTAATAATTTGTATAATTGTAAGACCAATGTATCTACCTTTGTTCAGCAAATAAAATGATGATTATTGATTATTATTATTGATTACTGGACTAGGGCTCTCCTTTGAAAGGAGGAATTGGCCTACTATACCACGCTGGCCAAACGGGTTGGTATAGGGTTTGTATCAAGTTTTCCTTCTCTTGCAGTGCTGTTCTCTGCATAATATGCTCCCTCTGTCGGCTCTTACGACACTCATGGGATGATATGGGGTGGTGACATTCCGTATTCCGTTCTTAATCTGTCACCACACGGAAAGTTTATTACTTTAGTCGTTTAATATTTTATTGTGATGAATTTTATTCTTTTCATCTAGCCGTTACAAAATAATCAAAATTTCTCAACCGTTTTAGATGGATTTGAATGACCTCTCTGTTTTGGAGGTTTGGTTTCAATTTCGTTAAGTTCAAAATCTGTAAATATACTAAGTAAATTGCAAGACTGCCCACTTATTACGTACAACCAAACCAATCACAAAAAAAGCAATAAAAGCACGAGTAGTTTTAACGCTTAAACAATGTATACACGTAGATACAATATATTTACGGGTATATAGCAAGTCGGTCAGTAACAGCGAGAAGCCATCGAAAGTAATTAAGTCAATGAAACAAATGTACAAATGAAAAGGAAACCGTATTACTCTTACATCGTTCGCTAAAAATATGTCCGAAAAACAAACCATTTTCAGCTACAACCTGGCAGCGTAAGCCTACTTGCTGCCTTCGGTATAATTTCTTGTGATGGACATCAATCACAACCATTCCTCTCAAGCTTCAAATTCTCAATTTGGATATCGCTATGAACCTTCAGAAGCAATAGGAAGGAAATACACAATTAAGTTTATGTTTTTGTTTTGCAGAACGAGCAAAATGGAGTCAAAGTGGAGAAACGCTTGTATAGCGCCTAGCGTTCGCAGTTTGAACATACTACACATACTTAAGTATATTTATGTAACGGGTCACAATCAAACGCAAAGCAAATAGTATCTTAACGAAGAGACGGAAAACTCGACATCAATCCTCGTACCAACCCGTCTTGCCAGCGTGGTTAGTAGGCCAAATCCTCCATTCGTCTAACAGTGGTACTGTGAAGCATATGAGGAAAGGTTTAAGTCCAGCAGTAGAGTGTGGACAACTGTAGAGACATAAAATCCATTTGGCCAGACGTTAAGCCAGGCCTGGTCACGGAATAACTAGATAGTTATTAAGACGCGTTACATAACTATTACTTGCCTTGTCCCATGATTATGAATTTTCAAGAAAAATATCTGCTATATTTTTGTTTACCTCTTCATATCAACAGGTGGCGTTTCAAGATCATCTTCGTGGAAAATACAATTATATTCTTACAAAGGCTTTTAAGTAATAAAATACTTTGCGAAGTTCTTAATGACCACATTTCGAAAATGGCAGAAGCTTTAACTTTAATTGGCTAGCTACTGCCTCTTCTTCTGTGTTGGTTATCGGGACATTCTCTGCGCTATTCTACTTTATAGTTTACATAAACTGCAAAGTTTCAACAAAATTCGGATATTTGAGAAAACAGCATCAATTTATAAGGGTGCTCGTTGGCAAGTTTTATATAATTCATAATTTACCAGAAGGTCAAAAAAGAGGGGTTGGTAGCTATTAAGGTCTGTGATAGGCATAGACGTAATATTATTATAGGTACCAACCCCTCTTTCTCAACATGGCTCATGGAATGAAGGAAAATTTTATATTTTAGTGCGACAATCTATAAAACTCCTTTCTCATTCAAAAATCATCTTCTAGAAAATATCCAAGATAGAATGTATTTTTTGGATGGTTAACTATAAATGAGGAAAATATGATACGAGTAATAAAGAAATAAATTTAAAGGAATAAAAGAAAACTGCTTATAAACTGTCCCACTGCTGTGAGAAAGGTAAGGTCTCAATTCAATACTCCGGCCAAGTAAGGGTTGAGAGAGTTCATATGGCTTTCGAGAACATAAAGGAGAATTTTCAGTCTTCAAATTTATGACGTTTGCTTCATAGTTTGGCATGGGCTAGTTAAAAGCTTAAGACTCGTATAAAATCGAAGACAAGTTAAATGAGTATTAAATAATTATAGTACCCCGCACGTGATTACAGCACGCACGGTCGTGCTCTAATTGTGGTGGTCCCAAGTGTTTGAGGCAATAAATTAAAATCGTTCTATTGGTCGGTTTCTTTACGTTTTGTTTTATTTAAACCAAGAAACGAAAGTAGTAACTATTAGAATAGTTCATATTCTATGCAACTAAATCGTTTTAGAAGGGTGAGGGAAACGAAATGCGCCAAAAAATATTGAAATATAATAATCTGTGTCTCAGTTGCGAAAGCGTCCGCCATTGTTGTGTTTTGTTCCGTGATCTTTATAATAAAAGTTGTCTTGTGGAAGAAACCGGTGAATATTTTATAAAGATACTTATATGGATTTACTCAGAAAGAAATAAATATTAATTGTGAAGTGACATTATTCGTGACAAAGACAAGAAATACAGTGATAAAAGGCAAAAACTTTTTAGAAGGGCTATTTCTACTCTTGAAACTCGCTATTTTCGTAAGTGTTTTATGATAAATATTCTTTTAATAGTTATGAAAGACATAAAAGTACCCTGATTATTTATCTGAAAACATATTTAAGCAACTAAATACTAGCATTGTTGTACATTTTCACTGTTATCGTGTTTCAAATGGTAAATAATTCACAGCCACAGTGTTCGTAACAGTAACATGGCTGCCTGGCACGGCGAACTTTTTGTTACGCGTTCGGATTATATTTTTTTTAGTGGCGTTAGATTCGTTTTTACAAATAAATAATGTATTGTGTGAAAACCTAAAGGTATATGTGATAATGTTTTTGTGTTTATTAACCAAACAAGTAATGAAATTCATTAATATGAGATGAAATGTTTGTGTGAACGAGTGAAAAAAAACAAACCTCTAAGTTGGTAAGCTTGTTTTGCCAGAAAAGTGAGTATTTAGTAGTAATTCATGTTATTATTATGATAGCTGATTTTATAACCAACACAATGATATGCAATTAATGTGATATAATTATATTAAGGTGTCGTAATTATTTTTTTTCCGGTAACCTATGCCAATAGCAGCAACGTGACCTTTCGCATTTGTGGCACTTTGCCTTTAGTTTGATCGCACCTCAAGGGTTAAACAGTATAGCGTGACACAGCTTGAATCCGAGACCCTTCGTTTAACTCTCTTTACTAGGCTATCACTCCGTCTGATGAATGGTATGAAAATAAATTAACAATAAAGATTGTTACACAAAAGCAGACAATGTTAGTCGTCGTTGTCATCTCTACGGTTTAATGCCTGACTCTCAATGGACGCCGTCCGAGCAAATTGAATGCAAATGTTTACTAGTGATGTGATCAGTGATCATGTCGATAAATATATATATAAAAGAAAGTCGTGTTAGTTACACTATTTATAACTCAAGAACGGCTGAACCGATTGGGCTGAAAATTGGTGGGGAGGTCAGAACCAGGAAAAACACATAGGATACAATAAGTTGCAAAAAATAATCTGGGAGGGATTTTAGAGAGGGTGGAAGTTTGTATGGACGAACTTACTACCTATTGACAGTAAAAACGCATGCGCTATAGTAATGGAGTGCTGCGCATGTGCTATCTGTAAGTACTGTCTCATCATACATTGTCACACATTGTTAAATTGTGCACTTTCATTACATCGTTTGCTTATATTTAATCTAATAGTTATTGTAACTGCCTTGGCTAATCCCTACTAATATAAGGTATAAATGTGAAAGTGGGTATGTACGTAGGTACTGATTTCACTCCTACTAATTTTGTAAATGCGAAGGTTTGACATTTGACTGTATGTAAGGTAATGTAAGGTAATGTTGTTGAGTAGGTACTTTTCGGTAGATATTTCGTAAGTTATTTCGTACCCTATAGAGTTTCTGAACTCTATAGAATTATCAGGAGTGCCTTCACACAACTTGAGACTGAAAGCTGATGTTCCAGTCCTGTTAAAGTAGAATCTTAACGCACCAAAACTATGTAATGGCAAACGGCTATAAGTAAAACACCTAGGACGAAACATTATAAAAGCTATTATAATGTGTGGGACGTCAAAAGATGCATACATACATACATACATAGACTCACGCCTGTTTCCCCGAAGGGGTAGGCAGAGGCATATTAAACGCCCACTTTTCGCCAGTGTTTTGAGCACACGTAATAGGTAGCGAGCCTATTGCCGTTTATCGGGATTGTTTGTTTGCCAGAGCCTCGTCCGTTGATCGGCAGGTGCACCACTTGCAGGTGAAGTTAGCTTGGGACCCTAAGTTCTTGGTGGGAACCCTATGCACCCAAAATGTCTAAATTCCCCGCATACCCATTATTCCCCAAACAATAAAGGAGATTTGTGTTACCCCGAATTTAGCTCAAGCGAAGCCGCGGGCAAAAGCTAGTTGTCCAATATTTATTTATCGATAAATAGTTTTAACTGTTTATAGAACAGGCAGATAGGTTGTGAAAAGAGATTTTATTAAAACCAGTAGTACATTAATGTATCTGCATTGTTTGATTATATTTATGCTAGAGTGCTTTTTTTATTAGAAATATTAGTACTGAGATGCATTTTTTATGATGCAGGATAGGGTGGCATACATTCGTAGTAGTTTAAGTTTAAATTAAAATTAATTTATGTTACAAGGCAATATTTAAGAACGTCAATTTTTTTACAACCCGGGATGGTAGCGCTATGGGAAGATCCTGGTGGAAACTTAGTCTGTCATACTTTAAAGCAGAATTGTATAGTCTGTGCCACGAAAACATAGACTTTTTGTAAACAAAGAATTTCTATTAAGTAATTTAGCGACAGTTCTGTCAAAAAGAAATAATGTCATATGCAATGAGCGCAACGGTACATAGATGTGTGTCATTGCAAAGTAATATGTAAATTGATCGGGTTTTTAACAACATATGTGTTTTGTGGTACCGGAACATGTCAGACGCCTGGAACGTCAACATTTTACGTTATTCTATTGACATGTTACATTATTGGGCATTTATGGGCGAAATGTGGGTGTAATGTTACAATTTTGGACCTCTGCCTACCCCTTCGGGGATACAGGCGTGAGTCTATAACGAACGTTTTATGCATTTTTTTTAACTTAATTCTGACGTTTTCATTCATATATAACGTAAAATCTCTATGCATGGAAATATTAATGCAATTTTCTAGCTAGTGATCTGTAATATTATCCATTTGTGGTACATATTTTAGGATAGGTTAGCTATTTTTATTGCCTATGATAAAAAAAAAAACAAAAGCTATCATTGGCATACGTGGTTCTCTATTATTGTCTTGCATTTACAGAATTACTTACGTGTAAAAACTCCAGAATATCGGCAAATTCATGAAAATACTTCCGGGAAAATCGGCGACTCATACACAAAATTAAATATGTATGTTTTTGTAAAATTAGAAAATTTTTGAACTCGACAGGAAGTCATAGATAATAAAATATAAATTCGAATACATAGTAGCATAATTGAGCATTGAAAAAAAACGGCTGCTCAAAAATAAAGTATAAAAGTTCACTACAGCATAAAATCTCAGACACAGTTCTTTGAAACAAAGGTTGCGAGGCCCTGAATGCGTGTTACCAAAGAAGTCTATCTTCTCGTGGCACTAACTATAGATTAAAATAGATCAGTAATGCGAAATAAAATCTCCTTACGTACGTGTGAAACTAGTAAAATCAGGGCAAACTTAAATTGCAGTTTCACTGTGAAATGTATTTCATAACCAATATTATTACAGCAAAATCACTGCATGAAAGCTTGTTAATAATAATATAATATGCGTCTTTCCTGTTAATCTTGACGTAATATTTGATTTGTATTTCCCTCGTATAAATAAATGTCTACTCTGCTCTCTTATTAATTAGAGTTTGTTTATCAGATAAAATATCAACCCTGCTTACCATAGTATAAAACTACTGATAAACGTGGAGCTTTCATGAAGATTGTTTGATCTGTACTCATCGCTGAGTTGATTGATAAAGTCAAGTGTAGTAATTACATAATGTAATTGATTAATTAGTGTGTTACTCTTAATTAGGCTAATGTATTTATAAGCTCTTATGAGAGAAAAATTCCAAGAAAAGCTGGCTGCCTCTGAAAGCCTTCTGGAAAATAATTTTGAATAGCTTAGTAATTATATATTTACATTGACAAAATGTTGTCAGACATATATTGGTTGTACGTCTCTACTTATCAAGTTGTGCTATATATTCTGTAAATCAAATATTTTATTTTAAAATTACATAAACAGCTGAATTTTATTCTTAATATTATAATTATAGATTTGTAGTAACAAATAATTGAAGATAGATACAGATCTGAGCACAAACTGAGCTTTTACTGAGCATCAATTTCAAATCATGAAAGCAACAGGCTTCGTACCAACACAGAGCAACAATAATTATATGATAAAAATATGGTACTATTATTATTTTATTATTACGAGCCTAATTTTTGTTCGACTGCTTGGCAAAGACCACCCCTGCTTACTTCCACCTGTCTCGATTACATGCGAGCTCCCACCAAAGTTGATCCTTTACCGTTTTCATTTTACGAAGACGATTCCCTGCTTTCCATCAACATAAAGATAAAACGACTTATTCACCATCTCACTTGCTACAAAAAATAAAACTACTCCTTAACATTATCATTCAAATCACATCGTTCATCCAGTTGCGGTAACAAATTCAACGCAGCCTTGTAGCTATCGTAATATTTTCTGCAATCGTACTCTATGTTTTACGTAAAAGTTATCGTGTAATCTGAAATATGATGTCTAATAGTTGTACTTTTTCCCTTATTCGGAGTTATTTCGAATTCATAGACGCTTCGGTATATTATTATCATGTATAAGAATAGACTGTCGAATATGCTTGCTTATTTGTGAAGGTAATTTATGACTACGTAGGTACGGTATTGGATGGATACACATACGATTGATGCGTTTGTTATTGCGCTATCAGTAGTTGAAAATAACTGCCAAGTTTTGAAAGTTGGCGTGTTTATATTATAAACTTGTACCTGTTTTCAGATAATACAACTCAATTTAAATAATATTTTTGATCAATCATGAAAAATTTAAAGTTGTCTTCGATAAAAAATAGATTTAAGTCAGCAGTCACTGCTGACTTAAATCTATATAAATATCTATCTATTATAAATATATCATGTGATAATGCTAAAATCTAAACAAAGGAAATTAAAATTCATATTCTGTAGGCAGTGTTTCACTCATATTGTTTAATTAAATTACAGATATAGGACATTGCGGTTATTCATTTTAAGCTGAATCTCATTCAAATGAAAGTCATCTTACTTAATGCGTTGGCGAGGCAGGTGAACGGCGCTCGCGCTCGCGTATGCGACGCGACGAAGCGTTATCAGCTCTTATCAGTTATCAGCTATCACACTTATCTGTTGATTACGCTACGTAGGGTTGTGCGTACTGTGCAAGTAGGTATGTGCACGTAGTACGCCACACTAGGAAAGGGGCTCCACCTTTTCTTACGGCACAATATAAATATCGATAAATTTATCTTTATTATCTCTATTTGAAGAGTTCCAAAGTAGGTACATGATGCTGTTGATAAAGCTCTATGAGCATCGAAACTTGGTTGTTGGACCACACTACTTCCATGTTAATAAACTCGCGCAACACACGTCCACACCTGTTGACTTTTGCTAATAAACAAGATGTTTCGCTTTGTTTTCCACTTGATTGGGGAGCACGGCAACATGTTAAAGAAACAATGTTTTATCACATTTGTTTTTATGAACTGCTTATAAACTGTTTCCAGGTATGATGAAACACTGTTTATAAACAGTGTTTATCAACAAATGTTGCCTAATAAATACAAGGCTTTTATCACCAAGTTTACCGTAAACACTGTTTCTGAAACATGGCCGTTCACACTTGTCAGTTGTCCCATCGTATCCGATGTTCCACACGACGTTGCACCACGTAATAAAAATTGTAGCGGATCATACCACTTAAAAGCAGATGCTTTTAATCACTTCTTCGGCGTCGCTTCCAGTTCTTTTTGATGACCTAAGTTTTTTCTTTTCACGGGAAAATTGTGAGCGTAGAGTATGCATCTTCGTTTCCACTTCCTTTTGCGACATATTCAATTCTACAGCAAAGTCGGCCCAAGCATATATTTTTTTTAATTTATCTTTATAATCTCTATATGAAGAGTCCCAAAGTACATGAAAGTAGCATAAACATAACTTCACGCCTTTTATCCCCGAAGGGGTAGGCAGAGGTGTAACACACCCACTTACTTTTCGCCAGTGATGTTTCGGTCCCAATGTTATAGGGTGGCGAGCCTATTGCCATCTACCGGGCACATTAATAAGCGAGCGATAATATATATTTTTTAATACACACATAACTCCGAAAAGTGAGAGGTGTGTGCCCGGAGTACCTGGGGATCGAACCCGAGACCATCGTCTCGGCAGTCCGTTAAGTACACCACTGGGCTATCGCCGCGACATGATGCTGTTGATAAAGCTCTATGAGCATCGAAACTTGGTTGTTGGACCACACTACTTCCATGTTAATAAACTCGCGCAACACACGTCCACACCTGTTGACTTTTGCTTATAAACAAGATGTTTCGGCTTGTTCTCCATTCGATTGGGGAGCACGGCAACATGATTCAGAAACAATGTTTCATCATATTTGTTTATGAACTGTTTATAAACTGTTTCCAGAGATGATGAAACACTGTTTATAAACTGTTTAAAAACAGTGTTTATCAACAAATGTTGCCTAATTAATACAAGGCTTTATTTATGAAAGACTCAACACGAGCGTTCTCAATTTGCTCTTGTTGCCTTAAGGTTAGGGTTTGGGAATTCCCGACAATTTCAAAGTCCCGGGACACGACACAGCCTACAGTCAATTCCCGGGAATACCCGGGAATTCGAGACTTTTCAGAAAAGAATCTTATTTCAAATGTTTGGCAATCTTTTTAAGTGATTTAAGCCTTTCTTAAAGCATTTCGAGTTACTTTGTGGTAAAACCTTTTAAAAATGAAACATTTTTGTAAAAATCAACATTTATTAAACATAAAATTATAATATCTTCATAACTTAGGTTAATCTCAGTCTTAATAATTACTTTGTTTCTTTTTTAAATCACATACCTACTGATTCATTTCTAAGTAGGTAAATCTTATAGTAATAAAATAAACTTAGAAAAAAATTACTTTACCTTAACTATTATCTAAAATCCTAGTATCTAATCATTGATCATAATCACAAAATTGTTAATTCTCATAATCAATTGAGAAACATGAAAAGTTGTCATATTGTTATTTATTTGATAAACGAGATTCGTAGTTATAACGATTAAAAATTTACAGATGTACGATTTATTAAGCTGTAATAATTTATGCCAATGGCGACACGGAAAACACACTTATTGTGTTGTTTACTCAATACTTACGTAGTAGACCAAGTAATTATTCATTAATCTAACAGATGGCGCTAGGCCATTACATAACAATTTCGATAACCTTGTCTCGTCTCGAGTCCCGACACGAAAGTCCCGGCACTCGAGACAGATAAAATTACGAAATTTCTCGGGACTTCGAAGCCCGGGACGTCCCGGGACCCAAACCCTACTTAAGGTAAATAAATCTGGCTCTGCTTTTATTTATAATCCTAAAACAATCCATAATAACTATCTTATATTAATCAAGTGTTGTCCAGCGCTATGGAAACTAGCATTAAAACCGGAAGAAATGACAATGGCTACGCACCGGATGTAAACACTAACAACTAGGTAACAGGCCAGTGAAATGAACTAGCATATTTTCTCTGTCAATGGCTTTTATAAACATTACTCACAAAAACTACCCACCTATTTAAGGTTCTATAGCCAAATGGCAAAAAGACCCTTACAAATAAGCCATATCTGTCCGTTCGAATGTCACAGCCATTTTATTTTTTTAATAATGTAAAAAATATGTTAAAAACATCTTATCTCCAATATATGAATCCAAGATCAAGATAAAACACATTGCATTTACAAATCACCCAATAACAATGGAAGAAGAAAATTTTCTTACACACACATGACTAGAATTTGCATAAATGAATGCTGCATTGTATGAAACTGCAACTATATTGTTATTTCTGCATGGAAATGTTGTGACAAATAAATACAGGAGGCAACGGAGTGAGAATCTTAATTATGTGTAGACGTAGCCATGTTCTGTTACTTGTATGGATTAGTTATTAATGTGTTGTTTAATTCGCTTTGGATTTTGTGTATTTTATAGGGTTATACATTTGAACTGAACTGAATACCTAGTATCACCTGTACATTTTTTTGTTTTTGGAAACTAACGGTTCATTCCCTCCGCCACTCTATAACTTTATTTTAATGCGGGCACAGGAAGTGTGCGGTGTCATTGATGGCCGATCATCCTACCAAGTCCAGGAATATTTATGATTAATAAAGAGATTTTTAATAAAACTGGTCAACTGATATAAGAGGAGAACGGTTTTAATTTTTTTTCCTTTATCTGTGCTATAAGACGTTGCTTCGTGCCAAATTTCAAGGTTCTGAGTTCTTGGGAAGTACCCTGTATGTAAAGATATTATAGATTGGAGTATTTCATATGAATTTCAATTTAATACCTCTACGCGTACATAAGGGCCCTTCCCTTATGTACTAGTAACTTTAAAATTAATAATATTTTTTAACGATATGATGTAACTAAAAAATTACGGTTTTCGGATTTTTTCCTTTATCTGTGCTATAAGACGTTGGTTCGTACCAAATTTCAAGAATAGTTGTCAGTTTGAAAATATAGTGAAATTGCTGTCTCTGTCGATTGCGTTGAGATAGTAGTTTGCTTTTTTGTTACAGCTTAAAGGTATTATAAATCTGAGTATTCGATTGTTAATAAATTGAAATTCGTTCAATTTATTAACTTTCCACGTTCATGAGGAAGGGAAATATTTTTTTATATGCTGTAACTAAAAATTTACGGTTTTCGCAATTTTTATTTTATCTGTGCTGTAATACATTGCTTCGTACCAAATTTCAAGATTCTGAGTTCACGGTAAGTACCCTGTAGGTTTTGATTCCCTTGAGTAGTTGCGAGAAAATATGTGGCTCAAATTGCTGTTTTTTATTGCGTTGACGTATAAGTTTGATTTTGTTACAGCTTAAAGGTATTATAGACTTGAGTATTTGATATGAATTTCAATTTTATACCTCTACGCGTTCATGAGAAAATGGCAATAACTTTAGAATTACTAAAATATTTTTATGATATGATGTAAAAAAGAAATACGGTTTACGGCATTTTTCCTTTATCTGTGTTATAAGACATTGCTTCATACCAAATTTCAAGATTCTGAGTTCACGAGAAGTACCCTGTAGGTTTTGATTCCCTTGCTCCCTTAAATTTGCAGCAAAAACGGCTGTATCTTTTGATCTCGTTGGCTTAAAAGTTTCATTTTTTCACAGCTTCAAGGGACAGTAGATTTGACTATTTGATATAAATTTTAGTTTGATACATCCACTAGTTCCTGAGAAAAAAGGTCTTGACAGACGGACTGACAACAAAGTGATCCTATAACAGTTCCGATTTTTCATTTCGAAGTACGGAACCCTAATAACAACTACTGTATCACAACAATGCATTCCAGTTATTTTATTTTAGATCATATTTATTTATACAAAAATAAAATTTTCATCCAGTATATTTATCGACTCGTATCTCTGGTTTGCCAAACCAATTTGAACGGACAAACAAATCGACACTAGCGATAACAAAAGTTCTATCGGAGTTACACAATGGAAACTATTAGGCTTTCGGGTAATGAATCAAAAAAAGAAACATACACAAATATTTTATTAGTAAATCACGAATTTCCGACATATGTAACGTTAAAGTTAGCTACAAACAAACTAATAAAAGGATGTTTTCCTTTAACTTGACGTGGGGTCTCAGAGACCCATAGTACTTTAGAAGATTAGAAACAAATCATATCTCCGCTTCACATGTCGCTGAGATACTCACTCAAAATAATTAAAACCCGCTAATTTATTTTTTATGATGATCGCCAACCTTAAAACAGGTACGTTTTTTTATTTTGGTTATCTAATAAAAGAGAGTGGGAGTCCACGTCCTTGTTTATAATAATTTTAATATTTAACAGATCTTTTGTTTGAAATAGTTAATTGTTATAATCCAAATATGTCTGAAATGGTCAACCAAGAGCTTTTATAATCTGGTCGTAATGAAACTAATCATGTTGCCGCTGATCACATAATATCGTGTAATTTTATTTTCAATTGTAACCGACAAGGGTCTCCCAGACTTTGTATACATAGCAGTGTAAAAGAAACTACAAGTTACAGGTCAAAAAATACTTCTGAATGTATACCATGGCTTGGGTTACAGAACAATATTTACTGAAAAAGTGTGCGTTCAACGCAGGCAAGCGTAACAGCCGTCCATAACAGGACAATTCCAACTTTGCGTCCGCTGAATTGCTTACGATTTTTTCTCTGAAATTCCACGCGTAACCGCAGTCAAAGCTGATAATGTATTTTTTTTTATTTTTACGGTTGTTGTTACGTGATAAGGAAAATATTTTGTATATTAAAATGGAATGGCAGACTGCATGGATGGCGTTGTGGTGGCAGTTACCTCGCTCTTTTGAATAAAAGAAAAAGTGGTGATGGAACCATTGTGGGTTCGATTCCAACTTCATTGGGTTGAATCGCTAATTTGGATCCACACACGAAGTCTGATCCACAAATCATTATCTTGAATCATTGTACTTTCTCGGGCATACATTTTTCTGTACTTATTATAAATATATTCTTTTAACTAGTCTCATATGTAGCGAGGTAAAGAAGCTTCGAGATTATATTATGGAGCATCCTAACCACAATCTGGGCTATGGTCTGGCCATCATGTCACCAGCCACAGGCTGCTGTTATTCGTTGCACAGAGTCTTGTATTAAACTGGAGGATACCCGCAGCTTCGCCCGCACATTTATTTAAATTTAACCGCTTCTGACCGATCCAGTGGGTATTGTGAGATATCCCTTCTTAATGCACCCCTACGGTCCCCAAGAAACATAGCGCCAATGTTTTGATCCCACGTAATAGGTGGCGAGCGAGATTATAGCTCCGTGTGTTCCGGCCTAAATCATCAACTGCCCTCCGGCCGTGGCACGGCCGTGCCACGGCCTAACGTGAATTACTTCATACAAATCAATACTATGAATATTTGACCGTGCCACGGCCGTGCCCCGGCCGGGTTTCTGTGCCCTAAGTTATAAATGGATATTATTGAGGACTTCAAGAAGCTAAAATGGAAAGCTTTGTTATAAATGTATTATTAATCTTTAAGATTTCTACGTTAATAATCTGTAAATTGTGATAGTACATGATGCATTGCCGTTCAAAGTTTTGGCAGATTGGAGTTATTCAGAGGTAGTACTTCTTGGTTATATTTAACTAAGTTTAACATCAACCGGAAATACCATTCATTAGGTTGTTCAAGAAATTTACCTGTGAAATACATGCTTTTAAGTTGCACGATTTCGCTATAAGTAGATATCTAACAAAATGTTGTTATTGACGCATTATTCAAGTTGCTGTTCTAGCCCATCAAGTCACACAGGCTTGCTGGTTAGGAATAGCAGGACTACGGTCTAACTACCTAACCGCCTCATGACTAACTAGCCAATTGCTTGTTTGGGTTCGATAGAGCACAATTAAATAATAATGGAAATTATTTGTGATTACTAACGATTTATCCGTCTTGATATTGGCTGCGACATGCCAAAATTTCGGCGCTTCAATAGGCAGATATCTAAGTCTCTGATGCGCGATCTCCGCCAATACAACACCAAATTACCACGCGACCAGCCGCAACTAACCCAGCGACAGACCCTAGATCTGGATTGACCCGACACTATACTGAACATTATCGCGAACGTCAGCGTGCACGAGATTAGTGTGGCCCTAACACAGCTCAAAAACAACAAGGCACCGGGTGATGACGGGATTACGACAGAGCTTTCGAAAGCTGGCGGCCTACCCGGTTTGGAAATGCTTTGTAAGCTGTTTAATTCTGTCATACACGAGGGTAAAACGCCACAGGCGTAGCCTAGAAGTGTGGTGGTGCTTTTCTTCAAAAAGGGCGACAAAACCCTTTTCAAGAATTACAGACCCATCCACTTTTGAGGCACGTCTATAAGCTGTTTTCAAAGGGTCATCATGAATCGTCTCGCTTGCAATCTAGACGACTTCCAGCCTCCCGAACAAGCCGGTTTCCGAAAAGACTGTAGTACCATAGACCACATATGTACATACGATGCGGCAGGATATACAGAAGTCCGAGGAGTATAACCAGCCTCTATGCTTGGCGTTTGTGGACGGACTGTGAGAAAGCCTTCGATTTGATCAAAACCTGGGCAGTGCTGCAGTTTCTCAACAGTGCCTGAGTGATGTTATATTTTCGAAACTGTTCACCGATGCGCTGTCAGACGTCTTCAAGCTTCTGGACTAGTAAGGGACTTGGTGTCAACATCAACGGCGAGTATATCACTCACCTTTGATTCGCCGACGATATCGTAGTCATGGCTGAGACTATGGAAAACTTCAGCACAATGCTCGGTGGCCTCTGTAGTCTCTCAACAAGAAGGTCTTAAGATGAATATGGATATGGCGAAAATCATGTCTAATGTCCATGTCGTACCTGTTCCTATTTAAGTTGTATACTTCGAGTGTAGAGTACACTCAAAGTTATCGACAAGTATATACCTGGGACAAATGATCCAGTTAGGAAGGTCCAACTTCGAGAAATAGGTCAATTGATGAATCCAACTCTGGGCAACGTTCGGGAAACTTCAGCATATCTTCACGTCCGATATCCAGCAGTGTCTCAAGACGAAAGTCTTTGACCAGTGTGTGTTGCCTGTGTTGTCATATGGAACGGAGACTTGGCCGCTCACAATGGGCCTCATTAGAAAGGTCAAAGTTACTCAGAGGGCGATGGCGAGAGCTATGTTCGGAGTTTCCCTGCGAGATCGAATAAGAAATGAGGAAATTCGCAAGCGAACCAACGTCACCGACATAGCTCTCCGAATAGTCAGCCTTAAGTGGCAGTGGGCAGACCATATAGCCAAAAGAACCGATGGCCGTTGGAGCAGAAAGGTTCTGGAGTGGCGGCCACGCACCTGACGTCGTAGCAGAGGTAGGTCTCCTGCAACGTGGACTGACGATCTTGTTGGAATTGCGGGCAGGGGATGGATGCGGGGGGCTCAGGATTGGCCGATGTGGGGAGCCTTGGAGGAGGCCTGTGTCCAGCGTTCACTGATGATGATGATGTAAGTAAGATTTGTATAAGTACCATTAATTTAAACGGACCAATAAAAATATCTGAAGCTATGGTTGATAAATAGGTTCTAAGAAATAATGCCCTCTAAAATTAAGAATATAAAATAAGTATTTTTTTTTAATTTTGTGGGCAATTGTACCAGAATATAAAATTGACACATTTTCACAAGCTTCAATTAAACATGTGTCGATAGATCAGTCAGGATGAACGATTTTATGAGTTTAGACATGACGCACATGGTTCAATGCTTACGCAACATTTCCTTCGGTTCACGTTTCATTCATAACTCTGTTTGTTATTCTTATTGTATGCACACATTTGCATTCAGTTCTGAGTAATACTATGTCGCTCATTTGGTGCAACAACGGCATAATTACACTTTAAGTATTTTTAAAGGAGATCTAATCAAACATTTGTATTCGAGGTATGGTATTTTGGGGAGACTTATTATAATCCAAGTCATTTTTAAGATAGGTAAGTCTAATTTGTGTTGTTTCTATTTACCTAAATTATAGACATAAATAAAATGAGATGTATGTAAATACGTCACTGTTTCTTCAGAATTCAGTTTAATAAACAAAAGATGCGCTTAGTTGATTTTGTATTTGTGACAAAATAAAACTAAGTAGATGAATAAATCAACTTCAACATTTATTTATCTATATTTAAAATCAGTTCAAAACCAGGCAATCATTTTATTTTTACCAGGTACTTAATTTTAATTGTGCGTATTAAATATTTAATACGCACATCTTCCAACCACGTGGCGCTTTGTGTAGTAGTCTGCACAATGCTATCAGTCCAATAATTAACTTCAAACTTTTTAGAACCAAGAAATATAACCTTCTCGATATAGAGTACACTAGTAACATACCATAGTATTTTAATTTCAACAGTATACCATACTCTACAGTAACTTACTCTCTGAGTCATAAAGTCATACGAATATTATTAGAGCATATGAGCAATGCGGGCAAGTGCACGTTCTAAATTATCTCCTCAATAATATCACTCAGTACCTGCATGTTTTACCTATTCACAGACTCAATAACTTTAAGCAGATAATTTAAGAGCAACCTTATATTTTGGGAATTTCATTGAACCTCTAGCAAGGTGCTCCCCTATCGTAATGTGCTCAGCCTCTAGCGCTTTTAATATTGCAGCTCACGCTGATTATTAAGACACTAGCTGTGCCCGCGACTTCGTTCGCGTAAATTTTGGAATGTAATTAGCATGACATTTATGCCAAAAGTATATACAGTGTGTTTCATAACCCCCTGTCCGATCCCGAAACCACATATTACTGACTTGCTGGACATACTAGAAAAAATAGTAAAGAAATCCAGGTCGTCATAAAACATCACAATTTATTTCCTTAGTGTAGTATTAACGAGAAACATTACCCCGAAATTAGGGAAAATTCCCTAAACTAGCAACACTCCACTCAGCGGCGGTATCCTTTATGATTCTATTAATTCTATTAAAATATTGTCGGCTTTTCGTGTCAAAGGGCATGCCGCCTTTAAAATAGTGAGATTTTACCGTTAAACGAGCCGCTGACACAATACCGAAACGCGGTAGAGATGTTTACGTTCGATAGCAGCTAATATCGATTTAATAAATTTTAACATGAAATGTGACACAACATTCATTTTTCAAAGAATTATTACATTAATGATATTACAATATCGACACATTAGGTAAACAAGACTTAAATAATACTTTTGTGTTACAGAACTTAGTAGATCATAGACAAAAGACTATGATCTACTAATTTCGGTAACCTAAATCAAATAAAAAAGTTACATCATTTTTATGTTATAACAATATTTTAAAAACAAACAACAATGTTGCGTTGGATACGTGCCCATCTTGTACGGGGACAAAAATAACATATCGATAAATACGACTTCAATTTGCCTACTGATCACTCAGTCTTGCCCTAGGATTATTTTCGTTCGGACTTCCGGAATAACTTACGTTGTGAAATAGTTACGTCGTCGGTCGTATTCAAACTCTAAATACTTTAACATTTCGATGTGTTTAGGTAGGAGTGAATGCAATTCATGCAGGTGCACGTAGTGATAAGGAGGAACAGTTCGCTGGACCACCAGGTCTGCCAGTGCCTTTGGAGCGCGTTGTTCAACGGCTTCACCACCTCGTGAACTACAGTGTGCTAGTTAGTGTGCTTTCAAATAGGTACCTTTGATAAAAAGGTACCGTAAGTGTCTTAACCTTTACGTTCGACATGTGGAGCATGATCGTCGTATGCAGCTTACAAGTAAGTTGATGTTTTTCGGAATTAAAGCTAACCTGCCTAAGTAAGATTTAAAAAATTAGTAATTACCGTAAATACTACAGCGCTCATAGCGTGACTACGTGACTAAGCTTTTGGATCGTAATAGTTTGGCAAAGTTAAGTAACGGTTGCACAGGTCATCACTTGGATGGGTGCCCACGTACTCAGAAGGCACGTAAACCTGAATCTAAGAATCGTAAGGCCATGTCGTAGGCCTTCGGGTGATCTGAAATGTCTGAATACACGGACACCAAAGTTGGCTACGCACTCTTACGAAACAAACAAACAACGTAAACAGTACCTTTCGTCAAAGGATTAGGTAACTAGACGCTTCCGCCGGCGGCGTCGAGGTACTCAACGAACTTTTATGAACTTTAGATAGATACCTAGTTATTACGATTGATGAGTCTTCAGTGTTGCTATGGGTAATCTGATGTGATATTATTTAAAGTTAATTAAATTTACCAGGGAAAATTTTATCTTGAATTTTCGTGAATTAATGACAAATACCTCATCATTTTACTCTATCCTGCAACCCCTTCATTGATCGGACGGGGGGTTATGAAACACCCTGTATATTTATAACTTTTATATGTATATTATACTTATACCTAATATATATCTGTAGAAAATTTGTTTATACACAACATTAACTATAGCGTCACGCCTGCATCCCCGAAGGGGTAGGCAGAAGTAATATTACACCCTCATTTCGCCATGAATTTTTAGGTCCCTCGTAATAGGGGGCGAGCCTATTGCCGTACCGGGCACATTACCAGACTCCGTGCTGCTACTGAAAATTTCCTAACGGAAAAACCCAACAACACTTTGCCCGACCCGGGGATCGAACCCGAAACCACCCAATCCCACGCGTAATTTTTTTTTAATAAAAAAACAGCAATAACTGTTTTACCACCTTCACATAGAACATGTAAATTATTTTTACAGCTCACTCGTGAACATGCCACATATAACTGACCATGTGAAAAACAACATGTTCGGAGGTCGACTCCAGCTGTTTCAAGTGTCTGTCCCTGCGATTTATTTAGAAAGTACACACAGGGCTACGAATATCCAGCCCTGCCGAAAGTAAGATAACCCCGTTGTGTAACTCAAGATATAGATCTGAATTCAGGCCGCAGTCTCCTGCCCAAAGATTCCCTCGTACGTACGTGACGTGAGGATGAGAATTGGGACTGGGAAGATGGGAACTGGGAAATTGGGAATAATGTGACACCTGTTTAAGTACAGAATACAAACGAACGAAAGAAAGCAAAGAATCGCATTCGCAATCACATTCACCTATCAATAACTCAATAGAAACGACAAAGACAGAGACACCAATCCCAGTAATTTAGTACGACGAAACTCGATGGGTCTTCTCACGATTCCCCTAGGGGAACCGGGGGGAAACTGATACAGGAGATCCGGACAGACAGACAATCCGGTGTGGTGCTGCGGGGATCAGGTCCCGTGGCAGTGGTCGGTCCGGTGGGCGCCGATGGTAGGGCGCCAGCTCCCGCAGGTGGCGGAAGGATGACCCGTCAGCGCGTGTAAACATGTTGGCGCTCAGGCGACCGACGAAGCCGTCGAGGCTCTCCATGCGAAGGTCCCTGGAGATGACGTCGTTCTAGGCATGGGTTCGATATATCAAAACGTAACTTATATCGGATATGTGTTAATTATCGTACCATATCGATATCTAAATAATACATAACCGTCTTCACAAAAACTTCATCGAGTTATGGTTTATCCAAAGCGCAAAAACGAGAACAAACTACGAATAACGAACAAAACGCAAACTTCACATCACGACCGATATGACATTGACAGTTTTTATTCGCTTTGTCTCTGTCTTACCATTACATTTTTTACTGGCGTAAAAGAGATGAAGCGAATATTATGTAACTTCGGCTAGTGATTGGTTATTTGGTTAATAGTGCGTGCGTAATATCTATATCTTAACGGGCTAGTTATAAGGTCTAGTTTCTATTTATTTTGTTACAACAAAGAGTACATAAGTTGGCAACTTTCCGGCGGCTACTAGATATCAGGGAGAATTTCATTCTTTAAACTAGACCTACGTTCAATATATTTAAGGTTGAATTTATGTTGTTGGAATAAAAATTGTATCGAATGAATTTTGATTTGTATTTTTTGACAGTTTTGTTTTGAGTTGCACTTGACCTTGGTGACTCGTGCCCTACTTAAAGATAATTCTTTGCCTATTTTTTTAGTTTTATTAATATTTAGGTACTTGTTGTAAATAAAAAGTAATATAAAACTTTTAGTGAGTAGTATATATATTAACTTTTAGTGTGTGTATAAAACTTTTAAATTAATATCGGTCTGTAAGCAGTGTACATTTGTGTTAGTGTAAATTAAAAAAAAGTAATATAAAACTTATAGTGAGTATTAAATTAACTTTTAGTGTGTGTATAAAACTTTTAAATTAATATCGGTATATAAGTTTAGTGTTAGTGTAAATAAATAAGAGATAATTAGGTATAAACAATGTCACGTAAAACCAGTGAGATATGGACTCATTTTGATAAATAAGACAATGCTGTTGGTGTAGCTGTATGTAAATATTGCAATAACAAATTTTCATTTAAATCAACCACCGGGAATTTAAACTCTCATTTAAAGAGAGCACATGCTTCTGTTTATTTGGCGAAGCAAAATATCTCCGAACTTAACGAAAACGCCGTGCCAAGTACATCTACTGCAGAAGCAAATGCGTTAGATGTAGCGACTGCTTCTACCAGCACTGGGACCGTCGTAAATCAAGGTAACCAAAACCACCCATTATTGCAGCGGCCATGCGCTGCCAAACGACAAAGGACAATACAAGCATATGCTACTAAAAAAATTACCCCTGATGAAAAGAAACGCATAGATCGAGATTTACTCGATTTATTTATTTGTGATTACCAACCATTTCGCATAGTTGAAGACAAAGGATTTAAAAAATATTCAAAGAATATACCTGGATATACGCTACCCAGCAGACAAACCATATCAACTTTAATGATTCCAGCTTTATATACAGACACATTAAATAAAATGAAAGAAATTGTATCTCAAGACGCTTTGTCCGTTTGCTTGACCACCGATTGCTGGACATCATCGCAAACAGAAAGTTACATTAGTGTAACTGCTCATTATATTAACAGTAATTTTGAACCAAAGCAAGTCTTATTGGAATGCAAAAGTCTTAACGAAAGTCATACAAGTTCAAATTTAGCCAGAGAATTAAAAAGAGTAACAGACGAATGGAATTTAACACAAAAAGTTAATTTTGCCATATCGGACAATGCTCGCAATATTGTAAAGGCGATAGAAACAGAATTAGAGTGGAAGCACTATGGCTGCTATGCACATACTTTAAATTTAATTGTCACGGCTGCTTTACGACCGTTAGATGAATTAGTGGACAAAATAAAAAACATCGTAGCGCATTTTAAAAGAAGTACGAATGCTACAGATATGCTCCTCAGTTATCAATTAAAAAATATGTCAGACAGTGGTGAGCCTAAATGTTATATGTTGCGCCGATTTAATTTACTAAAAGAAGCTGTAAAACATTGTATGGCACTAATTGAGAAAGATTGGCCTGAAATCAATGCATTAGATTGGACGACAATGAGCGAGTTATGCACAGTTTTACAACCTTTTGAAGAGATCACTTCTTCAATAAGTGGTGATGAATATCTATCAGGAAGTTTGGTCATAGTGGTCACAAACTGTTTGAAAGAAGTTTGTGATGATTTTTTGAACAAAGAAGAATACAAACTCTTCTATCCAGTAGTTGTAGATGTGATTACATCTCTACAAAGAGGTTTGAGAGAACGATTTTCTGGCGTCGAACACAGCAAAACCTTTGGGCTTTGTACGCTGTTAGACCCTAGGTTTAAATTATTATGTTTTAAAAATGAACAAGCTGTCGCAGAATTAAAAAGACATGTACACATGCTAATAATTGGCATCATCAATAAAAACCAATTGACAGAAAATACCATAGAGGAAGAGAGACCGGTAACTGCTGGAAAGGTTAGTGCTTGGGACAAATTCGATGAACTACTTCAAAAAAGCAAGCCTCAAGGTAATGCCCAAGCGAAAGCCATCCGAGAACTCCACATGTACCTGGATGACGAGATGTTACCTCGAAAGAACTGCGAGGGAAAATGGAATAGCCCATCGCAATGGTGGAGAGACCATAAAATAATTTACCCCCACCTATCTCATTTATTCAGAACTAAATGTAACATCGTAGCGACGTCAGTGCCCTGCGAGCGGTTATTTTCGAAGACAGGGCTTATCATAAATGACCGAAGATGTCGTCTAAAGCCAAACAAAGTAGAGCAGCTTGCATTTCTAAATGCAAATTCTTAATTCATCCAGAATGAATGAATCAATAATGTAGATAATAATATTTTAAATGTTCAATCATTGTAAATAAGACGATTTTTAAATGCGCCAGAAAAGTTATCTCTTAATAATCGTCATAATTATAGTAGGTATTCAAAAACTTTTCTGCTAGTCCTAAGCCTAAATGAAAGCATGAAGGGAAATCGTCGTACTTACAAGAAGCTAAACTGTTAAGTTTATTCTTTTTAAACTTTAAAAAACGAAAGTACCTATATCAATGTAATAACGGTAAAAGTGTGAGTTTGCGTTTGTCGTCAGTTTGCATTTCGTTCGTTTCACAGATACTTGCGCAAATCGGACTACTGATATCGATATCTGAAAACGGTTTTTGATATCGATATGAAAACTGAATATCGGTTACATATCCGTTTGCGCATAAAAACGAAAACGCCCATGTCTACGTCGTTCCTCACGTAGCGAGGGGCGTCTACAACGGCGCGTAGAGCGCGAGCGACTGCTGCGCACGCATCCGTTTGCGGAGAGTCTCCGAAGTCAGCGCATACCACGCTGGGGAGGCATAGGTGAGGCGAGTGCGGATGTATGCCTTGTAGACGGCCAGCTTCGCACGGAGGGGAAGTCCGGACGCCAAGACAGGACGCAAGAGAGCTCGAGCGGTTCGCGCTTGGCCAACAACGTTCTTGACGTGTGGGGCCATCGTGAGACGACGGTCTAGGGTCACGTCGAGGTATTTCACCGTCGGCGACCATGTACGACAAAAGAAATTTAACCGACAACCTCATAAATCCTCGGAGAATCTTAACACCGCCATTCAGAAAATGACGTCATTTGCTCAACGCCATCTATGTTTACATATATAAACCGACCGAGATAGAAAATAATATGGACTAATCGACAATTTATTGAAAAAAGGATCTATAGTAATTGTTTTTATCATTTAAAATAACATGAAATGATTATATAACTATTATATAAACATAATAATTTGAAATAAATGAGATTGACCGTTTAAATTAAGTGGACATTGTAATAAATTTTGACACAGAGACTTTTTGTTTATGGAAGTGCCGAATATTATACTCTATATTTTTTTTAATAACAGAAAGGTACCTGACACATAATTATTGTCTTTTTTGCAAGAAACATTTATTTTTCTAGAAAATCATTTGAAAACAGTGACATCTATCGGTCGGAAGGATAACTATAATTATGCTCGGTTCCAGTAATTTATTTATCGAAAATGCATAAAAATATACTGATGAAATTAAGAATCGCCTCCTTTTTTAAAGTCGGGTAAATAGCCAGAAAACACTTTGAAGGTATCTATTTAGACTTGAGACTAAGACTAACAAACTTAGGCTGGTTTCAGAGTCACGCGTTTGACGCGCGCCGGCCACACGCGCGCGTTTACAATTACACTAGATCAGTAGTAGCGTTTCATAGTCACGCAGTTCAAACGCGCCGCGTGTGAGACGCGCGCACAGGCCGAGCTGCCGAAGCTTCATACATTGCAATGAGAAACGCGAACTCGTTTCACAGTGGTCCGCGCGCCAAACGCGCTGTTGAGACGCGCTGAGAGTGCCGCGCGCGTATCGAAAATACATAAAAATATACTGACGAAATTAAGAATCGCCTCCTTTTTTAAAGTCGGCTAAATAGACATAAAACACTTTGAAGGTACCTATTTAGAATAACTATACTTTTACTAACAAACTTATAATGATCATAGATGGCACCACATATATAACCAGTTTTGGATGATCCCTGTTTTGTTTGGGACTACGTACAAAGGAGAGGTCAAGCTGTACACCGAAAACCACTCAACCGATTGTGATGTAACATATACTATTTTATAGGTTTGAGTATCCTTTGTACTTTAGTGTTAGTTTTATTGAAATCAATTTCGCCATTTTAGAGATCTTTAGCAATATATAGGGAAAGACAGACAGACAGACAAATTCTAAAAAATATTAAGTATTGCTTTTTAGCATTTTCCTAGATTTTTTAGCTAATTTTCGTCAAAATATCTTTAATGTACAGACTTTTTCACCTCTACAGTTTTATTATAGTATAGATAGTAGACAGGATTTGCTTCACAATATTTGTTCTAATAACATGGAACAAACTAATAAACTACGTTAGTATTATGCTCACCGACTGTTCAAGTGTTCAATATTGAATGTTGATTGTTTGCAGTCTATTTTGTATGAATGCAACAAAATTATGTGAATATAATTCTCCTTGATATATAGAGCAAGAGCCCACGACTGCCAGACCTTCGTGATTTTATAAATGCTGAAAGTTTGCCTGTGCATGCCCCCTATAAAGGTAAGAACGACCACCGATTATAGAGTTTGGGCTGTGGTTACTTTGGCAGTTATCAGGTAGTAAAGGTGGATAAAATGGTTCCTAAAATTCGTTCTAGTATAAAAGCTAAATTTTATATATGTTACTTGTAAACCTATAAAAAGACGTAAGCCTAACAGCCGGACAGTTTCAATGGTTTTAACATCTTGCCTGACACTTTGAAAGTCCGCTGTAGGTACGAGCGCGAGAGCTTAGCCGATTGCGATCTTTTAAGATATCCAATAAAATAAAAATGATTACGTCCATAGCCATGTTAAATAAAGTAAAAATGTTATTTTAATATTATAAAAAATCTAAAAAGAGTATTACAACATGTAAACAAATATTTTACTATTCATAAAATTACTGTCGTCAACATTTTTATTTATTCATTTCAGCCCTACCCTTCGAATCGATGGCATGACCGTCTTATGAATATTTAAATAAAACACGTACACGTACACGTAAACAGCCTAGGGCCTAGTGGAGATACCAATAGACTGCCGTGCAGAGGGTATCGGGTTCGAATCCATTTTGACGCTAGCAATGTACCACCTTGCAAGAGCGAGCTATTGCAACGTTTCATCATCATCCTCCTAACGTTATCGCAGTTTCAATTTGGGGTCCGCTTAAAAGTTTTACCGGATTTGGCTGAATATTAGCTTTTCCACAGAGCGACTGCCTGTCAGACCACCGCAACCCGAAGGGATAGCGATATTCCATGGTTTAGACTAGAGTCAGTTTATTTAGAAGGTACTGACGATCGCTTAATGATGTGCCCGGTAGATGGCAATAGGCTCGCCCCCTATTACATTGGGACCGAAACATAACTGGCGAAGTGTGGGTGTGTAATGCACCTCTGCCTACCCCTTCGGGGATAAGAGGTTACTGACGCCCTATAACGACTGTCAATGATCTTCATGACAGCCGGGGCCGACGGCTTAACGTGCTCTCCAAGGCATGGGGCAAGCGATAATTAACAATTTAATTGCAGCGTTTTCTGCGAGCAAATTATTTACGAACCATTTAGAATATCGCTTATCCGAAAAATCCAATCTCTTATCAACCAGACAAAAGCGGTGTTGAAAGACGACACATACTTTTTCAAATGGTGTGACCCGGATCAACTACCTGTTATGTTAGTGATTCGCTCAAAACTCAATCAGGTATGTAATTGTTATTGAAATTTATTTTTTAAATATTCAGAAGGCGATCATGCCATCGAGTCGAAGAGTAGGGCTGAAATAAATAAATGAAAATATCGACGATATTAATTATGAACAGCAAAATATTTTTTTACATGTAATAATACTTTTTAGATGTTTATAATACTTAAATACCATTTTTACTTTATTTAACATAGCTATAAACGTAATAATTTTTATTTTATTGGATATCTTATAAGATCGCAATCGGCTAAGCTCTCGCGCTCGTATCTACAGCGGACTTTCAAAGTGTCTGGCAAGATGTTAAAACCATTGAAACTGTCCGGCTGTAAGGCTAACATCTTTTTATAGGTCTACAAGTAACATATATAAAATTTAGCTTTTATACTATAACGAGTTTTGGGTACCATTTTATCCACCTTTACTACCTGATAACTGCCAAAGTAACCACAGCCCAAACTCTATAATCGGTGGTCGTTCTTACCTTTGTGGGGGGCATGCACAGGCAACATTTCAGCTTTTATAAAATAACGCAGGTCTGGCAGTCGTGGGCTCTTGGGCTAATATATTTCAGTTTTGTATATTGCTAAGCGGTTTATTGGAATTCTGTCTTTTAAATATATCTTGCGAACTTGAGAAAAATGTCTTTATACCTCTTGAGTGTTCATACTAAAGATTATGTAATGGGTCTGAATCGTATTAATGAATGAAAAGAAAGATGAAATACCTTTCTATTTTCCCGACGTTTCGGCATGGGCTACACCAGCCGTGGTCACGGGATGACTGAAGGTATTTCATCTTTCTTTTCATTCATTAACACGATTCACACCCGTTACATAATCTTTAGTATGTGTGCAAATCGTGGTAGTTTAAAAGTACTCTTGAGTGTTTTCAAACACACGGGTTTTCTAATGTTGCGAACCAGCCTAAATACTTTGTAAGTCAGTAAACTGACTACCTCCATGCTCCAGTGGATAGCGTATGCGACTGCTGATCGGAGGTCCCGGGTTCGATTCCCGGGTCGGACAAAAGTGTTACAGATTTTTTCTGAATTTTCAGTAGCAGCACGGAGTCTGGTGATATGCCCGGTAACGGCAATAGGCTCGCCTCCTATTACGTGGGACCTAAAAATTCATGGCAAAATGTGGGTGTAATATTACACCTCTGCCTACTCCTTCGGGGATAGAGGCGTGAGTCTGTAAAATAATCAGTAAACTTTCAATTGACTACTTGAAAACTATGCAAAACCAGTATCCCTCTAATTAAATTCACTGTAGTATAAGTTTGTGTACATAATGTAGGGTCCGATAAACTTACATAGAAAACCATTTCAAGCAGACCACCATCCACCATCTATAAGGTATTAACTAACATTATAAAAACGAATGCCAATCAATACATGGAACGAAGAGTTCCAATTTATCTATCATCGACGCCTGCCTCCAGACGATATCAGTATTAGGTTTTAGAAAAAAAAAAGTAGTCAATGAACGCCAGATGTTTGGCCTTGACCCAGCCAAATTGTTTTCTATACAATGTATACACAATAAGAGATTATCAGACGGTCATTAATCCTTGGAGCTGGATGATAGCGTTTCCTTAATGTGTGTATCTGACTTTTGGCAAAATCAATCGGGATTGATTTAAGAAATAGGTGCGTATTGGTCTCTGATTGCGACGACAATTTGGTTTTGTTCTAGTTTTAAATATATATATTATAACATAATATTTTAATTTTTTACCCTGTCCGCGACATGTGTAAGGTAAAGGCAGTCGGTATCTTCAAATAATCTCGCGATCGAGGTTTTCTTTATGCTCAAACCACTAACAGGTGATAACGATGCTTCTAAGTACTGTATGAAACGCTTTTTGTGTAGGAATGTTTGCTATCATAGGTTCATTGTGTATTCATTGTAAGCAGAGAACAGCCATATGTTCCCAGTTAAGTTGAGCATTATGTGTAAACCTCACGTTACCTCAGAGTTCCCAAGGCATAGATCTCGCTCATATTTTCGGCCGATTTCCAGATCGACAAAACATTATCGGTGATCAAGTGAATCTTAATCGCAAACCTCAGTTCCAAACCTAAGAATAAAATTGAAAATGTACTAAAGCAGAATAATAAAATGTTCCAATAAAATATTATACCTTCAACAGTTTCTGAAAGCCATGTACTAGCCGTTACGAAAACAGATAGCCCTAATAGATTGTGAAGTTCGCACTAAACTTACTTCGGTAATATCTGCCATAGCAACTAATCCACGCGTTAAAAAGTTTTCACGACCAGAAACCGGTGATTTGTTTCTTAAATAGGTCTCGGATCGAGACTTGTGAAGTTATGGGCCTATAACTGTCATACAAACATTTAGGGCCCACCATAAAAGTTTGCTTTTTCCTTTGCAGTTTGTAAAGATCTATGGGAGGTTTAGGGGAAGTGTAGGGGATCGAACGATGAGAAACGGTAAACTCACCTTGAAAAAAGATTAAGAAACGATTCGAGGTTAGCGAACTTAGTTTAGATCATAACGTCTACTTTTTAAAAGCAAATTAATGACATCTACACGCTACCGTTATTTATAATTCCGATATTATATTGACATACACTGACATTAAAAAACTAAACTATTACGTAGTGAATAATAACCTATTTTTTCTGATATCTACAATTCACATGTAATTTTTTTTGGGCGATTTTTTTACTTCCTAGCTTTTTTGTCCAAGAGTAACGTGTTATTGAGATTTCGCCTGATGCCAATAGATGATACGTCTGAAATTGAGCACGCTTGCTTAGACAATTCCGATTCATCCATGAATTATTATGTTACTTAGCGTTACGTTTTTGTTTCCACTGTTTTTAATATCCAACGCTGTCCCACTGCTTGACAAATACCTCCCTCGAATCTTCACAGACCTGCTTAGCTGCTTGCACCTCTTATGATAGGCGTCAAGGTCATCTCGCCACCTCTTTAGGGTCAGCCTCGGCGATGTTGTCTATCCTCTGGCACTTGTCATCTTAATGTTAATATATCAAAAAAAGTGAGATCTTCTATTTGAATTTCAAATTAAGAATGAAATAAATTAAAAGCACATTGTTATTTATTTAATCACATTTTAACAATTTAAGGTAAAAGCACCTATTACTGAGGTATTGCGCAACATTTGAAAGTAACAAACAAAAATAAGCATTTGTAAGTATTTCTAAAGGTCCCAAACAATTTTGTTGTCAAAAGTGGAACTTACATTTTGTATTGCTGTTGAGTCTATGTTTCTTTTCATGATATTTCTTATTTTAAAAAAGTATTTAAATATTCAGGTCGATTTTCCCTAATAACGAGGTATGATTTTGGTCAGAGCCTATTACTGCAGTAGATGGCTCCTAATACGGAGGGTCAGAAATTATATATTTATTGAAGTTCCGCACAAATAATATGTATTAAATAATATAAATGTGTTTGCAAAGTAAATTGTAAGTTTTTCATTCATTGACCATTGATTTGATTACATTCGTAACGTAGTCTCTGGTACATTATATTGTCTCGAGGCTTTGTAAATACTCATACCTTGTCGAATTGATTAAAGTGCTTCAGCCACTTGCGCATTAGTATAACACTTTCCTTCTGTCCATATTGTCTATAAAAAACAAAATAAAAATTACGCGGATTGCATAAATTTAAATAAAAATATTCATTATTATTTATTTATTAAATACTTTATTGTACACTATAAAAGGACATTTCACAAAAAATCGTTTTACAAACACAGTACAATGGGCGGCCTTATCGCTAACAGCGATTTCTACCAGGCAACCTTTGGATGGAGATTATTGGTAGGAAAGAAATGGTAGTTGCAAGTGTACCAGTAAATTATGATTATAATTTAATTACATACATTGATATATAATATATACTACAATAATATATCTACTCATACATAAATAACTATACATACACATACATAAATAATATATATTAAATACATATAATTATATATAAGGAGTGTTATAATGATAGGTAGTGGTCCTTGACAAGAGATTTGAACCTCGTTACCGTCTGAGCCTGCCTTATATGAAAAGGTAATGCATTCCATAGCCGAACAGCAGTGACACAAAACGATTTATCATAAAATCCAGTTGAATGTGCTGGCATCTTCAGTTTCAACATTCACTATAATTTCAAAGTTTATATCGCTTTTGGTTTTATAAAAAAAAACATGCATATCAAATAAAAATCCACATATAAGCCACAAAACTTTTTATTTATTTACGCAACCCTTAATCTTATAATTTTATGTTCTATGAATAGGGCCGTGATAGCAGATCATACAACCTAATTCAGAGTTACCTGGTAATAACTACCACCGTTATAGGAAAACTACTCGTGTTTTTAGTAATCCTAATTCTGACCCATCAAAATTTCGATAAACAAAAGAGTGTAAATGCTTAATCAAACGACAACAGATTTTTGGTTCAGATTTGTAAAAAAACAACAAGTCAAGTCAACAAATATACAAAATAAATGAATTGTGATAAATTAAAATACACCATCCTATTTTTACCCCTTCTATGAAACCAACATTTTGTACTCAACAGTTTTCATATTATGTAACTAGATTTCTAATTAAGAACACATACCGCAGAATATGGTTTCTAATATATGAGATTAATAATTATTTCAACTAAACTTGGAACTAATTCAATAAGTTAATAAATTAAAAGTTATAAACAATTAAATACGCCCAGTATTTTTCCTATTCCGGCGTTATACCACCGTATTAGGATTAATCTATAAAATTCATATCGTATTACGGCGGTATTTTATTTCTTATTTTTTGGGTAAAAAATGAGTTACAAATATTAAACAAACTATTAAAATAGTGAGTTTAATAGTAGGAAAATGCTATAAATAATACAGAAACAAACTTGAACGGCTTATTAATACGAAAAACTTAGTTCATAAATATTAGTGTACTTACTTTTGTGGTGCCGCGTTTGTACGGAAACGCGTCTCACGTCGATGCCGTTCCTCAGATTGATTGATCTTTTCGTGTTGTCTATACTTGCAAACGTCAGTTAAGACATGAAGTAATAAATTTGGAGTAAATAGTTAACGTTTTAGTGTACTTAAACTGAATAAAACTGGAATAGAACTTGAAAATAGAAATACCACCGTAATAGGAAGCGATTTTGACTACCGCCGTATTAGGAGCTTTTACCTTAATACCTGTTCAGAAATATATACCTTCATTATCTAAATTACACGCCATCTGAAGAATAACAATTTTATTTTACTATCTAAATAAAGTCTCATGAAATTGCCCCTTATACGAATTATTCGTCTTACTCATGTGAATGAGTTCAATATATCGCCCAATGACTTTGAATAAAATCGTCCCAACCTAAGCTGTTGAATCCAACTTGATCTGTGCGCTTTATTGGAAAGACCTTTGAATGATCTTCTTATGTATGATTTGTTACCCGAATATACATATCGAGAAGCATTGATTTATAAAAATATTTATAGTTATTAAATAACTGGCGAAGTGTGGGTGTGTAATACACTTCTGCCCACCCCTTCGGGGATAAAAGGCGTGAAGTTATGTTATGTTATATTATAAAATATAGAATCTAAAACCAATTTCTAAGTTAAACCAAAACGTATCATAGGTATTATAAGCTGAAGTATTTGTTTGTTTGTTTAGTTGAATGCGCTAATCGCATGAACTATTGGTCCGATTTGGATCATTATATTTGTTTTGGATAGCCTATTTATCGATTAGGGACTATATTACTCACATAAATGGACGCAATTGTGTAGCTACATGTGGTTGTTTCTTTAAAGCTAGTAACACATTGAAGCTTCGGAATATAACTTAATAACATTCAAGAATGTTATCTTAAAAATATTTTTCCTTATTGCTTCCGTTGTTGCCGATTAGTTTTATTTTTCACAGTTGTGTACATTTTTCTGTAAAACGTAGCTAGTGCTAATATTTGCTGTTTCTTTTATCTGATTAAAGTCACATCGTTATAAAATTTATTTTTATCATGAAAGAAATATAAATATGTCCAATACTTTGTCGGATTTGCATTTGAACACAATTATTATTAATTTATTATTTTAAGCAGAAAATAAATACTTTACATACCTAATTTAGATTAGTTTTCACGACGGTCGCTATAATTCTTAATCAACATTTATAAGTATTCATACCGAATGATTCAACCACTTTTAATTTATACATGTGCTAATCTTGTGGTATTGAAATATTTGCGTTTGTTTAGGACAAGATCTCAGGTTCTATATTAGATTTATGTTTTGTAGACAGTCATCATAGTTCGGCCGACCTCACATTGGGCGACAGCGTTCCTCGAGCATAAGCCGCGCACGCCGGCGCTCGACGTTCACTCTGTAGGTCAAAGTGAACGCCGGTCGCACGCCGAACGGACGTCGTACGGACGCCAAGCGTACGCTCGAGGAACGCTCATGAACAATGTGAGGGAGGCCTTCTAGCGTTATTCCAGTTGCATCCAAGATTTCCCGCCCTGGAGCCCAGGATCCGCTTACTAGTTTAGACAGAATATCAGCTTTTATTTTGTATGTTTTTAGACAGTATTTCCTGGAAGCTCCCGACAGCAAAAAAGGTGACAAAATCTACACCTCTGCCTACCTTTAAACATAACGTCGTAAACATAGACATTCTTATTTGAATAAATAGTACAGCCACTAAGCTGCTGCTACTAAACCACTTTTAACTAAAAACCAGTTGCTGCTTGGCAAAGGCAACAGAATTGCAAAACCATTTTGTTCCCATCTTAAATTCAGCAGCGTTTTACCGCTCACAATGTTATAAATCCTCAGTGTTTTTCTCGTCGCCCGCCCGTGGTTTTCTCGTTTACCAGGCTGGAATCAGTAATGAAGAACTCGTTACGAGCACAACAATATATTGACTATAAACTCAACCTTGCAATAATGATGGAGTTACAAAAAAAATACAGGATTAAAGTGAAGCTGCCTGTATTTAAAGTAGTTGTAGTTACATTAAATTTATTATTTTGAACTTGATTAATCAGGTACATGAAAGTTTATATTTAAACCGAGATAATAATAAAAAGGCAATGACACGATACAACACTTTTTGTAGTTCACAAATGTTTCAGGAATTAAAATTATCTTCTATCTACTTACTTTTCGGTTGGTATAACGAATACCAAGAACAGTGTACCTATAAAAGTGCTTTTTCGATTCCCCGCAAAATCACTTTTAAACATAAAAAAACAATCTCTTTTAAACATAAGATTCAAGGACAACATGTTTCCTTATAACACTATCAAAATTCCGAAGCCGGTAATACTAGGTGGTACTCAATGAGATCAGTTGAATAGTGTTATTGCCAAATCTTTAGATATCCTTAGTGCTCCGAAGATAAGTAACTGTGCAGAGAATATATATAGGCTGGTGTACTTAACCTAGATTTTGTACGATTTTAGAGCTCCGTAGTAAAGCAAGGGACTGTAATTGTTCTAGCATTTCCGCTCTTCTTCCCGTTCGCGTTATTTAAAGAGCTACAGACACAAAAGGGTGACATTTTAACAAGGTTTTATATTTCTGCCATGCCTACATAGTAGTGAAATATAACAATAATTAATTTAAAGGTTGTTTTTATGAACGGCATCAATTTGGCATCTGTACAGTCCTAAGTTCACTGCCCGGTATAAAAATATATGATTTAAAAGCAGTCCTTTTAGTGAAAAGATTTTTCACTAATAAGGCTGTTTTAAATCATGTATTTTACGTATAAAATACTCCAGACGTCTTTAAATTGGACTTAAATTGTCCAAGTCATTGATCCTTTATACAAATGATCAATTAAAACTAAAGCATGACAACTAACCCAAAACATCTCGAAAAGAAGCCACAACATTACAATAGACCCATATTAATTCAGGGGCACGGCAAAATAATCACATAAAATCAGTTCTGATACCAGTAACAGAACCGTTTCTAATACAGTCTAACCACAAGCACGCGCACTTGAATACATAAATATTCTCAACGAACCAGAATAGCTTCATAAAGCTACAGCATTTCACACTACTGATGCATTGAAAGTGCCAAAAATAGAAATGTTCAGAAATATCACGGGCAAATACAAGAAATATGGTCGTGCAATGTATCAAACACGTACAGAGACGAAGTTGGTTACTGTTTTATTAATAACTAAATTTTGTTCGTAAATCCGGTTGCGTAGTGTTCTTGGTGTAAAGCTTTGGTATGTTATACGTTTGGACGGAACTACTAAAATAATATTGATGATCTGCTCTTATTGGCGGACCCAAATAAATCATAAGTGATAGTCTCAGCTCTGTGTTTATGTATTGTTTTGATTGAATGTGAGCAACTTTGTAATTTATCAATATATTGTTTGAAAATAGAAACTTGTAATGATAAACTAGTATTTAATAATTTAAAGAAATCCACAAGCGAACCAAAAGTACCGTCATAGCAGCAACAAGTGAGGCAAAAAGTTCGATTGCTCCAAAAAAAGTGTGCGTAGGTGGCGAAACCTCAGCGCCACAGAATTTACAAACATCCTACTTTCCCAAAATGCATGCCAAATATGTATAGTTTGTCAGTTAGTCAGTAACGGAAAAGTTTTGTGAATATTGATGTGAATTCTACCGACAAAATACTTGGTTGCTTTGACTAATTGAGCCATGAGTGGTGTTAATTTAGTAAAAACTTTCCTTTTACTAAAAAGTTACCAGTACACACTAAATATGTCAGGATGCCTCATACACTTCTACCTAACTGCTCAATATATTTGGCATTGTATATAAGCTTAACTTTTCATATGTACCAACCCATGCAGAACTGATAATAAAATATCCCACCACATTCAATCCGTATTATGAAGTCACAAATTTCGTGGCTGATTTCATATAAACACTCGGCATTGGCAATAAATGAGCGCTGTACTGGCTCGCAAATTTTGTTGGCACATTGACGCGTCGACACAGACTGACAGGCCCGTCATACAAACTAGAGCAAGTTCAGGCCAACAATTACGCATCCAGTTTTGTAGCAAAATTTGCATAGACACGCAGCTTGAAACCGAATTTCAATGTTTTCTTTTATGGTAGTATTTTTATTTACTTCATAGGAAGACAAACCAGCAAGCGGGTCACCTGTAACCGCTTGACCGCGCACAAGTGACTATTTTCCCTTTTTGCAAAAACAGATGAGCGCGTAAACTGTCATTTTTCCCACGCTTTTCCGCTGCGCACTGATCTGTTTGTGGAACTCGGATAACTTAACCGATTGCGGTATGTTGCATATGAATAGACGCGTAATTAAATGACCTTTCCAATGATATAAATTAAAACCATATAATATGGTTGAAGCCCACGCAAGGGCAGTATGAAGTGACAATTAGAAATTTTTGCCCGCCATTTTTGAGCGCGATTTTATATTTCTGACATATTCCTTTTTCTCGTCGTTTTCTTTATTATGGGAGGTATATAAATAAGTACACAGTTAGAAAGGTTTTTAATTAACTTTTAGAGGAAATAAATATAATGAAAACAAACATTTTAATACTAAACATAAAAAAATAAAACAAAGATTTTTATTTAATTGGCGCCAATTTTCATATTTTATTTTTCAAAATACCGTTTTATGTTATATATCAGATTCAAACCTAGTTAACTTTCTTTTCAACTAGATTTCCAAGTATAAAAACCAATTCTGATAAGAATCTGATAAGAATTATTTTTATTGGAACCTGCACAGTTGTTTACTTTTTTCCGCCAAAAAAACTGAAGTTCCCGCCAAAATTTTCGACAACTAATATCTAATAAATAATATGAATATTATATATTTTATCAAAGGTTTATTTATATACTCATAATAAAAAAACAATACAACGCATAAATGTAACATTATACATACATATGTACTTAAACATTTTTACATAAAAAGACGTTTTTACGATAATTTTTTGTCTATAATTAAAGTAATACACATTATTTATTTATGTATTTGCTGTAACTTCGTAATTAATCAGTTAATTTACAATAAAAACATAAAAGTATGATATATAATTACATAATTTGTTTACAATGATGTTTTTAATCCATAATTACGCCCCGCGCGCGGAATGCAAAGTCAGCGAAATTTTTTTTTTTTTTAATGCTTACATCTAAATAATTTTCTGCAAGTATTGCTATAACTTTATTTTATTACATAGATAATATCACCAAGTACATGAAAATATAGCAGCAAACCAGATTGAGTTTATACTTTTATTATGATAAACAAAAGTGTCGAGTAAGTTGGTAAAGACGACATTGTTTACGTTACGGCCGCTCGCCTAAAGTAAACATTTCATACAAACGTAATTTGTTTTGTACGCTTAGAATGAGTCATTCATTAGGTTGCAGAAAAATAAACACCACTCCTCTCAAGTTATTAACAATCGCACAAAAACTAATTAATTGAGCGCGCCCGTCTTTAATTAGCGGCCCGCAATTGAAATTTGTCGATGCTGAGTAAGCACTTAAAAATGGTGAGCGGTCAAGCGGGTAAGTGAACACCGTCGCCCATAGACACCTGTAATGCCCGAAATCGTTGCACTTCTAGTGCCGCTGGACTCGGACTTAATGTGGTAAAAATATACAAGCGCTAGTTTACATTATTACATTACATACATTTTACTTTATGAATATTGACAACCGCGCTATGAAGAAATCCTGTATCGCGACGGAGTTTACAAACCTTCAACTTAAGTACAAAAAGTGCACGTCTGGGTATGGGGCCTACAACACTGTAAGAAGTATTTGATACTAACACCGGCGCTTAAATTATTATGCCATCAGTTCACTTACAAGCTTTTATTTTCATTTTGGGAACCAAAATTTAATATATTTAATGTTTACCCTTTTCCCAGCGTTTCCATTGCGCTACAGCCGTTGTGGTTACGAAAAGTATAATAATAGATTATTCAAAATAAACAAAATATATACCACCAAGAAACTTCTAAATCGAAATTTAATTGTTTTACTGTAAAAAGATATTTCATTATCACTGGATTAGTTTATTAGGTTAGCAAACCTTAATCATAGGTTCTGCAACACAAGGATGATCACACCTTTATAATTTCATCATCAGTCCTTTAAACTGTCCCACTGCTGGGCACGGACCTCTTCTCATTATAAGAAGGGTAAGGCCATAGTCCACTACGCTGGCTAAGTGCGGGTTGGCAGACTTCACATGTCTTTCGAGAACATTATGGAGAACTCTCAGACATGCAGGTTTCCTCACGATGTTTTCCTTCACCGTTCAGCAAGCGATAATTAACAATTTGATACGCACATAAAAAAGCACATCAAAAAGTCATTGGTGCGCGCCGTGGATTCGAACCCGAGACCCTCTGCGTGGCAGTAACCTTTATAATTATAGTACCTTAAATAATTATAATTTTAAACTACAAACAAAAATCTTCTGCTCTATATGTAACACTATTGATACGTGCCAACAAAAAATAAAATAAATTGTTCCACTTCGAGTCTCAATTTCAGCTTTATTCGAGCTTTTTAGAAAACAGTTTTGTATGTATCTGTGTTGGAGATCTGGCTACAAAGGTTATTATTTACAAATAACTTACAGTTAAAACAGTTTTGTAAACAGTGGAAATATCTGTGTTTGTGGCAATAAAACGTTATTTATTTAAAGATAATTATGAATAACCGATATAATTTGGTACTGCGAATTATTTACAACATCATTTTCATTACGGCCTTTCTTTTTCATGTGAATGTGGCCAACGTTGGTATGGATGTTTTTAGACCATAAGAAAGAAGTGAGTTCCTCCGCGACCACAACCGTTGCAAGCCGGTAGAAACGTAGGAGAATAACAGAGGTATTTATGCCTTTAAATAAGTAAATTATCGCGACTAAGACCCGCTTAATAATATTGTATGACAGTAGAGAGAAGACAAGATCTGGGTTCTTCTTAATCGACAGCATTACGTGCCCGCCGAAGCACGGCGTTGCGCTCTAATGCAGATGCCTCACGCGGTCATCCATCCAAATAGCGACCTCTGCAAGCTTTACTAAGCTTTGCAGATCTATTCCGAAAGGCAAGCCAAGTCTCTCTACGGCCACTACGTCATCTCAGCTGAAAGACATCCCTTAGGTTTTCCATAGATACCAACTTTGAGCCATCTGCATCCAACCGCTTCCCGCGATTTTAGCCAGATCGTCTGCCCTTCCTATGATGACGACAAACGCAGTAAATGGCGTGTGAATCGTACGGTAGAAGAACGCCAGTCGTCAAACTCATTTTGAAGTAAGTCTCATGACGTCTTTGTTTTGCCCTTCTTGTAGGTAGCAATACTACTTGTGTTATCGTTTACCAGATACTTTATTGAATCTTAAAAAAATCCGCAACAGAAATACAATGTCTGGATTAGCTAACCTGAGAATCAAAACCAGGATTTTTAAATGGTCATCTTGCGATGCCTGAGGATGAAACCTAAGGTACACTTATACATGAAACATAATCTCACTTGCAATTTTCACTAAGACTAGAAATACATAATACTTTATTCTGTTTGGAGGCCAAACCATTGACCTGTACCTTTTGCTACGCACAGAACAAACATTCAAACAATGGACACAGAGAACACCCTGACTTCGAAAAGTGAATGCATTGTCCCGTTTGGAGAGAAAATCCACAATGCTCGGTGCAGTTATATGGCGAGGCGACAGCTTCGCAGTCTACTGCCGGAGGCCTAGACCAGAGACTAAAGGCCTTTACTAATTAGCGTGGCTACAGCAGTCAGTCAACAAGAGGATTTGGCCAACTAAACCACCCTGGATGATTGATGCCAATTTTCCGTCTCTTCGCTAAGATACTATATTTGCTTCGTGTATTTTCCTTAGTCGCCTCCCACGAAACTCTGAGGTGTAGACCTTTTGTATTCTCAATCCATTACTACACGACATCAATAAGATATAGAAAATATAAATCAAACGATATTTTCACCAAGGTCGTTTGTAGCACAACGGTGTAGAAAGTATTACATTTTACTTATTTACATAGTTCAGGTAAGTGTAAGAGGGTAAATCCACTTTCATATTCTAAACAAAATGCGGCGGCAGAGTTTGCGAAAATTGTTTACCATGTTAACGGATGCACTGTAAACCTACGCGTTTGAAAACGGTTGTTTACCTCGCATAGAATTCCCTACTTACCCTATAGATAGGAATATAAGATACAAATATTGCACTAGGCTTTATATTATATGATGTTCCTAGCTGAGGTGGGGCTAAGTTGTTGAAGTAACAAGTGATAATATCATTTTGGCTCTGCTACAATTATATTGATAGTTAATTATCGCTTGCTTAACAGTGAAGGAAAACATCTTGAGGAAATCTGCATGTCTGAGAGTTCTCTATAATGTTCTCGAAAGACATGTGAAGCCTGCCAAACCGCACTTGGCCAGCGTGGTGGACTATGGCCTTACCCTTCTCATGGCGAGAAGAGGCCCGTACCCAGCAGTGGGCAGTTTATAGTCAGAGCCGATGATGACAATTGTTATTATTCAGCATAAGCCTTACACAAATTAGACCGAAATTACACTCCAAATTATATTTAGTCTATGTTTTAAAATAAAGTCGATATTGGTATTTCTAATCTTCAGTTTGCCCATCTGTTATCATTGTCCACGGGAAATGACGTGACATTTTGCTGTCTGGTTTTACAAATAGTATTATCTATCAACATTACACACGGGCAAAACCGCAGCGAAAAGTTAGTTACAGAAAAGCTAGTTACAGAAAAGCTAGTTATATAAGCCATTACTTAAACTCCTGAATTGTCGACATTGAAAACATATCAGATTACGTTACACTTGTAAGAAATAGAAGAAACCTGTCACTACAAGAAGACAAGGGTTAGCGATGCAGCAGTCGAGATGACAGTATGACAGCTTGAAATTTTGAAATGCTTTCAATATTTTATTTTAAAGTAAACACATTATGGTACATTTTTGTAGAGTTATGTCTATTATGTATCTTCCGTGGCACAAGTTCTGAGTTTTAGAAGTGATGAAAGCCGTACCCAAATTAATTATTAAGGGACACATAAAATAGGTAGTATAAACGTGGGTGGCTCGGGACCAGTCTCTGTGGAGGGCCTTAGGGGAAACCTATGTACAACAGTGGACGTCTTTCGTTTACCACGCACCTGCTTGTTGTGTGTAACCACCATTCTAGAATATTTCTTTCAATGACTACGAATTCTTCGTGTTATGTGCCCCCCTATTGCCCTGTCAGTTTTACTATTCGGAGAGCTACTATAATGATAGTAACTTTGGTTCGTCTTCGAAATTGAATCCACTGTTGAATAAAAATATTTGTAGGTTCTAGGGCTCTTCTTTGGCGCCGTCATCTTGTTTTCCATGACGTTACGACAATGGCGGCAAACAAACAGCCTATCACTTACCAATACACACGAACCTGTATTTTCAAATACCTGTTCATGTGTGTTAGGATATTATCCTATATTGGTTGTCATGATCCAACATCATACAATACCGTTTATTTAATCGGAACATTATTACCGCGAAGAGCACTCCTGATCGATTCGGCAGCACATTGAATGCTCGCGACTGAGTGCGAACATAATAGATTTATTACAACACTACGTTATCTGTATTACATGTGAGAAAATAGTAGATAAAATTTATTTTATTTAATGTAATATTTCTTGTTTTATATTATTCTACCTGACTTTGCAGCATGTCGTACATTTGTCCTAAACATAACATGTAAAAATCGCGAATGTTTGGAAGTACTACACTTGGCCAGTTTTTTATACATTCACACTTTCGCGATTTGTAAAAAGCTCCTTAGGCTAAAAGAACCTGATCAATATATTTATTTTATCGTTTGCAAGAGTAACTTTAAATTAATCAAATCATAAAATAGAATTTCTACTACAAGGTTAGCTAAAACAGCGGCACGTGCAAGCTTTCCACTTAGTTCATCCCATTGCATTGTCACATCAAATCAGCTTGCCGAGAACTTCCTTACATTTAAATGGCTTACGTCTGCTTGTAAATATCCGTCCAGAGGTCGCCACTAGTTCTGAATATTTTCTCTTTCGAGACAAATTCTCTGTACCAGCAGATTTAAAGCCTTGATATTATTGAAACCTGAATATTCAATCACACAAAACTTTTTCTTTTTCATCAATGAGTTGTATTCTAAAATATTTATAAAACACTTGTTTATTTATCTTTTTTATCCATACATTGACGCTTCACCCTAAAATGTACAGTAAGTGTAGTCAATGATATAGGTACGAAAATACGTCTAGAATATGTTTCACAAACTAAGCTGCCATTTATACTGTTTATAATAATAATAGTAATTTATGATTTATATGAATTTATTGCTAGATTTGTTTGCGTATGTCTAATTTATTAAGTTCGATACATCAAATACTACGTTTCAGTAGTATCTAAAAGCAGAGGAACCCAAATGTGCTACCTTTCTACACTACAAAAAACCCAGCAGTCATAACACAGGTGCTGCTGACTGTCCCGCAAAACTGATGGCAGAGAAGGGGTTCATGAATTCTACCGACTATGGAGGCGCCTAAGAGCGCCGACATCTGTGGTAACTCAGACCTTTTTTATTTCTTTTTCTATTTTCTTTAATTTATTTACTTTTAGTGCTGTTATACGTTATAATAAATAACTTAATGAATGACTTAGATAATTTCTCTGTTTCGAAGTCTATGATATGCGAAGTTGAGAGTTGCAAACAATATCTTTCATCCCATTCTAATTCCTTGACCGTACTAACACAAAACATACGCAGCGTTTATAAAAATATTGATAATTTTGCGACTTTTCAACAAAGATTAAAAGTAACTTGTGACGTTATTATACTAACCGCATGTTGGCTTTCTAAGAAATACGATGCACCGTCCATGCCAGGATACAATATGTACAATAGTAATTTATTTTTTATTATTTTTTATTTTAAACTTTATTTTACACCGGTATCAACATTATAGTAATCTTATATATTAGGTAAAGTACAAAGGGCGGCCTTATCGCTTAAAGTGATATCTACCAGGCAACCTTTGGATGGAGATATTGGTAGGAAAAGAAGTGGTAGTTGTAGGTGTACCAATTTTATAATATTTATACTATAAACATATAAATTTATACAATACATATATAACATATACATACATATCTAGATAAATTAGTGCATAATACTAAATACATATTTTTAGAATAGGGAATAAATTAAACGGATAAGTAATGTTCCTTAACTAAACTTTTGAATGTAGTTACCGTCTGTGCCTGCCTTATGTTTAGAGGCAATGCCAAAATGGAAGAAGAAGAAAGTGCCAATTCCACAAGCGAACGGCAGTTACAGAAAAAGATTTATCATAGAATGCAGTGGAATGTGTCGGCATTTTCAGCCGTAAATTTTCTGATGACCTTAAATATCGATTGTGCGTGTCTTGAAGGAACGAATCGTCCTTTAAGATAGGAGGGTGCCACTTGAGTTGGGCTCGAAATTGTGAAACATGATCATATTTGCGTAATCCAAATATGAATCGTATGCAGAAATTTTGAAGTCGCTAAAGTTTATCAAGCTGGTTTTCGGCGAGATCTAGATAGCTAACGTCTGCATAATCAATAATGGGCAGCAAAAGAGATTTTGCTAGCGTAATTTTGGTGGTAGTGGGAAGAAAGTTCCTTAGTCTTCTTAGTGCACCTGCTGAGGCAAACACTTTCCGACTCACTTCTTGGATCTGCGGATCCCAAGACAGAGTTGAGTCTATAGTGAGACCTAAGTTTTTAACTTTATCCTGTATTGGAATTGTGGTGCCATCAAAAATAACTGGAGGCAGTGAAGACCAGTCGATTTTCGATTTCATTTTGAAACTACCAATAACAGTGACTTGGGTTTTCGTGGGGTTCACTTTGAGTCCAAAGGTAATGTTAATTATAACCAAAACGATGGAGTAGTAGCACATGAGTAAGGTAATAGTGTACGTAAAAAGTCACCTTACTGTCACTGTAGAGGAGCCTTACATGCAAGAATGTAACCGACTGCTAATTAAAATCGGCTTAGAATTTGCCATACTAGCCATGTACAGAGCACCATCTGTCAAAAATGTTAACAATTTTTTTGACTCTCTCAACTGCACATTACAATCATTGTCTTCTTTTAAACATATAATGTTACTCGGAGACATCAACATCAATATTGTTCCAGCTAGCTGTGACACAAATGCTCAAGACTACCTAAACCTGTGCTCCTTTCATGGCTTACTTCCAGCACACACGTTTCCTACACACGAAAGCGGGTCTTGTTTGGATCATATAATACTAAAATCAATGTTTTCATCACTTACATTAGTCATGAACTCCACCATAACTGATCACAATGCTGTCCTACTCACCTTAAATTGTTAATTACCCAAAAAAGACCGCGTTAGCACTATTTCTAAATTAAATGTAAATAAACTTGAAGATGACATAAGCAACATTGACATTGGCCCACTTTATAATTCTAGTGATCCGCAGTTTGTTATGTTATAAACCATCTGCTAATTGCAATTCAGAAAAACACAACAAAAATATGTTTAAAAAACAAAAATTATAACATTGAGCCGTGGATCACTACATGCCTTTTACGATGTATGAGACATAGAGATAAACTGCATATAAAGGCTAAATTAAATCCAGACAATTCAACGATACAATTATCCTATAAACGATATCGCAATTTTTGTAATGATTTGCTTACAAAAGTAAAGGTAAGCTATGACAAAAGTCTATTAGAAAAAGCCGGTAAAAATAGCAAAAACATTTGGCAATGAATTAAAAAGACGACATAAGTCATCGTCAAGTGTATTACGCGCGCACTCATCACACCTAGAATCTGCTAATATTGCAATTTTTTTTTTGTCAATGTTGGCAAATGCCTCGCAAAAAAGGTTCAGGGTCAATCACAATACCCGAATCCACCTCATAGCACATTTTTAACATCGTTCGTATTACTTGACACTGACGAAACTGAAGTTAACAATATAATTATGTCCCTAAAAGACTTCTGTGCTGCTGGATGGGATAATATACCAAACAAAATTATAAAGCAATTCAAGCACATCTTAGTTCCCCCGCTGACCAACATTTTCCAAAAATGTTTGTCCAGAGGTATATTTCCAAAGTGCCTTAAAAAATCTGTGGTAGTGCCGGTGTATAAATCTGGCAATAAAGAGCAAGTAAATAACTATAGACCGATTTCTCTACTGCCCTCTATGTCAAAAATACAGGAAAAATTATTAATAATAGACTGATAAACTATCTAGAGGACAAATCAATATTATCTAAGACACAGTTCGGATTTTGACCTAAACTATCTATAGCAGACGCCGTACATCACCTAACTGACTTTTTGGTGCAAGAACTTAACAAGAGTAATCACACAATAGGAATATTTCTTGATCTTTCTAAGGCTTTCGACACCGTCTGTGTCCCGATTTTGTTGCGTGAACTCGAGAACATTGGTATAAGAGTTAAACAGAATAAATTAAAAGTTACTTAGAGGACTGCACGCGATGCGTGAAAATCGATAATATAGTTAGCACTGATGAAAAAAACACATCTTTCGGAGTCCCCCAGGAAAACATCTTAGCTTCTACGCTATTCCTTATTTACATAAACGACATTTGTAATCTACACAGACTACACATAAATCACGGTACTATCATACCATACGCTGACGACACTGGTCTACTTTTTTCCGCTGAGTCAGAAAAAGATGTTTTCGAGTATGCGCAACATGGATTTAATTGTGTTAATAAATGGCTTCAGCACAATTTACTAACACTAAATGCTGAGAAAACCAACTATGTTAAGTTTACCATACGCAAATTAACAGCACAACAAACTAACACACCACTGTACGCCCATCACTGTGGCGCCTCTCCTGGAATTCCCTGTGCATGAATTCCTTGTATTAATGGCACAAATAAAATAAAATATCTGGGTATGATAATAGACGAAACACTTTCCTTCAAAGAGCATAATATATCGAGTGCTTAAACAGTAGAATAATATATGTAAATTAATATTCTTCTTCTTTATATCTTCAAGAAAATGCGACATATTGCAGACCAAACATTAATAAAGTAAGTGTACTTTGCTCTATACCAGTCAATATTAACAAATCGACTGTGAACCGGCAACCGGTCCAATCTAATTTTTTTGCAGATTTCACTTTTTAATGCCATTTTATACCATTTAATACTCCACATCGTTGCAAGAAATCCTAACTTAAATACATTTCAATTTAGCGCCAGAATTCGCTTCATTCAACTTGTACTTACTGCAACGCGCAGTGAATGCGAGCATTTTATCCTATCTCGCCAAAAATGTACGGATATGAACGCGATTTTGCGCACTCCTAAAACAAATAACTGTTTTATGTGGATTCATTAGGTTTCGGTGCCCTAAGTTTTAAAGGGATATTATTGAGGACTTCTAGAAGCTAAAATGGTAGGTTTTATTATAAATGTATTATTAATATTTACGATTTCTCCGTTAATAATCTGTAAATCGAGACAGTACATTATGCATTGCCGTTCAAACTTTTGGCAGATTGGAATTACTAAGAGCTAGTATTTCTTGGTTCTATTCAACTAAGTATAACATCAACCGAAAATACCTTTCATTAGGTTTATCAATACTATTCAATACATATACCTAAGATAAAATACATGCTTTTAAGTTGCACCATGCCGCTATAAGTTGTTATTGACGTATTATTCAGTGTTATGCGCATTTAATAATGTGCCCGGTAGATTCGTTATGTTATCAGCATTTACGACTTGACGTTCGAGCCCATCGAGTCACACAGGCTTGCTGCTTAGAGATTGCGGAACTATGTTCTAACTACCTACCCGCCTCATGACTAATTAGCCAATTGCTTGGATAGATTCGATAGAGCATAAATAATAATGGAAATTATTTGTGATTTATCCGTCTTGATATTGGCCGCTACATGTCAAAATATTGGCGCCTCAAAAGACAGATATTTAAGTCTCTGACTCGCGATATCCACCGATACAACACCAAGTGTGTTCAAGAGGCGATCGAGCGGAACAAAGGCTGTAATGTACCTATTCCAGAGAGATCTGTCTATCGGGCAAAGTCAGTTAACAAAGCTGAAGACGGAGGATGGCAGTGTTGTGTCATCCAGACCTCATTTTTGGAGGAGATCGAAAGGTTCTATGGAAAGTTATACACGACCCCGCGACCACACGCAACCCTAGAGCTTGATTGAACCGATCCATACCAAAGACATCCCGGACTTCAGTATGCACGAGATTAGTGTGACCCTAAAACAGCTCATAAACAACAAGGCACCGGGTGATGACAGAATTACGACCGAGCTTTTGAAAGCTGGCAGCATACCCGCTTTGGAAACTCTTTTAAAGTATTGCACACCCATCTCACTTCTGAGCCACGTCTGTTTTCAAGGTTCATCACGAATTGTCTCGCTTGCAAGTTACACGATTTCCAGCCTTCCGAACAAGCCAGTTTCCGAAAAGGCTAATAGTACTATAGACCACATACTGAATACACATAGAAGCCCGAGGAGTATAATCAGCCTCTATGTTTGGCGTTTGTAGACTATGATAAGGCTTCGATTCGATCGAAACCTGGGAGGTGCTGCAGTCTCTCCAACAGTGCCAGATCGACTATCGATACGTCGAAGTTCTGAAGTGTTTGTACGAAAACGCCACCATGTCAGACCACCTCCAGGACCAGAGCTCGAAACCTATTCTACTATAGCGAGGAGTGAGGCAGGGAGATGTTATATCACCGAAACTATTCACCGCTGCGCATGAAGAAGTCTTCCAGCTTCTGGACTGGGAAGGACTCGGTATCAACATTAACAGCGAGTACTGTATCACTCTCCTTCGACTCGCTGACAATATCGTAGTCATGGTTGAGACCATGGAAGACCTCGGCACAATGCTCGGTGGCGTCTGTAGAGTCTCCCAACAAGTAGGTCGAACAAAACGAAAATCATATATAACGTCCATGTCGTACCTGCTCCTATAGATATCTTCACGTCCGATATCCCGCAGTGTCTAAAGACGAAAGCCTTGACCAGTATGTGTAGCCAGTGTTGTCACACAAAGGGCGATAGAGAGAGCTATGCTCGTAGTTTCCTTGCGAGATCGAATCAGAAATGAAGAGATCCGCAGGCGAACCAAAGTCACCGACATAGTTCTCCGAATAATCAGGCTGAAGTGGCAGTGGCAGGGTACATAGCCAAAAGAACCGAAGGCCGTTGGAGCAGAAAGGTTCTGGAGTGGCGGCCGCGCACGGGTCGTCGTAGCAGAGCTAGGCCTCCTGCAAGGTGGACTGACAATCTTGTTGGGATCGCCCATAATGTTCCAATTAAAATGTTCTATGTTTGTTCTTGTGTTGATTTATATTGTCCTATCTCGATTTTATATTGGAAGAAAGCATATAATGTTACTTTTGTTTTTAAATACATGTGCAATGAAAAAAATTATAACGACGTATTTTTTTTAACATACTAGATGTTGTATATATTATGCAAACATGTTTTTTGTTCCTCTTCTAAAGTTGTCAAAATTGAGATACATACATACAGCACTATATCTACAAACAAAAGGCGACATAATATAATCTTTCCGACTAAAATACAAACAAGACACGCATTCACATCCAAATTTTATATATTCCTGAGGCCGCTACTTTACAAAAGACTAATCGCTTTAATTAACCTAATTCCTTGCACCTACTTCAAATGCAACAAAATTGTCAACAATATCCTTCTGAACATGTCCTACGAAGATACAGAAAAATTATTAATTGTATTAAAATAATTATCTCAACAAAATACACCTTTACCTAAAGGACCATGGGCAAAAATGTATGAAGCCTAAGCTCACCCACCAACAGAGATGAGACCACTTTGAATATACTTGTAAAGCACTAAATATTATAAAGATATAAACTCATTTTTGCGAAGAATCCATGGGGTTATTTTGCTATAAATATTTTTCTCCTATCATAAATAAACTATAATCCTGCAAAGAAATGCTGTTATGGCATTGTAGTTTTTGTTGTTTCACATCTTTAACTAGTTTTAATTCCATGTGCAAAGAAAACATAAAAAATAAAACAGCTGCTAACAGCTAAAAATATTTTTATTAACATTTCAATCAATATCAATAATAATATCGATTAGGTGACCTGCTGGTGGATTAAATTGTATGTGCCGAGAGGATACACGAAAACACACAGATAACATACATACATAGACTCACGCATGTTTCCTGGAGGGGTAGGCAGAGACTACGGAATGCCATTTGCAACGATCCTGACATATCTCTCTAGCTTCATTCACTCCCATCAGATTCCTCATGCATGCTCTTCGGTTCAGGGTACTTCTAACCTGTCCTGTTTTAGGACACACAGATAACACCGTGAATAACGAGTCGACTGACTGAGAGCAGACGGGCGCCCGGGCCGGCGTCCGAGAGGTGTGAGAGGGAAGGACAGTGTTGTAAATCACACGGGCGCAAGCGCATCTATTGTTTACCATTATTTTAAACAGTAGAAAGTAGGAAGGGAGAGGGGGCGGCGGGGGCGGTCCGCCCCGGATGTCACCCTTTTTGGGGTGCCACCCAAACCAAACTCGACTTTAAGAACAATGTACAAACATATAAAAAACATAGGTACTAGCACAGCACTACGATTCGGGGGCAGTTAGTCCGTAATTGGTAGGTATCGACTAAAAAAAAAAGAAAAAGGTCGACCGCCAACTTCCGCCCCGGGTGCCACTCAAGCTAGCTACGCCACTGATTTTAAAGTATGAATATATTGTTACTATACCAGTTTTATGACTGACAATTGTATTTTCTACAAAATCTATTTAAGTGCATATCTTTTTTCTGCAATGAAATTGAAGGTGGTGCTGGTAGTAACAATTTTACTACGAACAATATCCTTTACAATTGCATATGCCATAACTCTGAGCCCAATTTGACTCATCGTCCTTTATTAGTTGTAATTATTGATAAAATATTATAGATCAAGTATTACTGTACTAAAACATGACGTCCCAAAAAAAATATTGTAGTAAGTGATTATATATTTTATAGTATCTAATTAGCCCTAATCGCCTGAAATACAGATTTATCCTAGTTCAGGCATATAATCTTATATCAGGAACCTAAACTTAGATTTTATACTCTAAATAAGTAAATTGTACCTTTTTGTTTAACAAAATAAATTGAATTTGAATTTTGATTTGAGTATGTTTTACGTACTACAAAGATTAGGATGACAGACATACGATACGTTTCGTTATTGGAATTATTTATTTATTTATCAGACTCACCAACAGTTTTAACAATAATTAAGTTCACAGTACACAATATTATGATGTCTTGTGCCAATTGAAAAAACTAATTATAGGTGAATACAGCGTTCAATAAAGTTAGTAGCAGTTGTTATAAAAAAATTAAATACAAAATATTGAAATTTTAGCTATGTCACATTATGGTAAAGTTATTGCAATTATAAACTTAAAAATTATAAAAAATAAAATAAAAAGAAATGAGTCAAGATAAATTAGTCAACTTAAATAATTAGATAACATTATTAAATTTAAATTATACTTAAATTAAACTATAATTAAACTATAATAATTGTGCAATATTGCCATTTGTGAAGTATGTCAACTGTCGAGTACAATATCTATGATTGGTTTCTTAAACTTTGCCAGAGTATTATCAAAAATATCTACGTCTGCCGATATACTGGTTATGCCGTTATAATATTTTGATAATCTTACAATAGGCGAGTGCATACCTAGATTCGTACGTTGTCGAGGTATATTCAAAAGAGAACAGGGGTGACGTGGTATTCTTGATGGAACATCTATATCGAATTTGCTGAGAAGGTCTGGGCAATCGATTTTATTATTGAAGAGCTTATAAAGAAAAGCTAGATCCGAGATGTTGCGACGAGATTCCAGAGATAACAGTTTGAAGTGTCTAAGTGTATCTTCGTATGATTTGATTGAGCTGGTGATCCCAAATCTGAAGGCTAAGTTTCGGATGAATCTTCTCTGCACGCTCTCAATCGTATTTATATGAATTTGATATGTAGGATTCCATGCAGCACTACTATATTCTAAACGGGTACGCACGTACGTGTTGTAAAGAAGCAGTACAGTAGACGGTTTCTTAAATTCTCTTGATGATCGAAGAATAAAGCCAAGTGCTCGAAAGGCTGCATTTGTAATTATATTGTAATGTTTCGTGAACCGCAGTTGATTGTCCAAATAAATACCCAGGTCTCTGATTGTAGTGACTTCGTCAAGCGTGTGGCTATGCATATTATAAGTGGTATGGATTTTATTACGTTTCCTGCTGAACTTTATATGAAAACATTTACTGTAGTTAAGATACATTTTGTTTAGTGTACACCATTGGCTTAAGCTGTCTATATCCTTTTGAAGAAGACCTGAATCATGTTCATTTTTTACCACACGAATCAACTTTAAATCATCGGCGAAAAGATAAGATGACGAGTATTTGAAGGCATCTGGTAAATCATTGATAAAGATAATGAAGAAAAGAGGTCCCAAGATTGAACCCTGCGGCACTCCGGAAACAACAATAAAAGTTTCTGACTCATCTCCACCTACTATTACTGATGAGGGTCTGCTACTTAAATAAGATTTACACCAGTTCAGAGCTGTATTAGTGATACCCAGAGATTGCAGCTTTCGCAAAAGTATGATGTGACTGACCTTGTTAAAAGCCTCAGAAAAGTCTGTATATACAGCATCAACTTGCAATCCTTGGTCGACAGCTGCAGTTATTTCAGAGACGTAGCTCACAAGATTGGTGTTAATTGACCTATTAGTTATAAAACCATGCTGCCTGTTAGACAAATAGCTCGTAACGTGATTGTATAATACTGGGTGTACCAATGATTCGAAGACCTTAGCTGGCGTTGATAAGATAGAAATAGGTCGATAATTAGAAACTAACTCTCGTTTACCACTTTTAAAAATAGGAACGATCCGAGCTTGTTTCCATATACTAGGGAATAACCCTGACTTTATAGAGGTATTGAAGATAGCAGAGAGAGGAGAAGATAGGGTGCGCGCACACCGTGACCAAAACTTTGGCGGAATGTTGTCTGGGCCAGCGCCCTTATCCAAATTTAGACTAGAAAGAGTTCTGGTTATAGATTCTTCACTTATGTAAAAATTGGCAGTATCTGGACAAATCGAATCCGGTATACTATTGTCAGCAACTAAATTATCATCGCTGGAACAATCGTACACCGATGAAAAATGTCTAGCAAATAGGTTCGATATTTCTTTAGTATTGTCAGCACTTACATTATCAAGACACATTTCTGAAGGGTACGATGTGTTACCCTTTCGAAGATTCTTTATTATTTCTTTTCGTCCAGAATAGCTTGGGTTCTTTTCTAATTGAGTTTTCTATATTTTGTAAGTATTTTTTATAACAAATTTTAATTAATGTATGACATTCTTTTCTCAAATAGGTAAATTCGAGTTTATCTAAAGGATTGTGGTATTTTTTAATTTTGATATTGACCTTGTATTTTTGTCTGAGCAATTTTATTAACTGACTTGAATACCATGGCGGGTATTTGCCTCTATAGGTTACTACTTCTGGTACATGTCTTTTGATATTTTCACGGATTATTGAATAAAACCTATCGGTCATACTATCCACATCGGTACACGATGAAAATTCGTTGTTCCAGTCGATACTATCAAGGGATGCAATTATTCCTGAATAATCTGCCTTTTGATAATTGAGTTTAGTTATACGTTTACAATTATTTTTTCTACTTACTACTATGATAGGTTCAAATACAATAACTGGATGAAATTTGTCTATTTCCCGAATAGGATTGAGACAGTGTTTGACTTTTATTTGCTCGATATCAGCTAATATTAGATCAAGTGTTTTATTTTGGAAATTTTTTACCCAATTGAATTGCTTTAAATTGTTTAGTTCAAGAAAGTAAATGAACTGTGTATAAATAAAAAGGGAGTTATAATTACAGGCTGTACAGAATTCATTTGTCTCATCGTGTATCCATCCTAAGCTACTCATATTAAAATCACCAACGAGCATGGTCGAGCTTCTAGCATTAGAAGCCATTACCATATTGCAGTTTTCCAAGAAATGCTCAAGTATCTCGTTAGACAAAGGTGGCGATAGATAAACGGCACATAGTTTAAGGTTGCTTGAGTTTGTTTTTATTGTAACCCATATGTCCTCGCAGTCACTCTCCCATTCAACCTTACGACAAGAATTCAGCTCATTAGATACCGCCACTAGTACTCCCCCTCCTATTTTCTTCTGGTTATTATACCTAGATGTTTCGCGATCCCTTCTGTATACAGTAAAGTTATCTGTGAACAATTCTGAATCGAGCACACCATCACATAACCAGGTCTCGGTTAAAACGTAGATATCATACTCACAGTTGTGTATATGTTGACGTACTTCTGCGAGATTGCCTCGTAGGCCCCGCGTATTTTGATAATAACATCTAACACTGAATTTTAAAAAGATAGTACAATAATTATCTGACACATTTTTAAGACAGTTAGTTTTAGTTTAGAGACCTTAATTTATCTAAGCTTTTTATAAATATGCTAGGTGATGTTTCATCCTTCTTTGTAAAAATTTTACCGCCACGCACCCAAACAAACTTGTAGCCAAGTTCGTTAGAGCGAACGCGAGTTGCTGCGTGAAGCATGTTATTCTCAGCAGATAAATGTTCCATGACGAATATCGGTCAGGTAATTGAATTTTACGAGAATAGATCGGGGTCTAGAGCTCTGTGTGTCCTTTTTGGCCGTCCTGTTACACAACTGGATATCGGGTTCTTTAATATTGCATTTTATTACCTTACTAAGTTGAAGTATTGTGTTAACTACGTTCTCTGCTCTGTGCTCGGGCACGCATCGTATCTCCACGTTATTAGACCTGGCATGTTGTTCGACGATATTCATGCGTTTTGATATCTCACTTAGTGTGTTGCGTAATGACGAATCTTGATGGATTTTTCTTCCAAGCTGGTCTTCATTTCTTCATATTTGCTGTCGTAGAATGAAAGAGATTGTTTGAACTCGGTAATCAGATCATTTATTTTGGTAAACTGTTCGTTTACTATTTTTGTTACAGTTTCTTGGATTGCACAACGTATTTCCTGTCTGATTATTTCTCGAAGAGAATCATTGCTGAGGTTTGACAGCATCATATCCTTATCCTTATCGATAGTTGAATGCTCAAGCCGCTTGCCGCGAAGAATAACATTGGATGCAGGTGGGGTCGGGTTCCGTTGGACGGTTGTGGGTAGTTCTGTTCGTGTCAACCGGACCGGTGTGTTGGTATTGTCTAACTTCGGTTGCTTGCTCACACACCCGGGGCATTTCCACGAGTTTTTACTGTCAGCATTCATTTGTTTGAATCGCCCTTCCAATATATTTGCACACAACAGATCGTAATATTGTTGGCATGCAAAGCATTGCAATGATTTACCGCGCTTAATCGCAGTCATACAACCGGCACAGACTGTTGTTGACATCATGATGTAAATTCAAATGTATTATTAGTCTTAGGTAAATGCAATATTTTTATAATCGCAGCAACACCACACAGCAGCGTCACTGGAACGCCCTTTCATTTGTTTGTGCCAGTTACTTTGGCCCACAATTGTAGACTGGAACGCGCCCGCATTAATTGTGCTTATGTTGGCAGCAGTGTGATGTCATCAAGGCACAATGTTTTGAATTGAGAATTTTTCTTCAACGAACAATAATGTTTATTAACTAAATTAATATTGTTTTGGGCACTATTATGTGAATAGGTGATTGGTTTTCTAAATTGATTTATACATACATACATACATATACTCACGCCTTTTTCCCGTCGGGGTAGGCAGAGACAACAGAACGCCACTTGCTTCTATCCTTACAAACCTCACGCGCTTCCTCTACACTCATTACTCTTTTCATACATGCTCGCCGGTTTCGGGTACTTCGGACCTGGCCGTTTTTTAGGACGTCCCCAATTTGATCGACGAATGTCCGACGAGGTCTGCCTGTAAATTGATTTATAGGTTTTGTTTATTAAGTTTTCCACAAAAACACTGTTACACTGTTTATTATGTTAAACGAGATCACTTAGTTCGGCAAGAGTTTTAGGTTACAAGTAGTTTAATAGTTATTTAGATTTGCTGCAAACGGTACTGCTTGTGAATTAGTTTAGTCCAAACACTTTGCACTGTTTTTTAAGATAATTGATTAAGGTTTTATGTTCTATTTTTTAATTAAATATAGAGCCAGTATTTACTTTTTCCTGGTGTTGCCAGTAATGATGATTATGACTGCCTTGTTTAAATTGTTTATAGAATAAGTTGCAATGGAAAATTGCAACAGTAGTGCTGATTTGCTGAACAGTATTCGCTTTAAGTGATGCCGCCGCACTACAAGATACCCGCGATGTTAATTAAATGCTCAACATATAAATATGAGTGATTTTTTTTTACTTGTGTACGGAAGGCCACACATTGTCAAACCGCTCACTTTTTGTAGTTTATCTAACGATACCTGCACTGCAGTACAATTTTCATTTATATCAAAGAAGTCATCTGTACATCTGTCAAACCTACCGCTTTAACCCGAGCCAGATATTGTTCACAATATTCGGATGTAATACCGCCTGGAGCGAACTGTGAATTTCGAAATGCATCGTGTAGCAGATCGCGTTACAGCCCGTTCATGAATAGCAGTGGCGGTTGGCAGCGACAGCAATTTCAATGTACCTACATGTCGTGCTCTACTCCGCCGCAGCCGATGTCACGTCTGAGTAGAATGCGCCATGGATATTGATGTCGCTGCCATTGCCACTGCTGTTTGTGAACGGGCTGTACAGCTACTGCGAGATATGCGGCTCCAGTCCAAGTTTGAAACGGATGGATAACATTTCAGTATCTAACTGTTATTTTAGTTGCGAAATTGGTTTTGATGTTCTGTGGGTCAATCTTGAAGTGATTTAAAATTTAAGTAGTGTGTTTGCGGATAAGAATTTCTTGTGTTGCACAGTCTCGAAATACGTCTGGAAATTGGCCAGAATAATACACCTAAAAATATCCATTAGAAAGTAAGATTCTTATGAAAAGCCAACGATGTCATTTCTACCTAAAAACCCTGGCCAAAACCTGTTGGCAAAATGAGATAGCTGTACTCGTACAATAAAAAGGGACCAGCGCAATCCTTATTGTATTTAATGTTTGCCAAATTTCCTCTTAACTAGTTTATTCAATGCTTGATGCTAAGGTGAACTGGTAGAAAATATCACGTAGTATTAAGTTCGCCCTTTGCTGAGCCAGTGTAAATAAAGGACTCCTAAAATATCTATGGATGGATTACGACTCCTTCAACTTAAGTTGGCAACATTCGCAAGATTGTTTGAGTCAAGACAAGTTATTTGATTTCATCAACATCTGTGTGACTATTTCCTGACGGCTATTGGAATCAATCCAGAACAGCCATCAAATAGTTCGTAGGATAGCAATATTCTTCAGCCCCTAAAGATGCCATAAAATTGTAAGACGGCATTAAATAGTTGTTCAGGGTAACAGGATTTTGTTGAAGGTCAAAATCATTTAAGGGATTTACCTGTATTTTGATTCCATAAATAAGTGACTCGAAATCTCTACTCATGTTACTAAATACTTTAGGTTCAGAAAGCTTAATACAAAATATGGATACTTTAATAGCGTGCAATTGTGCTCGCGTGATCTCACTGGCCCGTCGGATCTCCACCTTGTCGTGGTGGGGGGGCTCAGTAACCGTGGATTGGACACCCGCGGTGAAGCTAAGAGAGATCCCAGGAGTGGACGCTCTGCGTGGGCTTAGAGGGGCCTGCGCAGGATGCGTCCAACGATGCGGGTGCAGGGACAGTTCTGTCAGTCCCTCGCAGTCGGGCGCGGTCGTGGGAGGAGAGGCGTGCCGGTGTTGCGTTGCCGCGCGCCCTATTTCCCGCGACCAAATGGGGGCATTTGATGCGTCGCGGTGGGGCCGCAGAGGAAGAGGAGATGCGGTGTTGCGTTGCCGTCCTCCCTATCCTCTGCGGCCGCTGGGTGTTTTGGCGGCGGAGCCCAACACCTTATTCCGCCGCCAAGGGGGTTTTGTTCGGGGTCAGCCTGACCATCTGGCGGGCCAATACCCGTCGAGGGGTAGCGACGAATGCTTATGCTATTCCCTACCCTCCGACACACGGGTACATGAGAAAGTCGAGGTGGTGGTTTAGTGGTTACACCACATACTCCGACTCTAATTTCCCCAAGAGTCGGAGATCCGAAGGGATTATGATATATAAAACCTTTCTCAGTTGATGTCAAATGTCATATTCAAATGCGTTGGCGAGCAAGCTCGTAGTCTGCAGCTGAGTTACTGTAAGCCATATTTTTTTACTTCCAATGTACAGAGTCGCTTTATTGCAATGCAAACAATTGAGTGACGAATATATTTTGTTTCATCCTCCTTTTCCTACATCTAACTGACATCGGCAACTGTACTGTTATTTCCACAGAAATAAATAGTAATAGAATGGTGAATGTCACGTCATCGCGTACATTTCGCGCGTGCCACATTTCAGCAAGCCCCGCCTACAGTGACGTATAGATAATAAGGGGACACTAAGGAATTATTATCGATGTGTGTGTGTGATGTAGCTGTGGAAAATGAAATTATGTTATTGTTTATATAAAAACTGACCATTGCTGATTGTCAGGCAGAATAATGTTGTACAACATGTGTAAACACATGCACTATAGTGCAATAGTTTGACACGCGCACCACGCCTATGTCACCGTTCTATTACTATTTATTTCTGTGGTTATTTCTGTGTTTCCTTATAATAAAAAAATACAATTACAAATTAATTCATCGACAATTTAAAATTTAGTATAATTATTTGTAGGAACTATCTTTATGGTTATCGGCAGCACATATAAAAAGAGTTACTTACAATTAAAATTATACTGAGACACATTTTAACTTTCCTCGTATTAAGTTATACCATCAAACTTGCCGGTCTTGCGATATACTCGTACATCCAAAGCTTGTTTGAAAAGGTTTTAAAATTAAAAATTCAAAGATTGCTATAGCATTCAGCAAGTGTAAATAATGAAATTATTAACTTATCTATTAAAAATTCATAGACTCTCCTTTCAATTTTTTAACAACAACAATTTTTATATAAACAAACATTTTGCATTGTGGTACTTGTCCTTGGTGTATGCAGTCCAGCGCATGCACACCGGTCTGAAACTGGTTGAGTCTTAATAGAGCGGAACAGGTAGGATTACAACGACTTGATATACTAGAGGATGTCAATGTGCAACACTTCAGGGTATAAAATGACATTGGCCAATGAATTTCTATTTGAATATGTATGTTTTAATCAAGAAATAGAAAAAGGTCCTCAAAACTGTCAATTGTATGATAAACCTAATTCATTGCCATTAACTTGCGTCAGTAGGTATCAACTGCTTTTTCTTTTCAAAATCACTAGCATGCAAAATTAATCTTTAAATAATGATTTTAAGACTAAATTCGCGGCTTAAATGGCATATAAGGATACAGCTTGCTGGTAAATGGTTATCGTAATCCATAAAACCCTTAAGATTTTCACAAACAATTTTTAGTTTATATAAGAACCTTACTTACCAGTATTTGACTTTGCTTACCAGTCACTTTTCAGTCATAACTCACAGTTCACAAGTAAGCATACACCAAGTTAACTACATAATAGCTTTGTGGGGCATCATAAATACAATTTCTATAGTCCGTTTTCCTTGAATCATGAAAACTCTTGAGGTCTTAAAGAATGAAAATTTAAGGTAAGATGGGTGGGATGCCGTCTACCTTTATTCGACTACATTTATAATATACATACATAGACTCACGCCTGTTTCCCGGAGGGGTAGGCAGAGACTACGGAGCGCCATTTGCAACGATCCTGACATATCTCTCTTGCTTCATTCACTCCCATCAGATTCCTCATGCATGCTCTTCTGTTCAGGGTGCTTCTAACCTGTCGTGTTTTTAGGATGTCTCCAATCTGGTCAGAGAACGTCCGATTAGGTCTTCCCCTTCGTCCTGTCCCTATAATATATTATGATAAGGGAAATAGTCTAGAGTTTTGGGTATTTGAACGTATTTCTTTGGGAGACAGGATTATTTAAATAGATCAGATGAAATGGTTCCGGATTTCTTGAAAGCAATTTTCGTTCATTACTCAAATTACTGAAGCATATAACTTTAATAATGTAGGCTTCATTTAAAATTTATTTTGAAATATTAAAGAGTATAGTTATTGTAATAGATAAATTAAACAGTAGGGGTATAGTTACAGTAACGGATACACGCAACCCCAGAGGAAACACAAGGACGTTGCCGACCTAGATGGGAAAAGGAGTGGGATGAGGGAGATAAAAATTAATGCTACCTCCGGGACTCTCACTCACCGTACGAAAGGCAACAGTGCACATACTATTATTTCAACTCAGCATTCTCTGAATGGGTAAAAGTTCCACGGTCGAGCCGGCCCATTCCTACTGCAATCAGCAAGGCTTTACTGACTATAAGCGTGGCGCACTATGACTTTACTCTTCTCATAGTGAAAGGTCTGAGACCAGCAAAGTTTATATACAGGGCTAATGATGACGATGGTGAAAGCGAAAATTTTGTGCCCTTTTAAATAATAATAATAATAATAATTTCTTTATTCTCATATTGTTACACTTACATACATTTACAAAAGTATTATCGTAGCAATATTACAAAATAATGTTTCCGTCTATATAAATATTGAACGAACTACCAAGTGGGCCTAAAACTCTTTCAACTGGATGAATAGGAATTTTAAAATTGAAATTTTATTGATCCCGTATACATATATATGTATGTATTTTTGCAAACGAAATAACGAGAACTTGATGGAAAATTCAATATTATTAGATCATAACTATTATTTATTCTTCTATGAAGAATATAATTGATTTATATATTATTTGGAGGTGGTACTACAAAAAACATTTAATCCCTGAACTAGGGACTTGCGTGTGCGTTAATGCTATATAATGACACGACAGGTAACAATAACATTGGGTAGAGTCGGTTACTACTCTTTCTATCTTAGGTATCTATTTACTTACTTTTTGTTTCTGTGACAGTGTCAGTCGATGTATTATGCGGTAAATTTGGATAACGGCAATGGTTGTGTTGCATTAGCGTCATAATGGTAAAATTAGAAAATATCCGACTGATCCTCACTTAACAAACCATCTAAACTGGAACTGCCACACCTGTGTGAGGTTATTTCTTCATTTGACAAACCTGTCCATTGGCACTAGAACATTTATTTTTATTATATTTGATTGTGGTATAAAATATTAATTACCTAAGGAAAACTTTTCTCTATTGTGCAACAAATCCAGCAAAGTATCTGAAATAGGTCTATCAAGCTAACAAAACTGCTTATGAAGGTATCTGTCGATTGAAAAATTTACACTATAGTATAGTAGTTATATATATATAGTAGTTATAGTAGGAAACGCCCTGATTGCAAGCATATTGCGAATATCACTTTTGTTAGACGTCTCATAACTTTATTTATCCCCTCGCATGCCCGCCCCGCTCTAAAATGCATTTTCTCCGGTACACAGTGTTTTATGAAGACCATTTTTCAGACACCGTCTTTTTATTAAAGAAGCTAATAGATATATTCAATAAAAAGAAATATTTCGTATCCCCATTAAACTAGCGTCTCTAGTTTTTTAAAAATACACTAAACTTTTTTGAAAATCTTCATATTTTAAGGCGGATATTTAGAAAAAAAGGTATTCATCTTAAATTAAGCATGATACGCAATAATAATGTTACAAGCACCGATAGCATCTCTTTCACTGCACATTTTACAGTTAAAATGAACCTCATAACTTGACTAGATTCAAATTTAAGCGAGATTTTAGATTTTTAGATTTTCTTACTTTTCCGAAGATTCTACCAAATGTGGAAAAGTTATATATACAGAAATGATGCTCTTTACTTTACTCATATACACAATAAATTTTAGACCCCAAATCCATGGAATCTAGAAGTTATTCCAAATTAACTGTTTTTGCTAGGGTTTTCACATTTGTATTCCGGATTTTAATGATAATTTTTTATACGATATTGATTTTATTACAAAATTTTATGTTGTAAAGAAATCAATATCGAATAAAAATTTGTGCGGTAGTGTCCAGCCATTTTGAGGATGTAACTTTTATAAGATCCTAGGTTATAAAACTTTAATTTTTTCGCGTTTGATATAATTATATGACGTAAATTTTAAACCGTATACAGTTCAGAAGTTACTTTATAGGAGAATTGTATTAAAATAGCTTACGTTAAAGCTAAGCTATTTTTCATGTCGAAAAAAATTTATACATGCTGGTCACTTTGTGTATTCTTAAACCATGAGAAACATTTTTCCAAAATACACATAAATTTTTCACGAAATTCATTTTCTCACTGTACTAATATTGACACGGGTAGACGACGCGACGGTTATATACATTAATTTGGCACAGTTCACCGATATTACTTCACAATAACCATTTATTCATAGCAGCGAAAAATTTACGCCATTTTGACGATCCAACGGAAAACATTTCTCACTCACAAAACATATTTATACCTATTTATAGCAAAAACAATACGAAATGTCTTATTAACAATGGATTCTAAGACAACTTTGTGAGAAAATTATCTATATTTAATAAAGTAATTAATAAATACTTACATATAATCATTTAAAATATGGAGGAGCGGCCAACGCCCGAAAATTGCATCACAAAAGTTACTAACACTTTTTTTGTAAATGTTTTTATAACTGGCTAAAATAAAATATTTAAAACATATACTTCAATAAATTGTCAATAATTTTATATATAATACTAGTATAATCACTTAACGTTTGCGTTGAGAACACCTTTAAAAAAAATCACAAATTCAACTTAGTTGATCGCCATAGCGCAATATGGCGGCACGGAGAAAACTGAGCACAAAAATCAGCAATTTTATTTTTTTTCTCGGTTGCAAGCTTAAAAATATGGTAAAAATTGTTGGTATTGTGTTGGTTAATCTGTAACTAGTCGATGTACGTTTTTATTATTGTAACCAATCACACAACACCGGAGTGAAGTTCACACAAATCCTTATTGGCACACCGTGCCCGTAGGACACTACCGGCCTATTTCTCTTACGGGCACACCGTGCCCGTAGGACACTCAAGGGGTTATGTGACATTTTGTAGGTGTAATATAACTAAGTGACGTGAACTTAGATACACTTTCACTTCAATCAGGCAAGGTAACAAAACGTGACGAGCCAAAATGTCTAGAGTGCTTCTTTTGTCCCAATTATACGGGGGTGATTTTAAATTCGTTCGCCCCAAAACTGGTTGCAATCATTTTAGTTTGAAAATGCTGGTAGTACACGAATATTTTACCTAGTTTATTGCTTTGAAGTTTCAATATTTGGATGAAGACATCACGCCTACGTGCCAATAAAGTTTATGGGTGCTTTTCCAATAAATATGTGCTACACAGCTACTCTGCGAGTATTTGAAAGTTAAGCTACGAGAAACTATGTGACAGTTTCCATATATTATTTTGCTATGCTATGTAGATGTAACACGGCGCGGTAGCTGTGAGGCAATGAAGCACAGCTCGAGATAATTACGTAATGTTGTAGGCGCATCTATAGCACACATTTATAGTAAATATACAACACAGCACACATCCAGAGCACACCTACACCCGGTATATAAAACATAACTTACTTATATGTTATATGCATCTCTCTATGGAAGTCAGAAGTAAGAAAAAAAATATCGTCTTTTATCCACGTTACATAACGCTAGGAGAATGTGCAAGTGCAAGACACTACATCTGATACGCTCAAGCAAAAAATCATACTATGACGAGCAGTGGACTGCTAAATACTGTTATGACGATGGTTATTGTTTCAAAGCAAAGTCAATATCGTATAAAAAATTACAACCATAATTTACCGCAGAATGATACGCCTGAAAATAGCATCACTCTGTATCTCAGCTTTAAATTATATTTGACAAAATTAAAATAACGCGGCAGGGAAGCGTATTGTTTTAAAATCTATTTCTGTTTGGGACAAACACTCATGTTTCTATAGTGTGTAACAGAACTGTTGTCCTAATTCTGTTTTGTTATATAAAAATTTTATTTGTTAGCAGCAAAACTGCCGCTTTAACTATTGTAAAGCTTTGCAAATTAACTATTGAAAGTTTTACATAGGATTGCTTTTTATTTGCATAAATATAAAAAGCTATAAATTTGTGTTTAGTAAATATAATTATTTATATTTATTAAACACACATTTATAGCTTTTACGTTTTGGGACAATAGTCCCATAGTACACTAAAGTTAGAATAATTATACACGTGGCTAGTGACAATGCAGTTTTAGTACTATGACTGTGTTAGTTATTTAGAATCGAAAGAACTTTTGGTGAATCTGAATAAATAAAAATCCCTATAACATTACAACATTACAACACCAAAACGTGTGAGAATAAGTTACAAATGCAAATGCAAATACAATAAAAAAAGAAAAGTTGTATATCAAGAGAACTATAAAAGCAAATGTAGCAAGACAGACGTTCCGAGATTGAAGCGACTGGAAATTCCTAGTCTACGCCTTCCACTCTGGAAAACGGCGTAAATAACAATGGCAGTATTATGACAAACGTCTATAATCCGCATCTGACGAATTCGTCTCATGAACTCAATGACTTACATAGTACATCTACTGAGAACATTTCCTTTGCTTCCGAGTTTTAAGACAAAGCTAGCTAAGACTATACGGATGGCAACACTTAGAATGCTACATGATAGCAGCGGAGCAGATACATGCGTGAAAGAAAATTATTGTTGCAGAGCCAAGGAGGAAGCAGCAATATAAACACATGTTTTCTTACAAAGTAGTTATTATCTGCCGGGATACACGTAGTAGAAATGTTGTAAGCAATAAATGGGTGGAAGCGGGTAGATCGCTTAATTTTTTTTTATCCATTAGTTCCAGCCGCAATACTTCAGTGTTTTCGCAATTTTAGTGCAACAGTTCCAGAAATCGCGGATAATCGAACCAAAATTAATGAATAAGACTTATTGCAGTAACAGATCAATAATTAACTCATAATTTATGTCAATAAAGTTTTTATAATAACAGACTTAATGACTATTTGCGATGCTGTTCACGGTCTTTTATAATAACGCCCTGAATAGAAAACCGGTGATTTTTATGGCAAATGGTCATATAATTTATGATCGAATGCAGTAATTTAATGACGTCATGAACTATCTGTCGGGTAGGTTGGTCGGGTATGTAAAAGCTTATTAATATATTGATTCAATTATGGTTCAATTCTCACCACCTCATATGTGACTGTTTCAATTACAATTCTCATCCATCCTCCTAGCGTTATCCCAGTTAGAACCCGGAGTCTGCTTTCGAGTCTAACATGGATTGACTGAACATATCTTTTTTGTTCCCTTAGAGCGACTATCTGTCTGGCCCATAGGGATGGCTATGTTCCATAAATTCCATACACTACAATTTTATTAAACTACTAGAGGACGCCAGCAGCTACGCCTGCATTTTTTTTAATTTACCTGTTTTGGCCGATCCTGTGGGAATTTCGGGAAATCGCTTCTTAGTGCAGCCCTACGGTCCCCAAGGAAAATACATGCCAAATTTCAGCTTCCTGCGCCCAATAGTTTCGGCTGTAGCGTGTCTGTCAGTCAGTCAGTAACGCAAGGATTTTATATATTAAGATAAGATATTTTTGACAAATTAGCTGACTACTCAGATACCGTTCTATCAATAGACTAAAGTCACTATCCTCACACAATATTACCTATTTCGAGTTTCAATGTATTGGCTGTTCTTCTCCCTACGATTGAAGCAAACTTAACAAACGCCAAATTATTTCGCTCCAGCCATTTTCAAGTTTTAGTTTTAGGCCAGTGAACAGTGTTTTAAACATTATAGACTTCATAAGTTTTCATAAGCAAATATTATGATCTGACCTACGGCTCAAAATATAGCTATTAGAATTATCTGGCAAGTTCTTCTGTATTACTCATTCATGTATTCAATAATTCTTTATCCATCACATCAATATTTATCATCATCATCCACAACCTGACTTGGTCCACTGCTGAACATAGGCCTCTCTTTGTTGATGCCATTTCCCTCTATCTTGTGCTAATCTAGCCCAGGCTCGGCCCGCGATCGCAACAATATCGTCAGCCCATCTTGCCAAGGGCCGGCCGACACTTCTTTTCCCCATTCGTGGCCACCATTCCGTTACGGCCCAACTCCACCTGTTGTCACCACGTCTAGCCAATATTTATACAAAGAATAAAAAAGGTATGTTTTATTTGCCAAAACTATATGATAATCTTGCGTCTAGAGGGATCATTTATCAACATATTTCAGCTTTACCGGCGCGCGGCGCCCCAGTAACCTTGGCTGGAAACCGGCGGTCACTACAATCGGTCTACGTCATAGGCAGATAATATAAAAAATATCTTATAGGGACGAATAGAATAAATATACCCTCGACTCTGCCTGCTTGGGTTTTAATTGCTAAGCTTGCGATTTATTCTGTGGAGTGAGAAACTACAGGTATCCTTGGAGTTTTGTGTCATGTCTATTCGCCAATCTCATGTTGTCAGATCGCCCTTTTCTTCATGTTTTATTTCGGCTATTACAGGTGCTTCTTGGACTAAAATTTTATAAATTAGTGCTTACGGATTAAGAATACAAAGTATTACTACCAATTTTATTTAGTGGATGTCTTAAGAGGCCAGTAAGTAACATACATTAAGAAAATCTTGTTTGGCCTCAGATAAGAAAATCCATATCGTTCCCTAATTATACCATTCCGTATGGCCAGCATGGTATAGTATTATCCTACAATGGATTTACAACGCTATTATGACGTAAGTAAGATGAGGCATCCAGCAATAGACTGCGGCAGCCCGTATACTGAGTTACTTTTAAACCACGCCAACAAAGCTATTAAATAAAAGTTTGCAGTTGCAATTGTGACGGCAAATGCGAACAATTTGGCAAATATTCACAGCTAAGTAGGTTTTTTTTGAAAAATAATAGTCTGGTCATGTAAATTTATTCTTGCGGTCAATAAAATTCAAATTATGCTCGAGTTCTTCAACTTCGACACGCAGTAGAATGGTTTTCATTGACGTTTTATTTTATTATAGAAGGTTATATATCGGGTCTTACTCGCGATAATTAATATATTTAAGGTATAATTACCTCGGTTTTTTGCCAACGTTTCGGCTGACTTGCTTCAGCCGTGGTCGCGGCGGGACTGGTGAGCTCAGCGGCGTCCTTGTGTTGTGCGGGTTTGGGCACCGACCCTCAGTTGATTTTTATTTTTGTTTTTAACCGCACCGTTGGATACCTCGACAAACTACACTAATTACGTCTACACATCGTTGAGCTGTATCATTGCGGCGGTGTTTACATTTATTGATGACTGGATTCCAAGTTGTTGATAATTTAAATCCATCCTCCCGGTTGAAATTCTTGTGTTTTTTTATTTCAACCGCTTCATGCACTATCCTGGAGTAATAGTGACGTTCGGTGGACAAGACTTATGGTTGATGTAGTTCTATCCAGTGATTTGGTCTAGACTCCAATAAGTGTTCAGCTATAGCGGACTTATTTACTTGTCGATTTTTCACAGCTGCGATATGTTCCTTGACCCTTCCCGCAATTGTTCCCTTGGTCTGTCCGATATAGGAACTACCACAACTGCAATCGATCTTGTAGACGCCAGGTGTCTGAAAAGGAATGACATCCTTTGGGCTGCGCAGATTGTGTGCTACCTTGAACAGCGGACTACATACAGTCTTAATGGAGTATTTCTTGAGTACTGTTCCAACTTTGTCCGTTACTCCTTTTAGGTAAGGCATGTAAGCCGGCACCCTGCTCAACTCAGGTTTACGGTCCCTCCTCTTCAGACGGTGCATCTCATTCTTGTATCCGTTACGTCTTAGTACCTCCTGAACATGTGAGAGCTCACTGCTTAAGTGTTCAGGGTCACAGAGGTCATACGCCCTGTTCACTAGGGACGTCACAACGGATGCCGGAAGTGTCGCGGGTGATGATGCGAAAATCACATGTTCACATAATGTATACTAATAGCGAAAGTTTAAAATCGTTTTATGTTATAGTTCTTTAGGTAATTTATAATGCATAATTTATCGCAATTCACGGATAGCAATGATTTGTATGATGTTAACATAATTACATACATACATAACTTCACGCCTGTTTTATCCCCGAAGGGGTAGGTGGAGGTGTATTACACACCCACACTCCGCCAGTTTTGTTTCGGTCCCAATGTAATAGGGGGCGAGCCTATTGCCATCTACCGGGCACATTATTAAAAGAGAGATAATTAACATTTTAAATACACACATAACTCCGAAAAGTTAGAGGTGTGTGCCCGGGGTACCTGGGGATCGAACCCTAGACCAACGTCTCGGCAGTCCGTTACGTACACCACTGGGCTATCGCTGATGTTAACGCAACGCGTATTATTGAGAACTACCTGTTACCCGCAGTCTCAATCGCGTTATTTTCTGTCTCTCGACAAAATCGCAGCTTACCGGGTCAAATAATGACTTGTTACCGTGTAATAAATTATATGCTCTGAAAACAGTATTTCGAAATCACAGAGACTGCACTTTTATTTATATAAATATAATATATCGATTTTAAAGTATTTACCCCTTGAGTTTCCTACGGTTTGTCCGTCCGTACGTAGTGTCCTTCGTGTTTAAATGTTATTATTATGTAATTATTTATTAATTACTGTATGAAGTATAGATAATTTTCATACAAAGTTGTCTTAAAATCCATTGTTAGTTACATGTTTCGTATTTTTTGTATATATTACATAATATTTGAAAAAAACAGTTTTTATAAATGTTGTTCCGTCGAGTCGTCAAGATGGCGGCATTTTTCGCTGATATGGATAAATGGCTATTGTGAAGTGATATCGGTGACCTGTGCTAAATTAATGTATATAACTATCGTCGTCGTCGACCCGTGTCAATATTAGTGCAGTGAGAAAGTGAATTTCAAGAATAATTTATGTGTATTGTGAAAAAATGTTTCACATGGTGTAAGAAAAAAACAAAGCGACCTGCAATTATCATTTATTTTCGACATGAAAAGGTTAAAGGTAAGTTATTTTAATACGTTTAAAGCATTGTCTGAACTCTATACGGTTTAAAATTTACGTCATATAATTATGCCAAACGGGAGAAAATTCAAGATTTCTAAGCTAGGTTCTTATAAACATAAAATCTTCAAAATAGCGTGACACTACCGGCATAAATGCATTTAGGACTGGGACATTCCACGGGCTTAATGAAAGTTGTTCAAATGGTTTTCAATTAGAAATGTAATGTAAATACAACATTTAGCTAAAGTTTCTGATAAAGATGTATAGATAATCTCGAGTGATCATATATGACTTTCATATTGTACTGTCCATCCCTACTGTATCCTGTCTCTTAACACAGACATATAGAGTAAGATCCCGGAGCCGCCAGACCTACGTTATTTTAGCAAAGCTGACATTTTGAGGATTATTAGTATACAATTTTGTTAAGAGGTATGCCGAACCACTAGTTTGAAAGCCGGGCCATTTCACAGGTAGCGCGAAGTAAAGGTACCAAAAAAACATACTCAACTACGTTAAAGTAGCAAAGCTGGTATTCAAATATGTGTTTAAAAATACCGTCTAAAATTGAAATTAATTATTGCCAGACACCTGCCGTGGGCCATTACTTCTGCCAGACGTCTTAAAGGTTACTTAGAAATGAAGTAAACTACGTCATTTTAGCAAACCTAAATTTGATATATGTTACTTAAGATACTATTTTAAGACCCTTCGTACGCAGCCAGACCAATCCGAAGGGCCAGTCGTCCAACCAGACGCCATGAAACATTGCCTGTGAGTGAGGGCGTGCGGCCTTTATTCATACGTATGAATGCGTTTGAGTACACTACATTGTCCCAAAAGACTGTAGGAATATTATTTTGGGTATTATTACAAGTATAAAAGTGTAAAATATATTTTTCACAAAAATCATATTCATTTCAAATGTCATTTACATCGGCATCTGTATATTTATTGATGAAAAGCTGCAGCCACGCAGCATCTACATTAATGATTCCAGAAACTTTATACAATTCGCAGACGAATTTTTGTATTGTATCTTTTTTTTTTGGAACTTTTTATCTCCCGCACTAGGACTAAATCCCGCGTCGCGGGGGACTTTACAAACATATATCTAAAGCCTTGTATTCATTAGGCAACATATGTTGATAAACACTGTTTATTAAAAGTTTAGTGTTTCATCATCTCTGGATACAGTTTATAAACAGTTCATAAACAAATGTGATAAAACATTGTTTCTGAAACATGTTGCCGTGTTCCCCAATCAAACGGAGAACAAGCCGAAACATTTTGTTTATAAGCAAAAGTCAACAGGTGTGGACATGTGTTGCGCGAGTTTATTAACATGGAAGTAGTGTGGTCCAACAACAAAGTTTCGATGCTCATAATAAGCTTTATCAACAGCATCATGTACTTTGGGACTCTTCAAATAGAGATTATAAAGATGAATTAAAAAAAAATGATGCTTGGGCCGATATTGCTGCAGAATTGAATATGTCGCAAAAAGAAGTGGAAACGAAGATGCATACTCTACGGTCACAATTTTCCCGTGAAAAGAAAAACTTAGGTCATCAAAAAGACTTGTACTTGTCTGTCGATTGACTTGTACTGTTGACTTGACACTGGTCCAATCAGTCTCAATAACATTTCAAAATCAGATGTTGTCATTCTGATGAAATTCTGAAGAGACCCATCAAATTCACGAAGGTCATGAAATGAAGTACGTAATTTCTATTTAAGAGATAATTCCTAATACACTACCTTTTCTTTTTTTTTTCTAGTAGCATTATGTAAGCAGCACTGAGCATCACTACCTCCTCGGTCGACATCCTTACAACAACTGACAAGTGTGGACGGCTATGTTTCAGAAACAGTGTTTACGGTAAACTTGGTGATAAACACGTCCTAAACAGTTTATCAACAAATGTTGCCTAATGAATACAAGGCTTAACGGACACAATGAACACCCCAGACTCGAAACAACAATTTATGAATCACACAAAGTGTGGGAATCGAACCCACAACATTCGGCGTAGTGTCAAGCGGCGAGGCGGCCGCTTAAACCACTACACCAACCGTGCAGTCAAATCGTGAAATCATTTCGTTCCTCATCCTTTTCAATAAATAATTAAAGTTCACCGAATTTAAGGAACGCTTGCTGATATTCAGGATATTTTTTAGTATTTTAAAAGACCTTTGCTTTCCTTTTCTAAAGAAAGTAGGGTATAGTCACATCCTGTGATAGCATGAAAGCCTATTAAACTTCTACATAAAGGCTGTCCCAAGTAGCCATAGATTTTGGATAAATCAACATATCTTTGATTGTTTCCGGTGCCCGTACTGTAGATAAGTACCTTGGGCACTATCATCTTTTAAATGATGCATATTGCCCAGGATTATAACTGATAGTTCAGTATCAGAACATCTGATGACAATGTTTGCTTGAGTATCGATACATGATAAATAAGAATTTTTGTGTCTGCTTCTTCATGCTCTGGACACGATAAATTTTCATCAATACTCGATACAACTGTATTATTAATGATAGTAAAATAATGATATTCTATGAAATTAACTTTAATCAATTTATTGCCAATTAAAGGTGTGAAGAAATTCACGAGTGCCTGTTTAAATTTTGAGTTTTTCAATTCTTTTCCGAAATTAGCAGATCAAACTGCACAGCAGCTGCACGACTATAGACGAAACAGAAAAAACGCCACACACTTTTGGAGCATATTCATGCGTATCATGCGTATGAATATTTTACCCTTTAATTCTTGTAATAATACCCAAAATAGTATTCCTACAGTCTTTTGGGACAATGTAGTGTACTCACACGCATTCAGGCGTATGAATAAAGGCCGCACGCTCGCACTCACAGGGAAAGTTTCATGGCATCTGGCTGGACGACTGGCCCTTCGGATTGGTCTGGCTGCGTACGAAGGGTCTTACAATAGTATCTTAAGTAACATATATCAAATTTAGGTTTGCTAAAATTACGTAGTTTACTTCATTTTTAAGTAACCTTTAAGACGTCTGGCAGAAGTAATGACCCACGGCAGGTGTCTGGCAATAATGAACTTCAATTTTAGACAGTATTTTTAAACACATATTTGAATACCAGCTTTGCTACTTTAACGTAGGTGAGTATGTTTTTTTGGTACCTTTACTTCGCGCTACCTGTGAAATGGCCCGGCTTCCAAGCTAGTGGGTCGGCATACTTCTTAACAAGATTTTATACTAATAATCCTCAAAATTTCAGCTTTGCTAAAATGACGTAGGTCTGGCGGCTCTGGGATCTTAGACTAATAGTAGTGTTCAACAAAATTAAAATATCTAAACTTCCAATTGACTGCGATGCGGATGAGTTCTTGTATATTTTAATTAGTTTTATTAAATTATTTTAAGGCTTAATTTAATTATATTGTTATAGTAGAATGTTCCATATTCTGAACAAAGCAATAAACTTAATTTACCATCTAAGCTTATTGTTTGTACATGACTAGGAAAATCTGAGTAAAGTTCCAGCCAAATTCTGGGCTGATGAGCTGATGAGTCAGGCATTTTCTTTTTATGAGGCAGTATTTGTTTTAAATAATCTGACCTATTCATCGTTTTCTATCAAAAATATACTAAGCCGAGCATTTATATCAGTAAGCATTTAAGGGTTTTATCAGTTTAGCGCTGCCTACAGCGCAAAACTATATTTAATCACAACGATGAGCTGCCTACTTAAAATTGGATATGACTTTCGCAAAATAATATATTACACAGAAAACTCTATATTTATATTATCAGTAACATTAATAGCATAAAATAACATATGAAGGTAAAAAAATAAGCTTAAGGTAATAATAAAGCGTAATTTGTGCCTCATGCACATAAAATAATAATGTGTCCGTATTGGTTTTCAATTTTGTTAATATTTTAGTTACAAAATTATTATTTTTATTTCAATTTGTATTTATTTCAATACAATTTTAAGTTTTTCATGTAATAAATGTTTTATGTCTTTCATCATCAAGGTTTGAAGGCTGTAATTAAGATAATATAAGCGTATGATACACTTGAGAACTGTAAGGCTGGCTCTTTAAGTGCTCTGTAATTTGTAAGCGTGTGTCACTGTGAGGAAATTTAAATGTTTTATTGAGTACCCACAAAGTTTTAATGTTTGCTCAGGACATATAATATACAGTTTCTGGGAGAAATTACAGCCTATATGTTACTATACAGACTCCTATATCATCCAATAAAAATCCCATTAAAAGCAGTTATGCCGTTCCAAAGATTATCCTAGACAAACAGACAAACAAAATTGTATTTAATCTTTCGCGATTTGTATACATTATTTATTTAACGGGTGATAGTTGCGTTTAATAACTTATTTTAAGCATATCACTGACATGAGTCCCTCCGCGACCACGACAGTTGTAAGCCAGTCGAATCGTATGAGAAAGGCAGAGGTATTTTTTAAACTTAAGATATGCTAAAGATATGCTTAAGATATGCTTAAACGCGAGTTACTTATGAAATAAACTTGTATGAGATAAACTTTAAAAACCTAGTTTATGGCTTTGTATCGTGAAAATAACTATTAGCTTTTGAGAAAACACAGTTATTTTAAAATCACACACAGAATCCTAATTTTATATTTTGGTATAGGTTGCAATGCCAGTCACGTTTCTATAGCAACCTATGAAGTTCATACATTACATTTGCCAACATGATAATCCGTTTTATTATGGAATGATAGCGGCTTGTAACAAGCCTAGCTTTGCGCTTTGGCTGCCCGCCACGGCGAAAATTGTACCGATAATCGCTTGAAGGCCATTTATCGGCTCTAACTCTCAAAGTTGGCTTGTTCCGAACAATATGCTGTTATGTAATACGTTGTGTGATTTCTAAATTCCATTCAAGCGGAATGAGTTTCGTTTAAAATATAAAATTGGTGCGGTAATTTTCTGTTTAGGTTTAGATTATCACTATATTTTATTTTAAGCGACTTCAAATGCAGAGGAATTCTGAGATCATGAGATTTTTATGTTAAATATATTTAATAAACACATACACACAATATCATCTAGTCCTAAACTAGGCTTGGAACTTTTACTTGTTGTGGGTACTTGACAGTGGATGGGCAGACATACATACATATGTATATACTTGTTTGTAAATAAGACGACTGGAACAATTTGAGAAATGACTTTCCATTTGAAATGGAATCTCTTAACAGGATTTGCTATTATCAACAAGTTAGGTACATGTGAAGCACCTAAGGTAGAATCAAAGTTAATATTCAAATATTACAGTCATACACACATCCATACGATAATACACAGTTGTCGTATGTAAATTATAATGAGATGGAATGGTATGTAATTTTAATGAAATGGATCGATTCTTAATACAGATTAAGAATCGATCCAGTATATATAAAAATCTAACGTTACTAGCTGTCTGACAGACAATACACAGTTGAATTTATTGAGCGCAAGAACCTGAAACTTGGCATGTATGTGCAACAGAAAGAGATTTCTTGAAATTCCCAGGTAGTCGGGTAGAAATGGGTAAATAAAAATGATTGTACGGGCGAAGCTGCGAGCATGCTCTAGAAACAAATATTAACATTGATTATTTTACATACACACGGATATGGTATATAACACTCGAGATATTGACAAGGAATTATTCAACAGCCATAAAGCTTTTCCATACCACTTGACAATTCAGAAAACGTGTATTTTAATGGGAAATAAAAGATACCTAAGTACATTGTGTATAAAAAAATGTGGGACGAGAAAATAAATGCGGATGAACCGAGTTTTTATTTTGTATAAAGAGTGGTTTAAAAATGAAAGGTAAATAACTTCATTAATGGTTCGATAAAAGTATTTGGTTTGAAGCTTTTCTCTGCGCATTTCGGCTCATTTACATACGCTAAATAAACATAAATATGCAGATGACGATGAATAACATTATAAAAGGATATTTTGTTTTTAACAAGGTAGTAAAACCTGCCAATTTTTACAATGTTTTATTTTTCAGCCTACTTCAGCTCTGTATAAATTGGTGATATAGCTATTATATGACTAAACATGTTTTTTTGAAATTTTACTTGTGACAAATAGAGTGCTGATATCTGATATATAGGCTACTTTTCCACACAATTTAAACCTCCTTGCGGGCTCTCATCTCAAAATTGGAGCTAGTGGACGGGGTTGGGGATGTTTATTCCTCCATCATCACACCATCATCAAAAGCATCTGGGGTGTTCGAATACAGTAGCATTTTTAGAAAATACGACTTACCAAAAAACGCGGCAAATCTTACTCGGAAAACTTTTCTAGCATATCGTTGTTTTCATATTATCTAGAAAAACCAGCGGCCGCCCCCTGTTAAAGACAGACTAATGATTTTAAATTGATAAAGGTTTTCAGCACCCTTACTCATAGGATGTGTTGAGCTACAGGGTCAAGTGATCTCTAATCAAAACAGCACCTATATGTGGTTGTACCGTTACAAGTGATTAGATTTATATATAGCTCCTACCAGCGCAGCTATAGTGCCATTGTAACGTCGCGTTTAGAATATTTTGGAGCTTAGCTATAGTACCGTAAGATCTACGAGCAATCGTAGAGCGCCTTCGTGTTCCATGTTTCACGGGCGTTCACGTCGGTCCCACGTTGGGCGCCACCATTACTGGTTCTTGTTAGTTGGCAATTAAGAACATTAAGTAATTAATAACAAGTTTACTAGAAATCACTCTTGTGCTATGGAATTAAAGACTATACTAGAGTCCTAAACATGTGGGCTGTAGGTATAAAACTGGGTAATTTCTTAAGAATGTGAGGTTGAGCAAAGAGACAAAAAAAAACATCACCGTTGTAGGCTTACCATTCATACAACCAACAAGGCCATTCAATATATCAGTTGGCACTTCAATTTCTTTTACATTTCACGTCTATTGCGCCCAGCCAACTATCATTACGACAATAGTATCAGTACAGAATCAACTTACAGACTCAAAAGAAGCAAATTGATTTCGCTCCACTTTCAATATTATCTTATAAGATAAGATATAAGATTGGTACGTGTTCAAGAAGATCACAGAGCCGTTACAAATTGGGTTGTCTGATTTTACTACGACATTCCGCTGATTGTCCGACTAATGAACTAGTCTACTATTGGGATGGCACAAACTTTAATATAATGGCTTTATCGTGAAAATGAATTTCCTTCGTTTTTTAGATAACTGATGTTTGAAGAGATTCTGCATTGTACGTCTCGAAGGCGCGGTTAGAAATAGTTTATTTCGATATATTGTTATTTTCTTAATTGCACAAAAAATATCATTATTTAGATATCCTCAGTATGTGAATAATTCTGTAAACATTGTATGTATTTTTATCAAATGTGAAAATTGTAGCTATGCTACTTGACTCGCTAAAGATAAATGATCATGAGGGTGCATCGTCCTAGCAAGAAGCAAGCCAATATCGGATATTGTGAAGTTTCGAAGCTATCCTTTTAGGTACGACACGGTATTTTTTAGGCAAAGCTAATTATTGTAAAACGTTTAACAGTGTAGTCAGTAAAGGTGAACTTCAAAGTATTGATAAAATTTATGATATATTAAAAGTCGTAGAATTATTGGACGAAATTGAGTAGAGACAGTAAAGTTGAATTTCAAAGTATTGGCAAAAATGTTTTAATACCTTTTTTATTTTATACTTTATAGTCTCACGCCTTTTATCCCCGAAGGGGTAGGCAGAGGTGTAATATTACACCTTTTTGCCATGAATTTTGGTCCTACGTAATAGGGGGCGAGCCTATTGCCGTTACTGGGCACATCACCAGACTCTGTGCTGCTACCTACTGAGAATTCGGAAAAACCCAATAACACTTTTGCACGACCCGGGAATCGAACCCGGGACCTCCGATCAGAAGTCGCATACGCTATCCACTGGACCACGGAGGCAAAAAATACCTATTTTCCTAATATTATACCCATAACTATCTGATACATATTGGTTTCCAAGAGATATGAGAATGATCACAAGTGTCCTCTTAAGTACCGAAATATTGATTCCTTGTAACATTCAGTTACAATATGTGCTTCAGATATTTTTGTATCGCACTCTCCTAGATAGGTAATTTGTGTAAGTGGTTATTGGAGTAGATGTTCTACTAACACGTTATCTGGTTTTAATTTTGTATTTTTTATATAATCACGATAGTGGATTGGGCTCTTGAGGGTAGGCATAGTTGTATTAGGTACTACGTCAAAATTTCGCGTTTATGTTCATGAGCATCATAAGATTTAAGAAGAACTTACTGCTTCTTTTGGTTTTCTATCGATTAATGAATCAAATAAAACATTCACCGCCACGATGCTTTGCTTGACTCGACAGTTGCTTGATAAGTCAGTGTTAGGACAGTTAGTTTTATACATGAGTTCCGTTTTATTTTAATCTTGACAACATTACCACTTACCAGTTCCAACAGTAATAGCAAATTCTGAACTAAAGTATCTTTATACTGGTTGTGGAGAAGTTTCACCTTCAAAATATACAGATACAATTATTCTAGTTACTGAAGGTGTGAAACTCGCACTTGGTAACTCGTTTTAAAAATTCCAGTTTCCAGTTTTGCGGCTATTCAAAAACCTATCATATTTCAACAAACAAGCTTCTTAGTGTAATATTGATTTCGAATTCTGTGACGTAATAAGAATACAATGTTTATTTATATCAGCATTTCAAAATGTTTTTTTTTTTAATTTTTACCTTCCCAACTGTTCTCAGAATGAGGATTTAGAGAAGTTGTATAGATACCTACAGCTAATTTAATTTGTAGCCAACAATTCCTAGTGTAAAGGCCCAAACATCGACGTTTCTTAAACGTCAACGATATAATTTGCACTCATGACAGCAGGGGGTCAGCCTAGGGATGCTCGGACCTTTACACTAGGAATTGTTCACAACAAATTAAATTATAACCGGAATCAATATTCGATCTATCCATCGATTTGGATATTAGAAATGCATATTAATTTGACATAAACATAACATGACAGCCGTGACCGAGGGCTTAACGTGCTCTCGGAGGCAAATTGGCTAGCGATAATTAACAATTATTACGCACATAACTCTAGACATAAAGGTTTCCTCACGATTTTTTACTTCACTGTTTAATAAAGTACATGTTGTAGATGCGACTTTGCAAACATGCAAACAACGTACACAAAGAACATCTAGACAAAAAACAATAAGTTGCATATTATACAAAAAGAGCAATCACACAACACTCAGTGCGGTACTACCCAGTATGGCGGCCGCTTAAATCACCGAACTATTTTTATATTAAATGAAGGGCTTACAAATATACAAGCAAAAAAATTGGCATACATAATACCAGTAGATGTTAAATAAACTAAGGTTGGCACCAATTTATAAACAAAAGCGCAATTTGTCTTTGTAAAGTAAGTTGATAGAATTGTTTTACGGGATTCTGTGGCCTTGGAATGGCTTCCTGATACGTAATATCATAATTATGTAAGTTTATTATTATTGGCTATTCGATTCGAATAGTCAGGCTGAATTGGCAACGGGCAGGACACATAGCTCGAAGATTTGATGGACGTTGGAGCAGGAGAGTTCTGGAGTGGCAACCAGGTACCAGGCGGCCTAGCAGGGGTTAGCCTCAGCCTGCAAGATGGACCGACAATCTTGGTAAGATGGCAGGAAGCGATTGGATGTGGGCAGCTCAAGATCAGTCTGTGTGAAGAACCTTGGTGGAGGCCTAGGTCCAGCAGTGGACGTCTCTAGGCTGACATGATTATTATTGACTACGCAAATGGTACAGCAGTTTGATTACTTTTTGCTGGATCTTTCGTATTCATTTTTTTGGCATTATTAATAACAAAAAGTCTACCAGTAATCCATGTTGTTGTAAGTAACTCTCTGACCTCAATGGGATGTGACGTGGTGTCTATCTACTAAGTTATTCATGACCCTGATTCACACGCTGCAATTTTCTGTATAAGAATCTTAGGTGAAGTTTATAAAAGAAATGAACGAGCACGCTGGAATGGCTATGTGATAGCTAAATTCATGCAGCAGGAGGGATGTTCACTGTTGGCAGCAAATAAGCTTTTTACAGAGACTTACTCAATCTAAAGGTAGTTAGTAAAGTAAAAATGAATCTGTTTACCATTGATATACTGTTCATCTAAGACTTTTACCTTATTTTCTTCTATAATATTACACTTTCAGTGAATTGAAGAAAAATGTAGGTATGAATATTAAATATATAAAAAATATCAATTAATTCAGGGTTCCGTTTTTGTGCAACCAAAAGGGAACCCTTTATAAAATTAATTATTATCATTTGTTTTCTGTCTGTATTGTTATTTATTTCCATATGCTCACATTACAAAAACAAGTAGTGAATAGGTACCTATTATTGTAAGGGCCGGCGCAGATATGATGAAGCGCAGCGAACAAGCAGACAACAATGTATGCAACACGCACACAAATAACAATTGTTGTGTTAATCTATTTTGAACATTATTTGTAATAAGAACAATGTCGATATTAGTATCACGATACGTCTGCAACGCCCGCTATGCGAAATGTTCCGTTAAATACGCTCGTAGAATTTTTCAAATCGCCCATGTATCGCCTATCGCCGAAAGTACGTCGCGTTCATCACACCAACGTTTCCGTCGAGAGTCACATTGCGTGGAACTTAACGCGAACGACAGTTAGCCGCTGACGTCACATAATGCTGACGGTTCGATATGCTTGGCGGGTCATGCCAACCGAGTACTGCGACCATTTCACTCAGGGTTCTGCGTGTAACGTTCAGCACGTGTGTCTCTACGCTTAGTTTGACAGTGACAAATTTCCTCCGCTGTGCGCCGGTACGTAAGCGCCCACTTTTAGACTACTTTAGCTGAAAAGAATAATATTATATTCTGACTTTAGTACAAATACCAGGTCAACATTCCGCTAGGTAAATTTTAACATCAATAGAAGCCAATTGAAATGTATTGTTTTTATTCCTGCCTAACTTCTCCAACGAAATCATAGCCCAAACCACTAAAAGTTTGCTCAAGAAAACCGTTGAAACGTCAGCTTTCTAAAACCCGAAAGTAAACTGTTTGAAGAAATGCCTAATTATTATTATGCTTACGTCATTCGATACCTGGTTATCTTTTATGGTGCTGATACACTGGAGCATTCACCTGTAATGAGCTTTCTTACGAATGTTATAAAACGGAAAATTAATTGAGAGTGTTTTAGCACAGGTTTTAGTGAGCATTCCACCGAGCATTCTAGCGAACTGGTGATTGGACAATAAATTTGCTTCGACCTTTTTGCAGATTAAAGCGTTTGCTAGAAAGATCGTGAAAATTCGATCGATGTTTGGCACGGCAGGACAAAAACCGGCGAATGCTCGTTGTTCTGTTACAAGTGAATGATGCTCAAATGGTTCAGCACCATAAGAACGAAGTTGTGGACAAAAGTTTGTGCTTTTTTATTTGCTTTGGATCCACGCTGTAATGCGACGCTTTTCATTTGGCGGAACCGTTTAATTGTTCGGGTGATACGATTTCACAAGAGTGGTGTTTGCTCCCTTCCTACGTTTGGCTATTGCGTGGGTCTTTAAAACCTATTACGAAGTAAATAAAGTGTTCTACTATTTAATTCTAATGAGTATAGCTTTGTTCGGAAGAAGCTAGTCGCAGTTTGGTCGAAGTAAAGTTAGGGTTAAAGAACTGTGACATAATTTATTATTTCAATTGCGTACGGAACTTGTTCTTAAACGTTATTGGAAATGATTTCTATATCATGGATAACGAGCTTTTCTCGAAATTTTTTTATTAAAAAATAACAGAAGCCATGAGACCACAGTTATTTTCTGCCCACGGGTACCTAATATTATTTATTGCCCCGTTTAGAAATTGCATTCATAACACTGGTATGAACCGCGGCGAGCTGTGTCTATAGTGTCATTGAAACAATTAGCAGTAGCTAATATTTTAGATAGGTAGGATAAAAATTTGTAGAACCAAACATAATGTTTTATAAAATACCAGAGAGTGCCCGCATAATCGCCCGCACATTATTTTTTGACTGTCTCCGTGGTCCAGTGGATAGCGTATGCGGCTGCTGATCCCGGGTTCAATTCCCAGGTCGGGCAAAAGTGTTACTGGGTTTTTCAGAATTCTCAGTAGCAGCACGGAGTCTGGTGATGTGCCCAGTAACGGCAATAGACTCGCCCCCTATTACGTGGGACCTAAAAATTTATGGCGAAATGTGGGTGATGGCCTACCTCTTCGAGGATACAGGCGTGAGTCTATAAAAAAAAATATTTTGAATTCACCGCTTCTTCCCCATTTCCGCAAATATTTTTAAAAAAAAATTCTAGTAATAGGCGGCAAACGAGCAGACTGATCGCCTAATGGTAAGCAATTACCGCCGCTCATGGTCACAAGTAACACCACAGGAGTTACAAGTGCGTTGCTGCCCCTTGGGGTTGGGGAAAGGGATGAGGAGTGGTATGAGGAAGAAGGAATAGGGGATAGGGCCTCCGGCATTCTCACGCAACAGTTTAGGTACTATATTTATTTGATTTGAATTGATATTGGAATTAGTTTATCAACCTGTGATAATCATCTGACTTCAATCTAGAACATGTTTGACATTGTATGATAGTTTATTTATATTTCATTTGCATGATTGATGGTATTTAATTTCTTTAATTTTGTACGCCAAGCATTGGCAAACATAGTGAAACCTAAAGAAATATTACCAACTTTGTATACCTACCTATGTTTACAAATAAATAAATGATTGATTGATTGATACTGTTACTTTACGTCGATTTTCTGTGAGAGTGTAGTACATCCCCGGTTGAGCCGGCCCATTCATGCTGAAATCAGCAAGCACTCCTACGCTCCCTAAGGAACATACCTGCCAAATTTCAGCTCAATAGTTTCGTGCGTTGTGTGTCAGTGCTTAGCTTCGCGTGCGTGAAATTCGGGGTAACACAAATCTACATTCAGTCTCAGGTTGTGTGAAGGCACTCCTGATTATTCTAATGTTTTCCGAAACTCTACAGGGTACAAAGTAACTCGGTCATTGTCCATGACATTATCTACCGAAAGGTACATAACAACATCACCTTGGATACAATTAAATGTCAAAGCCATGTTCTAATACATGTCCAATATATCTATAAACATTTTCTAGTTTAAGCGTAGTATATAATTTATTAGGTCATATATATGCGAACAATTTGATCACCGTGCACAATATGACATTATGTATGATGTGACAGTACTGACTGTTATGCGATAGCACATGTGCAGCACTCAATTATTAGCGCATGCGTTCTTACTTCCAAGAGGTAAATTTTTGCCGTACAAACTTCTACCCTCCCTACAATCCCTCCCAGTTTAATTTTTGTAACTTATGGTAGGCTATGTCCGTCTCCATGGTCCAATATATCTCTATATTAAATTTCAACAAAATCGGTTCAGCCGTTTTAGCGTGAAAACGGAATATACATACATACACACTTTCGAATTTATAATATTATAGGGATAGGGATAGACAGATTTGTGAACAAAACATTTTTGTTATATAAAATGTGAAAAGAAACAAATTAAAATAAAAACATACCTACAGGAAGTATTGTTAAAGAAGATATCTGTGAACAGCCGGACCATCACTGATGGCATCTAAAATTAGAGAACTCCGTAACAATTCCTCTATGTCATTACTTAGAAACGACCGCCTGTTCTCGCCCGAAAATTTACTAAATAAAAAAAAATCTTCTTAAATTAAACTGCCAATCTGTGAGCTGCCGTTTATCTAGATTCCGATTGTTTTTTTTAATTTCTGAGGGCTCAACGTAAAAACCGAAATCGTTAACTAGCTGCTTAGTTTCTTAAGGACTGGTGCTCGTATAGCAAAGCGAAGCGGCGAACATTTGTCACTGTCAAACTATTTACGACGTTGTTCTCATTTTGAAATAATCCAACAAAACAATTATCACATAATAGTGTTTTTATGTGTGTGCGTTCGGGTCGAAAAAATTGTTCTGTTAGTTACCATACTTTGTAATAATAGTCCCTAAACTACATAAAGAGAGTGTCACAAGACCCAACACCGAACCGAAATCTACTCGTTTTGGACATCATGCCAAGTCATAAGCAAAAATAATACCTGGGAAACGAAATTTTTTTAAGTTGACACATATAAGCTTCAATTAAAAGTGCACGCGTGCAATGCTCGAAATAACTTCTTGTCCATGGGTGCATAGGACATCTATAGAACACATTGGCAGGGTAAATTTATCGATTTTATACCTAATTACAAAAATTGCATAGTGAGTTTGAGCCTCAATATCTCCTGAACCAGTAACTTCCCAGGTATGGTGCCCACGTAAAAAATGTTCGTAATGAGTGTTACAATTTGGGATTTCAATTTTCGTTTAAGGTCTTTTTACAGCCTGTATGTATGTATATATTAGTTACTTGATTTTGAAAATTATTTAAAATGAGAACAATTTTTGTAATATTTTGTCGGATTAATTTTCTGTGCGCTTCGCTATATGTGTGTGTCTTAACAGTGATAAGTATGCAATTTTCTTGATGAGAAACATGTTTTGTGTGACCGATTCATATAATGGGCGTTTGCCCAGTATATGATTCGGTCACGATTAAAACGATTTAAACACGCCTTGCCGTTTGGCAAGGTGTGTTTAAATCGTCACAAGTGTCAATGTAAACATCAAGAGGATGTTTGTTATTGTATGTTAAACTAAACGTACGTAAAACCAGTAACAAGGCACTGAGTAAACTATATGTTTACCCAGTGCATTGTTACTGGTTGCTAATATGTTTTGTGATGAGAAAAATCTATTGAAATGCATAACTGATGCTGATTGGTAACAAACAGCATACCGCGTTATACAAAATCTCGTAGTTGTTTAGTGTAAGAAATGAGCCTTTCATAAGAGGCTAATAAAATAGTTGAGACAATCCAGTAAACCAATATTTCTTTATTGCTTTGCACTTAAGTCTTGTTTTGGTTTCAGTTCACATGTCCAATGTGCTATGACAAAAATAAAGCGATTGTGATAACTTCTATATATTCGATAACTATATTGGATATATAGAAGTTGTCACAATTACGTTAACATCCAATGTTATAATAACATTACACGTTTAATATTTCTATTTTTCTGATACTTGAAACTAAATAATCAATAATGCAACTGCTATATCCTCTAGCTACTTTGTAACTCAACTCAATTAAAACTGTAAAATCTTCGCAAGATAAATGACTGTGGAATTAAAAAAAAATGTATTGTTTGTTGATTGTATTCAACTTATTTTTCTTTTTAAAAGGCTATAATTAGTAGTCAATACAACAATAAATATGAGATATTTTTCTTACACCCCTTATTTTATTTCATTTATTACTTCATATACACAGAGTATATAGGGGGACTTAATGCCATGGGCATTATCTACCAGTCTACCTTAGAATGGTGCAGAGAAATAAGCAGTAGATGTATTATATGATGCATCGAAATATTTGTAATTGTCGAATTATTGCTCATGATAAACATACATACTTACATAAATATATAATATAAGAAAATATATAAACGAAATACATACACAATTAATACATAATTACGAATAAAATCACAGATAAATTATACATAGACTTACATACACTAATACATAGAAATATACATACATATATACATAAACATAATATACACCACTATTTTTAATTAGTACAAAAACTTTAAGGACAGATTAGCGAAGATATTATTATCATATATGTGACGTAAGAATTTCATAATATCAATAAAGAGCAAAATTATTATCATTTGTTTATTGTAGAAAATCTCACTTAAATCATAGTCATATTTTACAATCCATTCACTAATTCATTGATAATATTCCATCCTGCTCATTCGCATTCTCTCTGTCGCTCTTATGATGTAGGTAGCCATAGAAAATAAAATGAAGGAAAATAATAAATGTAGGTAGTTATTTTTTATTTTTGTTAATTCTACCCTCTCCTTCATACTTCATTCGGGCTTAGGACCGGTAAAATTTATCGTTTAACAAGAAATTAAATACGGAGGTATGTAATTAGAAAGCAAACAAATTTCAAAATAAAAGATGGTGTTCTGGACTAAAAGAAAAGAGTAATTTTGGCGTATTTATGAAGTTAGAATCATCTGCTATTTACAAATTATTTCATCGTCATCATGACAGCCTAAAGACGTCCACTGTTGAACATAGGCCTTCCTCAAGGTGTGTGGAGAACACAGACCGATTTTGAGCCGCCCGCATCAAATTATTATTTACTTAAGTACGTATTATTTACTAGACTTACAAGTATTTCCATTGTCCTTCGAAATGTCCACCACCGTTGTCAAAAGCATCCAATATGCACTGTTTTAATTGTTTGACACTGACCCGGTCACTTTTGTACACTCACAATACGATGTCCATGGGTACACAGCTGCACTCGCGATTTTTCCACTCAAAAAGTACGCACGAAGCATAGCTACATACTCCCGTGATTTGAACTGATATGATAGGCCATCGCGTCGGGCAAACGTAGACAAACAATTAACTTTTGCAACGAAATTAGATACGCTCACTTTCGCTAGCAATTTAGTACTGTTTGTCGCATCTTCGGGGCGTGGCGCAGGCGCAGAGGGGCGGGGGGGGGGGGATTTATCAATGTTTCATTTTACTATGATAGTAGACGGGTCGGTCATAGTATTAGTATTGCATTTACCAATTATCACGTATTTTTGTGGACAGGTTTGAGACAGTTTTGGGACTTTTTTTTTTTTTCAACTACATAAATATGATCAGTTAAAGATACTTAGTGCCCTGTTAAATTGTTTGTACTAATTAAAAAATAGCGGTGTATACCTAGTTCAGATAGCGACCTATGATACATTCGCCTCAGCCAACAAGAGTTCCTTTACTTTGGACTTGAATGTGAATTTGGTTTTGGCTATCCTGATCTCAAGAGGAAGAGCACTCCATAGAAGAATGGATTGAATAGTGAAAGAAGAGTGAAGAAAATCTGATTTGTGAGAATGCACCATGAGTTGAAGATTATAAGAAGATTTCGCTCATGGTTAGAACATAAGTATTGAAGGTAAGAGGAGAAGTAGGAGATGTGGGAGCACGCAAACTACCGGCGCTGACGTATAGGGAGCCTCTTTAATTGGGAGCGATAAGTAGACACATGGTCATACTTACGAAGATTAAAAATGAATCAAATGCAGTTATTCAGAAGACGGTCAAATTTATTAAGGAGAACTGCATTCAGGTCAAAGTAACATACATCACCATAGTCGATCAGTGGGAAAACTAAAGTCTGCACAAGCATTGTCTTAGTCTCGGCAGGGAGGAAGTTTTTTAGGCGGTAGACAGCGCGTAGAGTGCCGGTGACTTTGCGACTTACCTGTGTCACCTGAGCTTCCCAATTCAGCCTGGCATCCATATGTAGATTCTTAACCGTAAGATACAGATCGACGATAGTTCCGTTAAAAAAGATGGCTGATAGCGTTCTTGCGTCCAGTCTGCTTAATAATCGTTGACTACCTACGATTATGGCCTGAGTCTTAGAAGGATTTACAGTGAGACCAAACTTGTCGGACCATGTCTTTATGGTCGCCAAATTCCTATTGACCTTGTTGATGGCCTCGACTACGCATTCCACACTTACATGGGAGTAAATCTGCAAGTCGTCGGCATACAGGTGGAGCTTTATGAAAATAGAAAATAAAAGAGGAGAGAGAATACAGCCTTGAGGAACGCCAGATGTGACGTCGAACCACCCCGAAGATGACTCATCGAGGCGGACAGACTATTGATGCCCTCGAAGATAAGTTGAGAGCCAATCCAGTGCCCCAGCCGAGACCCTGAGATGGGAAAGGAAAGATAAAAGGACATCGTGACTGATGGTATTGAAAGCATTTGAAACATCGATCAACACTAGAACAGTGATTTCGGTGTTTTCCATAGCCTCTCGAATATCGCCAGTCACTTTAAGGAGGGCAGAGGTAGTGCTGTGACCAGGCCTGAAGCCTGACTGAAATGGACTCAGCAGATTATTGGGTAAGACAAAACGAGACAATTGTTTGTTCACACAGGCCTCAAGCACTTTGGATAGTAAGGGTAAGATTGAAATTGGACGAAAGTGTTGAGGAAGGGTAGGATTGGGGATTTTAGGCAAAGGAATGAAATGTACCGGAGACAAGTGAAAAGTTTATGATGTGGAATATAGCCGACAGGACCTGATCTAGGATCATTGTGATAATACGACGGCTAATGTTGTCGCATCCCACAGCATTGGACCTTATGGAGAGGATTATCTTTTTGATCTCAGCCGGAGACTCTGGAGAAAAGAAAAAAGATTCTATTTTGGGTTGAGGTAGCCCGGCTAAATAATTGACAGTGAGACTCGTAGTTTGGTGATCCAGTGAAACAGAAGAGGTGAAATGTTTGTTGATATCATCCAAACTAAGAGTCCCATGGTAGTCAAAACGCCGCTGTTTGCCAATACCTAGTGTTCCAAGGAACTTCCAAATATTGGCAGCTGATGAAGAGCTGATATTATCGTGAATATGTCGGCGTTTAGCGTTGCGTACCATCTGATTGCACCGATTCCTTGCAGATTTAAATATTGCCCAGTTCTCCTCACTACGGTCTCTTTTATATCTCCGATATGCTCGATTTCTACGGCGCATTGCCATCCGAACACCCGTAGTAATCCAGGGTGCTGGAGGGCGCCTTAACTTCACCCGTCTTACTGGAGCATGTACATCATATAGACCGTAAACAGCCTCATTGAAGAGGTTAACCTTTTCGTCCACCGTTGAAGCAGATAACATGCTGTCCCAGTTTAACCCAGAAGCGTCCTCACTGAGTTTATTCACATCGATACCACCAAAACAACGCCTGTGCAGAACTTTGGGAGGGGACTTAGGAGGTTTTAAACGGTATGCAAGGAAAATGAGGTCCTGACGGGAAAATCCTGGTGCGGAAAGTTGGCCATGGGATGCAACTTAGGAAGGATCGGAGGTGAAGATTAAGTCCAGCCATGTGTCCTCGCCATTGCTATTGTGGTGAGTTGCTTGCAAAGGTAGTATGTAGAGGCTGGCTGACTGAACGACGTCAAGTAATTTGCGGGAGCGACTGGAATGTTGGGAAAGGAGATCGGTGTTAAAATCGCCCACGATGATGTGATGTGTGTACTCTGACCCTAAAGATTCCAGAATCGGTTCGAGACTGGAGAAAAAGTCAGCACAAGGTGGACAATAGACGACGCCAAGGACGGCTTTAGCCCCCCCGACGTTGACCTCGAGAAATAAGTACTCCGCAGGCGAAGAAGCGAGTGATGAAGAAGACAAAATTTTATACATAAAGGCACTGCGGAGGTAGATTGCGACACCACCATCTTTCCTACCAACCCGGTCGTTACGTATAATAACGTAACCTGGCAGAGAGTAAGATGTGGAAGGAAAAGATGGTGTAAGCCAACTCTCAGAGACCAGAATGGCGTGTGCGTTAGAGTTGGAAAACCCTTCCAACAAATCACTATAGTGACTTGGTATGCTCTGCGCATTTATGTGGCGAACGTTAAACAGCGACCCACATCTAGACTACAGGCCCATGAACAAAAATGGATGGGTCATATGAACAGCCAGGTGACGTATATAGGACGATATTCTTATATCGCATAAAATAATAAGATTCAGCACTATGACGTCACTTATAAGCTGTCCAACTGAGTGCTGGTGATAATTCAAAAGTGCAGGTAGAGTGAGTACATTTTGGTCTTTTATTTTTGTACGGCATTTTTACCAATGATAGATCCTTGAAAAATAATAAGAAAGCTCGCAGTGCCGTACAAAAATGGTGCGCCACAAAGTCGGTAATTATTTTTTATTTTCTGTCAATTTCCAGGGTAAATTTGGTCATTTGATTCTGTACGGCATCAGTTTCATACTGTTTTAATACAGCTTCTAATGCATTATTACGCAACGCCGTACAAAAATCATGCGATGCAAGGGGAAAAAATCGAGGGTTGCAACCCGCTCTCTTTCCGTGGTGCGAGGGGTGATTTGAAAAAGTACGGCTTCGGTTCCAAAACATTATCTAGCACTCAAAAGTACTATTAAAAATAATGCCGTCAAAACATATTGTTCTTTTGAATGTATATCAATAATTATCTTAATTTCATGGTTTAATTGATTTATAAAGCTGTAAAATCATTTGTCTCTGTACGGCAACTTTTTTTTAACATGATATTGTAAAATACAATTGTTATATAGTATTGCCGTTCAAAAGAAACTGTTCTAAACAAAATTATAGAGAAATACAAAAACTGAAATTTCTTAAATTATTGCTGAAGTTTAAATATTCATAGATTAATAAAATATAGCAATTTTCTACATATTTTCTTTGTTTTAAATATTACTAAGATAAGAAATGAGGAAAAAATGATGCCGTACATTTTAATGCAGACCATATCTTTTAGGCTGATGAAAATGACGCTACCGATTTAAGGGTTTAGTACCTTATGGCCATCTGATAGGTACTGTACGGTATTAACATATTTTGAAGAGAACAATTGATAATATGATAAAATCATTATGACGTCTAACTGAAGTGAAAGGCTGTATATAATATCCAAGAATTGAGACTGTAAATCCCAGTATCAAAAGTTTTAGTCAACTATGTGTGAGCGAGCGCAAACGAACACCTTACTCGGGTCCAAGCCGAGTACATCCGAATAAAATACGTTATGACCCACGACTACTCAGCACACAGTACAGTATAGGCAGGTGTAGATATATGCCTACAAATGCTAAACGTCGTAACAGAAAGTCGCTCCGTAAGCGATATGCAGGGTGCAAAAAGACACTTAACGAAAACTCAAACCTCATATTGTACCAATCAATACGAACATTTTTTACTTCGGCACTCGGCTTTTTTATTCCTGGGAAATTACTCGTTCAGGAGATATTGAGGGTCAAAGTTACTATGAATTTTTTGTAATTAGGTACAAAATGGATGCATTTACCCTGTCAATTTGTGCTATAGATGTCCTATACACCCATGGATCGATAGTAGGTATTTCGAAAATTGCACGCGCGCTTTTTTTATAGCGGCTTGAACATACCGTGAACACTTAAAATTAGTCGTTTTCCAGGTTTTATTTTTGCTTAGCATGTCTTCTGGCATGCTGTCCAAAACGAGTAGACTTCGGCTTGGTGATGAGTCTTGTGACACTCTGTATATCTAAATGACATTATTTAATATTTTTATTACTTTTTTATCAATATGAACTTTCAGATTTGTACGGCATTAACTTTTTATAAATTATTGCATTAAGTACAAGTAAACTATCCGTGTGGTTACGGATTAAGAATACGGATTGTCACTACCCCATATGATGATATCGGAGCCATATATACCCATGGGATGCCATGGGTGTCGTAAGAGCCGACAGAGGGACCATACTATGCAGAGAACAACACTGTCAGAGAAGGAAAACTTGATAGAAACCCTATAGATCTATTTGAAAGGAGGAATTGGCCTACTGTACCACGCTGGCCAAACGGGTTGGCCGTTTGGCCAGCGTGGTACAGTAGGCCAATTCCTCCTTTCAAAGGAGTGGCCTAGTCCAGCAGTGGACTGTTAAAGGCTGTTGATGATGACAAGTAAACTATCTAAATATGCCGTATAAAAAATATCGTCATGAATTTCACCTGACATTTCGTTCTATGGATTTTTCCTTGAGTTTTTTTTCCCCTACAAACCTTTGGAACAACTATGGCATGTAAAAAAATATTATCTATGCATAAAATACTTTCAAAATAAATTAATTTTATGTTGTATCACATCACCCCCCACGGAAAGAGAGGGGGTTGCAACCCTCGATTTTTTCCCTTTGTCGCATGATTTTTGCACGGCGTTGCGGAATAATGCATTAGAAGCTGTATTAAAACAGTATGAAACTGATGCCGTACAGAATTAAATGACCAATTTTACCCTGGAAATTGTTAGAAAATAAAAATTAATTACCGACTTTGTGGCGCACCATTTTTGTACGGCACTGCGAGCTTTCTTTTCAAGGATCTATCGATGGTAAAAATGCCGTACAAAAATATATGACCAAAATGTACTCACTCTACCTGCACTTTTGAATTTTCACCAGCACTCAGTTGGACAGCTTATATGTGACGGCATAGTGCTGAATCTTACTATTTTATGCTCTTATATCATCCTATATACGTCACCTGGTGGTTCATATGACCCATCCATTTTTGTTCATGGGCCTGTAGTCTAATCGTTGCGCAAATGCATTTTGCAGGTAGTCACATAAGGTAACATCCACAGAACAGAAACTCTCGTTGTCAGAAGATGAAATTGACTCATTAGCCGAAAGATATGTATCAACGTTTATCATAAAATATGTATGTAATAAAATATATAGAATAATATATGTAGTAAAATATTTAAAAAATACTTATATATAAGATATGCAATATAAAAATATAAAAATTATTTTGTATACACGATGAATTAAGAGTTACTGACTTTTCTGCACCACCCGCCAGCAAACACAAGCAACAAAATAAAATAATAACTAATTACAGAAACACAAACAATTTAAAAGGATAACAAAACGTAATGCAACAAACAACACCAAAGAAAACATTGAAATATTAATGTCTGAACGTATCCATAGGCTGTCAAATGTCAATGTCAAACTTACGTCACAATTCACATTGTGATTGTGGTACAGCGATAAAAAAAAAAAAAAACTAACTAAACATACATTCCAAACAATGAAACAAGTGTATAAAATTGAAGAAAGAGTATATAGAAAGTAGTAGAACAGTTAGAAATAAAGGTAGTGGAGCTGATAGTTTATTTACGCGCCTTAGAGGTTGTGTTCGTAACAGCCCCGGGCGCCGCTCTTGCTCACGGACGCAGAACCGTTTGCCTGCCTGGGGTATTTCTGCAACAGTCTGTCCAGGCCGTCTGAAGTTGTTACCTTATGGCGAGTGCCGTCCGACGCCTTCACCATGATGACACCGTCTTGTGTCCAATAGGCACGGATCCCGAAATGTTGCCGAGCCTTGCCGAAGATAGCCTGCCTGGACCTTGTCAGGAACTACTTCACCATCACGGATGTGCCCTTCAGCTTGGTCTTGGCTCTCCAGACTGCAGACCTCAAGTCCATTCCAGCAAACCAGGCTAGGACTGGCCGATGATGGGCATCAGATGAGGCACCGATTCTGTGGCATGCAGTGAAGCTATCACCTGAGGTACCGGGAAGGTCCATTTTTTAACTACTTTCAGTAGTGAAGCCTTACAGTCTTCCTTGTCAACCTCGGGCACTCCCAGGAATATAAGGGCCTTGCGCCTGTGCTTGGTCTCCATTACATCAATTGCCTGGGTGAATTCGTTCACTTGCTTGCGTAGAAGACCAAGCATTGCATACATGAGCTCCTTAAAAGTCCGGAAGTCCTCCGCCATCTTCGCGAAAGTATCCTTCGCAGACCCACCTTGAAGCTACGCCTCAAGCTCCGCCATCCTTTGTGTGAACAACTCCTCAAGATTGTTCTGGGCAGTCTTGATGTTGTCCAATTCAGACATTAATATGGTGTGTTGCAATATATGTTCAAGTGCTTCCTTTATTGTAAACTTCAGGTGTTTGTGAAGTGCTGGCAGGTGGTGTAACGTGCAGACTCAACTTTACATACAGTAATGTAATGCTCACTGCATTACATTACTAACGTGAGTACAGTCTAATTGTGAACTTTTATTCTCAAACTAGGCGAATATATGACTAAAATAATACTTAAAATAATTAAATAATAACTTTTCAAAATTCGATATGTGTTCACGTTTTTAGCACCAACAGCCAAAAAAAAATTACATTAATTCAATACTATGCAATGCTTTGTCACTGTTTACAAAAAGTAAACACACTGAGCCCTAACCCAAAGAATCCCTGAGGAATTTCAAAGACACGGTGACTATCTGAGGCATAAAATTAACTCTGTTATTTTTCCGTCAAAAGTGTCTGTACCTCGCGAGGCATCCTTTTATAAATGAACCTTTCGAAAAAACAAACTCGAAAATGAAATTTTTTACTTAAACACAAACAACACAACTCGCAAGTCTTACTTGCGCTAAATGTACATAATTTTATTCGAAATTTTCGAATAAATTGTAACTACATACACGCATTCTAGCGAAAAGGAAACTGATAGATCTTATTTTTTAATCTTTTACAAGTTTTATTGAAAACAGGAGTTTACTAAACTTTGTTTTGTGGTAGATACAAAGAGGCAGTGCCACGCTTGTCAATTCACAAATAGTTCTGTTCTATCAGGATGGTATCATTGTTTTTTACGGAAGATGGACTTAAAGTTAGAAGTTGTAATGATACTGTCACGTTTGTTTTCATGATTGAAAGTAAATTTCCGAGTTGCTCTTCCAAACCTCGTTTCCTTTTCTAAAGATGGGGATGGGGATCAGGTGGTGTTCAGAATGATAAGAAGAATGATGTTTTAACAGAAGAGAGCAACGACAGCCGTGCCTTTTTTCCTATGCCTTATGGTACTCTACCATATGCACCTGCACTTTTCCAACCTAAAAAACTTAGAAGCTTAAAGCTCATACACACAGTGCTGGTGGCACGGCCGGCGGCATACAAAGCCGCCGGCTTGGCCGCACGAAAGAGCCGCCGGCATGGCCGCCCGGGTAGGCTGGTGGGCCGTGCGGGTTGCAACTTGCTACTTGTGTGTGGTCATTCTATACAACTAGAATGGTGCCCGGCGGCTTTCTGCGGCAGATGCTGGGAACACCGACGCCCGGCCAAAGCTGTCGGCCTGTGCCATAAAAACATCATCATCTAAACATTTAATTGTGTCCTCTGACAAATGCAATCCCAAATGTAACTTATGAATGGACTATTTGCCATACCGTTTACATTACTCAAACACAACTGCATTAGATTGATTTGCCATCTATAGTAACTTGATTTTATAGTGACTATAAACTTTGCATTAGCGTAAAGAAACCATTTGACATAATAAATCTTTACGATTCAAACATTATTATAGCACATTCAAGCGAGCCATAGCATCGGATACTCGTTCTATTGGTACGTGTTCGATAATTCTGAAAGACAATTTAAAACTAGATCATGTAAGATCGATGAAATCATAAATTTAAATTTACATTTTAAAAATGATTTTTCTATAGCGGCTACAATGCGCCGAGTGACGAGCAAAGTATGTATTTTTTTAAACTCTCTTATGATTTTAATTAACACTCTTAAAAGTCATCTTCGAGTAAAAATATACCCATTAGGCGATGAGATAAGGTATTAAAGCAAGCATGACGAGAAATGAGCAAAGCTGAAGGAGCTTACAACTTATTCTTCGAACAAATCGTGCCTGAAGATAGAAATGTATCAAAACATTTTAGCTAGAAGCCGAGCTGAACGAAGCGAGGGTTAAGTAATGGGACTTTTCAGAGGTACGCCGGCTTTACTCGTGCAATTGCTGAGTGGCCATTTATATCAAAATTCATTTTAAACTTAACATCTGGGCAAAAAAAATCTCATTTACTTTTAACGTACGTAAATGACGGTATAGAACCAAGCAGCAACCAAAGCAGTAGAACCAAAGTCGCCGACATAGCTCTCCGGATAGCCAAGCTGAAGTGGCAGTGGGCAGGGCACATAGCTCGAAGAACCGATGGCCGTTGGGGCAGAAAGGTTCTGGAGTGGCGGCCACGTACCGGACGACGCAGCAGAGGTAGGCCCCCCGCAAGGTGGACCGACGATCTCGTCAAGATCGCGGGAGGCGGTTGGATGCGGGCGGCTCAAGACCGGTATGTGTGGAGAACCTTGGGGGAGGCCTATGTCCAGCAGTGGACGTCGTTTGGCTGATATGATGATGATGAAATGACGGTATTCTCAGTTCGAAGAGACTTTTGACGCTGTGATTGGTATCTTTGGAGCTCCATTCATACGTAGTAAGTAGGTTTTTATAATTATGATGAATGTAATTATGATAATTCGAAATTGAAAATTTTATTTAAGTAAACTGTTATAAGTATTACTGATGAAATGAATGGTGATTTGTTTTTTTTTGTTAATTATGAGACGGTATACAAGCTATAGGGTGCATAGGGTTCCCACCAAGAACTTAGGGTCCCAAGCCAACCTCACCTGCAAGTGGTGCACCTGCCGATCAACGGACGAGGCTCTGGCAAACAATATATCCCGATAAGCGGCAATAGGCTCGCCACCTATTACGTGGGATCAAAACACTGGCGAAAAGTGGGCGTTTAATATGCCTCTGCCTACCCCTTCGGGGAAACAGGCGTGAGTCTATGTATGTATGTACAAGCTATAGCCATTGTCATTCACGCAAAATGGTTAAGAGCAAAGCTATCGTCTCCATATTCGCCAAAACCCCTTTTTCGTTTCTCAACACGTGTTATGATGTTTAACGTAAAGGCTAAGAAAAAGAAAAATAATCGTTATTTTCATTAACACTTTATTAATATTTAGTAATTTCAATAATTACAGACTTATAACACGAAAGGTTTTGAAATTTTACTGGTTCTATAGCAGCTTCTAAGTCAGAGAAATCATTCAGGATAAAATATTTTTATAATGAGCACGATTCTTAATGTGTCTTAGTGTAATGTTTTTTTAAATATATTATGTATGAAGGCATTTAAAAGTATATCATAGATTCGGTTCCTATCACTATGTGTAAGTTGTAAGCCATTACACCTAATGTTACAGATTACAGCAATTACACCATTCATGATTACCTTGTATAAGTTCATGTTATGTTACTTGACAAGCTACAAACTTAATGACGAATATTAGCGAGCTATTATACAGCTAATTGTCTTGATGATTCAAATGTGATACAGTCTGTCTGTGACGTTTAGTGCCATTACTAATGACGTCGCGACGTGATTCAATCGCGTTTACGTTGCGGATGCCGTAAAAATGAACGAAGCTGAGCGGTGTGTTAGGTAGAAAAAAAAGCGAATGAATTAATTTTGGGACCGGTTCCACCCGTATTAAAACTGCTGCATCGCCTATGTGCCACTGCAGCACTGGTCACTGAAAATAACAAGTTTGGAGACAAGTGAGGTCCGGAACTTCTAATGTCTCAATACAAGTTGTTTTCAATAACAAATAGTGTAATGTTAAATTGTCTTGCAATCCTCAACCAATTTATTCACAGTTGCGTTAGCGGAGTGAGAGAATACACTTGATGAGTGAATTATTAATGAGGCTAGGAAAATAAGCTGTCTTGCCCGTAATTATAGCGCAATACTGTAACTTGCGTAGAAGGCAAACACTGCCAATATGTGGTTTGTCGTTTATTCAAGGACTGGTCAACATTTTGTGTGAAACACTTATTCCTAAGGAAAATGCTCAATGCAAAAAATATCTTTGCGAAGAAATACTGACCACGACATCACACCATATTCAGAGACTTATGTCTTAGACTCTTGAGACTTAGGCTGAATCTAACGGTTTCCTTGTCTTTGCTGTTTGAGTCTCAACTTCTCTAGAATAACGGGATGCATACAAAATATTGTATTTTGGTAAGACATAATATCATCATCATCAGCCTTTAACAGTCCACTGCTGTACTAGGCCTCTCCTTTGAAAGGAGGAATTGGCCTACTACACCACGCTGGCCAAACGGGTTGGTGTAGGGTTTGTATCAAGTTTTCCCTCTCTTACAGTGCTGTTCTCTGCATAATATGCTCACTCTGTCGGCTCTTACAACACCCATGGGTTGATATGGGCGGTGACATTCCGTATTCTTAATCCGTCACTACACGGACTAAAAATACGGAAGAGAGAGAGAGACATATACCAAAACCAATAAACAATATTTTGTAACACGGTTCGATGTATTTCTTGCTCATTTCTCAGCTGCCTTGTTCATGTCGGTTGGATGAGTAGCTCTATAATTCATGTCATCACATACATTAACCAACTTAATGCATTGTGCAAAATAAGCTTAGATTTTGAATTTATCCTCATCATAATCGGATAAAAGATCTCAGATGTTAAAAACGCAATTAAACTTGATTGTTAGTAGTTGCAATGTATGTAATAAATTTTGGCAATTTCAAATATTTAAAACTACAGCTTAAAATTGATGATCTTGTCTGTTATGGCGCTGATATACCTGAGCATTTACTTGTAACAGAACAGCAAGCATGCGCATATTGATTCTGAGTAAGCCCATTGCTAGTCAAGTTAAAATTAGTGAGTACCTACGAAGAGTCATTTAAAAATTTATCTATCTCTTATATTAGATAATAATCAAAAGTCAAAGTGAAGTAAATATAAGGTTTAAAGCCGCTATTGTAACGGAGTTTCTTGATATTTTCTATATTCTAAGGTTCGCCAGAATGTTCGTAAGAATGCTTGCTAAAACACACTCGTTTGTTTTTCTGTTTTGCAACATTCGCACGAATGCTCATTACAAGTGAATGCTTAAGTGTATCTGCGCCATTATGTTATTTACAATTAACTGAACAGAATCACCATATAAGCGTTCACGGCTGCTGAAAAGAAACTAAAACGAAGGCAAGGTAATATCGCTTTTTAGACCTTTCTATATGTGGCCGTCAAATATACATAAGTATATACGTACATTTGACGGCCAAAAGTGTTATTCTATGACGTGAATGAAATAAATTTGTAGCCAACTCTTGTGAGTTAGCTTCAACTTTTTGGATGATTCAAAATAAATTAGCGGGTCTTAATTGCGTCCAATTAACTTATTTAACCCCTTACCGCATACGAAGCCATTGGTGGTTTCTGAAGTTTGTTATTTTTTTCCAACATAACTAACATTTGAATTATAGCAAAATTAATTGTAACTTATGAAGAATTTCTTCGTTAAATCCATGAAATTTTTTGTGCATGGTAAATCATCCGTGTTAAAATTATTTGATGTTATTTCATGACAGGGCCAGCAAGTTAACTGAAATGTTTTAGTTAAACTTTTATCAGTGAATAAATAATAGTGATAATGTGACTGAAAAATCAATAAATTTTATATTTTACTTCTCGAATCATTGACTAGCGTAATAGTAAGTTATTTTTGTATAAATTTTTATTTTCATTTGATTTTTGACCTGTTGTTTTTCAGACGCCAAATATGGCTTGCCATGCGTTTTCATCAAAATAATGCCTGTCAAATATGGCTTCGTATGCACTCGAGTTCCTTATATAAAAATGGATATTGCCATGTTTTATGGTTCTTTCAAGGTAAAACTGCAAAAAAATACGCAATTATACAAAATATAAACAATAAGAAGTCTTCTAATGATATAATGACAAGCGGAACTGATTCAAAGATTTTGACAAATTGTAACAACTGTGCATGCGAAGCCGGATATGGCTTATATAATTTCAACTTGAATGCATGCGAAGCCAGATATGGCTTATATAATTTCAACTTGAATGCATACGAGTCCAGTTATGGCTTCGTGATGTAAATCCATAAATAATAACGTATATTTTTTTTATTTGTCTAATTTATGTTCACAAAAGATTATTAAACATGTTTTTCCCAAAAAATATTTTTTGTAACTTCCTTTTTTTATGTTAATAGGCGGCAAACGAGCAGACGGATTGCCTGATGGTAAGCAATTACCGCCGCCCATGGACACAAGCAACACCACAGGAGTCACAAGTGTGTTGCCGCCCCTTGGGGTTGGGAATGGGAATAGGATGAGGAGTGGGATGAGGGAGAAGGAATTACTTTACGTCGATTTTCTGTGTGAGGGTAGTACTTCCCCGGTCGAGCCGGCCCATTCATGCAAGCAAGGCTCTACTATCTTCATAATTCATGCAATAAGGGGTTAAGATATAAATCTATTTGTTTCCGAAGTTTCGCTCGTCTTGCACCAAGCGTACGTAACAAATAGGTATTTATGCCTTAAATAAGTTAATTGGACGCGATTAAGACCCGCTAATTTATTTTGTATGATGTATACAAATTGCGAAAGTTTAAAATCTTTAGGATGATCCTTGATCATCCAGATCCATATATGTATTTATTTGTAAAGCAAGATGACTATATGTGACCTACGATACACGGTAGTACTCTGATGTGAATGCCTCATCCGGTCACTGATCCAGTGATAACCTATAGAAACATTGCTTAACTTTACTTATTTATTACGGACGGCAAGGCAAGTCACAATATGATCACTACATGTACTAATGGAGACTAAAAATTCGGTTCGATAGCTCTCACGCTTTCAGCATATCCACCTACACACCACACACGACGAATTTCTACGCTCTTTGACATTAAACTGGCATTCTTACTACATACATTGATATAAAGCATGTAAATCTGCAAGATATTTGAATGAAGGTTGTCCAACTGAAACTTGTAATGGTGTTGATACACTTGAGCATTCACTTGTAACAGATCAGCAAGCATGTTCCGTTTTTTAGGGTTCCGTAGTCGACTACGAACCCTTATAGTTTCGTCATGTCCGTCCGTCTGTCCGTCCGCAGCCTAGCTCAAAGACGCCTGGTGCTAGAAAGCTGATATTTGACATGAATATAGACATAAAATATTGCAACAAAACTGCAGAATAAAATTTTGGAAAATATTTTTTTTAAGGGTATCTCCCCTACATATATAGTGGGGTTGAATTTTTTTTTGGTTGAGTACCCCATTATGTGGGGTATCATTGGATAGGTTTTAAAAAAATATTATTAGTATTCTCAAATCATTTTTCGATCAAGTGATTGGTTTGTGAAATATCAAGCTTTGAAGTGAAAAAAATTGTTAGATTCAAGTGTCCCCCCCCTCTGCCGGCTAAACTATTGATTTCGAAGAGGTGAAAAAAATCACAAATATAGTACATATAACGAATTTAAAAGGAAAACTATCACGGCTAAGTAGACATCACTAGTTTACGAGTAATCGTCGGTTTACTTATAAATACCTATTTCTGTGACTTTACATTGGGAGCGCTGGCTTAATCTTAAAGATATACGTACTTTGGTATGTAATGTACTACGGTACTACGTATGTATAGTAGTAGTATATCTTGGAAACCACATTTTATGTTTACAATACATAACTGGATACGTACCTAGTATTTTTCTATTTTTATATGCACATTGATTACTGTGTGATTCGGACTCACGGACTCAATTTGGGCAAAATATTGTTTTATTTACTTTTCTAATATTTATATTGTCAGCGCCGAATCTTAACACCGACTTTTAATTTTGCAAGAGGTGCCATCTAGTATTACTTAAAATATTATAATTTTAGCGGTACTTTTGCCCCTAGATGGCACCACTGGCTAAATTAAAAGTCGGTGTTAAGATCCAGCGCTGCCAATATAAATATTAGAAAAGAAACTGTAACAAATTTCTGCCCAAATTGAGTCCGAAACACATAGTTACCAATGTATGTGCAGACGCTAAAAATTGCTGGCGTGAATCTTACGAGCCCCTGTTTCTCGCATGGTCAACTTTATGTGGCAAACTGTTTGTCCACGCTCCGGACAACGTCACATTTTCATTTCATTTCATTTATTTCAGAAACAATTTACATTGTATGCGAATGTTTTACAGTTACAAATTACAATTCCTAATTATATTCTAAGAACAATTGTATAAACTTATAATAAATTTGAATTTCAATTACAATAAACATTGATGACACCACAATTAGAACATAAAAAAGAGATAAAAAGTCAATTAATTCTATTAATAATGTGTATAAAATATTAAAATCAATAAAATGTCAAACATCAAAAAAAATAATAAAATACTTAAAATGTCGAGTGCAAATTTAAAACAATAAAAATCGTGAAATGTCAATAAATTAACTAATAAAAAAGAAACTTAAACAAGCCAAAAAAAAATATAAATTGAATATAAAAAAATGTCAATGTGGTTCACATGTCATCAATTGAATAATAGCATTTTTCTAACAGGAATCGCTTAAGTTTGCTTAAAAAATCCTTTTTGCAGAATATTTCTTTAATTTCTAGTGGCAATTTATTAAATATTTTAACGGATCTGTAAAATGCACTTTGTTTTACAACATCTAGGTGTGGTATACATTGGGTATGTAGATCCTTTCTCCTCGTGCTCTCCCTTATCTGTTTCTCATCTTCATTTTCGTACTCATGAACATGTTTAGATAAGTGAGAGGGTAGTACTAATATATATAAACTAGGAACAGTTAATATCCCCAGTTCTTTGAAATGTGGTCTGCATGAATTTGGTATTTGAATTCTTACAATCGTTCGAATGGCTCTTTTCTGTGCAACAAATGCCTTATTTATATTATATTCAAAGCTTCCTCCCCAAAACAGGATGCTATATCTCAGCTTTGACTCGACTAACGCAAAGTATACCATTCTTAGGTGCTCAATACTAACTTCGTTCCTAAGACTCCTGAGTACATAGCAGGCCGAACTAATTGAGTTTTCCAGATGCTTTAACTCTGCTTTCCAGTTTAGTTTGTTGTCGATGTGAACTCCTAGAAATTTTACCACCGAGGTTTGACTTATGCGTTCACCGTTTATTTTACTATCTAATGTATCCGTATTTTTAGAGGTCGAGCGAAAAATAATTACATTTGTTTTACTAATATTTACTTTAAGGCTATTTACAGTGAACCAAGTGTAGAAGGTGTTCAAGGTATTATTTACCACCAAATTAAGACTGTTTATATCATTAGCCGACACTACTGCATTAGTGTCATCTGCAAAAACAACCAATTGAGTACATCCGTTACTGGTTGAGTTCACATGTTCTATCAAGTCATTGATGAAGGTTATAAAGAAAATCGGACCTAGTATTGAACCTTGGGGAACACCAGCCCGTATTTGTGACATTTTAGATCTAAATGTTTCTTCAAAAATTATACTATTATCTGGTTTTAAAGTTTTAGCTGTATTATTCGCAGCTTTAATCTCGACAAACATTTTTCTATTACTTAAATACGATGTAAGAAGTTCGTGAGCTTTACCCCTTACACCATAATGATTAAGTTTTTTTAACAGTAATTTGTGATTAACTGTGTCGAATGCCGAGCTTAAATCTAGAAAAAGTCCGGCCACTTTTTGCTTACAATTCATTCTGCTTACAACATCCTTTATAAGCGTGTATATTGCATCTTGTGTCCCGACGTTTCTCTGATACCCGAACTGTCTGCTGTTCAGTACTTTGTTTCTATACAAATGGCTTAACAACCTTGCTTTAATTAATTTTTCTAATATTTTGGACGTAGTAGACAGTAACGAGATGGGCCTATACATCTTAGGATCAGTTTTTGATCCTTTCTTGTGTATTGGTACGATTTTTGCTATCTTAAATTGATCCGGAAATATACCTTCGTCAAAACATTTATTAAATAAATAACTCAGTGGTTCTGCTAGTATATCTATGTTATCTTTGATAAGTGTTATAGGTATGTCATCATAACCAGTCGATTTTTTACTCTCCATTTTTTTAACTAATTTACATATCTCTTGTGGAGTGGAATGGTCTAAAATTAGTTCGTTTTGTACTCTATCTGCACTTTTATGTAAAATATCCATAGCGGTTTTTGTATCGATTGAACTAATAGTGGAACATACTTCAAATTGCTTCATAAGTGTATTAGCTATATCGGCTGGTTCTGATACAAGCTTATTTTCTATTTTTAATACTAGCTTAGTTCTTTTTTCATCCCTCTTGTTACGGTGTTCATTTATTAGTTTCCAAACATCTTTATGGATGTTCTTTGATTTTGCTATTCTTGATTGGATTGATATTTTTTTAGCTGATTTGATTACTTTTCTATATAATGTAAGGTACTTTTTCCTGTAATTTACTACAGTATCATTTTGATGATTAGCTTTCCCAACACATAAAAACCGTTTCATTTTACTTGATACCTTTATTCCTTTAGATACCCAGCTCAATGGTGCAGGATGTGCCAAATTTATTTTAATTAATCTTTTCTTAAAACTGTGTGTAAAAATTTCATTAAACGTTTTAATAAATGAATTAATGCCCATGTGGCACCAGTCTTGTTGCAATAATGCATGCCGAAATAAACACTTATTTTGCACCGTGAATTTTCTTTTAGTGACTTGTAGAAATGTGCTTTTGTTATGTATGTGCGTGTTACAAGCTCTCATTATAGTATTGCAAATTAAACCTGCATGGCCATCAGCTAGCCCATTGTGATCAACTTCACAATTTATAGAGTCGCATTTTATCATATTTGTAAATATATTATCTAAACAAGATTGGGAATTATTACGAATAAATGTTGTGTACACAGAGGCGTTGTAGATAAAATTATCGCGATTATATTATATTATCTGTGACTTAACTAACAAAAGACAGTGCGCTGCAAATAGTTGTTAGAGTCGTTTACGGTTTTCAAATAAAATGAAAGCGGCGGGCGCGGCGTCGGATTGCAACTGGTCGGTAGAGTAGAATACTGTATTCTTTATTGCACACCATTACAGCTTAGGTATATTACATAGTAGACTAATTACTATTCAAGTGTTACTTTTTGAGTGCAAAGATTTCAAATTAACTAATAATTATGTGATCAGGCCAGGTAGTAGGTATTTATTAAAAGAAAGAGCTACAAGTACAAATTTAGGTGGCGAGTACCTACAGGTTACCAACTAGGTACCTACTTTTCTAATACAGTAGGTAAGTAAGAAACTTAAATATGAGTGTGAGTTTCATCAACCGATCGTTATGTTATTTTACATTATCAAGGCCACAGAAAGGGATACTTAAAGGCTAATTCTACAGAACAAATTGTGAACAATTCTTGTTTGTTAAATCTGTGCTTAAAGGATACCGACTTCCACGCGGACGAAGCCGCGGCCACAGCTAGTTTAAAAATAAAATATCTCACTCAGTCGCCTTAGAGGATACTTCTTCTGCGGCTTGTGCCTTAGTCAGTTCCGTGCATGCAGTAGGTACCTAGCTAGTTCGGTGCTCAGTGGGCGGGCGCAACTCGTGCCTATAAATAGCACCCGAAAGCCGCGCGCCGTTACTGTCAGATGGCCCCTCAGAACAGTGTAATATTTTCTCTTCCGTGGATGGCCCTAAACAGTATTCTGCGAACCCTGGTTTTGGAGTATGTGCATGGGCAAAAGATCATCATCAATGTTGTAACCCGCAAGCTTACAGCGACTCTGTCAGAGGTGAACACTGCGAAGCGGTACCTCTGGAACTAAACAATGTGAAGATTATAGCTTTGTATAGATCGTGTAAATGCCCTGACTTGAGTTTGTTACCGCTAAATAACAACCCTTGCATAATATTTGGAGATTTTAATGAAGACTATCTCTGTAATGTCAATACTGCGGTATTCAAATTATTACATAATGCAGGTTATAAATCATTATTACCGCCGCTTGCCTCTACACGTGGTGGTACTCAGATAGATAACATTTTTTCCAACTTCCCCTGTGGAGTTGGGTTTTATAACTCTTTCTTCAGTTACCATCGCCCAATGTGGGCCCGTTTTTAGTACCATGTGAAACAGATGTTATTACTAATAATGGCCATTATGGTAAACTACGGAACCCTACATTGCGCGTGGCCCGACACGCACTTGGCCGGTTTTTTATTTTGTCGAACTGAACAATGATCAGAGCCGAACATTGCAGATGTTCTGTCAATTCGCTAGAATGCTCGCAGAACGGTCGTAAAATATTCGCTAGAACACACTCGTTTGTTTTTCTGTTTTTTAGCATTCACAGGAATACTCATTAGAAGTGAATTTTCAAATTTTCAAATTTTCTTCCTTGTGTGAACGTGGTAGAAAGTTATTATTATAAAAAAAATTATCAGCACCATAATAAAAATCTCCACCCGATGGAACGATTGCTCTGATTCTAACAGATGTTGGTTCACAAACGTCATGATATTACGTTTGTTCGCATGGATGGATATGGTGTATCATATTATGGCTTCTAGTTCCGTTGCTATTTTATTTTGAAATTTTACGTACGTTTATAATTTCCTGTCATATATATGACAGTTTGCGCTTATGAAGGAAATGATCGTGAGATGCTTGCTTCAATCGTTAAGTCGGGGCTCTGTTGATACGGTAGTGATAAATCTGTGTGAGTGAGATATTGGTTGTGAGATATGTCAATGTTCAATCCCAATATTTTCTAAAGCCAGTTTGGTCAAACATAAAGCTAATAATCTTGTATGGACGACTCCCAAGTGAAGTTTAATAAGAGCCAGTGTCAAACATTCAAACGGATATAACGGATACAAAAGTAACACATGCATTTTCCGTGAAGAAATCGGCACTACAACACTCGGTGGTACCAAATGGCCAGAACAACAGGATTATTTGAAGCAAATCTTTGAGTATTGTTTTGTCGTACATTTTTCTGCCGAACTGTGGTCTCAAAGTCTAGAATTCTAAATAATGTCGGTAGAATTATTTCAACTTTCGCCAGAGCTAATAAAGTATAGCTACATGTTTGGGTTGCTGGTAATTATTGACATATTATGCCATAGGCCACAGTTGGAAAGGCGTAGCAGTCGATCGGCACGAATAGTGCAAACCAATACCTACTTTTCAGAATATGCCTCTGCAATAACATGACACATATTGATAATAATTAATTCATAACCCATAAAATATAAATCCACACAGAGTCTTGTTATGACTTTGTTATTCCAAAACCTTACGGAACAGCTCAATTCGACACAGATAACTATGATACATGTACGAAATAAACAATTTTAATACATGTATCTGATTTATGAGCATAGTAACAGCAAAAATTAGTACTTTATTAGTTTTTGCTTCAATAAGAACATTTGTTTGCTACACCTATGTATGTTTATGTGACATACAGTCGTAAAGTTTTATTATTATGTATGTAATAACGAAAAATTTGTCGGTTTACTACAAATTTTGTTTAAGAGTTTGAGTAATGTAGTTTTTTATTAGTAATGGCAATAATTTGGCGTAAACAAAACCATGTTTTCGCAATGAAAACATAGTTCTGTTTATGTTTGAAGAGTCTGTTCAGAGGAGACCCAGTGGAAGAGTTGTAACATGGAGATTAAGCACCTATGCCACAGTTTAGTTTATTGATAGGTAACCAATTACAAAAAGTAACACACCACTGTATCCTACAGAGCACGTAAAGAAATATTTATAATAATAATATAATGACCTAAAGTAATAATTTATTTATTTATTTATTAATACAGAAGGCTAACAGACTAATAAAAAATATACAATAAAAACATATTTTATAAATGTTGCTTATGACGAGCCTCCACACATGATGTTTAATAATAAAAATAACCAAAATTAAACAAAAATCAAGAAACAGGAATTTTTCATTCCTGTTTCTAGTTTTTTTATTCCTGTTTCTTGTTTTTTGTACATAGCATTATAGAACCTACTCACATAAATAAAACTAACTATTTATTTAACATGGTGCCATCAACACTTTTAACACATAAATAATAAGCAAAAATATATCACATGAAATATTAACACAAAAATAATAAACAAAAATACAAGAAAGTTAAGGGAATAAAATAAAGTTAAATATGGGTCTAATGTCAAGTTACATAATCGTTATCTACCCAGTAAGTTATGAATTTATGATGCAATAAATAAATTTGCTAAACGCTGCCTAATTGCACCTGGTTTGGTACAAAAAAGGTCAATGTTCCAGTCTACGGGAATGTTATTAAAAGTAGCTGCACTACGCAGAAAAAATTCGTTACGCCTATAATTAACTGTCGTGAACGGCAAATTAAGCAATGGCCCCTGTCGGAATCTTGTCGGATTGGTACGTAAACCTATATTAGCAAGAAGCACTGGACTGTCCACTGAGCCATTAGCAATCTTTAGTAGAAAGCAAATATCACTTATTTGTCGCCTGTCTTCAAGTGGTAAGAAATGGTATCTTTTACAACGATGTTTGTAGTCAACTGAGCATTGCTGCGCTCTGAAGTCAAGATATCGCAGGAACTTTTTTTGAACACTCTCAATACGTGATTTGTATAAAAATTACAAGCAAAAAAATTATGTCCAAAGAATCTAAGTGGACACTCCGGCGTTTTCAGATTAAGTTGTTTTTTTTTCTGGTAATAGGCGGCAAACGAGCAGACGGACTGCCTGATGGTAAGCAATTACTGCCGCCTATGGACACAAGCAACACCTCAGGAGTCAGAAGTGCGTGCGTGCGACAAGAAAGTATGGAAAGATTTGGGGGAGGTCTTTGCTCCGCAGTGGTACAGTACAGGCTGATGAAAAAAAGAACTGGTATAAATCGCGTAGTTATTTGAAAACATAAATAAAATACCTTATATTTCCCTCGACGATTTAGGTCACATTAGCCCAGGTCACGAGATCAGTCATCTGTTGTCACTTAGCGTAAGGCGACTTTTAGCCACTTTGTCATTCACATTACACAGATTTTGAATTGTACCAGATAGATCATACTCCGTAATTATGTTGCTATACTCATAAAACCTAAATTAGTTTATTACTACTATCTTCAACAAACAAATATATGAAGAGAAGTTTATTTTAGCTGCCTCCGTGGTCCAGTGGATAGCGTATGCGACTACTGATCGGAGGTCCCGGGTTCAATTTCCGGGTCGGGCAAAAGTGTTACTGGTTTTTTCCGAATACTCAATAGCAGCCCGGAGTCTGGTGATGTGTTCGGTAACGGCAATGGGCTCGCCACCTATTACGTGGGACCTAAAAGTTCATGGTGAAATGTGGGTGTAATATTTACACCCCTGCCTACCCCTTCGGGGATACAGGTGTGACTATAAATAAAATTAAAGTTTATTTTAGTCAGATTAAATTTCGTATCTATTTGTTGGTCATTGAAACTAAGTGCAGCTTAAACTGCCGTCAATGTGATAACATACTTCATTCTAAAATTCACATATTACATAAAACTCCTAAAACTACAAAAAGAAGTAGATAAAACTAAATTTGATTTACCTTATTTGTTTCCATCTCATTCATCATAAATTCATCAAAGAGAACGAGAGATACTTATTTTAGCAAAGCATTTAACCCGTTGCTTCTACGTAAGACCATAATTATTACGCTACGACCATATTATTTGCGCTTCTGTCAACTCTTTGAAAAACGTGGCCGTGACGTCATCTGAGCAGTGAAGCCTTCTACGTCACATCCGTTGCAGTAGTTCAACAGACTCGACCTTTCACCTGACTTATAACCTTCCCGGAGCCAATTTACTCTAAAACACTCACAGTCACTCATACTGCTACGTATACTGTATAAGTTGCACCTCTTTAAATGGAGGACAATACATTCGCAAATAGAAATTAGTTAAAATGTTGTAAAATGGTGTTTTACACTTCATTCAACTTACAGAGTTACAACTCTTTAAGTTGAATGAAGTGTAAAACACTAACGGTGAGCGTTGTGTAATTATTATATTTCGTATTTTGATTTTATGGTAATGTTTTGGCATATAATATTTAAGTAGTTTATCATATACGTGTATTTTCTTCGACAAGCTCGTTGACACAATTTAAAAGCCTGATACTTGTAACACAACATACGATTTTTTTGTTTTGGTACTCTTTACTCTTCACTCGTTGTTACCTACGGAAGTGGCACGTTTCTTTTTATTTCTTTGAAAACAAAATTTTCTTCCTTTGTTTTTACATACCTATTTCAAGTAGTTGGTGCTCAATTCGGCCGTACCAACGTTTACACCAAACGTTTGCCTTACGCCAACAAAAAAAAATTACCCTTAGAGCGGTTTTAGACTAGCGTTTTATACGTACGTATAAACTCGGTTTTGGAAGCGCATGCAGGCGCGTATAGGCGCGCCTTTTGGCACACGCGCAACTCGTACGAGCGTTGACGCGCTTCTAAGCTCGTATAAGCGCGAGCCGCGAGAGACACCTTTACCGGTTCGGACGAACACGCCGAAATACGTTTACGCGAGTCCGATTTTTTAAAGCGTGTAATGTAGCGCGCGTGTAAGCACGTATGCTGAAACGACTGTATCGTAGAAAAATACCGCTAATCTGAAACCACCCTTAGCCACATACAAGACCTACTCAAATCAACGTATGACATATATATCTGGCAATAGCTCGCAAGTTGATGACGTGTAGGGCTCTCCGAGCTTGCGTGGGACGACACTCAATTATATAGACAGTTAGATGAAGTGCCTTGTAGCAATTATTTCATTACAGTCAAAGGCTCGCAAGAGACTGGCCACTGAAATAGACAACAGTTTATGACGTTGAGTCACGGTTTTAATTCGTACTGAATCGGAATCAGACTCCTACTTACTAAAGGAACTGAAAATAATATTCAAAATAGCGATATTCACAAGATAAAGCTTAATTTAGGTTTTACGTTTATAAGTTTATCTTATAAATAGATACCTACTGGCATGAGTTATGACACTCCAGTTAAGTAGTGTAATTTTGACTAACATGCATACCTCTGAATTCATCCCAAGACACGAAACGAATACTTTTTGAAATGCCAGTAAAAATGCGTATTGAATTGTAACTGACCTTTATGTTCTAAAACTAAGCAACACTAACATAATATTTGGTCATTTCAGCAAAAAAGCAGTAACTGTAAAAACTGTGCGAATTCGCGCATAACTCTAATCTATTCAATTACCACAAAAAATACGAAACAAAAATATGCCGTGCATCGATCAAAAACACAACACTACGCCATAAGTTTACTTATTAATATTTCATTACAGTCAAAGGCTCGCAAGAGACTGGCCACTGAAATAGACAACAGTTTGTGACAGAAAAACAGAATATAAATAATAAGTTAGGTACATACATTCTGTTGACCAATTTGTCATCAAAATTTTATTTACTAGAGAATACGGTGTCTGCATAAAAGATTTTTCGATACTTTTAAGCGCAGTGTTATCCAGTTCGGGCAGTATCATTGGATTTTCCTTTGAGAGAACTCTTATAAAGGAACTATTGCATTATCCCTGAAATGCGTAGAGAACTGAACATTTTATACCACTCTCGCTATCCTTAAGGGAAATACCTTACGTTGTTGGGTTACTTCCTTGTTGCTGAGTGAAAGTTGCGCATTATGTATGCGAATTATTCGGGTTTACTGCAAAAGTTGAATAAGGGAGAGTCCGTAGTACAAGCAAGTGCAGTAAAAATCGTAAGTAGGTATTCTGGTAAAGTACTGTAGTACTACTTAAAACACTACATACCAGCAAAACAACGAAATTATTAAAATTCTCTTTTTATTTGATTGTTAACGGTAACATATTTACTGACTCATCACGCGAAAGTGTAATAAAGCTCCCTATGCCAAAAATTGAGCATACAAGTAAAGATTGGAACATACTAGGAACAAACTGCTACAATGTTCAGGACATTGAGTTAGTTCTACTTCTAATGGAGAGTATTTATCGCAAAAGTGCCATAAATAGGGCGAATGAGTTTGGATGGTGTGACAAATAAATTGCCGCTCGACACACTCTTGACAGGACACAGTGTTCAATTTACTTCGGCCAGCTTTGAGACACATTTATAACCATCAGATTCTATATAAATTAAGCATTATGATCAAAATTCCGTCTATGTTGTACTTAAGCAGTCTAAAATACGGATACTGTATTACGGGAAATCACTTAGACAGTTTCAATCTCTATAACATCATCATGCAGCCATTTGCAATTCGCTGCTGGACATAGACCTCCCCTCATTTGTATCGCAATATGTCGCCTTGTATAGTTTTCGCCAAACTTCTAGTGCTCTCTGAAATCGAACCATGCAGGTGTTTGCGCAGGTACAGTCAAACAGAAAATGTTTACAAATAAATATATATTTCAAAACATATTTTTGTGACCATGACAAATAAATTAACTTTTAATTTATTGTGACAACAAAGTAATGAAACAAGTCTAATATTTAGGCATAAAGATGTTTAAAACTGTAAACATATATTATCTACGTACATTCATCCCCATTTTGCTTATCGATTCACGGTAGAGGTGAGGAATATTCTTGGTGAATGACAAACAATTGAACAAAATTTGTAGTAAGTGAATATCACAGACGTGTAAGAGTATATAAGTAAGTATAAAATAACAATCAACAAATGTAACTAAAACGACAACAAGCGAATAAAAACACAACAATTATTATGAAAAATAGATAATTTAAAGTTGCGTGGCGCGTTTCTTAGTGACTGTACCTTACGGAAGATTCGAACACAAATTCAAATTTCAAATGCAATAGAACATATTATCCGAATGCTACCAATCATAACCGAATGCGTCACGCTACGAATCGTGAAGTCCCCTCCCGCTACCCACCCCCATCCCGCTGACACCTAATTTTCGAAAGGAACTAGAACTTTGTCGATACCTACACCACCTGAGAGGATTTGGCCTACTATATACCATACTGGCCAGACGGGTCGGTATAAGGTTTTCCGTCTCTTACCCGAGGTTGTATATTTTAGTTAATCGCGGCTTACGACACCGTCGGAATGAAATGAGGTAGTGGCAATTTGTATTGTTAATCCGTCACCGCATGGAAAAATATTTACATATAACTACTAGACGTCGCCAGCGCCTTCACCTTCGTCAATTATACATATAAACCTTCCTCTTGAATCATTCTATATACTCGTATTAAAAAAAAACGCATTAAAATCCGTTGCGTAGTTTTAAGATTTAAGCATACATAGGGACAGACAGACAGAAGACAGACTTTGTTTTATACTATGTAGTGTTTAATAATAAGGGCGATAGCCCAGTGGTGTACGTAACAGACTGCCGAGACGATGGTCTCGGGTTCGATCCCCAGGTACCCCGGGCACACACCTCTGACTTTTCGAAATGAAGTGTGCATCATAAATTAATTAGCGCTCGCTTATTAATGATGTACCCGGTAGATGGCAATAGACTCACCCTCTATTACATTGGGACCGAAACATAACTGGCGAAGAGTGGTTGGTAATGTATATTACCCCGAAGGGGTAGGCAGAGGTGTATACCTCTGCCTACCCCTTCGGGGATAACAGCCGTGAAGTTATGTATGTATTTATGTTATATGACTATTTACAAGGTAGATATTTAAACAATAATTATAGTTGTCAATAAACTTATTTCAAGCCCTTTTCGACCCTTTAAAAGGCTTGACGCTTACGCCCAATCTCCGCTAGAAAAATAAAGTTAAAAACACAAATGAATCCGCTATCCAATTTAAATCTTTAAGTAGAGTGTTGACCTTAACTTTATTTAACTTTCTATATATAACTAAGACTGACTATCAACATAAACGGCGAGTACATCACTCAACTTCGATTTGCTGATGATATCGTAGTCATGGCTGAGACCATGGAAGACCTCAGCACAATGCTCGATGGCCTCTGTAGAGTCTCCCAACAAGTAGGTCTTAAGATGAACATGAACAAGACGAAAATCATGTCTAACATCCATGTCGCACCTGCTCCTATCCAGGTTGGGAACTCTACACTCGAAGTTGTCGACAAGTACGTCTACCTGGGACAAATATTCCAACTTCGAGAAAGAGGTCATTCGTCGAATCCAACTCGGTAGGGCGGCGTTCGGGAAGTTATGACATATCTTTACGTCCAATATCCCGCAGTGTCTTAAGACGAAAGTCTTCGACCAGTGTGTGTTGCCAGTGATGACCTACGGCGCTGAGACGTGGTCGCTAACTATGGGCCTTATCCGAAAGCTCAGGGTCACTCAGAGGGCGATGGAGAGAGCTATGCTCGGAGTTTCCATGTGAGATCGATTCAGAAATGAGGCGATCCGCAGGAGAACCAAAGTCACCGACATAGCTCTCCGAATAGCCAGGCCGAAGTGGCAATGGGCAGTGCACATAGCTCAGGCGTAGTACCTACGTTAATTTGAGGTCAACGTATATCAAAGCTATCATTTTAAATTTATTTCATAAGAATTTTCATGGCAAATCTGTTTAAAGGCTTGAAGAATTCGTGAATTGCGGGCGACTTTCCGGTACTGACATCTAGCGTTCTGATAAAGTATCATCATTATGTCAGCATAGAGACGTCCACTGCTGGACATAGGCCATGCTGAAGTGGCCATGGGCAGGGCACATAGATCGAAGAACCGATGGCCGTTGGGGCAGGCCGGATCTAAAGTGGCGACCACGTACCGGACGACGCAGCAGGGGTAGGCCTCCCGCAAGGTGGACCGACGATCTGGTTAAGATCGCGGGAAGCGGTTGGATGCAGGCGGCTCAAAATCGTTCTGTGTGGAGAACCTTGGGGGAGGCCTATGTCCAGCAGTGGACAACTCTAGGCTGACATGATGATATAACTAAGCTATAAAGAAAGTAAGGATAAGGTTAATAAACTTCTGGGTATGGAAGTTGTCAACCAAAATATAAATCTGACTTTAATCTAACTTAGGTAAAAAGATTATCTCAATAACCTCTAAATTGTAATTTAATAACAATAAAACGAAAATATATTATAAATTATCTTAGAATCTTGTCATGGGACAAAAATCGTTAGGCTATGTTGGAGGCCTAACGATCTCATAACTTCGACAACTGAGTAGACCACACATTCCTCCTAAAAGAAGAAAATAAATAAATTAGGTTCGCAGTGACATTTGTTTTTAAAACGCTAGCAAAAATTGTACACAGTTACTAAACGACTTGTTCGTTTTCTTTTCAAAAGCATAAACAACTTGATACATATTCTGCCGAGCTAACATATTATGTATTTATTAAACAAAACAAATAAAACTGAGTGAATTGTTGCTACGAGTATATGTACCAAAATGGCAGGAGTCCCTAAAGGCGCAAAGTAACAGTATTACCTTTAAGTTTACTACTAAAATTGAAAACCACAACAGAACACGGAAACTGCACAGGACAGATTACTGACTCGCAAAACGTTGAAATTGTAACGCAAAATACAGGCTTGCTTATTGCATTTAAATTAAACGGTACACACAGCTGAACTATGACTAACTAGAGTTGAGGCATTTGGAAAGAACAAAAGAAACGTATAGAGTAGACGAAATAGAAAAATAAAGGTCATCATCTTATATTATTATAGAATTTTTATCAATATTTTTCACAAACTGTTTACCCGTAAAATAGATGAGACTAACATAGATTAAGACCATTATTGTACTCTACGTTATGTCGCGTAAATGAATCTTAAATCATTCTTCTAGCGTCATTCCAATTGCAACCTGGGGTCCGCTTACTAGTCTAACCGGATTTGGCCGAATATTAGCTTTTCCATAGCCAGGACTTAAGGCTTAACGTGTTCTCCGAGGGACGGGGTAAACGATAATTACCAAAAAAAAGTATATAAAAATATATATGTAAGCAGGGCTAAAAAGAGTGGCCACGAGTTTTATTGCCCGTTCTTTCTCGTGGTTCTACCTATTGCATTGCGAACGTGGCAGTAAATGGAAATGTAGAATCATCTAGTAATTAACTTTAATCTTTGACGTTCATAAGCGTCACTCTGTGACCCAAATGAATAAATGATTTTGAGTTTGAGTTTGGCTAAATTTTGAATTCTATGCGCGCCTGACCTCATTATATTGTATGAGCTGACTGCAAGGGTGCTTTGACATCAACTAAATAGAGCCTCCGCGCCGGAAATAAATTACGGACACAGTGGCTACTGAATAATCCCGAAATTATATGACAAGATCATTCATACATAACAAATCCTAACGAAAATTATACTTAAATGCGAAAGTCTGATCGTGTTAGTTTTTCTTTCACATCTTATCGGAGCAATTTTATGGTATAATATTTTCTCAAAATTGCCATCCCATCTCTTATGAGATAGGATTCGAAATAACATAAATTTCCTTTCAAGGAAAAAGCATTTTCAAATTCAGTTATTAAATGCCGGTACTGAGCTAAGAATCTCAAAAAATACGAGTGAGTTGAGAAACCTTTTTGTGAAGTCAGTTAAAATATCCAAATAATTTCGTCCTTTCAGTGATGGCGGCTAAACATTTTGGGTCTCGGTGACCACGTCAAAGCGTCGCGCGTCATGTGGTTTCTGTTACCAAGTACTCTTCAAACGTCTTGTTATTTTATGATAACTTTCACCCGACGCTAGGGTTGACGAGCGTTTCCAATTATTACGTCACTGTGAAGAAGACACGAGATTACTATGACTAGGGATTACGTTATATGTTTGCTAGTATTAATATTTTACGTGTTTAAGTCGAGCAAAATCTTTTATGCGAGTGTTCTGACCTTCTGACTGCCTATTACATTACATAACTCATCACAGTATAGTTTTCTCAGCGTTGTTTGCAATCTGTCGAACTTCTGAAATACAATCTTCTTTCATTATGAGAAAGATTAGGCCAGACCACCTCGCCGGCCAAGTACGGGTAATGTAGATTTCACCCACGATGATATGTTTCCTGTGACGTTTAGTAAGCGACAATAATAATCAATTTAATACAATTTAAAAATCACTAGTTCAGTGCTACAGAGAGTTTGTTAAGCTTTTGACCCGACTACCATACAGATCAGTGACACTGAGCGTCTGTAAATTCAAAATAATATCCTTTAACATGTGTAAACCTCAGAATATAGATATATCCCTTCAGCTGCGAGTCGCGAAAAGCATGCAATATTTTGTCAAATTTGTTTAGACTAAAAAGTAATCATGGGGCTGCATGCAACGACTATTATGTGCAAAGTAATCACATACTCTGACAACTTACATCATGAATGAACGAATTTAAAATATTTTCATGCATAGTAATATATTTTATGCTGCTCTAAAGTAAATTTCCCTGCACACCGTCGCATAATTAAGGACAAGCAATTACTCATAAGGCATTAAGTTCTGGAGAAGTTTATAAAACTGTCGGGCACAGATATTTTATATGCTTTAAAATATAATTAAATACGTAATTAAGTGTCACCTCAGCAGCTTAGAAGTAGTATTATTGACATGTATGATACCAGCCCGTTTGACCAGCGTGGTATAGTAGACCGATTCCTCCTTTCAAAGGAGAGGCGAAGTCCAGCAGTGGACTGTTAAAGGCTGATGATGATGATAATGATGATCATTGGGTATGATATCTTCTATTGGGTTTCTCATACTCTAACAGATATGGTCACTTGTACGTCTTTAGCTGAAGATACGTAAGGCTTTTAAAATGGAGGTTTGATTTCCACATTATTTTATGTCTGAACATAAATTTTACTTTCCATGATCTATATATTAAAAGAATTTGTGTTTTATAATACGAGTCGGCCAGCCCGTTCTACCCAACCGATGCGCATGTTATTTTTTTTAAATGAAAGCTGTTGCTGCGTAGATTTGTCATCAAGCATTAGAAATTATCTAACTTCCACATTCATCAAGTTATATGCAAAAACAGTGTTCTCCCATACATTTTTTACGTTTTCGTAGCCGTAGTCAATGACTTTCTGCTTATATGTATCTTGTTCTCATTGAGGTAGGCGTTTCGTTATAGGCCTATAACACGCGCTGAAAAGAGCTCTTTCATTTGATGGTATGCTCATTTAAATTGGGTAAATTTGAAGGAAGATAGGTGTGGACATTGAACTTATTTTTCAATATTTTCCTATAAATTTCTTAAGATTCCATTGCTTTCACTCTACATGGACGGTTCTAAATTGAAAAATATTTTTATGGCATAGATCTAAAGTTCCTTGCCGTAACTGCCAGGAAAAACCGTTATGCCTCCTTAAGGTGACCTTGCCTTACTTTCATACGGGTGAGGTGTGAGGTGTGAGGTGAGTGTGGTGGTGTGTAAAATTATACCCGATGTTGGTAAAATTATCACTATAGTGAATTATCGCTGATGGCAGGTAATATTCCCCGAATGTTACCAGTTAACCCTTAATGTTGGGTGAACTGATCTCAGATGTTGAGGAATTTTCCCCCTTTTTTTTTATCGCGATGAAATCCAGTAACGGACTGTCCCTCAAAGGGACCCCTCCGCAAACTCTGTACCGAGTTTGGGGCAGGTGGAGGGATGGGGGCGGCTCGGCTCGACGAAAATGGTAGATGTGATAGTGTTAGTATGAATAGTAGTTTTAGTACAAATAGTAGTTTTGATAGGAATAGTATTTTCGGTAGGAATAATAGTTTTGTAAGAAATGCTATTTTGGGCATATATGGTAGTTTTCGTAGCGACGTTACAATTGCTACCAAAAGTACCATTCCTACCAAAACTACCATCTCTATCAAAAGTATCATTTCTACCAAAGTAACGACTGATTATACCTATTTGTAAGAGCTTTTTTATAATATTAAAATATGCTGTGGAACAGCACGGTCCTCTAGTTTCGTTTAAAACTTTTTGCAACTGAAACACATAATGCACTTGGCTTGATGTACTATGACTAGTCTAGTACTAAAGCATAATGTCAAATAGCGCTATTCTCTTTATACACGACAAATAAAAGCCCTCATTTCACCCTTTGTCCTCCCATCTAGAACTTGTTGTTTAGGCTGCTTTTAAATAAATATTTTATTTGAAATTATACTCATATCTATGTTAATTTGCTTATAAACCATGCAAACATTAACATACATACACCAAAGGGTAAACGACACAATGAAAACCAAACCAATTACAGCGTAATTTAATAATAATGACCTCTAATACTCATACAATTTCCGTCACATAATGCACAACCCTAAACGTCGGATGTGTACAACACAGAATACTTTATTACATACTTATAAGGATTACGTTACGCTTTGTGTGAACAACACTACAAGAGTGTCGAGTGCAATGACATGAGACTTATGCTTGTGTGCGTACGTACTTACTGCAAGAAATATTTACGGTTCCGAAAGAAATTCTTGAGAATTTGTAAGGATTACCTGAATTTGCCCTTTTCTTAAGCAAGGAAGTAGAATGTATGCTTTAGATGAACAAAAATTTGATTCAACATACAGGAAACTAACTAGTCTTGAGAGTAACCCGAGATGACTTTGCGAAGAATCTTATTGTCCAAAGAGCATAAAATGGGTTTCTACGCCCGCGAGGATCCAAACTTCTAAATCTAGTCTGCGTCTAATCTGCTGCTTAATATACAAGCACCTACCAATCCAAATTCAAAGAGGGATGGATTGTGCAACATCTTTAAAAAATTAACCAATAGAAAAAGACAAAATCATTAACTGTCTCTTAATTTGTGCGACGATTCCATCGCAAAGCCTAAACTACTGAAGTAGAAACTTTAAATTTTGGAAAATGGGTTTGAAAGGAATCATTTTTTTCATAATTTACACTCATGCTGGAAAAATGCGTACAACAGCTAGTTAATATAAAGAGGTAAAACGAAAGTCTGCCCAATGTTGAAAGTCAATAAGAATACCTAAAATATTTCGTTTCTATACAAAACATTTAAAAATACCGCATCCTACAGGTACCGTACAGCCAGCAAAAAATTTCGATCATAAAACTTGGCAGATAAGGCAGTCTGTGTCAATTCATTCCCTTATAACAAATTCATGATTATAAATTCCATTAAATAATTTTATACATTCTGTGTGAAGACCTAATAATGGAGAAAAATCTCAGCTTGCCAAGAGCAGCTTAATCATTAATCTTTTTCAGTTTCGCAGCTTAGTTTAACAGCTTGCAGAATGAGAGTCTAGAAATATGAAATGTTTAATCTCGGAGATTCTGTGGCTGCAAAGTATTAATTAACATAAATATTATAATAGCAGTGTGAAAATCAATTTGTTTAATTACTACATGTTCATTAGATGTGGATTTTACCTGTTGGGGAAATGTTGTGTCATTCACAAATAGTTATTTTGAGTCTAGATATCCATTACTCAATCCTCTACTCTAGTGATAGACGGTTATCACAAAAGCAACAAGAAGCTTAAATTATTATGTCGCCAGTTACTATTTTGCCGCGATAGGATTATAAAAAACTTAGTGTGGGAATAGAACAAAAATAAATTTGGAACTCAAAGTCACGTTCTCCGCAGCCATAGAAGCTTACTAGACCTTCAGTACAGTAACTCACTGTTCTGGTTAACCGCCTGCCTCCTATTATTACTTTCTTGCGTAATAAACCTTTAACTTTAGTTTAGTTTACGATGCTAGCGAGATGATAAGTTACTTTGTCTTTTTTATGTCACTTCATAAGTTTTTGTGGACAAATTATGCCAGTGTCAATAAACAAAATTGTAATGTAATTTATGAAATAAAGGTTATGAATAAATAAACTGTTTATATAGTAGTTACAATGTAGGTATCAAAATGTGTTCGTAGATATATTAAGAATATTGCCTTCCCAGCAAGCCATTACACAATTGACGGCAATAAATAAATATTTATTTTATTGGTTACAGTTAAAACTTTTTAGTACATTAACAATTCAAGACACAATATTATTTTATAGGTTCGGAAACGAGTTCCATTTATTGCTATAAAATCTTCGAATGCCAATGCCAAAACGGCCTAATATTGTCGTAACAATTGCCGTCGAATCAAAGTTTGAATTGTTTTTAAGTATATCTTGTCTATAAGAACTTATTGAGATTACGAGTTTATTTATTTGTTTAGATATAGGTCGGTTCATGAAAGATGACCACTGCGCAGAAATCATTTTTTAGGTCCCCGTGGAGGTGCGGGGTGAGGCGCGGGTGGAATGCCAATGGTGTGGCTCCGTTCGTGACGCATTCCCTGAATGCGTCAAGAATGGAGCCACGCCATTGGTGCACGAATGTACATATGCGCGACGGCCGCCATTTGTGGTCAACTTTCGTGAACCGACCTATACCTAAGATTACGCAATATTTGAAGTGTTGTAAGCCATTTACTTATTAAATTTATTTTTTATTTTATTATGACGTTGAATTACAAATCTTACTCGTAAATAGGTATTGGTGGCCATAGACCTAAATGTTTTCGGTTTCGTTTTGCTTTTTTGCTTTCTCCGGATACCGGTTGTTATTTCATGTAACGTCTTTAGAATCTATTTACAGCGATCAGCCGTTTACATCACATTGGACAAAGTCCTTGTTAGAATATAAATGACTGACGACGACAATCTTCTCTATTATTCCTTTTTCTAACTTTAACATTTCATAAATTTTAGGAATTTAGTCAAACATTTATCAAAATTAAAAGGCCATGACGTGCCATCTTATATATACAAAAAAAAAATGTCTATAGGGAATAACTAGGCTAATGGGAAATATTCTTTCATTTGCGCTATTACTTATGTTTTATCTTTTTAGTGTCAATCTAAATGTGATACAGAACTAATAATTGTAATTATTAAAAATGAGCGATTTTTACAGGCGGTTAGTTTCCATTAAAATCTTTAATGGAAGTTTTTTTTCCAAACTGACTTTGTATAGAAAATAGAAATAAATATTTATCATCAATAAGTGTCGAAAAGCATGATATGAAATTAGCTTGAAATAGTATTAAGAACAATATCAAAGTAAACACCTCACGGCATAATTTCAATGAGTTTTACATTCAAGTCATCGCTTTATTCTTAAAAACCATTTAACTAGAAATCTGAAATTTTCAACTTCAGTAAATCTGTAATCGTGAATACTTCAATTTCACAATTCACTGTGGTATTTGCTTGGGCCAACTGCTTAATTAATTATGGTGGAAATACTGAGTAAAGTTTTCTAGTTAGCCATAGAATTTACACTAATACTGGTGTAATGTGAAGAATAACGCTAAACTGAAGGTTAAGTATAATATGCTGAACATTTAAATAAGCTTGTTAATACCTTAAAATAGATAGATGAGACCAAAACACTCCTCTCTAAATATTATAATTTTCAAGGAAACAATAAAAGAATTCATGAATTGGAAGTAGAACTGAAGTGGAAACATTAGTGACAATTTGTTTGAGTAATACACTCTTTGATTGCTGAAATTGCTCTCCGTGAAAGGTATTTATGAGTCTGAAAATGAAATAGAATAAAATGAATTTTAGCTTCGCAATAAAAGTAAGTTAAAATTTTGAGAAGATTGTCACTGATATTCAATCAATAATGCGCTGTCTAATCTTACTTACTTTGGACAATGCCCGCAGCAAAACTAAGATGATCTATAATTAGTAAAAGATAACAGAAATACTTCCGAAAAAGAAATTCTTCATACAATATAACGGTCATTGAATTTTATTGAACTTCACCTTAACCTTGACCTAAAAGACTCGTTTCATGAACCTTTACGAGAATCATAATAATCTATTTTCCTTAATCGGCTATAGATTTAGGCTTATATTCTTAAACACAGTTTCCTTTCAAAAGAGTAGGGAGAATTTCTGCATTAAGTGCACTGTATCATTCAAAGTAACGTGAAGCGATAAAGACTGAGACACACTGTGTGTTGTACTCATCTATCATTCGTTCACTTCCTAAAGTGCGCGATATATTTTAATCAAGCTCTTATTTACCTTCAAGGGTATACGATACGTATCTTCTATCTACGTCTTCATCACTTAAGTATTCTCACCATGTTTTATATTAGGTTCACCCTTGTTTGGTATAACAACATTTTGTCGAAAATCGCTCCGGCTAATTTTAGTTACAATAAAGTCATTTTAGTATAATAAATTATTCATTTGACCGAATAATTAATTGGTAGATTTTTATTTAGCATATTTATTTCTTTGATATAATGTAATTTGACTGTATTTTCAAATGCACTAATTTTATTTAAACTAATGTTTCACTAGACTAATAACGATTTAGTCGAAAGATCTGCCTAAATTAAGCGAAATAAGTAGAATTCGGTTCTGGCACTCGCCGGCCGCTGCCGCGGAATGCTCGCTTCGCTCGCTCGGAGACACACACAACGCACGCGTTGTGTGTGTCGCAGTTCTAACCTAACCTAACCAGTCATTGATTCAGTTGACCCGAGACATATTATATGATTTCGTGCTTAAACATGTTATACCTCCTGAACATTACATCAAATGAACATTATACCTTTTGATCAATAGCGCAAATGTTGTTATCGCAAATAAATATTCGATGAAATAAAAATTATGTAAATCTTATAATTATGTATTTTCGGCAGGCTTTTTTTATATTTTAACTTAAATGAAAGTGATAAAGTTCTGCCTACCCGCACTAGGCCAGCGTGGTGGACTATGGCCTTACCATTCTCATAGTGAGAAGAGGCCCGTGCCCAGCAGTGGGACAGTTTATATACAGGGCTGATGATGATGAAAGTGATAGTAAATAATGTAAAGCAGATTATAATTAACACATCGGTGTGGTGGCGGATTAAGAATACAAAAGCTTATCATCCCATAATATTCTGCCGCAAACTATACAGAAATGCTATAAAATAAAATTGTTGGACTCTTCGTTTAGCCTTCTAATAGTCAGTTAAACATTATAACATTACTTTAATTTTCCTGTAAATCATGTCGATCTACATGTCTGCGTGCGTCGTCATTGATAGAAGATGAGCAAGTTTTACGCTTCGTATGAGTATCAAAATTATGTAGAGCACCAGGATTATCGATAATGGTTATAATGTTTCGAGATTAACACTTATTGCTACGAGTGTTAGATGAGCTACAAGTTCTCATGTTATACAGCTGTTAGCCTGGTTCCTAAACGTGGCTATGATTTCTTATAAAAAAAGCAACCAAGATAAAGAAATGTTGGTATTCCTAAACAACGTGATGGCAAAAATCTTTGTTGTAAAATATTCCAGATTTCTCATCCAGTAGCCAGCTTGCAAGATTCTGGGTCAACGGAAAGTACCCAATAGGTTTTTATGCACGCCAGTAAGTGCGGAAGTACGTGCTAAAACGACCCACTACATTTTTAATGTACAGAATGGAAATTTAATTTATTTGGATAGCAATTTTTGGAATACCACTCCCTGTGGTCACCCTTGTGAGATTCTGAGTTTATCGCCAAATGATTATTTTTTAATAAAGCCTTGTGCCACTGGGGACTTTACCAACCTACAATGGACACAAAATACGCCTAAACTATAAACTGATGTCTTATAGGGGATTTATAAGCGATTTATCTGCAGCAGACCAGATTCCTGGCCAATATAGAAAATAGCTTCTTACAAAATTCTTGTCGAAATGGGCTCCTATTATGGGAAATTGCCCCTGTTTCTAGCAATATTTTTTTAAACAAATCTGCTTTGTCAATCCATATAAAATGGATCAGCAAAGCAACGTACAATCTTATCAGATAGCGGTATAATTAGGTAGCTATGTGCAAATGTGATGAAAAAAGATTTTGATTACCAAATCAAATCTCATCAAATATTTGAACCACGATTAGATAGTTCATTTCACGTAATACTGTGACGTTCATTGTATTCACACTTAATGTTGTAATTGAGAAGCAATAAATGAGCAGTAGAAACTTCGTAGTTTTACCATATTATTATAATGATCAGTACCAGATAGTGACTTTGCGCTTCGCTTGGCTCGTCCTGGCGGGGGCACTACCGTCCTAGATATACCTACAGAAAGTTGTTTTTTTGAAAAGAGAAAATTTGAACATTTTTCCTTATATATCAGGGTTAATCAGTTAGAGAAACGGAGATGAAACCTTAAAAAAATAAGTTTAAAATGAGAACTTTAGGCAATATTTGGTAGTACATTCTATTACATCCTTATCTGAGTTTTGAAAAACCTTGCTTTTAGATGTGTGGCCGGCAAAAAGCAATGATTGATTGTGACACATGGTACAAAATTCTATACTTTTATGTAGATGTTATTTTATGTTCTTTTAATGAAAATAATTTATATGGCAAAAAAGAAAATGGATTATATTTATGCTAAATAAATAAATAGAAGTGGTTTACGTGCGTCATCTCAAAACTAAGCCAAAGTTCAACCGACCAAAAGAAAAACAAAACTATGTTAAGATCCGCCCCTAAAGTTGTATCCTTACAAAACACAAAACAACTGCCACTACAAAGGGGATATGCATGAACAATATAAAAACTAGCATTGACCTCCAAACACAAGGATAATCGTTGGAGATGCCCTCTGTAGAATATTTATCATGGACGTGAAATAAAAGATTAATGTTCTGAAGAATAAAACTGCAATATCATTCTGAGGCTAAGGGTGTACAAGAAATGAATCAGGAATGAAGATAAAGATGACGATAAAAGATATAATACATATTAAAAATAATCAAATATGAAACGATGTTGAGTTATCTGTTACATTTTCATGGTCCCTTCATCAAAACCGATTCCGTGAAGTACCGTACCCTAAATCACTAAAACGATTTTGATAACATTTGGTAAACAACACGGACTTAGATTAAATAACATTTGATTCAATTTAAGTCTGTGTTGATCATCAAATTTTATAGAATTACTAGCTGACCCAGCGAACTCCATATCGCCTTTTTAAGAGTTTTAAATTAATTCCCTTTTTCCAAACCCTTTTCCAAAGTTACCATTGACTTAGCGCTTAATCTCTTATAATTTCAGAGTTTATAAATGATGAACAAACAAACATAGATATTTATATAATATTGAATTCCCCATTCCTTAAAATATCGGAGACGATACCCAAAAAAAGGGCGATATCCTTTAAAAAGAAATCCCGTCCGCCATCTTTGATTTCCTATCCGCCATCTTTGATCACGAAATAGATGTCGTATTTGGATTCACCATCCCTTAAATCATCAGAGACGATACCCAAATTGATTTTTTAAATTTTTTCTATCCGCCATCTTTGATTTCCCATCCGCCATCTTGAATCACGAAATAGATGTTGTATTTGGATTTTCCATCCCTTTAAACATCGGAGACGATACCCATATTGATTTTAAAAAAATCACATCAGCCATCTCTGATCACGAAAAAGATGGTGTTTTTGAATTCCCCATTCCTTAAAATATCGGAAACGATACCCATATCGACTTTAAAAACATCCCGTCCTCCATCTTTGATTTCCTATCCGCCATCTTTGATCACGAAATAGATGTTGTATTTGGATTCTCCATCCCTTAAATCATCAGAGACGATATCCATAATAATTTTTAAAAATTTTCCTATCCGCCATCTTTGATTTCCCATCCACCATCTTGAATCACGATACAAATGTTGTATTTGGATTCCCCATACCTATTTACGTCGGAGACGATACCCATATTGATTTAAAAAAAAAATCCCATCCGCCATCTTTGATCACGAAATAGATGGTATTTTTGAATTCCCCATTCCTTAAAATATCGGGGACGATACCAATATCGACTTTAAAAAAAATCCCGTCCACCATCTTTGATTTCCCATCCGCCATCTTTGATCACGAAATAGTTGTTGTATTTGGATTCTCCATCCCTTAAACCACCAGAGACGATACCCATATTGATTTATTAAATTTTCCCATCCGCCATCTTTGATTTCCCTTCCACCATCTTGAATCACGAAACAGATGTTGTATTTGGATTCCCCATCCCTTTTAAAATCGGAGACGATACCCATATTGATTTTTAAAAAATTTCCCATCCACCATTTTTGATTTCCCATCCGCCATCTTTGATCACGAAATAGATGTTGTATTTCGATTCCCCACCCCTTAAAATATCGAAGGCGATACCCATATTGATTTTTAAAATTTCTTCATCCGCCATCTTTGATTTCCCGCCCGCCATCTTGGATCACTAAAAAAATTTCATATTATTAATCAGCGTCCCGAAAATCTCGAAAACGATACTCATATAGATTGTATCCTATTCGTTTAGCCTTTTTTTGCCTTTGACCCAACCCTCCCCCTTCTCGTTTGACCATTTTATTATTTTTGTCTGGCCCCTAAAAGATGTGGCGTAATTTTATATAGCCTATAGCCTTTCAAAATAATTGGGCTATCAGAGGCAATAACAATATTTAAAATCCGACTGCTAGTTCTTGAGATTAGCCGACATTATCTTTTAGCCTTTTTAGCCTTTTGCCCGGCCCCAAAGGGTCGAAGCGTTATGTTATATAGCCTATAGCCTTCCGGAATAATTGTGCTATCGTATGCAAAAAGAATTTTTCAGATCCGACCGGTAGTTCCTGAGATTAGCGCGTTCAAACAAACAAAGAAACAAACAAACTCTTCCGCTTTATTATATTAGTATAGATAGTATAGATAGATAATAAAGAATACAGAAATAAAGAATTCATATTATTAGACCCTAAATAAGACGTATTAACATCAAACAACGAACACAAAGCAAGCTTATATTCGTAAAAATGTCTTAGTGTTCAGAAAAGTGAAAAATTCGCCGCCTGAACAGTCACAATGAATAGAACACTGGCCCTCCCTAACGACTGTCGAAGATCTTTGTGACATTCAGGACCGACAGCTTAACGTGCTCTCTGAAGCATAAAGCAAAGGAAAATAAACAATTTAATACGCTCATTACTTTGAACCTCGGAAAGCCGCCTGTCGGTTTTCCCATTGGGATATCGATGCTTATATTTTAATAACGAAATTCCGCATTTTATGGTTCTTTCTTCTTTCGTGGTTTGTCTGAGTGTGTGGCCAACTCTGGAGTAAGAGTTTTCAAACCGCCCGAAGGCCTCTAACATGGACTATCAATTCTTGTCCTGAGACAAGAACCGGGACCGATGTTTGTCTGTGTCCTTCGAAGCTACGATAGCTGGTGTAAATACCACGTTATGGTACCAAATAACATACATTAAATGGAATGATATTATAATTCATAATTCATAATTCATTTATTCATTTGCGAATATGGGTATAGGTACATTTGCAGATCTTATGGCTAAAACATTTATGTTCTCCACATTCTACCATTAGGCATGCAAGATTCAGTATTATCAATTCATTAATGATTAGTTATTACATTTTACTTAACTTAAATGAGATGTCAAAAAATAATAACAATAATGTGATGTCAAATAGTATTACAGGTATATAGGTAAAAATAATATAAAATCTAATGTCAAAATGAAAAACTTGGCTATTAATTAAATTAGTGCAAATTTAAGACATATTACATTCTTTCTAATTATTTTCAATATTATTATCCTCCAAGAACTCTTGAAATGAGTAGTAGCATTTGGCTAGAAGCAGTTTTTGAAGACGCCTTATGAATATTTGTATACTCTCAGTGTTTGTAATACCCTTTGGCAGTTTATTATAAATGTGAGTTGCAATACAGAAAAAACTTTTGTGCATAAGAGCAGTTTTACTGTGTAACACACATAACCTGTCAGCATGGCGGGTCCTTGACCTTTTTTCAAATAAATGCATATTTTGTTTTATAAAAATAGCACATTCACTTATATATATGCAAGGCAAAGTCATTAGCTTATATTTAATAAAGTAAGGTTTGCAGCTGTCGGGTATTTTTATATTAAAAATTGTTCTAATGCAGCGTTTCTGAGCTTTAAATACTAAGGGCCAGTCAGTGGAGTTGCCCCAAAATATGATCCCGTAACGTAACGAAGATGAAACAATGCCGTGATAAGCTGAGATAAGAGTTGTTATATTTGCTATGTTTCGTAATTTATATAAACCGTATGCATATTGGCTTACTTTGGTACAAACATGTTCTATATGCGCTTTCCAGTTTAATTTATTATCTATTTTTAACCCTAAAAATTTCGTGGTCTCAGTTACTTCGAATTTATAGCCATTATAATTAATATCTAATTCCTTATCGGTATTTTTATTTCTTTGTTTAAAATCTAGTATTTTCGTTTTATCTTAATTAATTTTTAAGTTGTTGATTTCTAGCCATTCTATAATTAGTCTAATAGAGTTGTTAATGTCCGTTTCAAAAGATGTCATGGATTTATTTGTAAAAAGTATAGTGCTATCATCTGCAAATAATGTCATATCATAGGTAGTGCATAGTGGTAGATCGTTTATATATATGATAAACAGTAATGGTCCCATTACACTGCCCTATTCGAGATATAATTTACTTAGTAGAATATCATGTCTTACATGATCAAAGGCCTTGGACATGTCCATAAACATTCCTATTGCTGGTTGCCCCTTGTCCATATTTATCATAACGGATTTCAAAAAATTGTAGATGGCCATATTGATACTTTTGTTTTTTCGAAAACCATATTGCTCTGGAACTAATATGTTAAGTTTCTCCAAATAGACATAAATGCCGTTATAAATTACTCTTTCAAATACTTTAGCAAAAATAGGAACTAGAGCAATTGGTCTATAATTACTTACTTCCGATCTCTCTCCTGTCTTAAACAGAGGCTTTATAACTGTAATCTTCAATACGTCTGGAAAGATACCCTGTTCGTTGCATAAATTAATTAAATGTGATAAAACTGGCGAAATTATATGGCCTACGCTTTTTATAACTGATGTAGTAATACCATCATATCCAGCACTGTTTGTGTTTTTTAGAGAATTAATTATGTTAAGTATATCCTGGCAAGTAACAGGTGCCATAAAAATAGAATTACTATGATTATTATTTAATTTAATTTTATATTTGTCAAAATTTTGATTATTTACCATGTCAATATAATAATTATTTAATATATTACAGATGTCTTTTGGGTCATGTATTGATTTATTATTAATTGAAATACTACTTATATTAATTTTTGGTTCCTTTTCTTTGTTATTGTTAATAATGTTCCATGTTGCTTTGGTTTTGTTTACAGATGATTTAATGTAATGGTCATTCTTACATTTTTGTGTTAAGCGGATTATTTTTTTAAGTCTCGCTGCATAATTCTTAAATTTTATTTTATTAGCTAGACTGGGGATCTTCCTATATTGCCACATCATTTTACTTTTTTTGAGGCTACAAAGTTTTAGTCCTTTTGTAATCCAAGGAACTTTATTAGTTGAGAATCTTTTAATTTTTACTAAAGGAAAACATAAATTATATAGAAGACTAAACAAATCATAAAACATATTAAATGCTTTACTTGAGTCGTTTTCTTTAAAAACATCACTAAAGCTCATTTGGGATAAGTAATTTTTAAACTTATTTTGATTTTCGCTAGAAAAATCTCTTTTTTCAGTATACCAAAACTTTAATAGACATCTCTTTTTAACTGGGCATTCTAATATTTGTGCTGTATGGTCTGAGATAGAGAGATCGTTCACCTGACTTTTGCTTCCTTTTATATTATGTGCAAAGTTGTCTATACAGGTTTTACTAAGAAATCTAGTGATTTCTTTAAGTTCGATTTTTAGATTAAATGCACAGAATGTTTGCTCAAATTCCAAAGATAGCCTATTCCTTTTTAATAAGTCTATATTAAAGTCCCCGCATACAAGAAGCTTCATATTTTTATTTCTACAGAGTTTAGATAATACTAGATTAAGTATTTCATAAAAAACTTGCAATGTTAACATATCATATTTCGGCGGCCTGTAGATGCAAACTATGTAAATTTTAAGTTGTTTCAGTTCCACTGCTGAGCATTCAAATACATTAGCAAGAGATAACTTATTGATGTCATCCATTGCCTGAAAACTGTGTCCGCGTTTAATTAATATGCAAGAGCCTCCATGTCTATTCTTTCTCATGTAATAATTAGCTAAATTGTAATTAGGTATCTTCAAATACTGCTCATCGCCTTTCATCATGTTATGTTCAGTTATACAAATCACATCTATTTTGTTACTTAATTCAACAAGATGTAAGCTTAACAAGTCAGATTTGCTAAGTAATCCATTGATGTTTTGATGAAATATATATAAATGATCATGTACGAAATAAATTATTATTACATTCAGATGATTGCGTATTCAAATTATCAATTAAATTATAAGAATCATTAAGATTATTTAAAATGTCATATTGAACAGTACATTTCAGATTGTAAAAAATGTTTTTCATACCATTAGTGTTAAGTACACCATTTCTTTTGAAGACACTATAGTCACAAGGAAGATCTAAATTTGAGTCAAGCAATACTGCATAATTATGTGTAAACAAGTCAAGATATAGTAAATTATTAAATACTTCTATTCGTCCATTATACATTACAGAGTAGTAATTATATTTAAATGTCGGTAAACATATAATAATGTTAGTATGTTGCACTGCTAACAATGCTTGTCTTATTTCTATGATAAGCTGAAAATAATTGTTTGTCCTGCGAAAGTCTTCATCACCAATTAGAATAACGCAGTAGTCTTTCATTGTGAAATTCACTAGTTTTTGGTCTATATTCTTCAAAAGATGTTTGATACCACTGTTCGGAAAACAGTTGTGGCATATGTGCGAATTTGGGAAGGTTTCTTCTGCTATATGTAATATATTATTTGTATTATTGCTACTAATTATGCACAACTCATTTTTGCGACTCGTAACCTGTATGGTACTCATGGTATTTTCGCTATTTCCATTTGACGTGCGTTCGTCTTGATAGTTAATTATTTGCTGATCGAAGCGTTGGCAGTCTAATAATTCAGATGTGACCGTTTGGGTTTCTTTATTCTTAATAACCAGCTTTTTTTGCGGTGTGGTAGGTTTTGGTGATTTGATCGGACTACATGTCAATTTTTTGAATAAATCATTCTTTTTGGTTAAATCTCGATTTAACTTTTTTAAATTACTATTTTCAAGTGATAGCGTCTCAATTTCATGATGTGCGCTGTTTAGTTCTATCTCTAGTTTCTCTACTCGTTCTTTTAAACTTATAATCAGTTCATTTTGTGTTTGTTTTGATAGGTCCGGTAGGCTGCTAGCTATGCTTTCCTCATAATCCGTTTCATCGTCCAATGTGTCGTTTATTTTTTCGCTAGTATTCATTGTGTTAGAATGTGTTCTTGCTCGACGGAACGTAATATTATCAAGGAAATTCATTTTTATATCTGATAATGTAGTGAATGATTTATATGAATCTCAAAAAGTGAATGGTATATGTCAGGTTCGAACTCGATGATCTTTGCGTGTTAGCATTCGTTCAAGCCGGTCAGTATTCGACTACGCCACAAGTGTTTAGTAGAAAGGCGTGAATTTAGCGTTTACTTTATAAGATCTTAGGAAAAAGTTCTTAACAATGACTCATGCTGCAAAAATTTCTATACATCGTTAGAGCCGTTGATGCACTGTCACTTTGAAATTTGTATTGAGTTTTTTATTCACTTTTTATGTTTTATTTAATGAAATTCGAATGTTTGATGTATAATTAAACTTGATTACAACGTTTTTTTAAGTGTTTTGCCTATTTTACACTTCTGATCACTTGTTTCATGTTTTTATTACTAGAACAATTTATGTTTGTTTTTAATTGCAAACTTTAAGTTCAATGTTCGTGATAACACTTGTACTTCGTATTTAAACCATGTAGAACAATTTTACACACTGCACATTTATAAAAATAACTTTTATTGATTTTAATAAAAAAATAAACACAGAGCTGTCTTGTAATGTACTTTGCGTGACGGTGGCGCCACCTATCCTATTATAATTCGAATATATCAAAAGTACCATGACGATGCTTGACCACTTATTGTGCACATTAATCATCGAAATCGCGTCCCGTAATGCTGTTTCGCAGTAGACACATATAATGGAAAACACAGAACAAGTGAAATGCATCGTCATCTACCAAAAGCCCTGAGGGAAACATGCCCGCTGAAGGTATAACGAATTTTTTTCACGAATTTTAATGTGGAGTGCTTGAGCTGCTTTGTGAGAGTGAGCTTTTGACAATGGATTTAGGTGTTGAATAATGACATATTTTAAATCCTAGGGTCGATATTCTTTGTGAGACTACACTGTGTTTTAGGAATATCTATAAAAGTATATAATGGTAAGATCTAATTAGATATTTTTTTTGTACTATACTTATGTAAAATTACAGCAGTGTCTAAAAACAATAGTCCTAGTTAACATTCTAACAAATCTCGTCACAATAGAAAGATCGCACCCGTCTCCAAGGCAAAACTTGAGTCGTAATTAGGACAGAGGTAAGACGATAGGGACAATAGTTATCCACTTACGTCACTTTTTCGCTATCTTTCAAAAGTAATGGACGCACAAACTTTACAGCCACTATTAAAACAGAAATATTACTCACAAAGAATTGAACTAAAAAAGTATTTGATAATACAAGTTTTTAACCCGAATAGAACGAACACTCAAAATTCTCACCGGTATGTACCATTAATCTCATCACTAAAACCTTAATATGACCTATGACCTGCCCTATACTATAATATCGGTAAAGAACTTCCAGAAATTGACTGATGAAAAACTGATATTCGGGGAATTTTTGCCAGATGTACAAGCCTATAACAAAGAATCTCGTAACTCAACTGTGTGTAGTTTATATTCTGATATGAATTACGCGTTCTGCGTCGTAAAACTCCAATCTAAATCTGAACTGCCTGCCGTCAGTTGAGTTAAAAAGAGAGCTGGCATGACATCCAAATTTACCAAAGTATTTACAGAGCTATATATAAACCGCCCTAAAATTATTTAAATTCTTTTAGCGGCGTCCGAACTTTTAACTGAAAGTATGCCATGTTACACTGAATTATGATATACAATAAATGGAATAGTTAATATGAAAGGCAGATCTAGACGGCAAGGTTAGATTTGAGAGCAAGAGGTCGTAAATTTTTAATGTGTCTCTTGAATAACACAATAGTATCCATAAACGTATTAAATACGTATAATATGCATAATTATTGCTGTAATCTGTTGGTAATGTTATTTAATTTAGGCATATCATGTGTTAATAATAAAACACAAATATATATGGACAAAAACATTGTGCAATAGTTCCTGATACTTACTACATAGCCTGTAATGGTATTTTCATATCTATGTATATATCATCTCCGAAACTACTTAACCAAATTGGATGAAATGTTGTGTGTATTAATTCAATGGGTTTTTGAATGAACATGAAAAATATAAAGGCATCTGCTTGGTCCGCTAGTACACTCACTAACCATCATTGCCAGTCTCAGACAAAAAGTCAAAAAAATAAATCTATAGATCAAAAGTCCACCAAACACGTCATAAACATACATTATAAATGCCCATACATTTGTAAGCAGCCACTGCTACATAGAGAGTAATTGTAATTTATTTGTTTATACAAGAAAACTAGCTTTGTTTACATTGCGAACAATGTTTAAAATAAAACTCATTTGTATTTTTCCATCGCAGGTATTTTCTATTTTAAGCTTGGATGGAGCTTTAGTTGTGTGAGTTTTATATACTTTTAGCCGATAATGAGAGATAATATAGAAAAAGAGCATCCCGTTTTACTCCGTTTTATATTTTGAATTATAGTACGAATATAAAAGAAATGTACAAATTCCTGTATAAATCAGATTTTGCCGGGTATACAGTTAACACAGAGAGAACTTTAATAGGTACTAGGTTCTTCGAAAAGTGGCGGTTTGCGTGGCGGTCAATCGGTCTTATCTTATCTTTAAATAATACTAGACAGCAACCGCAGCTCCGCCTGTTTGAATTACACACCTAAACCGTCCTCCAGAATCACAATATCCATCGGTGCAAACCGTATATAACTGTGTTTGGTATTTTTTTGGTTTTATCGCGTTCACAGAGAGCGTCAAGAAAGGGGATCTGCATTATCGTTATGTGTAGATACGCGTTATCACCACATTATTACAATTTTCATAAAACCCCTTCGAATATTATCCACCACGATTTTTCGGATCTTCTTCTTCCATTTAAGAGCCAGGTAGCTCTTGTCGGTGGAGCAATTGGCATTGGCTTCGGTTTTCTGCCCTTTCTTTGACCTCTTGATACGACCCGACTCCAACTTTTTCCTTCAGCTGTGTCACATAGTTACGTCAAGGCCGTCCTTTTCCTCTTCTCCCTTCTATTTTGCCTTCCAATATTATTTTGAAGAAGTTGTCGTGTTCTATCAAGTTGCATCGTATTTTTCGGATACATCTCTAAAATCTGGTGACTTTAAAACTGCATACAACTAGCATGCATCCATCGCTCACTGCAATACAGCCGCCATGACACTCGCCTGTCACCAGCAGCGAGAATACACAATATATCCATTTATTTCATCTGTTTGCTGGTTCTGTTTACGTTTTAGTTGTTGAATAACTTCTATATTTTGATATGACAACATGTCGCGCTGAGGAGCGATGTGTGTGGATAAGTTTAGTTCGATATGCAATACATAATGAAACTAGAAATATGAAGGGATTATTTTTTATGTAATAGGCTCGCCGGACGGATCGCCTAATGGTAGGCGAACGCCTTCCTTGGATGCAGCATCAAAGAGAGAATCAGTGCATTGTCATGAAAAGGGTTGGGTAAAGGAATAAGAGACGGAGCGGGATGAGGCAGAAGGAAAACGGGATTGGGTCTCCTAGGATGTCAAATATCTATTTCTACATTTTTAATAAAATCGGCAAGGGTCCAGTGCCCTTTTAATTGTAAATGGCGAACCGTGTCTTAGGAAAAAAAACCAAGCGTCACTCTTTTGCTGCACTAGAGAAAAAATAAGAATAGCGAGTGAACTCTCATTATACCTTCTCTTTCATACTTGTTTCTTTTATTTAACCAAGTAACTCAGCTATTGTTGATATGTAGATAATCTCTGAAATAAAAATAGCGTAAGGGAAGCCGCGAGAACAGCCACTTTCTGTACATAATTAATTCACTGTATACAAGTAATGACCGTTGAATCAATAAACAAATAAACAGATAAACGGTTTTGCTTATCATTAAACTTAAGATATAACCTCTTTATAAAGTAAATAAAAATGAAATAAAAAAAAAACGTAAAATAATAACAACAAAAGTTTTGTATAACTAAATACATTCGTTTTCCTGTACCAAACAGAACAATTTAGTAATTCCAAACACAGACAAAGCTGCGAACAGTAACTAATTTCTACATAATGAATGAAGCATGCATTGTTTATTTTAACCCGTACGTTCAGTTGTTTACGAAATCAGAACTAATTCGCTTACTATGTTAAAATTCAGGCTTATTTAACCGTATTACATTTGGTACACAATGTTTTTCGAAAGTGTACATTGTTTTAAACATAGCAAAAGAGAGTTTGTAAGTTTTTTCTCTTTTTCTCTTTTAAAAAGATAACTCCCGCATTAGGACTAAAGCCTGTGTCGCGGGGGACTTTACAAACATTCATCTAACGAGGACAATTAACACCCAGACTCGAAACAACAATTTTTGGATCACACAAAGTGTTGTCTCGTGTGGGAATCGAACCCACAGCACTCGGCGCAGTGTCAAGCGGCGAGGCGGCCGCTTAAACCACTACGCCAACCGTGCAGTCATGTCAGTATAATGCAAGTAGTTATGTATAATATGTGTAAAAAAAGCATATATGTATGTTTATGCATTATCTAGTACCCATAGTACAAGCTCTGCTTAGTTTGGGACTAAATGGTGATGTGTGTATGTGGTAGAATATTATTATATTATTATTATATATTATATTATGATTCTACACATTTTTTTTATATAGCGCTTAAGGCATTGCTTGAGTTGTCAGTAATAGATCCACACAGAGGTTACTACTTGGATGGGTAACCGTTTAGGAGATTTATGTCAGAGTGCTGCCGTGTTTCGCAGTGTACAAGTGACAAGTGCCAGTCCAAAAATAGTATCGATGTAATAATTTTCAGCCACTATATCTTAACCCTAAAGTTTCATAAGATACGTCTGCAATGGGTAGCCTATAATAATTACGCGATATAGACCGGTTACCTAAACATTACCCAACGTCATAATTATACATAACATAACTTCACGCCTTTTATCCCCGAAGGGGTAGGCAGAGGTGTACTATACACCCACTTTTCGCCAGTTATGTTTAGGTCCCAATGTCATAGGGGGCAAGCCTATTGCCATCTACTGGGCACATTATTAAGCGAGCGATAATTAACATTTTTATTTTTTAATACACACATAACTTCTAAAAGTCAGAGGTGTGTGCCGGGGGTATCTGGGGATCGAACCCGAGACCATCGTCTCGGCAGTTCGTTACGTACATCACTAGGCTACGGCCGCTTATAGTTCAAATGTATATAATTATACATTTGAATTTATAATACTGCTATTGGGAATAGCTTACACAAATTTATCTTCCAAAGCTTTAGAGGGACAATGTTTTTAGCTAAGAATAAGCTAGGAAACCCTAAATCACAGTCGCAAAGGTAGATATTTATTTATTCATTTTATACTTTACTGTACACCTATATAATTATTACAAAGTAGAAACTTAGACTATAACAAAAGTACAGAGGGCGGCCTAGATACTGTGATTCATTACATTCGTATTTGTTTTACTTCTTTGAAGGAATCCTAGAATATTCGGTACTTCAGAGACACTCGGGACCAATACAGCCTTCTAATTCTTGGTGGTAATTGTCACTTTACGAACTTTATTTAGGCTTTTAGCGGTCGACTTGCCAGAAAAACAAGTCTCTGGAGAATCCGAGAATAAGGTGGTACTCCGTAGATTAGAAGAAACATTTCTTGCAACAGAGTATTAGCGTTTAGCAAAGTTAGTAATTATTTATTCAAGGATTAAATGTTCCTATTCCTGGTTGAAATCATTTGTGAAAATTTAGTTTTATTTTATAATTTTTATCTTACTTCCTCCTTATAAGTATGTGTTATTTTAATGGGGGACGAGCACGTCTTCCTTGCTTTAATTATGGGTTATTGGGTTTGATATATTTTAAGACTATCAAAGAGAAAGAACTTCAATTCAATAATTATGGTTTAAGATGCTATGGTAGCTAATAAGACACAAGACACGATGTTTTCAATCTACGTTTAGCGAGCGATAATTAACAATTTAATACGCACATAACTTCGAAAAGTCATTGGTGCACGCAATGGATTCGTACCCGAGAACCTCTGCGTAGCAGTCTGTCGGTCTGTCCACTAATATAAAGTCAGTCAAAGGTAATATTTTCATCAAAAACCGTTGAACCACTTAGGTCACAAGGTGATGCTTATAAACGTATATGCAAATAAAGTATTATCAAATTATGTTCACATTGATTGGCCTCCTATTCCACTGGTTAGTGAACCAAACTGCTAAGCTGGCGATCCTTTGTTCGATTCCCACCAAGGACAAATATTTGATGAACGCAATGATTCGTGCGGTATCTGGATGGATTTATGTATAATATTTTTGATTCTCACATATTATTCATAACTAGAGAACGCCCACAGAGGTATATGGCTACACCCACTTTGTACCGGGCACATTACCAGACTCCGTGCTGCTACTGAGAATTTCCTAACGGAAAAACCCAATAACACTTTGCCCCACCCGGGAATCGAATCCGATTTATGCCGCGAGACCAACGAGGCAGCAGTTTATTTTAATATAACCGTTAATCCTATGGGAATTTTGGGCAGTCCCTTCTAAGTGCACCCCTGCAGTCCAAGGAACATAATTATGTACGGGTATATGCAAATCTTCAGCTTCTTGTGCCCAATAGTTTTGGCTGTGCATTGTCTGTCAGTCAGTCAGCAACGCAAGATTTTTTATATACAGATGTAAAGTTTGATCAGCTTGCTTCCGTGGTCCAGTGGATAGCGTAAGAGACTGCTGATCTGAGGTCCCGGGTTCGATTCCCGGGTCGGGCAAAAGTGTTACTGGGTTTTTCCGAATTCTCAGCAGCAGCACGGAGTCTGGTGATGTGCCCGGTAACGGCAATAGGCTCGCCCACTATTACGTGGGACTTAAACATTCATGGCGAAATGTGAGTGTAATACCTATTACGCCTCGGCCTACCCCTTCGGGGATGCAGGCGTGAGTCTATAAAAAGAAAGTTTGATCAAGTACCTAATCGGTAATTTACTGTTACATATACATACATACATACATAGACTCACGCCTGTTTCCCCGAAGGGGTAGGCAGAGGCATATTAAACGCCCACTTTTCGCCAGTGTTTTGATCCCACGTAATAGGTGGCGAGCCTATTGCCGCTTATTGGGACATTTTGTTTGCCAGAGCCTCGTCCGTTGATCGGCAGGTGCACCACTTGCAGGTGAGGTTGGCTTGGGACCCTAAGTTCTTGGTGGGAACCCTATGCACACTGTTACATATATTTTAAGAAAAGGCCAACTCATCATTAAAAATGTTGTATGAAATATTATAGCATCGTTATTCACAACTCGTTACCTTACATTGCTAAAGTCTAACGAGCAATTTTTAATGCGCTTATTTCAGGAACTAACTACTACTTTTAATGTTTTTGTTTTCTTTATTACTCGTTTATGCGAATATTTCATTGCATATCTTCTGTATTATATAAAATTCTTGCGTTACTGACTGACAGGCAAGCTACAGCCAAAACTATTAGGCGCAAGAAACTGAAATTTAGCATGTATGTACCTTGGGGACCATAGGGTTGCACTAATAAGGGATTTACCACAATTAACACAGGATCGGGGAGAAACAAATAAATTTGAAAAATATGCAGGAGTAGCTGTGCTCTAGTAAATATATAAATTAAAGTCAAAAAGCTCAATACGATAATCATTGTTCATTACATTTAAACAAACGCATTGTGATATGGGGCTTTGTGACTGAAGACTCTGCGGTGCGGATACGGGGCTACAAAGTCCTGTCCCTCCTGTTCAGCTAAGTGTTATTTGGCCGAGCTGTCAAAAAGGATCCGAAAGAAGTATCTAATACGTTACTGATTGTATATAGTTAGTCCTCACGCGTATGTGTTAGGAATTATCATCCTCTTTTCATTGTCCAGCCGTTAGTGTATTTATAATTAGGTATCGAACTCAGGACATAATTTAACTACCTCAGAACAACGAAACATAGCTGGTAGCAGTAAAAATGATAGAGTCATTGCAACTATTTTTGCCAATTATTTTATTTCAACAAATGAAAAGCCAGTAAATTAAAAAATATATACAAGTCTCTCACAGCACTCCTTCCTTCAATTTTACAGAAATCTTTCTTTAACGAATGCTTACTTTTAGAAATAAACCTAATCTTCAAAAATCTGCTATTCAGACATTAGTTTTGACTGTAATTCTACGAATCAATAGGATAATATTGGTGTCACATCGGATATATCATCACTAAGCCCAGGCTACTGAAGTTAGAGACTTGAAATTGCGGCTTCATATTAAGACATAGATACCCAGTACAGAAGGATTTTTAATAAACACACCCAAGGGGGTAAACTGATGGTTGAAATTCGCGCAATCTGACTTAGAGTTATCTATAATTGATATCTCTCTAGTACTTAAAGCCGCGTACAGACAGATGGACGGACGGACTCATAGAAACTGTCCTTTTAGGTTACTATAAGACCCTTAAAAAGTAGTAACACCGTTCACATTCAGCCAGAGTAGTTCAAAGTTACAACAACAAGTAACAGCAACGAACAAAAAACTATTTATCTTTCAAAATAATATTAAAATCTTGTAAATTGCGTGTTAGGGTAGACATAGGATTGCGTACTGTACTTACAGCCGGTTGCAGAAAGCTTCAAATTAATTCTTTATTAATTAAAGGGAGATTATCGCTAATGTGTGTCATAATTTAATGGCGTTGCACAAACACATTTATGCTTGTTTAAACATCATTTTACTAATGAAGAACTAATGCCTACAAGTGAACGAAAAGAGTGAACATTTCCGTTTAGTTATATGCACAATAATCTATGAAATGTACTATGAGTAAAAATTTCATTAAACAAAATCAAAGCAACATATATCAAAGAGGTGTAATTCTAAATATTCATATTTAGTAAATCTGTGGTCAAGACTATCAAAACTTTTGTCAAAAATTGACATGTTTATGTTATTGTTGTATTGAATCATTTTTACGATTTTAATTAAAATTGTTACGTTTTGAGCTGAAAAGCCGAGAAAATTCATACAAAGAGGGAGCCTGGCGCTTATTATAATGATTGACCATATAATGCAGTTAATACCATTCATGAATGACGATTTTCTATAACCTGAATACATACGCTACTATTGTATTTTGTATTACATAAAATCAAATATGAAAATGCCCAGTTATTTCATTTATGTGGAAGTCAAAAAATGAGAGAAGAGAGAACGAAATAAGCTGTTATACTATTCAAGACATATTGGTTAAATTGCATACGATAAAGAAATATTTTAATATATTTTGTTTGTAATGTGTTTTGTTGTGATAATTCAATTAGATAGAATAAAGACAATTATTTTTACACTTATGGAGAAGTATCTCTTCTTGCACTGGTATCTATAGCTTGGATGATGACCTCCTCTGCTAATAGGTAATAATGTTAACATGATTACAATCCAAAGCGCCTACGACACGTGGAAATCCATCAATTTCTAGCTGCAACTCGTCGTAGATCTTAAGTGTAGACGTAGAACTTTCCTGTTTGGCAATTCAATACATTTTGAGCTTAATTTTGCTAGGGCTTGAGAACTCTTTGCACTAATCTACACACTGGATTTGTGTTTATTTGATAATCACCCAAGACCTGCTCAGTTGATAAGCACCTGTGGCAAAAGCCCTCAAACAAATTAAAAACTGTGTCTGACCATCAACATAATTATTTATTTCTTTGAGACATGGGTTCCTTTTTTTTATAGTAATTGGCGGCAAACGAGCAGACAGATTACCTGATGGTAAGCAATTACCACCGCCCATGGACACAACCAACACCACAGGAGTCACAAGTCCGTTGCCACCCCTTAGGGTTGGGAAAAGGTATAGGATAAGGAGTGGGATAGGGGAGAAGGAATAGGGGCTAGGGCCTCCGGCACTCTCACTCACTGAACGAAACGCAACAGTTTAGGTACTGTTACTTTACGTCAATTTTCTGTGAGAGGGTAGTACTTCCCCGGTCGAGCCGGCCTATTCATGCTGAAATCAGCAAAGCTCTACCACCTACAGCCTTCTAAAACCACCTAAAACCTCCTTATCTACAATGTTTCGTATTTGGTCATCTGCTTCTATGGGTACCCTGTATGTAATACGTAATTCTCCGCCGTCATGCCTTGAAAATATATTCGCCTTGCCGGAATTTGACCGCGAGGAAAATCTTCTTCGGGATCAGACAAAGATGAAAGACTAGTTAAGACATAACTTAGGCATTCATTGTAAACCACTTCAATACCGTAAAACACTACAATGCATTGAAATATATTATTTAATAGAGCTATATTTGGCAACAAACACTTCAATGTACAATAAGATATTACTTATGGAACAGAGATAAATTCAACAACAATAGAGCTTTAATACCTCACTGAGCTCACATTAGATTTTAAAATTCACATCTGTCATATTTAAAATGCTCACGTGTCAATTCACGCTAATGGCTGTTTGTGCAACGTAAAACACGCTTTAATGTAGGCTTTGACTCTTCTTAAATTAAATTTAATAAAGGATTAAATTTTACAAGAATTTGGCTTTGTGCAACGACTTAATAATAGATTAGGGTTTAATCTCGTTTTAAAATTTTAAATATCGTTTCTGCAACCGGCTGTTCTTAAACTAATAAGGAATCAATCAAAACTTATTTTTTTACACATAAATAAGATTTATTTAGACAAGAATTTTCCATTTAAATTAGGTAAATATTTCATGGAATTATTTAGAATAGTTTACACGCCAAAATATTACAATTTAGTTGGAAATAGGTGAAGACAGACAAATTGATGTTTAATGCTGAATATTCAGAAAGGTATCTCCAAAGAATATTCGAAAACAAGTGTTTAAACAAAGCCCTATTGGAACTCATCGTTAGACAGGTCGTCTAACGATACTCTGGATAATGTAATGCAAGTGACGAATAAAGACATTAATTTCTCATTTACATGTACACAGGAGTTATCTCTGCGAAAACTTTGTTTATAATTTTCTGCATTTTAGGTGTGGACAAATAACTTATTTTATGATCAACCAAAGTCACGAGTTCTTGTATTAGAATCGTCATATCCGTTCGTAAGAGAGGCATCTCTGACAGACATGGCGATTCATAACGTTCTCTTTATGACCTCCAAGATGATCATATTAAACTCACGAATTGTCATTCTATACATTGAGCACTTCATTGAACGATCCTTCAAGATTTGAAGGAGTTATCTCTGCGAAAACTTTGTTTATAATTTTCTGCATTTTAGGTGTGGACAAATAACTTATTTTATGATCAACCAAAGTCACGAGTTCTTGTATTAGAATCGTCATATCCGTTCGTAAGAGAGGCATCTCTGACAGACATGGCGATTCATAACGTTCTCTTTATGACCTCCAAGATGATCATATTAAACTCACGAATTGTCATTCTATACATTGAGCACTTCATTGAACGATCCTTCAAGATTTGAAGGATCGTTAAATTCGACCTACTTACTTATAAGTTCTACTAATTGTAGTCCATCCCCCAACCTGGTTATGAAGATATATTTTACAAAATGTTGTAAAGCTTCTGTAAGAAACTCGGAGTTAAAGGAAGTCCTAGAGATAATTATTTATTTTGCAAACCGTAAAAATATTTATATTAATTCTGTGTAAGATAGCTCTCAGCTGCATGTGTACATTTGATGATATCAATAGAATCCAAACGCGCACAATACAACTCGCTAAATTGATAAACGGCTAGGCACTTGGAAACCGTAACATGTCACGCCATTTTTAAAAGAGAATTTGGGCTGTATGTAATTTGTTATGCTTTTTGGGCTACATAAATGTGGTAGCCAGTAGTAGCCTATAACTAGTTAGGAAGCTTGCAAATTGGTCTATATAACTGATTTTTTCATTTCTTAAAGAGCGAACTTTGAGTAGGTATTTTAAATGTAGAGTACAGAAAAATGGGTAACCGTATTTTAATGTTCCAAATACGTGACGCATAACCCCATCAATTGTACATAAATAGTCCTAGTCAAACAAACTGAATAACGTGTATAAAATTAAAGCTTAATAAATATCTATTTCTAAGCCCCATTTAACATAATATAAGTATAAACAAAATACGATAGGTAAATTCCTTTACTAATAATTTTCAAATCATAGTGTTCAAAAACTAATTATTGTGTAATTTAATATCTTCTTGGATTTACGCGAATGTTACATTGGAATATGTTCATACATAACACATTTAATGTATTGAAGTTATTAATATAATTAAATTATTTATAGAGAACATATACATTTATGGATTACATAATCCACACTCGTACGAGTATATAAACAGGATTATTAAATATATATTCTTTATAATATTTTATTGATATTACCAATTAACTATTGATATTAATTGTGGTAAAATGACGTTTGCGTTATATTGAGGCAGTATACAGAAGCTAATGCTTTTGAAATTTGGTTTATAATATTATATTAATATATTTGTGCCGCCCGATCACTCATAATTAAATATAGAATATTATTTAAAGCATATTTTCATCCAGAGGTAAAAAATGCACTATACAAATTATATATATTAAAAGAAAATTTCTTCTTTAAATTTTATAAAAAATTTACGAGTTTTCACATCACTCCATGGAAGTATTGATTTTTTGCTATTGTCCAAGTCCGGCTTAAATGTAACATTTTAATTAAATTGTATTAAAATACACTAACCTTTTAACAGAATAAAATGCGTTTATCCATATCTTCTCATCTTGCAACACATAATAAATTCAATCACTTTTCAAACAAAATCCACTGAAACTTTTATAAGTTAAAATCAATACAATATTTTCAACAATTTTTATTTTGATACTAACACTGGCACTCGAAAATATAAACAGTAAAACTTTTTTCTTAATGCCAAAGATATCCGCGCGCGAATTTTGTATTTCGAATGCGTTACGACATCGAACGCGTCCACAGCATTCGCTCTCTCGCGGGAAACTGGCGGGAAATCTTTGCCTCTGAGAAAATTTGCAATACTCTGTGCAACGCTGCGTGTTTTTACTTTGTTTCACATTCGTTATAATGAAGGACTGCTAATTTCTAATGGTAAAGGCGAACAATATTATTGATTATTTATTATCACAAGAAATATTCAGCATGAATAGTATCAGAGACAGTTAATTACAGATACTTAATAATTTATGTATTTGTAATTAATCGGAACATCTGTAACTATAGTCGAAATTACCAATGTGACGATATAGACCATAAGCTTACCATCAAAAGCGCCCTCTATATACAAAATGGCTTCTTACAGTTTCTGTGTAGATGTAAGGGAAAAGATTTTGCATTCATTTGTTCAACAAGTTTCACACTTGCACTAGTTTAAAAAGTTTATACACTCTAAAGGGTGAGAAGGAAATGAGTGCACTACGTTCTCAATATTTACCTGGATAAAATGCTATTATGTTATAATATGGCCAAGCAATATTTTTAATAAATTTAGTTAAAATTAATAGCATAATTAATTCCTTTTATTTAATTTCAAACAAATCTGCTGAAAATCAAACAAGCAATCATTTTCGTGTAATAATTTTATATTTTTATAAAGGATATTTTTTGTCACAATAACATGACCTTGTGCAATTTTTATTGAGGATGGCAAGCATTCCAATGATTTATGATGACGGTTTAGTAAGTTTGTTTTTGATGTATTTTCGTTAAGAGATCTATGCGACACGGAAAACTTATAAAGATACTTTGATCTCAGTGTCTGTCGGTTTGTCAAACGGTTTTACACACTATTTGACGCGGGAAGTGTATATTCGGCAGAGCTGTTGAAAGCGGGATGCTGTGCTCTATTTCCTATTGCTACATGTCATTTTCATTTTACCTAAACTATGCGCGCGACTTTACTTAGCCTCGTGTGAAAATATTACTTTCGTAACTTGAAACAGAATAATAAATTAAGATAGGTAGGTACAAGTACGAAAAAAAAATGTATATATACCTAATTTTGCAGTTGCGTGCAGTTTTATTGTCATAGTATTTTCTGCAACGAATATCTAAGGCCTCTAAAGCGATTGCCGCAATATCCTAGTAGTGTCTAGTCACTCTAGTGCTCAAAGACCATGGTCGTTAGGCGGAGTTTGTAGGCTCCATACCCACCCAGGACACCTAAGAGAAAGCTTTGTATGATGTGCACGAAGATTTTCTGTTTTGATTTGGGTGTAATTTATCTATCATCATCATAAAAGCCGAAAGACACCCACTGCTGGATATAGGCCTCTCCTAAGGCTTTCCACATAGACCGATCTTAAGCCGCTGGCATCCATCTGCTGCCCGCGATTCAATCTTGTCTTCCTCTGCAGAATCTTTTTACCATGGCGATGGCAGAAGTCATCCATAATTTCACGCCTTTATCCCCGAAGTGGTAGGCAGAGATGTATTACACACCCACACTGCCAGATATGTTTCGGTCCTAATGTAATAGGGGGCGAGCCTATTGCCATCTACCGGGCACATTATTGAGCGAGCGATAATTAACATTTTTAATACACACATAACTTCGAAAAGTCAGGGGTGTGTGCCCGAGGTACCTGGGGATCGAACCCGAGACCATCGTCTCAGCAGTTCGTTACGTGCACCACTGAGCTATCGCCGCAGAAATCACTTACATAAATTACTTAAGGATAAGTTATTTAAACAGAGCAGTCGCTCTTTGGAAAAGCAATATTCTGTGAAATCTGGTTCGAGCGGAGCCCGGGCTCCAAGGAGAAAGTTTTGAATCATCATCAGCCTTTAACAGTCCACTGCAGGACAAGTTCTCTCCTTTGAAAGGAGGAATTGACCTACTATACCAAGCTGGCCAAACGGGTTGGTATAGGGTTTGTATCAAGTTTTCCTTCTCTTACAGTGCTATTCTCTGCATAATATGCTCCCTCTGTCGGCTCTTATGGGATGATGTGGGGTGGTGACATTCCGTATTCTTAATCCGTCACCTACTTAATGCTAGGACGATGATTCTCCTGAATTCTTCAAAATATAATTGTTTATGAACTAAAAATCTAATATCTTTTTGGGTTTATGCGAATGTTACACATTGAAATTACATTTAAATTTAGTTAAAAAAATCGGTAAATCGTTTTTGCTATGGTACTTTCTAGGCTATTCGTTTTAAATGTAATCTCAGTCAAACCAAGTTATCGCGACAAAATCCGTAAACTGCAACTTAATTTAAATTTAAACTAAATATCGAATTTCATTATATATTTCTTAATATTGTCATTATAAAGTAAATGACCAAACTAAACGGTTTGTCACTGATAAACTACGAGTATAGATTAGTTCACCTCTGAAAATAGCACAAATTAATGACGATGTCAAACTTGCCGTAAATTAATGGCGCTGTTGTCAATTCTGTCGTTAACTAATCGAAGCGATGTCAATTCTATGATAAAACAAATTACAACCATCCAACAAATACTACAATGCTTGAATTGTTAAAATGTCGTATTTTATTGATTTTTAGACAAATGCTATATTTTTCATAGATTAGAGTTTAAAATAAGAACAACATTATATTATCTTTACAGGTTTCGTCAAGGTTAGGCTCGCTATCATCATCTCAACACTATTCTCATTGCAACCAAAACACCTTGAAATCTAGGACCTACTTGGTATTCTCACCAGATTTATTATAATTTTAATTTGATTTATTAGCTTTTAGACTGCCAGATAGATAGATACTCAAGGTAACCGGTACCGTCAGTTGAATGTACTGTCCAGGATGCGGAGTATTATGTATCATTTTGTAACTAATCAGGATCACTCATGCTTAAACAGTTAAGTGCCATTTTCTGACAAACCCGCCTAAGCTTTCGAATCGATATAATTTCGCGCACTCGAAAAATTCTCAGATATTGCCAGTATTTTTACTGTTAATTTGAAATGCATTGAGAACTTATGTAATTTGGGTCACAATATAATCATATTATACTTTCCATCAAATTTCTTTGGCTAACTACTTAATTTTGTGCCTTAACCACATTTCATTAACATGATTTTCTTCAATAAATTGTACGAGTTACCTTGAAATTCAGCATAATTTAATTGTGCAAATGGACTCGAACATTCCATTATTACCATACACAAATATAACTATCGAACTTAGCATAAACAAGAAGCACATATGAGCATAGCGTCACTCAAAATATTGAAGGACCTCCCAAGGACTTCCACATCAAAGTTTCCTAACAGAACAATACGATTGTTCTAAAGCAAATTAACATCAATACCTTAACAATACACCAATAATCCTGTGTGACCAAGTTTCAATCGGGAACTTTGAATAATAATATACTTGTAGTTAACTATACTAATAGAAAGCGCAGGTAGGGCAATTTGCATAATTTGTTGCTGTTTCGAAACCATGTATATCGTACATGGATCGAGCTACTCGGAAACTTTGGATCGTGTAAGGTGGAACCTGTGACCTTAGATCAGAAGAGATTGCATTTACGGAATATAGGTATATAAAAAAATATTAACACAATAATTAAAGATGAGTTCTTTGTCTTTTTTATTTGTTTTTTGTCTTTTTGTATCAGGAAAGACGTTAAGTAAGGAGAACTGCAGTGCTGTTGCTGTGTTCTAAATTATTTACAGCTGTTTTTCTAGCAACTGCTGATTACAAAAATGATCTTCTTAAATATTTTACCAGTGGTATCACATTTTCCTGAATCGACAGAACCAATCGAATATAAAAACCAATTCTGTAATATTTTAACACCAAGCTTTCAGTAAACACAAGTCGTGGACCAACTCTCGCGGAAAAATGTCCCCTAAAATACATGTGTTGGCTGTTAACGTAGCAATTTGCTAAATGTTGCTCTCCACTTTGGAACAATCTCGGAAGCTGCGTTTGCTCGTGAGAGCAAGAACAATCGTTGGTTTTGTACCTCCGTGTTACACATGCCTTCCTTTGTAGGCTTTGCATTTTCGAATTGTTGTGTTCTTATTCTGGGTTGAATGTATTTTGAGAGTGATATTATTGAGTAATTTGATACTTATAGTCAACACCTAGAATGATAACTGAATGGCATTGATTCATGTGATTTCACATATTTTAAAATATAATAAAAGCAGCTATAGCTCCGTGGAGAGACTGACAGACTGCTACGCAGAGGGTCTCGGGTTCGAATCCACGGCACGCACCAGTGACTTCTCCATAATGTGCTCGAAAGATATGTGAAGTCTGCCAATCCACACTTGGCCAGCGTAGTGGACTATGGTCTTACCATTATCTTAGTGAGAAGAGGCCCATGCCCAGCAGAAACAGTATAATATTATACCTACAGGGCCGATGATGATAATAAAAACATGACAAAATATTCAATTAATTATCTCAACTAATTAAAAAGATCTGGGCTTTCAAACCTGCATTTATTTGCAATAAAATAATTTTTAGGTTTTGGTAAAGTAGTAGTATCCATTTATTTCGCGTGATAAAGACATATGCGTTATGGCGTTATATGTAACAAATAAGAAAGAGAATTCCTTCATCAACCTTCTTTAAATTTTTTTATGAGACCAATAATAATTAGTCCCAAATGCAACCGATAAGCAGACAACAAAAGTGTTGAACCAACTTTATTAACTTAAAACATCCTATTTCTTAACTAATTAACAAATTTTGAGAATTTTCGCTCCAGGGGAAGGTTAAATTAATTAACTAACTTAATTTATTAACCAAAACATCCTTCATTAACCACCATTGAATTTAGACCCGCCATCTTTGGGAGCGCTAAACTAACGTTTTTCAGATATTTTATTTAGAGGAAACCTGCATGTCCTGCAGTTTTCAATAAGGTTCTCGAAAGACATGTGAAGTCTGCCAACCCGTACTTGGCCAGCGTGGTGGATTACGCCCTTACCCTTTTCATAGTGAGAGGAGGCCTATGCCCTGCAGTGGGAAAGTGTATATACAGGGCTGATGATGATGATCATGATCTTGTTTATTACGCTCTTATTTTACCGATCAATCGCATGCTCAGCGATTATATTGTCTCGAATGCCGAATTCCTATATTTTGCTACAAATACACAGTAAACAATTTCCAAAGGCGCACGTTATTATAGACAGTTCGTAATAGATGCATAAATGGAAAACTAATATTATATGTATAGGTAGTTAGACCTTCTGTCCGACGAGTTACTCCCAATGTTTTACCGACAATTAACTATTGTCAACTAATTTAACAAAACGTTTTGTCGTCGTTTTGTTGAAAATTGAAGTATTATTCTGAAAATAATTTCGACACTGACGTTCAAATTTTATTGTTTTACAACAAAATAGAATATAGACTAGAATATTAAACTAATAATCTAAAAGCCAAATCATACTGAGGCAAATAACAATGTTTGCATGGCAGTTTTAGAATATTTTGCTTCGAATGCAAAGTTTTTCCAACTATACAAAATTCGTAGCTAAACAATAGCCGTCAGTTTATTTGTATCATTGATACGGTACAGTTTCACTGTATTTGATATTATTTTGAGATACCGTATTGCTTGAATGTCTACAACATGAGCTCGACAAAAGTAATAGCGATTAACATTTGTACATAGTTCAAATACACGTTTTTTCGATACACTGAAGCTCGACATGATTTTTTGTGACCCTGCACCCGAAAATATTAGTTAACAACTTAGTTTATAAAAAGAATAATAATAGTGATATGCCAAAACCAAACATGCTTAAGTCAATATTTGTTAATCAATTACTTCATATCGCACCAGTGACCGGCGCACACTGGCGAATATTACAAAAAAGATGGCCAAAATATGTTAATGGTAAAAATGCATTAAATACACCAATTAAAATTAAATGCAAACCTTTTGAACTATGAATTATTATTATTTTATGAAAAGAGGCCTTTGTTTCAACCAGCGCAAACATAAAAACTGACTTTATGATATTGATAGTTTTAAAACTATTGTAGGATAATAGTAAGTATATATATGAGAGATTAATAAGAATTTAATTAACTATGTACTATAAATTAATAATATTCATAACTAAGAAACATGAATGATCAGAGATATACAAACTATATGTTGTGCACTGTTGATAGCGTTTATACCTAACTTTGTTTAAATATAAAATACTCTATTTCAGGTTCCTTTATTAGTTAAATTGCATCCAGGGTCAACTGCGTATTGGACTTTCTGGACGTTTTAGTAAACTTGAGAAAAAGGGTCTGAAGAAACGCAAAGTCTTTGATATAAATGTCTCATTTGTAGTTAAAACATGGGGCGTTTTTCTTGTAAAGTCTCTGCGATATTTATTTATATTCTTATTTCTTGACTCTAGTGCATCTTCAGATAGATACTAACATTTTTAAAACCACTTATTAAAAGAATGAACACAAGTTAAAGACCTAAAAATATACGACAGCAAAATATACGCATAAATACCGGGACTTAAAGCTAGTAAAAACTAATCACTAGGCAGATATCGGCAGCCAAATCTAAAATAAACTAAATACTAGCATTATATGCTACAATTTAATACAGCTTATTTCTCGGAATACAGAAGAATATCGTACTATTTCCCTTATTCTTTCTGCTTACGTAAGTAAATAATACTATTAATTTCAAGGCAAGGGTATTGGTGTTAAGATTTATTTTATAAAATAGTAACATCTGATAGCAATTATAAATACCTCTAGAAATAGAATCCATAACAGAAAAACCCCAAATATTGACAGTTGTAAACACAACGAGCGATAACATGCGACTTGGAAATCATCAGATTTAAGCACGATATTTTTGATCAACTTCGTAGGCAGATTGTTATAGAATTTTATTACATAAAATATATAAAAAAATGCTCAAAAGTTGAGTCATTTATTGAGGTTTAAGATAAATGTTATACAACTGTTCTATCGACAATATTTTAAAATCATATAATGTCCAGGTTTTTGCAAATTATCGCCAGTGTGCGGCGTGATGACAAGCTTCATTGTACTAACGTGCATTGGAACTATGTATGATATATCGCAGTATAGTTTTGTCACACAAATGTCAATCTTATTTCCATTTGTCGAGCTCATGTAGTACACGCTTTCTGAATATTCTATATAACTGACTGAACAAAATCGGTCTGTGTGGAGAACCTTGGGGGACGCCTATGTCCAGCAGTGGACGTCTCTAGGCTGACATGATGAACTGACTGAACTAAGCAACAAATAATTTGTAGGTTTGAGGGAGTTCAGTTTTCCACTGACGATGTTTCGACCGGCTTATAGGAGATAGGTCGTGGAGGAATTGGTGAGAACTCAACGCCTTCCTTATAAAGAGCGGGTTTCAGAAACTACCCTTACTTATATTTTTCTCCGCTGTCCTTTAGTTCAAAATATATGTCTTATAGGAGATAGCTCGTGGAGAAATTGGTGAGAACTCAACGCCTTCCTTAAAAAGAGCGGGTTTCAGAAACTACCCTTACTTATATTTTTCTCCGCTGTCCTTTAGTTCAAAATATATTTAAGGATTTTTAAACATTTCTGTACGATATGATGTTTGATTAGCTGGTAGCACACAAGCTTTGCCAACAGAAATCGTCCTATTTTACAAATAGAGTGGTGAACAATAGCTTTTTATAACCTAAGCAGGAACGCATCCATGTTCCTGCTTAGGTTATAAGAAGCTAGTGTTCAGAAGCGACTCCGACGAATAATTTTCAATATAAAAAATAATTTCAATAATAATCTTTTGATTATTTGTATTATTATCGAATATTTGGATTAAATTATTAGTAAAAGAAATCCTCGAACACAATAACGGCCAATAATATTTAATTATTATTATGAAAACCCAATTAAACACCAACAAATGATAACATAAAGGAAATAAATGAGTTATGAAACAGCAGTAATCGTGTTCCCATTGTTGATCGTAATCGATCAAACTGTCGTAATGAAACCAAATTTCGGCTCCGTGTTATGACAGCCTTACAAAGTTCTCGACTGCTATTCAATGATTCTTGTACTACACACTGTCTGAGATTTCAGAGAGCAAAATTAACATGTAGGCCGTTTTGAATGTATGGGCATTGGAATTTTCTTAAACTGTTGGTATTCGTCTGTGTGGTGGCGGATTAAGAATTGTTTTTTTCTTTTTTTCGCATCATAACAATCATAACAAAGCTACTTATTTCTTTGAGTGTTTAGTAATACAAGCTGTCACTAACTACCTAATTCTCTATCATAGGTGTTGTAAGAGGTGACTATGGCAAATACTCGAAGAATAGTATCTTTGCAAAGAGTTGCAAAACTTGACATTAAACCCTATACCAATCCGTCTGGTCAGCGTGGTATAGTGGGCCAAATCCTCTTATTAATTCACAACGCTATTGTGACTACAGTAAGTTGAGACTTATGTTCAGCTGCGGACTGCGAAATGCTGTATTTTAATGTCGGTATTGGACTGAGAAATTTCATGTCACACTAACAAGTTGAGGTAGTTGTTTTTGGAATGACAAATGATCCCCTCTATAGCCTCTAAAGGAACTGGAACATTGCGGCGCTACACAAAAACTCCAAATAAAAAAAAAGGTGACGTCAGCTAGAAGTGTATGCCAAAATCACTTTCAAGCCACACATCTCGTTTTTCTGTATAAGTAAGAGAGTGTGTACTTTGAAGACGAGAAGAAGATACTATAAAGGCTAAACTGACTGCCGACAACAGTACTGATATGACTCCTGTATGCTACTGTAAATATTAAAATTTTGTCTTATAATCCGGTTTACTAAATATCTTCTACTTTGGAGTCTTGTACATTTTATTTGTCTGAGCTTCAAAGAAGGCAAACTGTAGAGACTGTCTTGGAAACCTCAAAAATACATATTCTATCGTACTCATATTTTTGTCCAAGTTGTCAAAACCAGATATCTGTATGTACGACCCATAAAACCAGTTACCTAGGATTAACATAATTAACGCAGCGAGATGACGACTCCAAGTTATAATTCGCAATAAGACACGTTAATGTTCAAAGTACCTACTTGGTAATGGAGGCAATCTCAACTTTGTTGCCTTCAAGTGGGTGATTGTCGACGTAGTGGATTTGTAACACCGCGGTGTGATTTATCTTGTAAGCTATGTAGGTTAAGGTTTCACACACACACACATCATCAGCCTTTAACAGTCCACTGCTAGACTAGGCCTCTCCTTTGAAAGGAGGAATTGGCCTACTATACCACTCTCTACTATACTATTCTCTCACATAATATCTACAAAAATATTTTTGCTAGTAATTGATAGTTTTTTTTGCATGACACGGTGAACGTAAAGTCTTCTTACCTTTACAAAATTAGAACAGGTATTTTTGTGTAAGCTTCCTATTATTTGTTGCAAGAATACAGTCTTGCGAGTATTTCTTGACGTATCTATGCATAGATTTTTGGTGGGGAAAAGTTGTTGTGTGTTTCAACTAGGGGTGCTCTGACCTGAGTAGGTGCGACAAGAGTTATTCTTTGGGTGTCTTAAAAAAAGAAATACCAATTCCTAATACCGTTCCTCATACTGCAGTGCCTCAGACACAATTATCTAGCTGGATTAGAGCCAGTAATACCACAGGAATAGCGCCACACTTAATACTTACACAATCCCTAGCTCAAATCAAATCCATAAGACAGATTTTATGTTCTGTGGTCTAAGTTGTTGTTCTTTCAACCTGATTTACTGACCATCCGTAAGACCGTACGCTCTAATGCCACCGAAAGTCATAAAAGAGACATTTTTTTAACAAATATGTTTGCCCTTTTCATATCAGTTATTAGTTATGAAATCACTGCTAATATTTTCGTCATAATTTTTTCACTGCCATAAATTTTATGATGTCCGCAACCATAAATGATATCAAACAACGATTTTATGTCTCACATTAAAACAATTTTTTGTGCTTTTTGTGCCAGAGATTACATTCGCAAGTTATTAAGTTTTGGCAGTAAACTTAATAGCTTTTCCGTAGGTTATTGTCTAGATATTCATTTTGTTATTGTATTCGTGTTATTTGAGGTATCGGAATTTGTATTGTGCACAGTGCTGCGCAAATATGATTTTTATTTCAAATTCCAGTAAGATGGTACAATGCTACGATAAGAACCTTGTTATTTTCTTTGAAACTTACTTAACATCATATTTTATATTTTATTATACTCTCTTTTTTATCTATTTTGTGCATTCAAGGCAGCGATAGACAAGTGGAGATACCAACAGACTGTCATGCAGAGGGTATCGGCTTCGAATCTACCGCGCGCACCACTGACTTTTCGGAGTTATATGCGTTTTGAATTATTAATTAATGCCTCGGAGAGCACGTCTAGCCGTCGGCACCGGCTGAAATGAAGATCTTTGACAGTTATTAAAGATGTTGTGAAGTTGAAGAATATCGCTATCCATTCAGGTTGCGAAGTTCAGACAGGCAGTCGCACTGTGAGAAAGGTTTTCGCTTGGAGGTTGATATATTCATAGCGCGTGAAAGAAAGGAGTAGGTAGAAGTAATTTTACACCCACTTTTCGCCATGTTATGAATTTGTAGGTCCCACGTAATAAAAGCCGAGCCTATTGCCGTTACCTGGTACTTTGCCAGACTCAGACTCAGGAACACTTTTGCTCGAATCCGGAAGTAAACCTGTTTCGATCATCAGACGAATAAAAAAAAAATATTTACTCCATAAGAATTACACTTGATCTTAGTTCAAATATATGGCTTATGGTATAGATTTACAAGCTTAAGACACTGACTTCTGAACTAGGTATTTACCTGTATCTTAGAAGCCAGTTACGTTAGCCAATACGTTATTCACTGGGCCACGGAAGCATCTGCAAAGCAAATATCATAGGTATATTTTACACCTTTTGAATAATGGGCTTATGTTACAGAGGGATTATGAGTCAGCAGGCAGGTCAGGCAGTCAAAACTGACGTAGGTAATGTTTTTTACAACAGCTTTCACCATGATGCATCCCCTAAATTTTAATAATAATATGCAGATACACACAGAGCTGCACTTATACTTCGCTGGTGCAATAAATGACATCATTTTCAGGTGAGCAACCATTGAGGTAACATAACATGAGTAACTGTCAAGATTCGTCATCTTCTTGCCCTGATCCCAATTTATTTGTGGTCGGCGCAGTACGTCCTTCGTTTTCATTCTTTTCTGTCGCCCGTCATCAGATCATTTACCCTTTCTCTTTCGTATCCATCCTCACACAGTTTATTCATCTTTTGCTGGCCTCCCTCTCCCTTTCTATCCCTCTACCTTCGTATTCATCACTTGCTTACCTTCATACATATCATCTCTTCGCATAATATGTCCATACCAAGCCAAACGACTTCCTTTCACTTTTTCGTCTATAAGCGCCACTTTCAGACTACCTCTCACGTATTCATTCCTAATATTATCCATTCTCGTAACTCCACACATCCATCGCAACATTCAAGCAAATGTCAAGATTGATGTAAGCTATTTGCATCAGTGGTAGTAGTAAAAAAAAAAAACGCATAAAATAGGCTGTTCTATTGCTAGGTAACTGCAGTCCTCTACAGTCCTTTCAAAAGATGCGTTAGCCCAACGTACTTGTCGAGTGCTGGTTGATATTAGGCAGTGTCTTGTGCCAATTTAGTGCTTTGATGTAATGACAAAAGCGGTCACGTGGTGGATACGCATCATTATTTCAAAAAGTGTTGCTTTATGTTGTGGTTGGTAATTGAGATCTCAACTACGTTAGTACCTACTACCTATTCTGTGTCTCACTCAACGTACTTAGTAGTCAACCGATATCATCACTGAGCCATCGCTACTTGTGCTTGTTCTACAGAATACCGTCAGATTGTATGCCAGTACCACCTTTTTGTAACTCATCATCAAACTTTTCATTCGCCTCTCGTAGCTAGTTCCCTTGCAGCCGATAGATGGCATTAGAATTGCAATGAAATACTTATAAAAAAAACTCCTAAATATCGGCAAATGTTAATTGAGAACCAAAACTGTGCTAGCACTGTAGGCATCTGCAGCAGATAAATTAATAAACCAAGTTGAAAACCAAGGTGAAATGTTTATACAAACTATATTTTCGTGATGGTGCTGCCATCTGTATAACAACTCCAGAAATGAATAACGCTTCGAAAACTTTACATGGCAGCGTCCCTTCATACAAAATAATTCCTAATTCCACGTCTAGATGGCAGGATAATAAACCAAGCCTACAGAAAAAAGAAAAGCTTGCATACATTTTAATCCTTAGAATATTTTCAAAGGATTCCGCATATTCAGGCATATGCGGAAATGATATGCAATCGGAAATAGGCCAGTATTTCTTTTTCTTCTTCCTAGCGTACCGCTGGCAAACACTTATATTTTTGAGGCCCAGAAAGCAGCCAAGCTGACTGCATGGTCGAAGGCAATCATCAGTACTTCCTGCAGGGTACGATGTTAGGTGGGACATCGTTTGTTTTGCACCGCACGAACAAGCCAAATCGGTACTGTTCGAGAGTCACCATCTGAACATGTTTTGTTTTGCATCGGCCGACTAGTACAGTACATTTATCGCATACTCATCATCAGCCTTTATCAGTCCACTGCTGGACTAGGCCTCTCCTTTGAATAGAGGAATTGGCCTACTATACCACGCTGGCCAAACGGGTTGTTATAGGGTTTGTATCAAGTTTTCCTTCTCTTACAGTGCTGTTTTCTGCATAATATGCTCCCTCTGTCGGCTCTTACGACACCCATGGGATGATATGGGGTGGTGACAATCCGTATTCTTAATCCGTCACCACACGGATATATCTATACTATATATCGCATACTATTAGTCTATAATTAAGTAGGTACCTAAGAAAAGATTTCAGGAGAAGTTGTCCAATTTATGGCCACTAATGGATCCCATTCGAGTCATTCGTTGAATTGAAGTTTGTTACCTACTCTTTCACGCAAATCTGGGAGCATTAATATTAGCTTATACGTTAATACAGCTGCACCGCAGAATATATTCTGTGCCTGATTCCCACTAGATTAAATAAAAAAAAACTACGTTAAAAAACCGACATCAAAAACTAAAACGTAAAAATAATAAAGATTTAATATTGATTAAATACTACCTATTATTTATATGTGCTGTTTACTAATAGGTTTACAGTCGGTGATTGTATACGAGCAAATTAATACAATTTGCTCTTATACATTTAAGTGATTAAAATATTATTATTTGTTTAAGACTTGGCACTAACTTCAAACCTATTAGTAAATAGCACATATAAATAATAGGTAGTATTTTATTAATATTAAATCTTTATTATTTTTACTTTTTATTTTTTGATGTCGGTTTTTTTTAACGTAGTTATTTTTATTTAATATTTTTTTGTGATTTACATCCTTGAAGTCACCATTATCATCATAGTGCAAATCAAATAGATTTTTGTAATCACTGAGTTTGTATGGCCACCTTGTGGCTCCTTCGTCTGACGCTAGAGGATCCTAGTTACCACCCGCGCCAAAGTGCTCGTCAAGACGAATCAGACGAGCCCAAGCTCGATAGAGTTTTGTCATTTAATTACTGAGTTCCTATGGCCACCTTTCGATTCCATCATCGAATCAGCTCTATGTCATAATAATTTTTATTGTCATCCAATTTACATACGTACCTATACAGAATTTCAGCTCAATCGGTAACCGGGAAGTGGATCAAATTTACTTGCTAGATTTTATTTCAGATAGGGGATAGATAGGGGAAAATAAATAAAAAATGCTCATAAAATAAAAACTACTGGGCCTAACTGAATTAATTTTTTATGGGACCAATTCGAAACTATCCCGCATCAAACAAAAAAAGAATCAAGTAAATTGGTTAAGAAACCTCGGCGAAATCGGTGTACATACATAATAAAAATATATACCGACTGAATTAAGAACCTCCTCCTTTTTTGAAATCGGTTAACAAACAATTGATCAGACAAAAAAAGGCAAATAATTTTCTGTTATTTATATATTTAAAGATCTAAGAAGTTTATGCGCCATGTTTAAATACATCTAGTAAAAACTGTTTGTATTCCTCTGCTTTCACGGAGTAAGCTATCCTAACGTTGGCATTTTCTACATCGGCAAACTCGTTGCTCACGATTCCTCGGTTTTCACCTGAAAATTGATAAAAATAGAATTGTGATTTATTTCTAAGTATTCAAAATTGAAAAAAACAAAATGCTCATCTTCTTCTTAGCGTGTCGATGGCAATCTAAATTGTGCCAGCCCAGAACTTAGCTACGAGTATGGCATTAAAATGCTCATGATTTCGTTATTTCTAGGAAAATTTAAGGATTTTATCAATACATATGTAGTTTTGGCCATATTGATAAAAACCGGACATTCTTACGTTACTGACTGAATGAAAACGCTCAGCCGAAACTTTTGAGCGCAAGAGGCTTAAATTTTGCATCTGTGATCCTTGGTGAGTGTAAGAAAGCCCTTAGAGGATTTTTGAAAATTCTTATTCTAAGAGGACAAAATAGTCCTACGCGTGCAGAAGCGTGGGTGAAGTCGAGTGCAATATAAGTTAGTCAGTGCTAGTTGTTCTTGTTTTAAATAGCAAGACATGTACTAATAACTGGCGCCGGGCAGCTATCCATCAAATGTAAATGAGACTACTACTTAAATTACAGAATGAAAACCTACCCCATCATTACCATGAAAACCCGGTACCCCAGAGGAGCCCAACTGCGTTTCTGCCTTGATGGTAAAAGTAATAGGAGGCGCAGAATGAACGAGAAGGAAAAGGGATTGGGCTTACGGCACTCGCACAAACCGAACGAAACGCAATAGTATAGAAACTGTTACTTTACGTCGATATTCTGTATGAGGGTAGTACCTACTACCCCAGTAAAGCCATTCATGCTTAACCCGCCATTTGTGACGTCACTTTGACTTACGTGGTTTGTGACGCCGGTCTTATAGACCGGGTTTTTCAAATTGAGCTTTCCTAAATGGTTTTACTGCATGCAGTTTCTACTTATTAAAATATTGAAAAGCTATGATTTTTTTATAATAATACAATGTTATATCTTAACTCAATTATCATTTATTTATCTTTAAGCTTACATCGTTAAAACATTAAAAATAACCAAGTTATTTTTATGCTCTTCTAAAATATCAAAATTTTTAACAAAAATATTGTTTTTTCTAACTAAATCAGCCTCTTACAGTTTCATTACAATAGGAACTATAAAAAAGCAAACAAAAAAGATACCCGTACTAAACAAAAAAGTTTAAAAAAAAAGCTCAAAAATTATTCTTCTTCGTGAGCCAAGCTGTCTGTGTTTGGTATGTGATCTGGAGACGAATTTTCTGGTTCGCCGTCACTTTCAGCTTCACTATCCAATGGTATTTGCGATATTTCCTCCTCAGATATTAATTCCTCTTGCAGAAGGGCTTCTAAGCGACGACTCTCATGTTCGAAAGACATGCTAAAACAAGATTTAGTAATTAGGCAACAAATACGTATGAACTGGGTGAAATATGTGTAAAGATATACAAAAAGGTCATAGGTAACAGAATTATAACAATCACAATAACTACACTATAAAACTAAATAAAAAAAGATGCATATACTTATAAAGAATTGAATATTAACATATTTAACTATGACTATTTTACTTACGTAATCTGTGAACCCGGTCTCACGCACCGGGTTGACGCCAAAACTCAAAAACATGCGCCTGCCTCACCGATGCGGGGTGTACTGACGGTGGAGTGCGCGAAATCAGGAGAGTACACGAATATGTAACCCAATTGGTTAACGGGTAAAAAAGTTATTCGACTTTTACGATCCACCCGGTCTCACAAACATACAGGTCACAAATGGCGGGTTAAATCAGCAGGTACAATCAAACAAGTCGGCGCTGGACCAGTTTTAAAAAAAAATTCTTGACTCGCTCATAGAGTCGAGGCACACTAGAAACTGGTTTTGTATACGAGTGTCAATGTGCGTGTAAAATAGCACTGGAAGCGACAATGTCTTGCTTAGCGATTCTCGCCCTTATGGTGGTCTAGCGGGAACTTGTTCGACTGTACAAAGACCAGTTTATAACTTTTTTCATCATCGTCATCATCATCATATCAGCCGAAAGACGTCCACTGCTGGACATAGGCCCAAGGCTCTCAACATGGATCGATCCTGAGCCAGCCGCATCGATCCGCTACCCATAACAACTAACATCATACTTTGTTATTAGTAACATTTTAACTAAATTATTCCACATGTTTGTTAACATCTCAGAATTCTGCCATAACCAGATGCCTGTGTCTACTACAGTCATACCACGTAATGAAGTATATGACATTTCTTATTTAGATGATTAATTAATTTTCTTCATTTATACTTTATTTCTTGCTATCGTGTTAAAGTAAACCTATTAGCATAGGTACATATTCAATTAATCACCCGCGTTTTACTAACCTAATTAATTTATTTAGTTTAATTCGTTAAGGCAGCGATAGCCTAGTAGAGAGACCGACAGACTGCTACGCAGAAGGTCCGAGTTCGAATCCACGGCGCGCACCAATGACTTTTCTGAGTTACGTGCGTATTAAATGATTAATTATCGCTTGCTAATCGGTGAAGGAAAACATCGTGAGGAAACCTGCATGTCTGAGAGTTCTCCATAGTGTTCTCGAAAGATATGTGAAGTCTGCCAACCCGCACTTGGCCAGCGTGATGGACTATGGCCTTATCCTTCTCATAGTGAGAAGAGGCCCGTGCCCAGCAGTGGGACAGTTTATATACAGGGCTGATGATGATGATGAATTCGTTGCTATTAAGTTAATTGATTTTAGGGTTCCGTACCTAAAAGGTAAAAACGGGACCCTTTTACTAAGCCTAAGCCTCCGCTGTCTGTCTGTCTGTCACCACGCTCTATCTCATAAACCGTGATAGCTAGAAAGCTGAAATTTTCCCAAATTATTTATTTCTGTTGCCGCTATAACAAAATACTAAAAATTTTAAAAAAATATTAAGGTCAGGCCCTACAATAAGCGTGCTTTTTTCGTATTTTTTGCTCAATATTACTAACGGTAACAGGTAGACGCATAAAATTTTCACAGAACATGTAAGTGTATTACCTTTCAAAGTAAATAAAAATAAAGTTAATATTAAAGGGCCCATACAACAAACGTTATTTTTAAGCAATATTTTACTCGATCTTAATAAGCAGGTAGAAACTTAAAAAATATTTAAGTATACATACAACAAACGTGATTCTGTTTTAACTACGATGGTACGAAACACTTCGTGCGCGAGTTCGACTCGCACTTGGCCAATTTTTATTAATATTCATATAATTCACTACGCCATAGCTTCGTAATCTACATACTTATTACCAATCTATTCTTAGAAAATAACACCTCTAAACACACTCTCATGTCGGCTACTAGGGTCATGACTTACCAGGATATTTTAAGATAAGCATTACAAAGTTATACGAAATTAGGTAATTTGCTTTCCAGTTTCTCCATTCTATTCGAAGAATTATGCAAAGTATCCTTTATTTAATTATCTAACGTTAAGGAATTCGAATGTATTGTAGGCAGTGGGGTCTTGTCTATGTTTGTAAGTCATATTTAATGATACCAATTACTCAATAATATCATAATTTACATAATTTGTAGAATGTTTTGACTGCACGGTTGGCGTACCTAGTGGTTTAAGTGGTCGCCTCGCCGCTTGACACTACGCCGAGTGTTGTGGGTTCGATCCCCACACGAGAAAACACTTTGCGTGATTCATAAATTGTTGTTTCGAGTCTGGGTATTCATTGCGTCCGTTAGTTGTATGTTTGTGAAGTCCCCCGGGACACAGGATTTAGTCCTAGTGCGGGCGTTGTCTTTTTGTGATTGAGATTGAATGTCTCTACTATTCAAACAATTATCAGGCATTTCTTACCGCAAATTGTAATATCATTCCTCGAATACTTGAACTCTTTGACCAAATCTGGGCGTAGATACAGAGCCACAACTGCAGGGTCTAATGCTTGCCACCTATCTTCATTAGATAGAGGTACCTTTTCGAACTTATTTTGGTGCTTTATTATATCTGTGTCGATCGCTCCAAGGACGTCTGTTCTCCATTCCTGGAACAGGAAAAACGATATTTAAGATTATGCTTGAAGGTTTATTAGCTAAGTTTCAATCAGCCAATTTCAATCTAATTTCTCTTACTTGACTGCACCGCGCCATTCTGCACCACCACGCTACCCTCCGGTTCGGTCAGTCAAGCGGACTCCTACATTCTATTTAGGTAAGAGCGGCGTGTTTAGATAAAACTCTACTGAGGCAGAGTTTATCTGCCTCAGATAAAATAATACACTGACTTTATTCTTTTAGTCCATTAATAGAATTTGATTGCAATAGCTTTTTGGTTTCCATAGTGCAGTGGAACTTGACTTTAAAAGCAGTTATGTCAAAGAGGATGTTGAGGGAAAACATTTTTGTAATGTTGTTACGTCTAGACATAAAAAAACTTTTTTTCCTATAAATACATACATCATTATTTTTATTACCTTTGTGAAGTTCAGGTTCTCTCTTACTTGCGAAAATGGCAAGATCGTCACTTTGTCAGCCGTTGCGTTTTGAGCTACAATATGGTAGGCTTCCACATCTACTTTAGCGTTGAATTCTGGACCTGGATTGGCGTCACCTGAAGAGATAAATATGTTAATTACTAGCTGTTCCCTTAGTTTTAGCATACATTATTCGTTGTATCTCGATTGCAACATCATCTACCAGGGCCTATTCGGTTAATTTTCAACTTTACCTAATTTGGAGCAGAGTTTGATCCAGTATTGATAGATAGAGATGTAGTCAAGAAATGACGAGAGCAGATATTTATTTATCATATTGAGTGAGCCGACGTTCCTTGTCCAAATTGTTTTTGTTAATTATTATTGCCATTTTTACTTTCGTTTTATTCACAAAAAAATAAATGTGCTAATCATAATTTTCCAAGAAACCTGCATGTCTGTGAGTTCCCCGTTATGTCTCGAGCAAATATGTGGCGTCTGTCAATCCGTGCTTGGCCAACGCGGTTGACTATAGCCTAACCATTATAATTCCTATAGTCATTAAAGACCATCTTAAGACAGCTGATTATCAATGCACCCACCAGTGCATCTACAAATAGGTATTAGAGAAGATTACTAATACTTACTGTGAATATGGCCGGCGCCAATATACAAATGATTCAGTCTACCTATGAAGTCAGGGTCTAGAGTCACAGCCAAAGCGACGTTAGTCAGAGATCCAATAGTTATGACTGTTAATTCACCTGAAAAAATCAGAAACTTTTAAGACGAATAAACGGTATTAGGTTAATGTGAAAAACCGCTATTTCGTAAAATTCTGCTTGCATCGGTAGAAGTCTGAACATTTCTGGTTTTTTAAATAACCTTGACAGCACTACCTAATCGAACTTACTGCTTCGTACTTGGACCATAACCAATGAGCTCAGATATTTACATAGAGGCGCATTTCCTATAGGCGCTCTTAAGACAAACTTTCTGTGACCCAAATTGCCGCTTGGCGGCGTAGCAGTCGCGCTGTGACAGCTGTCTCTACGAGAGCAAGAGAGACGAACGTTCCTCCGAGAGAGGTTGGATTAGTAATAGAGACCGCATTAAAATAGCAACCTTACCCAATATATGCACTTCACTCTAACTTATGATCTTTTTCTCATGTAAGAGAAAGATGAATACACAAATGTAATTTCGAATCTTCGAACATTCTTCGAAATTGTCGTAAATATTAACTAGACTAGTGATGTGCTTACTCAAAATGAATTTCGATAAAATATCAATAATGTTTGCAATAAATCCTTACGTTTGGTTTACTCAGAATGAATATCAATTGAATGTTGATAAATCCTCAGATAAAGTAAAATATGTGTATAAATACAGCTTATATTTAAACACTAGTAAATAAGTTACGATAAAAAAAATATTTTTAAATTACCTTTTTAAGGTGAATAAAGCAATTGATATACCTACATAATATCACTAATAATCACTACCTATATGCAATGATAGGGGGCCAATGACGAGATCATTACCACGTAATGGTTTTCGAATACAAAACCACGTTACGTATTTCAGACTTTTGGAAGTTATATGCTTATTATTTAGAAAATTATCACGATCGACAAGTGTTTGTCTAAAATCTTCCAAACTAAATTAGGTCTTCTGAAATTGAATGGAGGCACGATCCCAGTATGCTCGGTTACATAATTATATTAAATCACCAATCGAGAGCAGGCTGCAGTAATAACTGAGTTAACTAATACGTAAATTAAAAATAAAATTTAACTTCAGGGTCAATTTAAAATAAAATATTTCACACATAATGAATCACATTTATTTATGTAAAATAGAAAAAGTCTCTGACAATGTCATTGGCTTAGTTAGAAAAAGAACTCAAATCTTTACAAAATCATATTATATATACAGGTCAAATTAATTACACCCTTATAGATACGCCTAGGTCTAAAATAAGTGAGAAGTAAAATAATTTAAAAGAATTTAACCAGGAGCCCGCATGGTGAGTAAGAAAGAAAATAAAATTTTGTGCGTACTTCTAACTGGCACCAAACTCAAAAAGTGTTGTTGTTAAAAATATAAGTTTTTCTGCTGCCTAGTGCGAGCATCTTTAGATGTTGGTAAAGGCTCTTGGCGATTAGTCCATTTACTGACACAACTATCGGCACAATGATCGCCGAGTTCACATCCTACATATCGACAATCTCATGAGCTGGGACCAAATATTTGATATCCTTCTCTTTTTCTGCTTTTACGAGATTGCTGTCATGTGATGTGGTAATAACGTCTATCAATGCGAATCGCTCTGCTCGGTCGATCACTACAATGTCAAGCTTATTGGCTACAATAAACCTGTCTGTAATGATAGACCTTTCCCAGGACAACAACGTACGACCATTTTTTCGAGAACTGAGAACTAATATTTTAAGTGTTCACAGCAATCTACTTGTCATTTGCATGACGACAGGTTTATCATGGCTACGATTATATAATCATGATAATGACTCACACGATTAGCATCATGGTAATTTATCGCTTTTTGGCAATCTATTGCCACTGCAAAAAAGTAGTCAATGACTACTCAGTACTTAGTACAGTTAATAGTACTGTCCTACATGTGAAGTCTTGCATTTAATTACACAAGCTTTAAACTTAGTTGTTAGCAGCAGATGGTTTTATTTGAACTTTTATAAACACGAAAGTTTGTGATGATCGATGAAAACACTTTTCTTGAGATATATAATTATATTCAAGTATACTTATTTCTCAAAGAAATATTGCAGTATAGCTTCTACATCACAATAGTGCAAGGGCTACCTTTTTTTGCAATAACTGTCACCCACATCGGCGAATACGTGGGCCGAAGCTAGTCTGTAAAATAAAAGTATCGATAAAGTTATAACGTCACTATGTTTATGCGTCACATTTTTATACGAATAAATCAAAATGTCTATGAACGAAGTATCAAAGTTTCAAATGAAGTTCTATTAAATTTTGACGGGTAATGGGGTCCACACCGGAGCCCAGTCCCAGACCTTTGAGTGATGGGATTACTCCGTCTATTTACTTAATATATATAGTCTAAGGTTCCTCCTGTGTATCTTAACTACGAAAGCAAGAGAGACGGAGAACAACGCCAGCGCCGCCAATGGCGCCAACTACGAACTAAACTGGAGACAGTCTCCACATGGAATCGGCACACGAAATCCTTAAGAACTGCGCTTATATGTAAATATGTATTCATTGCCATAACCTAGCAACAAACCATAAACATTAATAATCTTGTACTGCTACATTGTGTAATCGATCGACGCCGACGGTCGGTTTCAATGTTCGATCTGTCTATGGTTTTGGCTACTAGAGATACATATTAAATATATTTTGTATCGAGTTTATGTAAAATATGTAACTCCAATAGTCATATACATGGATAGGTCGAATATTGAAACCAGCTCTTAGAAAAGTACATACCAATAAGTCAAAACCAATACTCAGAAGAAGCAACGATAGCCGAGTGGTGAGACCGACAGACTGCTACGCAGAGGGTCTCGGGTTCGAATCCACGGCACGCACCAATAACTTTTCGAAGTTAATTGCGTATTAAATTGTTAATTATCGCTTGTTTATCGGTGAAGGAAGACATCGTGAGGAAACCTGCATGTCTGAGAGTTCTCCATAACGTTCTCGAAAGACATGTGAAGTCTGCCAACCCGCACTTGGCCAGCGCCTTACCCTTCTCATAGTGAGAAGAGGCCCGTGCCCAGCTGTGGGACAGTATAAATAGCTGATGATGATTCATAACTCTCTAGCCTCACCTTTATACTTTTTAGAATAGTCAATAAGAGCCGACACTGCACCCTCATCCTTCGCCGGCACCAGATCTGTGTACACGTCTCCACTGTCACCTAGCCCGTCCTTCCCGTAGTAATCGGACACTTTGGGCGTCTTTATAAGAGATTTTTTGGATCCTCGATATATTGGCACCTGGAATTATAAGAGTACAAAATTGATAGTATTTCAGGCTTGTATATATATAAAATACATAAAAATTGTAGACAAACCACACCCAGACACATAATAAATTAATCATCAAGACTATCACACAATTCTTTGTACTAGATATTGAAAAGTCTGCCAGCGGCTACGCCCGCACATTGCCTTTTTTATTTAATGTTGCCTTCCTTCCCGTGAGAATTTCGGGACATCTAGTCTTAGTGCACTCCTACGCTCCCAAAAGGAACATACATGCCAAATTTCAGCGTCTTTGTAGTTTCGGCTGTGCATTGTCTGTCATTCAGTCAGTAACGCAAGAATTTTATATCATCATCACCTTTAATAGTCTACTGCTGGACGATGCCTCTCCTTTGAAAGGAGGAATTGGCCTACTATACCACGCCGGTCAAACGTGTTGGTATAGGGTTTGTATCAAGTTTTCCTTCTCCTACAATGCTGTTCTCTGCATAATATGCTCCCTCTGTCGGTTCTTACGACACCCATGCACCATGGGATGATATGGGGTGGTGACATTTCGTATTCTTAATCCGTCACCACTCGGACAAGAATTTTATATATAGAGATTGTAATTCTTTTTATAACTGCAGTACTATTATACGTTTTACAATGAATGTCCGTCAATCAAAACCGGCTGCAATTCAATATGTATATAAATAACCTATTTATTTCCTTTGTTACATAACAAAGATAATACTTATCAAGTTAAATAATGGACAATTGAATATTGACCGACTGCACTGTTACTTATCTTTGTAGGTAACGACAAAGTTCAACCAAACATAATAATTATATAATACGAATGCATTATATATTATTATATATTATTATACTCTTATTAAGTGAAATACTGATCTTTATCATCATCGTCCTAGCGATATCACATAATAGGAAGCAAGACTGTCGCCATGAACCTTGAAGACAGTATATTGGCTTTTCGACGGAGTGAGTGCCATTATTTGGCCTCCGCAACCCAAAAGGATGGCGATATTTTATGGCTTGGACCCTAGTAGTTAAATTGCTCGATTAGTACTTAATTCGCTCATAATTATTATGATATGATACCCGCCACCGTGGTGCAGTGGATAGCGAATGCGACTGCTGATCGGAGGTCCCGGGTTCGATTCCCGGGTCGGGCAAAAGTGTTACTGGGTTTTTCCAAATACTCAGTAGCAGCCCAGAGTCTGGTGATGTGCCCGGTAACGGTAGTAGGCTCGCCCCCTATTACGTGGGACATAAAAATTCATGGCGAAATGTGGGTGCAATATTTACACCTCTGCCAGCCTTTTCGGGGATGCAGGCGTGAGACTATAAATAAATAAAAATAAATTATTATGATATAATTGAAGTCCTTTCCGCGTTCTGTCTGTATGAACGCCATAAATTCAAAAGGTCTAACGGATTTTTCTACGGTTTTCATCAAAAGATAATGTGATTCCTGAAGAAGGTTTGGGTGTATCATTCACGCAAGTATAGAATACATACATACATATGCTCACGCCTTTTTCCCGTCGGGGTAGGCAGAGACAACAGGACGCCACTTGCTTCTATCCTTGTAAACCTCACGCGCTTCCTCTACATTCATTACTCTTTTCATACAAGCTCGCCGGTTACGTGTGCTTCGGACTTTTATTAACTAAATAAAACATTATCAAACAAAATGATAAGTACTTACATCTTGCCTATTCGCCACTTTTAATATTTTCTGATTGTTGTTACACACGTTATCTTCATTAGTGTTACCATTGGCAGTTGTCAATGCAACCAATTGTGGACTGAAAAGACAAAGTATATAACTATTATATCATCATATCATACGCTGATGGACATAGGCCTACCCAAAGACTCTTCACATAGACCGATCTGGAGTTGCCCCTTCCAATCGTTTCCCGCGGTCCCAATGATTGAATCATTCGTATTATTACTATAGAAGGTTCCTACTTATTTATATTTTGTAAAACACTAACTTTTACGTGAGAGTAAAATTTTCATCATTTAGTGGTACTTGGGAATCAATTTATTTTTGTTGACCTCTTGCACGCTTAACATATTTTATGTATTATATTTTAATAAGACTATTTAGCTAAAAACTATCTTAGCAAAATTTTGACTGTCAGAAGATTTCATATAGCATACCCTGCTTATTTATTTAAGATACCCGATTAAATAATGAAACATACGTACCCATCAAAGTACTTCTCATACAATAATCCAAGGAATATGGCCATAGCATCATCCCCGCCCGCGTCATTGTCTATTATGAACTTAGGTTTACTCGCCGATTCACTGAAAAGAAAGAAATGAAAAAACGAGTTCTGAATAATGTTGACCACCTTCTGCAATTTTATAGCATGCATTTGTACCTAATGTTGATATTTCAAAAACCTCAAAATCTGTGTTCAAAATATATTACCTATCGATTTGTAAATGTCTTGTCAAGTTTGTTGACATGATACTCTTAAAAACACAAAGACCACATATAGGCAGGTAAGTGACATCATAATACCTTTTTTGTAATATGCATAATTTCTTAATGTTTCTATGTAGAGTAGGTACTTTACACAAATACAAATTTCTTTATAACCCATGTGGGACTATTATAATTTTACCCCATGGCTACATGGGTGTCAATTTCTGGCAGTCTCTATGATAAAAGTCTTAGTGCTCGCTTAAACTCCATAAGTAACATAGTACATGCCAAAAGAGAATGGGCAAAAATGTATGGAACGTGGTACCCGCTCCAATAGTCATCATTAATATATCATTGAAAAGACATTTTGATGAAGAAAAACGTCTACCATGGCGCCTGTCCCTATTCACGTTTGGAAAGCAGTAATCTCACTAAGTTTTATTAATGAGAGTTTACTACAAACTACTTATATTAGTTAAATAAAGCTGGAATCAGATAGAATTAGACGATGATATAACACACTTAGGATTCTATTATTAAAAGAAGTAAGAAAATAAGCGTTAACTTCAAATAAATATCATATATTTTAAGTGAGTAGATTTAAAAGATTACAAATCGGTATCAACTATAACAGCATGGAGGAAAGATGCCGGAGCAGTAAATCCCGTATGCCTCGCATAGCCTTGGTACCATACGATGTACACTATATGTGCACAAGTGCTTCGTACGTCACCCGGTTAAACATGTGTAATACACGTTATATATTGAAACAGTGCAAATAATATTATCTGTTGGATAATATTATTTGCACTGTATCAATATATAACGTGTATTACACATGTTTAACCGGGTGATATATTGATACAGTGCAAATAATATTATCCAACAAATAATATTATTTGCACTGTATCAATACCTATATAACAAAAATATGTTTTTATACGGACTTGTCGCGACTGGATTCGTCCACGCAAAAGCCAAGCATCTTCGTGTATGCCATAGTCTGGCAGATCTTTAAGTGCTCCCTCTCTGTACGTTTCAATTATATACATACACCATTTGATAAATGCTCGGCACAGTAAGATCTTGCCAGCTTGAGTTGGTATGTACCTATCGCTGGTAGAATTATAATATTCTCCTCCGTCATTGAAGGGAAGTTTTCTATCTGGCTCGCTTCCATCCTCTGAAAATCTACTTTTCTGTGATTAAGCCGTTTTCTCTCTTCATACATATCCAGAAGATTCGGGGTATCTATTTTCTACCTTATGATATTGACGAATTAGTTTGCGTGTTCGCTATCCACGTATATATATCACAAGTCTTACGTAAAAGCGTTATTAATAGAAAACATGAACGGAAATGCAGAAAATATTACCTTGGTACTCATTTTCTTACATAGATAAGTGGTACCTTTTATACTCGTATATGTATGTTTATCACCGGGGCCACGGGACTGTCTAAACAGGTTACCGTGGCCCTAGAACGCAAAGGGAAACTGAAGGAACAGGGTTTTTATTAGTTAGACTGTCGTTTATCTCCAAACGCAACCAGATTTGAGACTAGCGGCTATAGTAAATATTGTTCCTCTTGGTAAGACCTTTCAAACGACACTACAATCATATCTATTGGAGCCGGGTACCATTTTTTCCATTCTCTTTTCAGCTTCTTGCGTCCAGTAGTATCATACAGTGTATATAGGCAGTGCCTTTTCTGTTAGTCAGTAACGGAAGAATTTTATACATTTTGATCATTGTAAAATATTGTTTTTGTAGGTTAAGCTAGGTTATCTTATAACATTACTCCGCTGCCGAAAACAGGAGCCCTGCAGAGCAGGTCCCCGTAAATTTACCCATAAAAACAGTTTTATAAGGAATTTTTATTTCGGAGTTCATATGCCTAACTATTCTCAAAATACCGAGTTTGAATAGATCATAACAATAATATGAATCATTTTAATGACTTAGCTAGGCAAGTAGTTAAACGTCATAAGGGTCGGCATATATCTGACGGAAGATGCGTCGAACGTATCTGTATCTTCGGTCGCGTCTATTCCGTCAAATGAGTCGGTACACATCTGACGGAAAATGCGTCGAGCGTATCTACATCGGTCGCGTCTATTCCGTCAAATTAGACCTGGTACATTACGCGTCTAGTCAGTTTATGCGTTCAGCAACTACAGTGCGGTTGCTTTGTATGTCATTTAATTTTAAAACGTCGCCCAACGCGTCTGTCAAAATTCACATGGTGCGTGGTGCGCGCGACGTCAACCGATAATGCGTTGACGGAAACGAAACAGACGCTGTACGCTCGACGTACTATCGGATCATCGGTCAGGTGTGAAAGGTTGAATGTTAATAATACGCGACGCATCTTCCGTCAGATATGTTCCGACCCTAAATCTAAATCATTTGCCTAACTGTTTGATAGAGCAACTAATTTATTAACTCATTAAGCGTTTCGAGGAATTTGTTAATGTTTCTTTGAGCTGGCGGGCGGTAAATAGCGAGCACAGCTGTGTTCACATCTACTTTAATCAGTAAGCAATTAGCATATAATAGGTTGAGAGGTTCAATAATTAAATATTTATTCTTGCCCTATAATATACAGTGACTCCCTCATTTTGTGTTTGATTATTTTGTGTACGAGCGTAGTTATATCCGTCAATGAGGGGCATCGATTGGTTACAGATCCAGAGTATTTTTTTGACCTTGACTTTTTCTAACTTGTTGGTTGCGACACAGACAAAACAAAACAATAAATTATAAGTGGCTCGATTATCCACACTAACTGATGACATAAACATTTCGGACAATTTTTATCTAAGTAAAAAGGTTATCAAGTATTTATATTACAAGTGAGTACTGTGTTCCGTTATATTTGAAAAAAAAAGTGTCATTGTGTGCTAACTGCATAAGCTAACTACTTGTTGACTTATAACCTGACCGAGTGTTTAGCCATAAGTTACAAGATAATATCGAAGATCAAGCCTTAAACAAGTGAAAAATATTTGATTAAATAATTATACTGGGAGCTTGCTCTAAATAATATTCCCACAATAATAATGGAATATTTTTGGTGGTAAGACCAGAATTGTTTATGTATCCTTTATTACTCATTACATCCTGCATACATAATTATGTTTGCTGACAAACCTAAAAACATGTTGTGATAGCCATTGATCAAATACGGTAGGTATAAATAAAATATTAAGAGCAGTAGGCCAATGTTTCGTAATTGTGTATCTAAAATAATTATACATAACATATACATAGCTCCATCCTCGTGAATTATACACCAAAACCTTCTTCAGGAATCACTCAGGAATCACTGTCAGGAAATGTTGAGTTAATCGGGTTCATACAGACAGACAGGAAGAAAAAGAGGACTTTAATTTATAGTATGTTTAAAGCAGTGTAAAATTGTCTTTCGGATTCTCTACAACGTAACTTCGAGAATCCGATATTTCGGCCCTGTTACAAGCGCCATGTTCTCAGATCTATACTTGATACCTTTTGATCCACACCTAAATGTACTTACGTTGTACATGCGCATAAAATAAAAACTTAATGTACAGTACTGTACAGGAAACTTACCAATTGACACCAAATAACACTAGACATAGACACACAAACACATTATTAAGTATATTTAGCATGTTCGCGACGTGTGATAAGTCTCGCAGCGGGAGATAAACTAATCTTAATGGATGCTGTGTGTAACAATTTATCTGAAGATGTGATCTGTGATGTTCATTGAGAGTTCATACAGTTACTCAAGAAATAGGTACTACTTATTAAGCAAAATGTTTTTGTTCATTATATTATATTTGGCTTTATACTCGTATTATCTTTAATTTGTACCATGTTTTAATATCCGTATATGTTTTGAATTGAATTGTGTTGGTGTGTTTGAATGTGTTACTTTAATATACTTAATATCAACTAATTAATGGTATAAATAAATACCTCCGTTTTTCGCTGAAGTTTTGACTGAGTTGGGTTGTGTAATTTGACTTCAGCAACAGGGTAGTAATTAAAACTTTAAAAAACGTTCTTGTCGGCAGCTTCCATACACCAAAAGAACTGCGAAAGTGATGTTTTTATTCATCTACTGTTTTAACTAGGGTATCATCATAGCTCTCAAACGTACTAGAAATGAGCGAACTTAATTGATACGTTTTCTAATTAGGAAACAGTAAGCTTGTGTTTTAACAATGCTTATGTAATAAGTATTTTGTTAAAATGAAACAAATAGCTCATATGTGTTGCTCTGTAAAATAGGTTTATTGTTTTAACAAAATAACAAATCATTCATACATGATAAACACTATTAATAAGGCACTAACCTGTAAAATAGGAAACAACATTTAAAGCTATTTGCTTATAACGTTTTATGTACAACAAAGTTATTATAATAAAATATTTGTTTTTAATATAATCCAACAGATCCAGAGTGGACAGCAATTATGTAGACCGACCATAATGAATAGCGCTGTCACTACAGCCAAAAAGGTTTGCGTTACGGAATTATATTAATAAATTGAATGAAGAGTGAGCTTCGTTTACACTTATATAATAGTGATATTGATGTTGAAAGAGAAATTATGTCAGCTAATAAAAATTTAAATAATTATATTTGGATTATGCTATAATTTGGATATACTATTATATATTTGATACCCACACTTCGCAAGTTTTCTATTTACAGCATGACCTTCTTTAGATTACAATTACATAATTTCTTATTTATCCATCCAATTCTTTTTTACGTAAGCTCACCTAACTGCAAAACAGTTTGTCGTCGGTCGCTACAGTTTTACACCATAGGATTTGAACTAATAACATATTGGTGCATCGATATTCATATTTTGACTTGAATGAATAAAATATGAATCATCATCATCATCGGCCTGCCATAGTCCACTGCTGGAAATAGGCCTCTCCAATGGCATGCGCAGCCCGTATTTCGGCTTTTCGTGTCCATTCGCTGCCAGCCAGTTTGCGTATACGACACACTCCACCTAGCCGGCGGGCTACACTAAGTTTGCCAAGGCGCGGTCTTCACTCTAAAACATGACTACTCTAACGGTTATCGGTTCTGCGACAAATGTGAAGAGCCTACTGCTATTTCAGCTTGCTAATTCTTTGAGATATGTCGATTACTTTGGTTCTCTTTTGTTAAAATATGAATATAATTCTATATTAAAAATATTCAGTTTATTTCTGCTCTACATATCTACAACTGTAGTAAAGTCCATTAAAAGAAAACCCGTGGCAAAATGAAAAACTAAAATTGACAATACATGACTTCTGTCAAAGAGCTCAGATATTTACATAGAGGCGCATTTCTTATGGGCGCTCTGAAGACAAAATTTCTGTCACCCAAATTGCCGCTTGGCGGCGTGGCAGTCGCGCTGTGACAGCTGTCGCTACGAGAGCAAGAGAGACGAACGTTCCTCCTGTGTATCTTAACTACGAGAGCGAGAGAGACGGAGCACGACGCCAGCGCCACCAACGGCGCCAACTACGAACTAAGCTGGAGACAGTCTCAGCCACTTGGAATCGGGACACGAAATTCTTAAGAACTGCGCTTCTATGTAAATATGTATTCATTGCTTCTGTCTTAATATTATTTTCGCTGTTAGATGCCCACTCTATTGCCAATTTAGCGACTTTCCATCATAGTTCTATTGTGCCTCGGAGAAAACGTAACGCTATCGGTCCGGGTCTTGTCACTCCAGGACATGAATTGCTAGGTCGTAACGGAGGGTTTTGGTTGGTCTAAAAACTCCTATACCGGAGCTGGCCATATTCCTCCCTAGCTCCACACTATCTAAGTTTCACTCTGGTCCATTTACAATGTGCGTTAAAATATATAACAAAATTCCAAATAAGGAGTATAGAATATGATAATAAATTTAAAAACGCACTCCAACTACACCTTTTTAATAAATGCTTTTAGTATTGACGAATTTTTACCTGATAAATGAGGAGTATAATTATTATATTTCTTTGTTTTATTTTGTTAAACTAAAATGTGAATATTTTTTGTTCTAAATATAAAACTAAGCTTTGTATAATTTTTCTTCTAAGTACTATGTATAAATAACATAAGTCTAGGTCTAATTAAATTAAATTATATAATGAATATATTCCTTATGTAACTCTTGCTATGCGCAAACAGGGTCCACAATGAACCAAATTGTATAAATTTATAACACCTGTACAAACATTGTGGAACGGCAATAAATGAATATGAATATGAAAATATGAATACCTACCTACTCACCCAAGAAAGAAGCATTAAAAGCATCATAATTAATAGTGATCATACCTTCTTCCTTCTTCCCATATTTCACGAGGTCCAAGTTTCACGATTTTGTTTAATGGTCAATTTTCGTTATATTGGCTAATTTGCAAATCTGTAGTTACTATATCGCCATAATAGGATGCCTATCTACTCTGTTTATAGCTGAAATATTATATCTAGCTGAGCACGCGGTATTTATTAGATATCCTACTAATATTATAAATGTGAAAGTTTGTGAAGATGAATGTATTGATGGATGGATGGATGTTTGTTACTCTTTCACGCAAAAACTACTGAACGGATTTGGATGAAACTTTATAGTAATATAGTTTATACATCAGAATAACACATAGGCTATAATTTATAAAGATTTTGTATAATGTTTTCACAATATAAGGAAAAGTATCAACTAAGTCGGCAAAAATCCTTAGCTCTGAAAGCTATCTTGCGTGAGTTGCCTAAACCGTTAAAGTTAATGATAATGTACGGTGATATTGTTTATCTCAAAAAGTTTTAAACAAAAGTTCGCGGCAGCATTTATTTATTTCTTTGTTTAGGTCAAATTTAGTAATTGGAATTTTACCCCCTTCCTAATGACAGATTGATCTGATATTTGGTATACACTCATATTGTCATCAAGATTAAAAGATAATATTTAAATGATTGTTAATTCAAAATGGCCGCCGATACAAAATGGCGGATCACATATTACTTCACAACAACCTCAATATGGGTATCAAATGAAAGGGCTTGATTGGTAGAATAGAGCTCACTATGACAAATCCAAGATGGCCGCCGCCACAAAATTGCGGATAACTTATTTTCCACAAATACCTCAATGTGGGTATGGAATGAAAGGGCTTGATTGGTAGAATGGGCTCACTATGAAAAATCCAAGATAGCTGTCGCCACAAAATGGCGGATTACATGTTTTCCACAAATACCTCAATGTGGGTATGGAATGAAAGGGCTTGATTGGTAGAATGGGCTCACTATGAAAAATCCAAGATAGCTGCCGCCACAAAATGGCGGATTACATGTTTTCCACAAATACCTCAATATGGGTATCAAATGAAAGGGCTTGATTGGTAGAATAGAGCTCACTATGAAAATAGAATGAGAAGTATCAACTAACAACAAAACTAAAAACTTGAAAATTAAATAAACTAAAAATAATTGTTTTAGTATCGTAGCGTAGCCTATCCAGAGTAAAAATTATGATAGAAATTTCACTTGCCCAAAGATTTTATATTTGTCTGATCAATACCCCAGATTGATGAGAAGATTGGTGTGAACAAAACAGGACAATCTAGGACATACCGAATTACTTTTTAGCTTTTAGTACATAACCTAACTACCTACATCATTTTTATTGTAATAAAATAGTGTAACATAATAAAAAAGATTTTTACAATACTCATTCTAGAGTACTTAGTTATCAAATTGTTTTCAAAATTGATAGATTTATTGCCTTCAGTATTTAATGTAGATGAACTTTGTCTTTTAACGTAAGTAGTTTGGACGAATAGTTTAAAAGTTATCACGATATATTTGACCTAAGCGCAGCGTCATTAAAAGCTTTCTATGAGTTGGTGCGGGGGTGGTGGGACGGTCTGATATGTAATTTGTGGTAATACTTTCAGTTTTAATTTTTGCTGCTGTTATATTCAGTAGGTATATAAGCTCTTCATAACCTCAATAATATACCTACATACTATTTTTTACCTGAAGTTCGACGATTATGAAAACAAAAGTAATTTTAAGTATTATCTGTTTGTATGTATGCTACACGGCTAATCTGCAGAGCCGTTTGTGATGAAATTTGTCATGGATAGTCTAAACCCGGAGAATTACAAAGGCTACTCTTTATTAAAATTTTATGCTGGCGATGCCGCTGGCGAAGCCGCAGGCGAAAGCTCGTTTGACATATTTTCCATGGAGCTCATGTCAACTGTGCATCTTTAATCTCCAAATCTATGGATCGAATAGATATTGCATCCAAATATACTACTCCCCATCATCTCCCCATCATAGCATGATGTTATTAAACCTATAAATTCCTTGATTATAACTATGATGGATAATCAAACACAAAAATAATTATTAACATGAGACCATCAGTTTGTTTATTAATTATTTTAGTTCCTGAGATTAGCGCGTTCAAACAAAAGCATAGATAGTATAGATTAGTGGGTAAAGATAACAAAATTATAGTAAATTGCTTGTTGCGCTATTGTTTAGTGAACATTACTGCTAAGCGTTTAATTCCCACCGTGATTAACAATATCATATTACATAAATCATTTCTATTGTGTCGGATTGTTATTACACTAAATTATTTCGCAATATATTTTCCAAAATAGATACTTATCTACTTCTCATTCATTAAACATATGTGTTTTTGTAACGTTCATCTACGGCTCTTATATTACAAAAGTAAGGACAAATATAACAGTATTGATGGACACGAGGGTATCTAAATCAATCACCGTTAATTTTCACATAAATTGAAAAGATTGTGGACTTCAGGCAACTGTCCGTCCGGATCGCTTTAAATATAAACCCGTATAATACTTATTGTTTAACTGGAATTCGAACCTAAGAATTGGTACAGTCCTCTGCCCAACTGCCGAACTTTTAGTAACCTCAGTTATATCGGCGAAAAAAAAAATCTGTCGATAATAAGTGTTGCTTTAAATAAAGTATACATAATATGCGAAAAATTTGCAGAACTTGCGTACACAATTTGGTAATTATTTTCTTTATTATTATGTGCCTACCTGCGCTTTGTTTAAACAGCTTTCTTTAAGAACAACGCAATTTTTAAATGTGTAATAAATTAAAGCAACATATCTAATACAATATAATCATTTTACATAATTATGATTAGAAATAAATAAAACGTATTGTTTAAATACTTACGTTTGTGTCGCCATATTTTAAAATCTCTAAACACAACACTGCACATACACTCCGTATGACAAAACAACTTCTAATGCAATTAATCGTTCTTTGTTTACATATACACAGAAATACATACACCTATACCCAATATAATCTGACCTGTCATTGCATACATTTGTTATACAATATAAGATAATATTAAAATTGTTTTATTCAAACAATGAACACCAGTATAATCTGATCTAAGACTGAAGGTGAATTCCTTGGAAACATGTGTCAATTTATACTGGATTTATTTTCTATTATTCATGTGAACGCGTGCCAGTTGTGACGCGTGCGTTTGACGTGACGTCTGTACAGTATGGCGGTCGACGCTGAAATGTAAACAAAATGGTTGTAAGGTCAACGACCTGGGGATTCCACATTCGCTTGCGTGCCGTTTACTAATGGTGTTAACACACGCTCGAACTTGGTCCGAGCAGACCACGGATTTGCTCCGCCTCCAGACCAAATCTGCCCCGCCTCCAGACCAAATCTGCCCGTCTGTAGAGTAGTCCGGCGAACATAATTATTATTAATTCAGTCCGCCTCGGTCCGCTAGTTTGCAGATCGGTCGGATCGGATATGGCTTACGTGAAGCAACTGTCCGATCCGGTCGTCTGTAGCGAGAGCGGATTTGGTCCGCCGGACCAACGGGTTTTGTCCGCCGGACAAGTTCGAGCGTGTGTTACGGCTATAAATTTGGACGACCTTTGAAATACAGCGCTCTTTATTTCGAGTCTGTATCGTAAGTGAAAATCAATAACTAAATTTATTCCTGCCTACCTAAGTAGGTAAGTATATCAAACTGACAAAGACGAGGCAATTGTTATATGTACCTATATGGTAAACAAAAAGTGAATAAAAGTCGTTTCTCGTGTTTTGTTTAGCCAAAAAAGTAGGATAATAATATTATAATATGTTTAAACTCCCTTGATCATTGAAATTTGTTTTATATTGTTTATTTCTAGTACTTAGGTATCTGATATTTTGACAATAGGTACTATTGAAAGCACCATGATCACGGACCGATGTAAAATGCCAATAGTACATACACACGTGTCGTGGTATAATGGTTTACTCCCCTAGGGCCCAAGCCCCGAGGTACCGGAAGGAAAGCCCCCAAAACGGCATAGTTCATAACATATAACTTGCTTATTTTTCTATTATTTTCTACCAGTACCGTTAATATAAAGAGGGCTTAAATGTACGTGTTGGAAAAACGACGAAACTATTCTTTAAATTTTGTAACATAAAATCAATAGGTTTTTTTATATGTAAGTACCCGAAAGGTAATTTAAAATAATGGAATTTTAAGGAAAGGACGGTTTTAATTATGATTACTTTTACTTAATATTTGTGTGTCAATAAGGTAACAGCATGTGTATTATAAATCTATATTATAAATCTATTACCTCATTACTTATATAAACTTATGAAGTTGTTCTAGCACAAGTGTAATGAAGCGTAAAATTTTGACGAAGTCGAATTTTACGTCAATATTAATTGAATTATACTTATTGGTATATTTTTTCTGCTAATTGTTATTTATTACCCTATTACAATATTCCAGCATCAACATTGCTACAAACTTTTACCCACTAGAAACCGACATTCTTTACAGACTTCTATTTTCACTGAATTGTCACTAGTAATTTGGGTTAATAACTTTCTAATACAACAGACATTGTTGTTATACAAATTTATTTATCTAGTCTTATTCGCATTAACTAAGTAACATATACAACACTCATACCTATAAATACCTATATTTTTAAGCGGTTACACCCAGCTATTGTGTGAATGTGGTAGAATATTATTATTATTATTATATAGTAGAAAATCATTAACACATACTTACATTATATCATAACATAATAATAATTTACACATATTATATTTTAACGTCAATTAACTCATAAATTATATTCATTAATTATTTTCTTAAAGTTATATTTTCATAATATGTATTTAATTCCTGATTCTTATTTCGTTTTACAAAAGTAGCAGTTTGGTTAATACGTAAAAACGGTAACATGTGTCAAAAAATATATGTTAAAATTACTAAATTACATATTACATATTTAAGTACATTTGAATTTCATTTATAATTTTAAAAAAACATATTTGAAATTAGCAGTTGTTCTATAAGTTTTTATTGTAATCAAGCTTTGGCACTATATAAGAAAAAACTCCATCTGCCTAAAATGCTTGTAAACAAGTTACTACAGGCATGTTTTTAATCTGTTCACTTTAGCTCAGCTGAGTAGATGGCGAGCAATAGTCTTTTGTAGGCGTCTACGTCTGCTTTGTAGACGATTCGTGAGTTTGGTTCTGTTGAAGTAAAGTTGTTGGTGTTGACGCCTCGTTGAGGTCCTGAAATAGAAATAATGCAGGTTAAAAATACTCTGTAGTGCAAATATATATAAAAACTATAGATGCGATGAAGGCAATTGCCGCCATTCTGTTTAGTTACGCGCGAACCTATGTTGTGATAGTACGCTCCGTAACAATAATTTGTGTGTAAGAATTAAAAACACTACTAAAATTATCTTTCTCTAACAACAGGTGTCCCCTATAGTAGTATTTATTTACTTTTTCTTTCTTTATTGATACAAGATAATATTTGGTATTTGTAGCCGTTTTTCAGAGTCTCTTTGTGGGAGTATGGCGCGTCTATATTATAATACGTCATTGCTGTAGTGATTATTGCTTTTACTATCATTAATCCATACATATTAGGACGGAATTATGTATCTGGGTTTTTAATCTGGGGTAATTAGGTACTCTTGAGGGGACAAAACTATTATTTTTCGAGGATAATAAGCTAGGTACAGAGAAGTCAGATAACAAAGCTTGGGCCAATTAGCATCTGGCTCTTTCAACATTAATTTAATTTAGATACCCTTGTTGCAAATGTTTGTGGCTACATGGTAAAAATAGTCACTGAATGCTAGTTTCATTACTATAAATGCTGTAAATACCATTTAATTTGAAATTTTTACTGATGTACTTATAAGACCTTCTCGATGACTTTAGGAACTTACCACACAAAATTATTTCGTTGCTAGAATTCTTGAACCCAGTAACAATACTGTTGTCTAAGACTATAGCTGCAACTGCTGGGTCCAACAAAGTCCACGCTTTAGACGCCGCAAAGGACAGCCTTTCGTATCCATTCAAACCTCGTATTATGGGTGTGTCTATCGCACCCAATACATTCGCCCGCCAGTCCTGTGAAACAGTTTGTGGATCTTTAACTTTTACTGCCTCCTTGGTCTCGCGGCATAAATGTGCGCGTGGGATTGGGAGGTCTCGGGTTCGATTCCCGGGTCGGGCAAGGTGTTATTGGGTTTTTCCGTTAGGAAATTCTCAGTGGCAATTCTCTGGCAAACAAAATATCCCGATAAGCGGCAATAGGCTCGCCACCTATTACGTGGGATCAAAACACTGGCGAAAAGTGGGCGTTTAATATGCCTCTGCCTACCTCTTCGGGAAACAGGCGTGAGTCTATGTATGTATGTATGAAATTCTCAGTAACAGCACGGAGTCTGGTAATGTGCCCGGTACGGCAATAGGTTCGCCCCCTATTACGTGAGACCTAAAAATTCATGGCGAAATGTGGGTGTAATATTACACCTCTGCCTACCCCTTCGGGGATACAAGCGTGAGTCTATAAAAAAATAAAGAAAAAAATAACTTTTTATAGCTTGGGGGTAAGCTCAGAATCCAGTACACAATTGGATCGAAATGTGTCGAGTAAATATCAATATGTGAACGAAGTTCAGCTGTAGTCTAACTTTACGAGAAGTTCAGATGTAATATAATGATGTGTAACTTTCCGAGAAAACCATAACTTAAATAAATTATGCATGTTGATACTAAAGAATCTTTCTGAAGAGATAAATACATTACACTTTCATGTTCCTACGTTTAGATATTGAAACTGAACTATTGTTTACGGATATGATCGCGCAGATTATTTTGGTTTTGTATGTATGACTTCCCTTGAGCTCAGTTCTTATCAATTAAGCTAAAAAATAACTGAAATGACAGAAGATGGTGTGAATGCAATGGTAGGTCCTTCAGTTTTACTGAAATAACTGTAAAACCAAAAAAGATTGCGATAAAATTTGTAAGTTGTAGGTAATTTAATTGCATTTCACTTTAAAATGACTCAAAAGTACATTTCCCTTTAATAATTAATTATATTAACTGTATAATATGATAATCCATATTATAGAACACAAGCGATTCATATGAGTAAATTACGTCCTTACTTTGGTAATATTTAGAGATCCATAGACCTGTGAGAACGGTATGAAAGTGACTTTGTCAGGTTTAGCGCTCTGGGCTACAATATAGTACGCCTCTGGGTCCATCTCCGCATTGAACTCTGGATTTGGATAGCATTCACCTGAAATGCATAGAATTATCTAAATTCAATCAGATTACCTAAGTTTATGACACATTAATTTTATGCAAACAGGATTTTCACTGCAAAGAAGAATATTTAGTTTCCTTTCTTTCTAAAACACAACTTTATTTGTCAATCGCCGACTACACTTAGAGACTGGTGGGCTACTTTGAATACCTTTCATTTTTTCCGGACTCGATCCTAGAGTCATCTTGGAGTCTTGAGTTTATTCTAGTGGCAGTCATATATAATACTGTTATATAAACACGTGCCCGGTACGGCAATAGGCTAGCCCCCTATAACGTGGGACTAAAATAAATCTGTCGAAAAGTGGGTGTACCTCTGCCTGCCTCTTCGGGGATATAGGCGTGAGACTATGTATGTATAAACACGTTTAGTTAACGGCTCTTGTAAGAGTACAAGACCTGAGAGTTTTAGTTAGAGAACTAAACAAGATTCTGATTACTCCTGATTTTCACTGATGTTTCCACCAGCTTACTTAGGTTAAAATAGTAAATTTGTTATCACATTTAAGACCGTTAAATGAACTTGTTCATATTTGTGGATCGTAATCATCAGTCTGCCGTAGTCCACTTCTGGATATAAACCTCTCCCTAGTAGTAGCAGTAGTCGTGATTTAGAGTGGAAACCGCGCCTTCGCAAACATAGTATAGGACAGCTCTAGATATGTGATGTGACGATATATCTACGCAAAGTGGCTGTCAGCGGCTGAACACGAAAAACCGAAAATCGGGCTCAGTGGCGTGCCACTGGAGAGGGCCATAAGTGAATACAAATTGCAAAATATTAAAATCGTTTCAACCATAAACAGAAGGCTGGTTTATTCTTCGCTCAAAGAATCAGCATTGCCATCCAGCGTGGCAATGCTGCCAGCCTTCTAGGCAGGTTACCCGATGATATTGATGCGGAGGCATTCTTCGACGCCTAAACACACCTGTACATAATTTCACTTACTATTTTTAGATTTAAAAATATATATAGTTAAAATTAACAATCTATAATGTCTAGAAACCATAAACATAAGTTTGAATGATATAAAAACACTTACTGTAGACATGTCCAGCACCAACATATAACTGTGCTAATCGACTTATGAAGTGCGGGTCTAATCTAATAGCCAAAGCAAGATTCGTACTGGGGCCTATCGACATTATTATCAGTTCACCTGAAATAAAAGAAATCATTTTATGAACATTTTGACGTTAAAGTTTCCAATATGTTTTACCTTTTTTTAAAGAGATACCATAAGCTATTAAGAGGATGGATTACAGTTTGTACATTTAACATAGTCTTCAGCCATTTAAGCTATGAGTCACTGTACAAATTGAGTGTCTTCTGGTGCGCAATAAAGTATATATCTATCTTTCTATTAACTGTGCCTCAGAAACCCTTTTAAGCCGTTTCTGGTGTAACAAATCTTCCTGCTATTGGATTGGAATTCTGCTCCATACATTTAAGAGATTATATTGTAATATGTGGCTAGGCTCCATTGAACTGATCGCTGTGGCCTGAATTGAATTCAGTCAGGCAATATTTATTTATTGTAATTTTAAATAAGTCACTACAAATATGACTGTCTAGATGACGCAATTGTTTTAACAGCTGCCTCGCCGTTTACCACAGTGCCGCATGTTATGGGTTAAAAATCGACAAGAAAATTGTAGGATCTAGCTAAAAATACACCTGCTTACCTTCATATTTCTTAGACAGCTCGATAAGGCCTACTGCAGCGTGCACATTTGCGACTTTGACGGGCTCTTCGCGCAAATATCCATCATCTCCCAATCCATCGTAGCCAAAGAAATAATCTGATTCAATGCCTGAGATCAGCGTGCGTTCTGCTCCCGCGTATATAGGAACCTGCAAGTGACAATCCAAAATCATGCAGGATTACGTACCGTAGTACAAGATTTATCTATAATTGCATGACGGTGTTGATGTACAAAAAACGGCCATGACTGGTTTTTTAAATTCACTGTCTTTTTTTCTTTTTTCTTTGGACACGGAACCATAATACCTTATGTTGAAAATACTTGTAGTCTTGATAATGTTGCGATATCGGGCAAAAAAAAGCAATTCTTATTTTCAATATTCGATATATAGATATGGATTTTGCTAGAAGAGATACATAATTGAAGAAGAAGCTCCATACAAAATATGTCAAATATTTAGTAGCCGAATTCATGGATAGATCGAATATAACCGGCCGTTAAGCACATGAGCCAACGCTTGGTGTAATGCACAAAGTGTTAGTTCTGGGTGTTTTATATTGTGGGCTGATTGAACGTTTGAAAGTCTTCCACAGCTCGAGATTTGTTCCTGATGCAGCAGTTGTCTATATCGATGGCTTAGAATGAAAACCTCGGGAATGCAATTTTAGGTTATTTTATTTTATTATGTTTCTAGAAAGAATAGCTCGTAACGCACAATCCTGTTTCACACAAAATTTTATTCGGTACTTGTAGAGCCATCTATGATCCTGAATGCATACCTCGCAACTACGCGCTCGAGTAAGTTTCGTGTGATAACCTCGTAAAGGCGTGTGAAAACTTGTAAAAAGTAATTTAAACAAGTGAAATAAGTGTTCCTGTTACTTTTTTTTTAAAGAAATTATCTCTTCTTATGCTTAGAATCATAGATTTTACATGATAATAAAGGTTAAATTTGATTTTCTGTAACCACAAAATTTTACTGGAGCGAGATTTTTGTGTCCCCTGAAAAGTTGCGTATTTCGCAGTTACGAGGTATTCACTATAAGCCATCGATATAGAGAAATAGATAGCTTGGCATTTCATCATCATCATCATCACCAGCCCTGCATATAAACCGTACTACTGCTAGGCCTCTTCTCACTACGAGAAGGCTAAGGCGCTTAAACGAAAAATCAATAGACTCTATTGCTACACGATACAAGAGAAAAAGGTTGTACATTCTGCAGTGCTACTTACATCTGATCTTTCACTCAATTCTAGTATTCTGGCGCTGTTGATAGTAGCTTGACTCTGATTAACATTGCCGTACGTCGTAGTGAGGGCAACTACTTTTGGCCTAAAAAATGAAAAGTAATTTATTTATGAATATGTGTGTATTATTTTATCATGCTAAATCATTAGGTCTGTGGTCTAAGCCATCAGGTTACCGAGGTCAAGCGATGGGCACTCTATGGAAAGTCGTTTCTCCCATATTATTTTAAGGCAGAATAGTCAGACATAGAATCAAGCCCAATTATCGCATCTAGTTTTCTAGAAAAGTTATTTGTAATCATGATTCAGAGTGTTCGGTTCGATTATGGATTGAATTTATACTGAAAGCATGAAATTGATTACTAATGTTATAGCATTGTAAGGAAGTGGGTATATTTGTTTCAAATAGGTGTTAATTAAAATGTACGTCAACCAAAATACCTCATGGTTCGGAATAAGAGGGTTTAGACTCAAAACAAATATTCACTTAACATGCGATAATAATGTATATGCACAACACTTTTTTGTGTTCCACAAAAGTTTACAGAGATTTATTTCTCTTTTCTTAACTGCTTATCTTTTAGAGTAGGTACTTGATAATATCAAGTACCTACTCTAAAATCTACCATATTATGGTAACAGTGTGTCACATGTGATTCTAAAGTCCTTTACAGAATTTCAAAGCCAGCCATAAATAAAAAAGAGCTGGCGAAAAAAAAGAAACTAAAAATGAAACTAAAATTAGAAGATACAACTATTAAGTTAGTGTAAATCGACATTTGTTACCATCATAATATTAAACTTGATACTTCGTTACAGTATCCAAGCAAACAAATAATGATAAGGCTATAAGATAGGATTTTAAAATACTACCTCATAAAAATAACAACACTGTTTACTTCGCTCTGAGCTAAAACAACATATCCTAATAAAACACTTAAACGAATCCGTGACATCTTTTATTATTTGAAAATTCTATTAGTTATTCCACCTAGCACAATCCCAGATGCAGCCCGGCTGTACTTACTAGTTAGCTTTTCCACAGAACGACTATCTGTCTGACCTCCACAGCTTAAAGGGAGGGGGATATTCGATGTTTAGACTAGTGCGGGTTAATCCAGAGGTACTGACTCCTTATTACGACTGTCAAAAATCTTCGTGACAGCCGGGACCGACGGCTTAACGAACTCTCCGAGACACGGGGCACACGATAATCAACAATTAAATGTGAAAATAACTTCAGGTCAGTGGCGCACGCCATTATTCGAACCCGATACCGTCTGCATGGCAGTCTATTAGTATCTCCACTAGGCTATCACTGCATGGTGCAAATCAACGAAGTATAAAAAAGCATTTGCTGTTTTACATTCTGGTGCGGATCAGGTAATTCAAAATGGTCCTTCTGCGATTGCACGTGGCGAACCGTCTAAAGACCCCCAGTAAATAATTCACAAATACGATATACGAAGAATAAGCCATCCTTACCCATCAAAGTACTTCTCATACAGCAAGCTCATTGTGATCGCTAACGCATCATCAGCTCCGCCATCATGGTCTATCACCAGTTTTGGTCCAGGGCCGAAGCAACGCGGTGCTGCTTCAGGGCTGTAAAAACGAGCGATAAACATATATATTATTATGACAATATCGAATAAGTTTGTTCATATTAACGGGCTAACTTCAGATTCAATGCTTTTTTCTTGACTGCTTTTATTTTTTGTATCAATAGTGTACATTTAAATTAAATAGACTAAACCATTTCAATTGTTTTCAATTAGTATAACGTAACGCGAACAAAACAAAGTTAAATAAACAAAAAGGTTTTTATTATAATCTGGAAATAACTTATCTATTTAAACGGTTCACTATTTTTATATTTAAGGTTATAAAAAATGGCGCGTGACAATATAAAAACCAACAAAGTACGCGTTCACATAGAACGTCTTAACAACCATTGTCGTACATTTCATACTCGGTTAATTTCGTTATCGGTTCAGAACGCCTGAAGGTCTAGACAAACTAAAACAGCAACAATTTATATAGAAAAAGTTATATTTTGGAATAGTGTATCGTATAAGTTGTATTGGCTGGCAAAGGCTCGACACAGAAAGCCGAAAATCAGACTCACTGGCGTGCCTTTGGAGAGGCATATATCCAGTTAACCAGCAGGCTGATGATGGCTTAGTACAACTTTAGCCAGCTAACGTCTAATTTCGATTCGATCGGGGTTCAGAACTGAAGTGGGCTTCACATATCGGATCGGATCATGTACATACTAATGTATGAAGTATGCGTCAGCACTTGAAGCAGGTGTAGAGCGCCGATTGTATTGAGGCAAGACACTACGTGCACAAACAAAGCACGGTTTAAGCAAAAATTGATTAGGTCTATAGAGGAACTATTTAGAATCCTGGCCAACGATTATTTTCTGTTAAAAGTTCACCCGTAGTTGGATTATTCCGGCGACTTATAGTATATATATATATTTTTATGTCACATCAAGAAAGTGAGCGATTGCCTGATGGCAAGTTATCTATGATATCTTTATCTTTGCCATGGACACCCGCAACATTAAAGGAGTCAAAAGTAGTGCGTTGCCGACCTGGATTGCAAAAGGTCACTTATAACATTACTTATGTAAAGAATGCCGCAGTCTACATCTGTAATTGTTCTTAATTTATTACTGTTTTCTTCTACGGCTTTGTCACGTGAAATGTTGATAAAAGTTATAATAAATTATTTGTTTTTTAAGACCACTCCCGCATTAGGACTAAATCCTCTGTCGCGGGGGACTTTACAAACATACAACTTACGGATACAATGAACACCCAGACTCGAAACAGCAATTTATAAATCACAGAAAGTGCTGTCTCATGTGGGGATCAAACACACAACACTTCAGCGCAGTGTCGAGCGGTGAGGCTGCCGCTTAAACCACTACGCCAACCGTGCAGTCAAATATTATATGTGTTAATCCTGCTAATAAACTATATGTGTACTAAATTTTATTCTAATCTATCCCGCCGTTTATACGTGAATAACTGGGTCCACACCGGACGATCCAGCGCGCTCCAATCGCGCGCGGCAGGAGCGCGATCCAAATGTGCAGGCGGTGTGGACGTACCGATGCCGCTTGCGATCCACGGGCACGTATTGGAGCGCGCGCTCTCTGATGCGCGCGATCCGTACGTTGTCGGTTTTTTGCCGGCCTCAAAGATGCCTCAGCTGCGTGGCGCGCGCGGTGTGGGCGGTTGTGTATGGTTCGCGCGATCCACCACACCATTTAACACCAATTTAAATTTGAGTTGAACTCGGTTTCTGGGTAATCTCTGCTCCATCATTTACCACGATTCAATTTTGGGCAGCTGAATTTAGGTCGTAAAAGCTAGGGAACAGATGAACGCCCGGGTTGTCCAAAAACTGCAACCACTGACGATGACCTCGCTTAACTTCATGAAATGGTGTTAAACGACCACTGAATCGAGTAAGGGAGATAGCAAAGGCTATAAAAATTCCCAAAACCTAAATTTGTCACATATTAAATCAAGATTTAGGCCTGAGCAAGCTGCCAACGCGATGGGTGCCGCTTTTGCTCACGTTAGACATAAAACGCGTTCGATGAACATTTTTGATGTCCTGTTGGCGTAATATAGGCGTAGTAAATACAAGTTTTGATCCAATTAATGACTGTAGATGAGACCTGGATAGACCATTATACGCTCAAATATAACACAGTCCAAATAGTAGACACAATCAATAATACAATCCAAACAGTAGACTACTGAGGAGGAATGGGCTCCAAAAGAAGCAAAGGCGGTTTTCCGGCTGGGAAAGTGATGTCGACTGTTTTTTGGGATGGTCATGGTGTAATTTTAATAAGTTGTTTAAATAAATGAATAACCTTTGCTGCAGCAAACTACCCTTTATTACCGGACAAACTAACGGCAGAAGTTGTGCAAAAAGGTCCACAGAGAAAATCCTGTTTCACCAAGACCTTGCGCCGTCTCACGCCTCAGCGGTTGCCATGGCTAAAATCTACGAATTACTGAATTAAAAAATATTGAACTATATGCCGTTCTCACCAGATCAAGTAACCTAACCTAACATAACGAATTATTTTATGATCTCTCAGCTGAAAATTTCGCTTGGAGGACATAGTATTTCATCAAATGAGAAGGCAATGGCAACTTTTGTGAGCACTTACTTGTCAGGGGAAAACGCCGCGTACAATTTGGATGTACGGTTAGAGAGATGGGAGAATCGCCGAAAGAAGTGTGTACAGTCTCAAGAGACTATGTACAAAAAATATTTATTATTGGAAAATAATTTTGTATCTATGTTAGGTCAGAAACTTTTCAGACCGCCCACGTATAGTCTAATTTGACACTACTTAAATACGCATGATCAACTAGGTACACATCATTTAAGTCGTTTTAGTAAGTCAGTGGTACGCGCCGTGAATTCGAACTCGATACCCTCTGCATGGCAGTCCGTTGGTAGATACCAACGCATATACACGGTATTATACAGGCAGGCAGCGAGAGCCTAGTGGAGATCCACTAGGCTCTCGCTGCCTGCCTATATAATACCTACAACATATTAGCATTATTTCAAGTTTTCTGAATATGTTTGAGTTTTTAATTTGTTGTATTTATACAAATCGTTCGTGCGTCACGATTGAAGATTGTATACAAAGTATTAGATGAATACTAATTTGTAGGTTTTATAATTATACAGTAATAATTGTTCCGTGCTCTTGTCATTCTGTCAAAAGCGTGTTCATTTAGAAACTAGTTATGTAAATGTTTTTATAGGCAACTAATTATCGCCATTAACACTTTTACTCGGGTCAAAAGTACTATTATTTGTTTTATTTTATTAATACTAGTTTTTTATCGCGAAGTATTTGGCGTCGAGTCTTTTATATTTCTACTATAAAAACTGGTAATAAACAGCGAAATGACAGATTAGCAGATAAAGCATAGTTAAGACATATTGGCTTTTCCATGAACTCTCGATAAACCCAAGGAAACGGAGAAAAGAAGAAGGGGACGGGTATATTGGATGATATGTTTGGTCAAAAATATTTGTTTATTATATTGGCTATTCAAAAGAGTGGATATGAGGTTTATTGCCCGTCCATTCCGGTGGTTCTACCCCTTGCAAACGTTGCAGTTAAAGTCGGCCGTTTATTAGGTCGGCCACGAAGCAACTGCCTATCTGACTTCCGAAAAGTTAGTGCTGAGCGCCGTGGATTCAAACCCTACATGGCAGTCTGTTGGCTTCTTTAGATCATATCGGAGGTCTTCTTTCTGCATTAGAAAACGCCTACACCAAAATTGGCTGCACACTCGCACAAAAAGAATAAATAGTAGGCCCCGTATGCCTTTAAGATAAAGTCTCGTACACTAACCTTGCTCCACAGCAGCTGCTTCAAACTCAAGTACAAAGTTCAATGTAGACGACTTTGCGGAGGGAGAATGGCATGCCTGCAATAGTGTTCTCGCCGAAGGACCAAACCTGGAGTTTTGGTCTAGTATACAAAGATTTATATCGGTTGGGAGTAGAACCTCAAGCTTGGCAGTCAGGGCCACTACAAGATAAACAGGCCAGTTAAATTCTAAGTCTTTGCCATTTTTTATAAATTGTACGCGGCGACCCCAAATAAATTATGACCAGGGCAGGAAGATGATGTACAACGGTAGATAATAGCTTTCTACGAGATATTGAAATGACACCTTGATTTTAATGTGAATGAATGAAATGAATTTATGTCCTTGACATTGTCGATAAACTGCAAGAGTGACACTTGCGCTGGTACGCCCATGTTTTGCAACAAGCGGCATGTTACGTGGGAAATAAATGGGTCCCGGTAAACGGGATAGGCTTAAGAAATGCTGGCTTGACGTCATTACAGATGATATGCGTGCCAATGGGCTTATAACTAAGGATGCCGAAGACCGGGTAATAAGGAGACGTGGTAGCAGGAAAGCGGATGCTGGGCTCCAAGGTGAGGGTCTTGGATAGCAACCGGGACAACGCTAACGGCCTGGTCACGAGATCGGTCTAAGCGGCGAGAGGCGCGGCAGGGGCAATGTACATGGCGCGTTTACTCTGAGGCTACCGCGCGCGGCGTCACAGTAAACGCGCCATGTACATCGAAAACACTCGCCGCTGCCGCCCGCCGCTGTAGGCCGTGACCGGGCCGTAAGGGCAGTTTCAACGCTGTCTGGTAAGTTCTCAGAAAATTATATGTCAGTTAACACATACAAATTTCGCTTTATTTTGAATTTATCTGGCAGATAAGGCCAATCTAGAGGCGTGAACCTAAGCATATGAGATGATAAATAATGAACTAACGGCCGAGTAATCAGATGCTTTGCTGCTTTAAGGAAACTGTTTGGTATTTTATCGTATACGGCTAGACTGCGTGTTTTATCTAAATTAAGCAACGTAGTAATTATCCTCTTCCTTCTCTGTATCCAGTAGTACAAGCGATTTATAACTGTGATTGTTATTTGGCCTTGTACTGACGGCATATTCACATTGCTTGGATCCTATTAAACCAATATGAATATGAAAATGGCTTTGGGGCTAAATTAATTAATTGTTTTGATAGAATGGAAAAACCCTATTGGTAAGATGGTGATTGAGACGCCAATCTCATTATGTAGGTACAAGAAAAGTGATAGTTAAGGATACTGCAACTCCGAAGTTGACGTTATTTATGACTTGTAAAGTTTCTCCCAACACATGATTTATTCCTAGTGCGGGTGCTTCATATAAAAACCTACTTCAAATATTCCTTAAACTTGAATGAGACCAAATAGTAAGTAGGTATATAAATATTAAACATACAAAAATCTGAATCGGCTCATAAACTACGGAGTTCTGAATTAAAACGTAAAAAATACAACGAATTTTAGAATCTCCTCCTTTTATTAAAACCTTTTGAAATTGGTGCAAGCTACTTGTAAATTCAATAAAACTATTAATTTTGTTATTTTACATCTACCAGGCGTCCCGTGAAGGCCATAGTCTTTGTATAATAGTATTAATGTTTCTTAGTCACGAAAATGAATAATAAAAATAATAATACTAATATAAACAATGCAAATTTGACCTTGTATTTATCTAGTTGGATTTATATTGTAACTGATTTTGCCTGCATAGAATATGCAATTAACATAGCATAACAACATAACTTCACGCCTTTTATCCCCGAAGGGAAGGCAGAGGTGTATTACACACCCACACTTCGTCAGTTATGTTACGGTCCTAATGTAATAGGAGGCGAGCCTATTGCCATCTATGCAATTAACATTATCGATAATAATATTAATTATTTGTTTGGTTGAATATGCTAATCTAAGGCACTAATCTAATGCTGCGATTTGATTATTTTCTGTGTTGGGAAGCCCACTTATCGTGGAGGGCTATATGATATGGATATGATATGTTAGAAGGCAATATGATATGGATATGGATAGGTTATGTAATATAATGCTTTAAGCCACGGATGTGGAACAGCAGCTCTACATAGTTAGTCATAAATACAAATGGCGTTACAGTGCACCATTTGTTGCTGCGAAGCGAAGATTCACGTTATGAAAGACATTTGAATACGACATATGATTTAAATAAAGTTTATCGTCAATAGAAGTCGCGCTGTTGCCGGGTTTGCACAACTTACCTTTTTGCCCTGGGGGCTGACGGATTATGAATACAAAGTGCACTACTCCACTTAATTGCAAGCATCAACAGCTCAATACCCGCATGGATACTGCGGCTAGCGTGGTATAGTAGGTCAATGCTGTATGATAATTGCAACTTTACCAGGACGATTTGACTGCACGGTTGGCGTAGTGGTTTAACCGGCCACCTCACCGCTCGACACTGCGCCGAAGTGTCGAGCGGTGGGTTCGATCCCCACACGAGACAACACTTTGTGTGACTCATAAATTGTTGTTTCGAGTCTGGGTGTTCATTGTGTCCGTTAGTTGTATGTTTGTAAAGTACCCCGCGACACAGGATTAAGTCCTAATGTGGGAGTTGTCTTTTAAAAGAAAAAAATTAAAAAAATGTTAGAATAGTAGGTAGTCAAAGTATTATACTTGTAGATAGAGTTCCGATCAAAACTTGCGTGAGACACGATACATGTAGTTTTTCTGAGTCTGGGTGTTCTCAATTTCAAAACAAATTCATTTAGGTTACAGAGACACCTACACCTATGAACATCTTTTTTTTTACATCCAATTTCGGGTGAATAAGGATATGAGAAGAACTTGTACGGAACTCAGGCTACTCTTTTAAATGGCCATTACACAGTTTGTACCTTAATTTTTGTATTTTTATAAGAGAAATACCTTAGTTATCAATCTTAGTCTTTCAATTATCTTTTTTTTTTTAACTATCATTAAAAGAACCATAGTGCAGGCTTGATCAGGAGTGCCCAACCAGTCGATTGCGATCGCGGATTTAAGTGGAATCGTTCGCGCAAAAACAAAAAAAAATATCAATTGCTGAAATCAATCTTTTTATATATTTTTTAATCACTGTCGACTCGAATTTCTTTCTCTCAATCTTTTGATAAAATAAAAAATATACATTTTATAGGTACCTACACAGTTTACTTTAAAGTCGATTGCAATCGCGGATAAGTAGAATCTAAAGATAAGATAAGTGGAATCGGTCGCGGTAAAACAAAAAGATTTTTATCAATTGCGGATATCAATATTTTTTAATATTTTTTTAAACACTGTCGACTCGATTTTTCTTTCAATATTTTAATAAAAATAAAATATATAGGTAAAATTTGTAGCTACCTACACAGTTTAATTTAAAGTTTAAAAAAGTATGGCATTCCTGCACGATTTATATATCGATTTACATATATGTCTAATGAAGTTGGTCATCCCATGGGCTAGATAGTCTACATTAGCTTCGGACCTTGTTTCGTTCCATGGTCCGGAGCGAGATGTGTTGGGACGCCGGCGGCGGCGCCTCCTTTAGTGAGACGGTGATTTCGATCATGGAGGCGGCGCGCGGCGGAGAGGGATAGGAAGCCCATGCGATTTGTCTCCACCCCCAGAACCGGGCGTCGTCGCCAGAGGGCGTTCAACGATCTCCGGCCACCGTGAGTACACGCCTGCGGACAGGGGGCCTGTTGTACCGCCCGCTCCGTCCGCGAGGCCCGAGAGGCGGCGCATGTGTTCCGCGTGCGCCTCTCGTAGCGTTATTAGACCACGTCGTTCTTTTCAGCTCGTAGTATGAAAGAAGATGTATGAGAGCAAGTATGATGGATACAAATTGATGCATGTGTGGGACGGGGCCCGCCTCGGCGGGCCAGCTCAGGCGGGGTCGCGGCAGTAATGCTAACGTAGTTCCCGTGACCCCGCCATTCAATGGAATCGGATAGAGGAACACCATGGTGGTTTTAGTGGGAAGTCCCGGCGCTTCTCGTCGGGGAGTCACCACACTCTCCCTAGGATGAGCCTCTTTAAGCCCTCCCTGGGGGGTAAGCCCGTAAATTGTTTGGTTTCCATCATAAGTCAAAAAAAAGATAGTCTACATCAGCGTTACCCACATGGTGGTTCACGACCCGGTACCGACACAAAAATACAACACCCATCTTTGTGAAGTACTTATTTTATTTTTAAATGTGCTCTGTATTTTTTCTAAATGGGCTATGACTTTTGGTGGCTCACCGTGGAGAAACGTTAAAATTAAAGGACCAGCGCATATTTAGGTTTGGGACACCCTGGTCAACATCATTTGATGATGATCTCAATATAAATTCTTTAATTATTATTCTCCCTTTTTCCGTTAGGGAAATACCCAGTCAGATACGAGCCCAACTTTCAACGAGCCTTTGGGACTTTTTATCTGAATGTGATATTATTATCCTGCAATTTATAGAACATATTTTGATAAACAAAAAAAAAAGATATTGTTAACCTTGTGAAAAGTTGCGAAACTAGGTCACAGATCAATCAATCTATGGTTATCTTATGTAGCTGAAGAGTATGTTTGTTTAAGCTAATCTTGGGACCAACTTGTCTCGTATTAATACATGTTTGCTATAGTTCGTTTATTGAGGAACGTTGTAAGGCCATTTTGGTATATATATAGACAAGCAGACCAGCTAGTGTTATTATATAATATAATTCTAAGACAATTATGAGAAATATATCATTTTAATTTTGTTATCAAACTAGCATTATTATGATGCTTAACAGTTTCACCTACGTTAATTTTATATCATTCGCATTCCTTAAGTTTTCTAATGATTTTTATAAAAAATCATTACATAACTAATTTTATTTAATGTTATGCAAAGGTTGCCTCTCCCTGAATATGTGTCTACAAAACTTATAGCTTCTCGTGACGGGGACTATAATAAAATTTTAAGTAGAAAATTGTTGTAAAATAGACAATAAATTGAAACTACAGTGCAACGAGCTAATCAATATCAAACAAGTAAAACAACTGCTAATGACTGATAACGTTTTGTCGTTGAGAATGACTATCTACTAATTAATATTCATTTGCAATCGACTTAAATTTTCGATTGTCTTAAACTATTTTATTAGATACATTTTATTTTATACTTAAAATTTTATTGTAATAATTGCATTAAATTGTTTGTGGCAATCAACTTAACCCCATCGTCATAGCAATTTTTGTCTTTCATAAGCTTGAAAGTATGGGATAGATTGCTATCCCATACTTTCGTATTAAATTCGTATTAAAAACTTGGTTTTAACTGACTATTTTTACGATATATCTAACTTGGTTAGTCATTCATGCTTTACTGTAGTAGGTACCTACCTATATCACGAAGTACAATAATAGAATATCAACCCTGTTTATAAGCTGTCCCACTGCTGGGCATGTTTTTGGGGTGCTTTGTGATCGTGAGGTCATAATCCACCACTATTGCCAAGTCTTATATTACCTCTTTCGATAATACTGTGGAGAACTCTCAGTCATGCCGGGTTCCTCACGATGTTTCCCCTCGATCTTTAGCAAGCGTATGAATAATTATGTGTATAATTATCATTTATAAGAATACTTGCAAATTGCAAAGAATATTCCTAACTCTAAAAATAAAATCATTCATCATCTATAGGTACATACGAATAAATAAAATCAGAATTACAAAATATTAAGCAATTGCAGAATTTTGAACATGTAAGAAGACGGTCAGTAGTTACTCATCAATTATCACCCCTTTCATACGGGTTATGCCCTTAGAGCCCCGATCCTTAAGGCACAAGTTTCAGAGAGCCCCGAAAACGATAAATTTGGTTACATTAACTAATTTATTTTTTCTATTACTTTCGACTTGGATCGTCGAAATAAAAACTGCATAAATGTAGTTTGAAATATAATGATAAGACGAAAGTATTTAATTTGAAAATTTGTACATCACTAACTCATAGATTTATGTTTCATAAATTTTATGAGAACAGGATAATAGAAGAACGGAAAGAATATTACATATGTACACATTATTATCACATAGATTCTACAAATGATGACAACAATATTTTCAAATTAGATGTACTTATTGCCAACATGTTTTTTTTAACGTTACTTTACCATTACTATATTATTATAAGTTGATACTAATGATGATTATTTTTATAGTTGATTGTCGAAGTCCAATTTAACCTACTTTTAAATTATGTTTATTTTCCATTTAGTCTCGATATTTCTGATTTTTGTGTATTGAAAAAGAAGCGATTATGACAATAATTAAAACCTGTGATTGCCCTAAGAAACTTTACTGTGTATTCTTTAATTATTAATCATAATACTTACTACAGCCAAACTAAACTCTATAAGTTTGCCTGATCCTTAAAGTATTTAATTTCAGTAACTGATAATATTTTATAAACGGTATGTTGCTGTTGACGGTACTTTTAAGCTAAATTGACTTTTAATTGAGTTGACCAAGACATAAATAAGTCAGAGCCCTCCGGTACGTGTACCTCGGGAATCGGGGCCCTAAGATAATAACCCTTTCACACAATACCAATGTGAACCTATCTTTATTATAAAGAAATTGATACAGACAAATGTTCCTCTGACCCAAACTAGGCAAAGCTTGAACAATCTAAATATTTTTTATATAATATAATCTACAGTCAGGGACAGAACAAATCCAGGACAAATCCTATGTATGATGTTGTGTACAATCATCACATAAAGTTTTGTCAATATGGGAATCAAACCAAACGACTTCAAGTGCCGCTTTAATCACTTAACTGACAGACAATTCAAATTAAACATACTTGATGCAAGTTGGTACTATGTTATATCATAATGTAGTCTACTTATGTTTCCAATCTCTACCGCAATAATACAAATAAAAAATATTCTGACGTAAAGTTATAAAAAAAAAAAATATCTTACCTTCCAAACAAGTAGAACAGAGACAGCAAATACAATATTTTGGTAGACATTTTATATAAATAAATAGTTACACACTCAACGAACTATCAACTACAAGTATTTGATAATTTATTAATGTTTAACACTTGAACGATTTATTTGCTTGATATGATAATTATTAACGTCAATAACAGGTTTAGTTATTTATTATCTTATCATTAGGACGAAACGTTTTAAAAAGTGTTTAATTGTTCTGGTTTAGAGTGTTTTATTGTCAAATATATGGTCATTACGTATTCCAAGATTGGGGTTAATTTATAAAGTTTAACTGAAATAAATTAATAAGGGATTAAAATGTTGTAATGTATGTATGGACAATTTGTATACTATTTTTATTTTAACTTGAAATACTTTTAGCACTTTTCAAAACATTAATTTGAAGTCAAATTTGAGTGTACTACTAACTACATGTTTTTTTAGAATAAATAAATGTGTTATTTTATAAATATATATATTTTTACAAGTTACTTTTAAAGCGTCACTAGGAAATTATTTTCTTGTTGACGTATTATATATATTTTTTTATTGTTCGCGACAGACATTAAAACTATGACAGTGAATAGTGTATTCGAAACCGCGAGTGAAAATCGTTAAAATCAGTGTTATCTAATCGTGCGGTACACCGGGTTCGGTTCCCGGACGTGTCAAAACGTTATATAATAGCTAAAATAGTGTAAATGGTTAGATTGCTAATATATAACAACTATGTAATACATGAACATTAGTCTTAAACTTGTGCTAACCATAGGGACCTTAGATATCGAATCATAAATAGCCTTATCAGTAGTGACAGATAAGAGTTAATGCTTCATAAAACAGCTGTTTGTTTACATATTCGTATTATAGTTTTATAAGTGTTTTTTAGCTTCATATAGACTTGAAATCATGTCTAGATACCTTTTTATTGCTAGTTATTACCTTATATAGTTAAAATAAGCATAATAACAAACATTCGTATGTTTATTATAAAATTTGTTTACTTACGATAGTATTTACTTAAGAAATTCTGTAAAATTTTTATGCTTCAAAGTTATCATGTCATATGCTCGAATTGAATAAAGATATTTTCATGGTGTTTGTTTTAATAGATGCCCCATATAGTTGCACACAACGGCCTACCTAAATTATATATATAAATTTAGTATACGATAGTTTTTCAATAGAAAATATAGTGGGCGGGCCCTTGTGTGGCAGCATTTTTTGGGAGTTTTTATGGAATAACTTAGTGACGCTAATAGTTAGGTTTAGGTATTGTATACCAATAGATAGAACTTAATGAGACCTATCTAACGATGTATAGAACATGTATGTATGCATAATAGGATCTAAACATACGTAACATTTGTACTGTTTTGTAAATAAAAATAAAGGAAAGATTCCCTGTGCACGTGTTCGGTGCGATGGTCGTCGATAAGGTAAAGTTTCGAGGTACTTAAGCGACCACCAATTCGGGCAGTTGTTGCCGTCTCAACCACCATCTTGTAACCATCAAGCACCGCACACCTGAACAGCATCGCTCTCAACGTATGAAGATGTTTCATTTCTGAAGCCCTTACACATCGAAGCCATACAGTCCACACACATAGAAGAACACGCATCGTCGTAGGCACACGTCAGCAGCACACTACCAGCGCACTGTAGCGGACTAGCAAAGGTTCGATTCCTGGCATCCGTTACATTTGTTGGTCCTATCGAAGCCGGATCACCTGTTGCTGCAGCGACCATTTGTTGGTCGCTTCGAGCCGGATTGAAGAATGCCTACGACGCGTTCAAGAGGTCGTGCTCCCGAGGTCGCCGGGGGAGCGGCCGGCGCCGGGCCTAGTTCCAGTACCCCTGCCCGCGCCGCCGCTGCCCGCAACCCAGCCGCCGCGGTCGTCCGTCACGACGGGCCACCGCGATCGCCGTCGACAACAGTCGGGAGCGACGCGCCGCCGCCGGCCCCCCCCGGCCCCGCGGGGAGGGACGAACGAAACATCACTCAAGACGCAAGGGAGCGAGCAGAGGTGCAGTCGAAAAATGAAGATGGCAAGGAAAGGACGTTGCAACCATCCGATAGATCGAGCGTTTGTACAGCGCAACATAGCATAATAGAAAATAGAGATAGAAAGAAGCCAACAAGGGAACGCGACCAACGCTCAGCAGCTACGGGACGCTCCAATAGAAATGTGATGTTGGCTCGAGAAGAAGTTTTGAAGATAAAACTACAGTTAGCACAGTTAGCACTACAGAAGGCTGAAGAGGAGGCGGACTCCGATGACTACGACGAGGATGGACAGTCAAAGCAAGATTACATACGTTCGTGGTTGGAAGAGGCTCCGGAACCCCAGCCCGGCCCTGAAGATATAGATATAGTGGTATCGGCGCCCACTAAGAAGAGGGACGTCGACGGGGCACAGAAGATAGATATAGAAGATGGACCGCCCTCACAGAAGATGGACGTTCATCAACAGGGAGGTGATTCGCTGAAGCCGTTCATCACGGATCTCACCTCCGCGATCGCCGCGCTCGCCGACAGGAAGCCACCGGACACATCGATAGTTGCACCACACCCGGCGGTTTCGAAAGTCATCATGACGCTACCGACGTTCGGCGGCGCGCACACCGAGTGGCTGTCGTTCAAGGCGATATACGACACCACCAAGAATTTCTTCAACGACGTGGAGAATACAGCGAGACTGAGAAGAAGTCTCAAGGGAAGAGCGTTAGAAACAGTTAGCTCTGAACTGATTGGGCATGCGCGACCAGATGAGATCATGAAGGAGTTGGAGCTGCAGTTCGGACGACCAGACTCGATCGCACAGGCAGAGACGGACAAGCTGAGGACCCTGCCACGCTGTAGCGAAGCACCTAAGGACATATGCGCGTTCGCGAGCAAGATTAGAAGCGGCGTCGTCACACTTCGTGCGTTGAAAAAGGAACACTACCTCATCAATGCGGAGCTAGTGCGCGTGTTGACCGAGAAGCTACCGAACTCGCTACGTGTGCAGTGGTACAAGACGTATACCGAGAAGTGCCAGTCGAAGCCGGACCTCAGCCGATTCAGTGACTTCGTGACAGAGTACGCGCGTTACTGTAGCGCGTTCGCGCCGGCTGAGAACATCACCGATGGGCCGCCAAGCAGACGCACCGTGCAGAGGACGTACACGGCGACGGCGACGGAGAAGCGAACGCATACGGACACGTCTAACGCGAAGTGCAGGATATGTGAACGCGAAGGACACTACTCGTCGGCCTGCAGCACGTTTCGTAACGCCAACGCAGAGAAGAGATGGCAGCTAGCTAAGCAGCATGGATTGTGTTTTCGCTGCTTACGCATACGCCGAATAGAACACTCGTGCAAGCCCAAGAAGTGCGGTGTAGAGGGATGTCGCGCTACACACAACCAGTTGCTTCACTACGATAGAGGAGCCCATAGGACCGAAGACGTGAACATAGAAAAGCAAGAAACGGTCGCCAGTTCGTGCATACGTGCAAAGGCTCAAGCATACTTAAAGATAGTGCCCGTGCAGATAGTCGGACCGGCGGGAGAGGCGTCTACGTTCGCCCTACTCGACGACGGAAGCACCGTATCGCTCATAGACGAAGACATAGCCAAGGAAGTCGGCGCGGAAGGGAGCCTGGACCCGTTTACGATCCGTGCCATAGGCGATACGTCGATCGACATGCCAACGTCGCGACGCGTAGACATACAAATACGAGGAGCCGGCGCCGACAGCAAACAAGTGCCTTTGTGTGCGCGCACCGTAGCCAGCCTACACCTGTCGCCGCAGAAGATCGCCGAAGAGGACCTGATAGACTGCAAACACCTCGAAGGCATCAAGAAGAAGCTGGTGTATGACATAGGCGTGCCAAAGGTGCTAATAGGTCAAGACAACTGGCACCTGCTCATAGCGAACGCAGTACGAAGAGGACCCAACGATCAACCGGTGGCGTCGCTTACATCGCTGGGATGGGTGCTGCACGGCGCGCGCTCACGCACCTTGGGAAACACCGTACACTTCGTCAACGGTCTCTCCGCTATAGATGAAAACATAGAAGCGCAACTGAAAGAATATTTCGCACTGGAATCGCTCATAGTGAACCCACGTCGACCGAACTCGGACCCCGAGAAGCGGGCTACAGATATGTTAGAAAAACATACGAAACAATTAGAAGATAGACATATAGAGACGGCTCTTCTGTGGAAACAAGAAGACATCGTCATGCCAGATAGTTACGAGAACGCAGCGAAGAGGCTCGCGTACATAGAAAACATAGAACAGAGAAACTCTCACACAGATATGAAGCCGGCTACGCGCTCACATATAGTTTCGAATAGAGGACAGGTGCACTCTCCCATAGATTTGAAGGCCGCCGTTAAGCCTACCGTCGTTGAGACAATAGGGGAGCAGTGCATTGCATCCTGCACAAATAGTCGCCCACCACAGCGAATCATAGAAGCCGTACCGGACCCGTATAGTTTTTCCAAGCGGAAAAGGCTCTTACGAACACCAGCGAGAGTTCTACCGTCAATAGCTTTGTGTGAGAAAACCGCAGAGAAGGTTCTATTTAAAAGAACGCAGAAAAATAGACAGAAGGATCCAGATTGGCGTCACGTGACGAAGACGAAGCACAACATCAAGTCGGGCAGAGCGGCACCTCGTCCAGCCGACTCCCGAAACTTCGTGCTTCTCCCCGCTGAACACACCCGCGACGCTGAGGACCTTCTTGTGAAGGCGGGACAAGAGGACTCCTTCGGCGCCGACCTTCGGGAGCTGCGGCGCGGAGGAGGTGTCGCCAGAGACAGCCGCCTGTATTCGTTACCCGTGGAGATGAACAACGGAATTATCACTCTACGCAGTCGTATAATAGCTACAGAAGAAATCTCCGAACAAACAAAGAGACCGCCGATCTTAGACGGCGATCATCGTATTACACAGCTATACATAGATTGGACGCATAGAAAATTACATCACAGCGGTACAGAGTTGGTAATCAATGAAATACGCCAACACTATTGGATTCTTCGTCTGCGGCCGACTACAAAGAAAATAGTACATAGATGTCTACCATGCCGCATTAGAAAAACGCAGCCGCCTGAGCCAGCCACAGGGGACCATCCAAAGGCGCGCCTTGCTCACCATCAGAGGCCCTTCACCTACACGGGTCTTGATTATTTCGGGCCGCTCTCCGTAACCGTCGGTAGACAGCGTCACAAACGTTATGTGGCACTGTTTACATGTCTCACTTCCAGGGCAGTACATCTGGAGGTCGCCGCCAGCCTGAGCGCCGACTCCGCAATCTTGGCGCTGCGCAGGTTCGCAGCACGCCGAGGTTGCCCCGCAGAGATCTACTCGGACAACGGCACCAACATGCACGGTGCCGACCGAGAGATGAGAAACGCCGTCGCCGAGGAAGCGAGTCGCCGTGGCATCATATGGCGCTTCATCACCCCCTCAGCGCCATTCATGGGGGGCGCATGGGAGCGCCTCGTCAGGTGCGTGAAGACCGCCCTCTATACGGTCCTTCATGAGCGCCATCCGCACGAAGAAGTCCTAGCTACACTACTGTGTGAGGTCGAGTACACAGTAAACAGTCGACCCCTCACACACGTCTCCGTCAACGCAGCAGACAGCGAGGCCATCACCCCGAACCACATCCTGTTCGGTGGTTCTGCTCGCCTCCCTCCGCTGGGCGAGTTCAGCGAGGCTGACCTCAACAGCAGCAAGCACTGGCGGCGCGCCCAAATCCTCGCCGACATGTTCTGGCGCCGTTGGGTGCGCGAGTACCTACCCGAGCTGCAACACCGGCGGGAGCCCCATGGGTCTGGGCTCAACCTCGAGGTCGGCGACCCCGTCCTGATCGCCGACGGCCAACTCCCGCGCAATACCTGGCCGCGCGGTCGAGTTGTGGCTGTCTACCCGGGCGCCGACGGCGCCATACGCACTGTCGAGGTGCGCACAGCAGCAGGCGTCCTCAAACGGCCGGCTAAGAAGCTGGTCCCCCTGCCCAAGTGACGAGGCGTCGCTCACCGGGTGCTCTGCAGCACCGCCACACGACGGGTCACGCGCGTTGCTGCACGGCGGGAGAGATGTTCGCGACAGACATTAAAACTATGACAGTGAATAGTGTATTCGAAACCGCGAGTGAAAATCGTTAAAATCAGTGTTATCTAATCGTGCGGTACACCGGGTTCGGTTCCCGGACGTGTCAAAACGTTATATAATAGCTAAAATAGTGTAAATGGTTAGATTGCTAATATATAACAACTATGTAATACATGAACATTAGTCTTAAACTTGTGCTAACCATAGGGACCTTAGATATCGAATCATAAATAGCCTTATCAGTAGTGACAGATAAGAGTTAATGCTTCATAAAACAGCTGTTTGTTTACATATTCGTATTATAGTTTTATAAGTGTTTTTTAGCTTCATATAGACTTGAAATCATGTCTAGATACCTTTTTATTGCTAGTTATTACCTTATATAGTTAAAATAAGCATAATAACAAACATTCGTATGTTTATTATAAAATTTGTTTACTTACGATAGTATTTACTTAAGAAATTCTGTAAAATTTTTATGCTTCAAAGTTATCATGTCATATGCTCGAATTGAATAAAGATATTTTCATGGTGTTTGTTTTAATAGATGCCCCATATAGTTGCACACAACGGCCTACCTAAATTATATATATAAATTTAGTATACGATAGTTTTTCAATAGAAAATATAGTGGGCGGGCCCTTGTGTGGCAGCATTTTTTGGGAGTTTTTATGGAATAACTTAGTGACGCTAATAGTTAGGTTTAGGTATTGTATACCAATAGATAGAACTTAATGAGACCTATCTAACGATGTATAGAACATGTATGTATGCATAATAGGATCTAAACATACGTAACATTTGTACTGTTTTGTAAATAAAAATAAAGGAAAGATTCCCTGTGCACGTGTTCGGTGCGATGGTCGTCGATAAGGTAAAGTTTCGAGGTACTTAAGCGACCACCAATTCGGGCAGTTGTTGCCGTCTCAACCACCATCTTGTAACCATCAAGCACCGCACACCTGAACAGCATCGCTCTCAACGTATGAAGATGTTTCATTTCTGAAGCCCTTACACATCGAAGCCATACAGTCCACACACATAGAAGAACACGCATCGTCGTAGGCACACGTCAGCAGCACACTACCAGCGCACTGTAGCGGACTAGCAAAGGTTCGATTCCTGGCATCCGTTACATTTATATTGCTCTTAATTAATTGCAAATTTATTTCGGCAATATTTTTTACGGTGCGCGCGCGACTGTTTTCCACGGTTTTTCTGAAGACTGACTCGTAAAATACGCTTCGTGTTGACTACACCTGTCCTTAAGGTTGCCATTGAGCTGCTAATATATTAACCGACGTCATAATTGATAGTCTTGTAGACTGGTAGTCTCGTAGTACAGGTTACGGCTGTGCTGTTGGTATCGCAAGTTTGATTTCCGGGCAAGAAAAATTTTTTTTTTGTAGAAGTAAGCTTACTTCTACAAAAAAAAAATTTTTCTACGGGAACTACACTTTACTAGCTAGTAAAGTGTAGTTCCCGTATAAGTAATATTGATATCAATACATAATAAAACTAGCGGATGCCTGCAGCTATGCTCGCACCTGTTTTATAAATTTATCCGTTTTTTCCCGATCCTGTGGCAATTTCAGGAAATCTCTCCTTAGAGCATCCCCGGTCCTCAAGGAAAATACATTTTTAGCCTATTTTTAGCTTCGTGCACCCAATAGAACTTTTTGGTGTGGCTTGTCTATCGTGGCGAACGTACGGACAGACTATCAGACATGAAGAATTTATAAGAGTTCTGTTTTAGCGCCATTTAGCTGCCAATATACCAAAAAAGATTAAGAGATTAAACAGAATGGTTTTAAAATACAGGTAACCGTATAAAATTACATATTGAAAATGATTCTGTCAAGACATAAATGTTGAATTTTATCACTGCAGGTACAACTTTTTACTTTAAATAATTAACCTTGAAATTAGTTTGTTTCGGTCCTTGGCTATTTTTATCTTAGATTTAGATCCAAGTAACCAAGCAAGTGCCTGTAATATTGAAAATGTAAATGAAATGTAGACTCCATGAAGTTTTGTGGTGGTTGACTGCCTCTGTGGCCCTCCGGTAGTGTAAGCGACTGCAGATCATGAAGTCTCGGGTTCAAATCCCGAGTCGAACAAAAAAGTGATATTGGATTTTCCTGTTAAGAATTATTCAATAGAGAGAAGTTCATACTCCGGGAGTTGGTGGTGTTACTACCCCGTGCCTCGGCAAGCACGTTAACCCGCCGGTACTCGCATCTCATTATGAGTCACGAACACGCATAGGTCGAAAAGACCCAGATGTGGAATGCATTGTTTTTAAAAACTTAATGTACCTATGTAATTTCGGCATTATTTGTAATTAAACTAGAAAAAGGATACTGAAACAAACTTAAAAATACCAAATGTTTATTATTTAGACAAAATTTTTACTTTCTACCATATATGAACGAGAAAATTACTTTAATTTTTTTTATTTAATCTAGAAGCATTTAAATTCTTTTTCATTATCAAATGATCAACTATATTATAAATAAGGGAGTTTTATAAAACAATTTTTTATAATCAATCTCCAATTGACATAATTATAATCATTTTATTGAAAGTATACGTTCTTTCTTCCCTTGTCAATGCTACAGCAATCTAATCATAGTTATTTTACTGCAATTGGTACATTATATGAAATATGATTTCAAAAAATATAATAATAGCGAAATTGGCATTGTTTTCGTTTTTCCTCTTTGGTAGGGCAGATCGAACATCGCCAAAGCAAATTACTAGGCTCTTGCGAGGCCGGTCTGTCTGTTTTTCTACCATGTACTTTAAACATTCTGTTTCGTATATGACAGAGCAATGCAGTGATAGAAGATCTGAACTTGGCTTATGGTAGTGACTATGAGTGCAAACATTTCTTCATGAGCGCTATTTCTACAATGGCAGTAATTTTGACGGACGTAACTCAGAGGCACATCATGATTCAAGTCACGTCTTCTTTGCAGCAAACTGGCAGACACATTGTCGGAAGTCCGGCACGACAATATCCAGTCTTAGAAACTTCATTATCCTTAGAAAGTTCGTCTTAGCCACTCTGGAAACAATAAGAATCCTAGATAACATTCTCCAATATTCTTTAATTTCAGACGAAACTTCTTCTTCAATGTATTCCTTTTCCAAAAAGTTTTAGGATTTTTTGTCATTCACATGATGTCGTTACGTGTTTACTAAGAAATAAAATCAAGAGAATATTTTGCAATTGAAAAATACACTTACACATTACGTCGCACAAGGGTCGAAACGACCCATTCTCACTTGATAAGTCCGTACTATCCAAATATCACGCGAAAACAAGCTGTGGCTGAGTGTGGATAGCCTATGAATTTACTTGAAGGTACCTAGCGCGATGACACGAATAAACTTTTACAAATATAGTTATGGTACAAAAACTAGAGTACTGAGTCTTTTCGACCCATGAACGACTACTCGCGTGTTAAGCCGTTGGTTCTGCGCCCAATCACTCTTCGAGGAAACAATAGCACTATAATATGTCCAGAGCAGTTGGCTTGTCTCATGCGAGACTGATCGCCGTGGCCAAAATTCGGTCTATAGGACATTATTATTATAGGACTGGTATAATCTAGCGTAATCCATAATGGCCGGCCTGATGTTACTTACAATGATAATAAGTTCGCGGATGTACAGTACAATAATCTCAACCTCCACACTTTTCCGTCGCTAAAATTTTTTATTTAATCCCAATGTATCAGTCTGTATATATAAAATTCTTGCGTTACTCTCTGACTAACAGACAACCCACAGCCAAACCTATTAGGCGCAAGAAGCTGAAATTTGGCTTGTTGCTTCCTTGGAGACCGAAGGGGTGCATTATAAAATAATTTCCCCAAATTCTTACGGGATTGGAAAGAACCGGTTTAATAAAATTTTAAGATTTTAATAAAGTAAATGTGTGGGCGTAGCCGCGGTCATCCTCTAGTAGCACAAAAAACCTTGTATAAAAATATTTGCTTACGTTCATACATATCGGTCAGTTTGTGATGTCACTTTAGGTACTTAATGAGTTCTTTGACTCAGTGACTCGAAGTGAGTCTTAGCCTCAACTTTTAATTTTTTTTGTTTTTGTTTTTTACCGCGAGCACACGAATCACATGATGGTAAGCGATTACGGCCGCTAATGGACACAAGCAACACAAGAAGAGTCATAAGTGCGTTGCCGTCTTTTGGGTTGGGAAAAGGAATGGGATGGGGCTTACAGCACTCATCTGTTTGAAAATAATTATGCCGTGACCAATATTTGGTGAATAATTTTAGACTAAATAATTCAATTACAATATACTCGTATTAAGCAATTTATATACAGGAATTTATAATTGCTGATGAATATGCGATATAGATAATTTTATACAAACTCATGGCCTCTCCAGTTTCACATGAAAGAAATTGATTACTATTCTAAACTTATGGTGTATTTTATCTTCAATACATTTTACTGGAAACTACAAATAACAAAGAATCATTATCATCATCAGGCCTTTATACTGTCCCACTGCTGGGTACGGGCCTCTTCTCACTATGAGAAGGGTAAGGCCATAGTCCACCACGCTGGCCTAGTGCGGGTTGGCAGACTTCACATGTCTTTCGAGGACATTATGGAGAACTCTCAGACATGCAGGTTTCCTCACGATGTTTTCCTTCACCGTTTAGCAAGCGATAATTTTTTTCAGGTGACGTTATTTCCATGTGATATTTACATATTATTTTCATGTGAATGTGACGTTTATGAATGTCAAAAAAAATTATAAAACAATTACTTGAAGACTCTACATTTACATTTACTGCCACGTTCGCAAAGCAAGGGCGTAGAACCATGAGAAAGAACGGGCAATAAAACTCACGGTCACTCTTTTTCATCGCCAGGTTTTGCATAATACACATAATTTACATTTTGTAAGGTGCTGCAACTGTTACACCTTCTATATCACTTGTATATATTTACTGTACCTACATAATAATACTCAAGCATAACACTTAATTTTAATTTTGATGTTCATTTAGTTAGCCTCCTCAGAATAGACATGGTGAAACAGGAGCATCCACTTACATTATATATACCTTATAATGCAGGCAATCCGCGAAAGTGATCGGAACCATGATGGAAATGATGCAGTTAAATATTAAAATTTAATACCAGCCCTCAAGACCGTCATCGACCATTCATCGCAAGTAGCACCCGTTTACGAGTATGACGGCCAGCCATCATCCCTCTCGCCACACACGACGCCACCACAATAAATGACATTTTAGTGAGCATGACGACAACGGTATACGAACCAGCAGTAAGAAACAATCTATTGGTATACTGACCATGGCCGCCTATTACCTCCATTTTCCAGATCGTTATTATTAAGGCGCCGAGTACAGCTACTGAGTTGAGCTGTAGCTGTTACTGTCGGATTGTATACATAAGAAAGAGAAGCGTGACGACGACGGGACATTTAGAACTTTAAAAAAAACATGAAATAAATTAATTACAGAAAATGTATTGATTGGATTAAAAAAATAAAACAGTATTTCCTTAGCATATTGCTTGTTGAATAATTTGTCAAAAAAACAGAATGATTGTATGTATTTTCATGTAGTTTTTACTCGTTAAAATATTTTTTAGAGGTATCTTTGTGATTTTTTTCTATCGATTAAAGTTAGTTGTATTATGTTTTCAAAACAGTACTTAACTAGATTATATCCTGACGAATATCATATATTTTTCTGATTGTGTTAACTGCATTGAATCATATACTTTGAAGCATTATAAAACTCGCGTTTAGCCCTTGTAGTCCCCTTAAACGCATTGAACAAATCATAAAAATATACAAATCCTGCAAAAATCATGTGTTCACGAGGCATCTCCACTTAACAGAAATCGCATTATGCGATAAAACCGGCCTTGTACTTACCATTAGTATATAAGTAATTTACTGTACTTGGTTCTATAATTACTGATGTACAATAAATAGGTAATTAAATAAATAAAACATGTCACTTATCAAAACGAGAATTTAACTTTATACTACAATATATTAAACGGTCAGAAAAGAAAATATAGCCTAAGCCTATGCCCATGGTGTCTTATTATTTAAAAATTCCTTAATATTGTAATAACCCCTTTGTAAAAGAAAGTTCCTAATTGTCCGTTTGTATTTATACATGGGTAAATTCATTATTTCAAGAGGCAATTTGTTGAAAATCGTGTACCAATCCCCGCAAATGAGTTCTGAACTTTATGTAAACGGTAGTTAGTTCCCACTAGTTTATGCTTATTCCTTGTGTTCACTTTGTGCAAATCACTATTTTTGCGGTATAGAATTAAGATATTTTTTAATGTACATTAAGTTAGCATATATATATTGCTATGCAACTGTCAATATATCTACTTCTTTAAATTTATCACGTAAAGAATTTTGAATTATGTGATTATTATGTGTTACATATCTTGAAAATAGAAGACGAAGTGCCTACTGTTTCCGGAGCTGATCATCTTGAAACACGTAAAACATGTTCAACTTGTGATCCCAAGAAGAAATGAAAAACATTTCATCTGTGTTTTATCTGTAAAAAACCAATCTGTGTGGAATGTTCTAACAAAATGTGCAAAAATTGTTGTGAAAATTGTAAGACTTTACTTTACCCTGCAATTTTGTCGAAGTTTTGATTTTTTAAATACTTTTATTTATTTATGTCATTAAAATATTATTTAAAGAAAGTCCAAATTTGATATAATATATTGTTCCTATGTTGAAAGATCTCATTATGTAAGCATAGTTATATTTTAGTTAAAACGTGCCAGCAATTTAATTGTTCACATTATTTTATGAGAAGAATATGTTTTGTTATTGTTTCTTTTTTCACTTATATAAATAATTAAATATACAGGGTGTAAAAAGACCCTTAACGAAAACTGAAATCCCATGTTGTACCAATCACTACGAACATTTTTTTACTTCGGCGCCATACCTGGGAAATTACTGGTTCTGGAGATATTGAGGCTCAAAGTTAGTATGGATTTTTTCTAATTAGGTACAAAATCGATGCATTTACCCCACCAATATGTTCTTTAGATGCCCTACAACCCCATGGATAATAGGTATAGGATAGGTATTTCGAGCATTGCACACGCGCTATTTTTGGGTAGTATAACTTGGCATGATGACCACAACGAGTAAACTTCGGCTTGGTGATGGGTCTTGTCCCTGGTCTGCCCCGTATAATAAAGAGTTTCATTAATTAATTCTTATAATAAAACCTCAATATCCTAAGAAAACTCATGTGTATCCGATGCGGTCACTGTGACCGCGCGCAGGTGGTTACGTGACTGATATGGGGTCCAGTGGTTAAGGGTTAGTAAAATTAAAGAGATGGCCTCATTTCTTGATTAGGGATACCTGAGATCCGCAACAAATTGAGAAACTCACATCAAACTAATTTGTTAAATCTAAAAATGTTTTTCTGTTTGAAAAAAGAAACAAAAAATATATAAATAAGTAGAGGCAAATATTTCAACAAAAGGCAAATTTAAATGCAAATATTGAACCAATCGTCGATACAGGTAGAATAACCAATAAATACCAACGCCTTATAGACTAAATAAATCGATGGAATCGTCAGAAGAGTGTGAAATTACAATTATGGATTGTATAGAATGATACAATTTTACTACCGATTTGACACTTACCTGTCGTACCAAAATATGAAGTACACAGCTACGCCAACCACAAGTAAGAGGGCCACCAGAGGGACGCCGATGTATATAAGCAGTTTCTTCATTGCTAACATCTATCACGCTTCCTAGCTTTCTGTTCATATCCTGTCAACGAAATAACAGGAGAGTGATTAATCTTGACTTTATGCTATCGTCGTGACCTGTCCTTATAACCATCGTAGCATATACATCTGGAGACATGGAAATACAAACTACGAGGCACATACATTCTATTGCCTATTATGTACAAGATATTTGTTTTTCAGTCGGGCTTATCTTACTTGTAGTTAACCACACACTGTCAGACCTCCGCATCCCTATTGGATACAAGAGTGGTTCCAAGCGCCCGCTTTTCAGCACTTTTTCTCATAAAACAACTTTTTTAGCCCACGGGGTTGCTTCGCATCAGAAGGGATAGCTTTATTCTATGGTTTAATCCAGAGCCTGGTTATTCTGATTACCTGTAATGTCATATATCTTTATTTCGATCAGAACTGAAGAAGTCACGTACGCAAAGTCACGGTAATGGTCATCCATTCATCACCAGTCATCCATAAATAAGACGTTAATAAACACATTTAATCGTGCAAATCAATAGATTTTCGCCATTTTGCCTCAGGCACCGTATCATAGTTATGTAATTATAACAATTATAAAAATACTAAACATCAATTATTATTCATTCTTTTGCACGGCTTGTGTTTTGGCTCAACAAGCCATTAAGGCACCGAGAGCTGGACCGAAATTAGTCTTTGATGTGAGCTAATAGCGTTTATTTCTTGCGGTTTTCATAGGTAGTTACATATTTTACGTAACACATTTCATTCAGATTGCTTCATTGGTTTTTAAAATATTGGACTTTGATATATACATGCAAACCCGTGAAGAATAAAAGGTATTAAATCTACAAGTAGTTGTACAACCCATAATTTTTATGCGTTGATTCAATGTAAAAGTTAAAGTATACCTATTTCTGGGGTGGGAGTGCAAGCCGGGAACATTGCTGGATTGAAATTTTAGGTATTTTTTGTACCCAAAACGCACGATTGTCCCGTGCTAAGAATTAACCTAATGATAATAGAATATACTTGAAGAGACGTGGTGTCTAAATGGACAACTATAATTATCAATGCAGTCAGCTATGACAAAAAAATTCAACTTCACTTTGAACTAAAAGTTATAGTTTTGATTGGATCGAAAATGTGTAATAACGGTTGTCTGAGTCTTAGTTTATGTTGTTTTCTCTTATCTTGGGCAACTTGCTGTTTTTGCAAACAAACAAACAAGCAAGTACTTACAATCTACATGTTGGTTAATGTACCACAGAATAGATAGTACTATGCATCTACTAAGAACATTTTGAACTGATAACACTATGAGACAGTATTATCTGACAGATATCTCTATTACTAGGCTATTGTCTATCAAGCAGACATCATGATTAGACATATTACATATATATTTTGTAATAATTGGCAGTAACAAAAATAGTGATAAAATAGGATTATCTCTTTAAAGATATCAGGAGAGACGATGACCGTGAAATATATTTGAGTTTCTAAGGCTCAGCGCAGACAGAACGGAGCGCAGCGGAGAGGATTTTATTAACGCACTTGAAAATAAACTTTAAAATTATTACAATAAAGTGCATAAACGGATTCCCGCGTATCTTCGCGAGCATTTTTTGTCAGGTTCAAGCATTAATACCCAGATAGTACTCATCAGATTTAATATTAAAATGATTAAAAACAAGTATTACCTTCAAGATGTGAGTATCAATTACAACTGCACATTCATCTATTAATTAAACACTCTCATACTTCATTGTTCTGTGATCCATTTTACACTTTTAATGAAGTTTTTATAGACGTTCAGTCGTCAAGCATGGCGTTACACTCTAAACTGAGAAATGAAGCAGTTTTGAGTATTGACGTTTTAGAAATGAACTCACATTGTAGTGTTTGAAGTTCGTTATCAGATTGTAGAATGTCACGATAACAATGGAGGAATAAGTAACATTTACATAAATTATGAGATTTGCATAATAATTATCGTTGAATTAGGATGTAAAGTTAGTACTAAGGATGTTGTGTGATTTTATGTTGGTCTAGCAGTTAAAAGCATTGACTGACTAGCTGGAGGTCTTGGGTTTGATTCCTGCCACAGTGATTTTGTTATGTATCTGGGTGTTATTTATCACTACATAGTATAAAACAAAGTCTGTCCTCTGTCTGTCTATCCCTATGTATGCTTAAATCTGAAAAACTACGCAACGGATTTTAATGCGGTTTTTTTAATAGATATAAATGATTCAAGAGGTAGGTTTATATGTATAATTGACGCAGGCGAAGCCGCTGGCGACGTCAATGCATAATAATAGGTACACATAAGGATATTTCTCAGTGATCTGGTTACCATAGTACAACAGGCTCTGCCTAGTTTGGTATCAGATGATTTTGAGTGAATTATCTTAGCATATTATTATTATACTAGATGAGCCCGCGGTTACACCCGCGTCAATTAAGGCTACTGCTTCGCTACCGTGGCTCCTAGCGAGATTTTATATTATAGCCTATAGCCTTCCTCGATAAATGGGCTATCTAACACTGAAATAATTTATCAATTCGGATGAGTCGTTCCTGAGATTAGCGCGTTCAAACATACAAACAAACTCTTCACGTTTATATATTAGTATGAGATTACTAGACTTCGCCCGCGGCTCTGCCCTCGTGGATATACATTACATCAGGAATCACACTATATATTGGTGAAAACCGTATAAAAATTGTTCGGTAGTTTTTGAGTTTATTGCGTTTCTACAGGCAAAAAGAAAGCGGTGGAGATAGAAACTTAGAGCAAGAGATAAAGTTACTTATATTTTATATACATAGGTGTAATTTCATATTGAATATATAAGCACGATTCGTTATTTATTAGACACGATTCATTATTTATATTTTACTAGACGTCGCCAGCGGCTTTGCCCGCGTCAATAACATAGACTGACTTGCTTCAGTCGCGGTCGCGGCGGGACCACGGCTATATGGTATGCCTTAAAAATATATTATTTATCACGAGGACCCGCTATATAACCTTGTATAATGTAGGTATACTAATCGCGAAAGTTTAAAATCTTTTACCAACAGACTGTTATGCCGAGTCTATCAGCTGTGGCTAGTACAGTATTATATTATCTGTGCCTGTGGTAAGTACTTAGACTATATATAAGTATCGAGCTCAAAGCCACGGCGCGCACCACTGACATTTTGAAGTGATGTATTACTAGTTTTACTTTAGTATACGCATTCAATCGCTAAATAAGTTAAGTCGTCGGTCCCGGCTCTGATGGAAAACTTCGACAGTCGCTATTGGAAGTCAGTAGGTACCTACTACTTACACTGGACTAAGCTACGGAATATAGCTATCTCTTTCGATTTCCAAATTCAGACGGCAGTCACACAGAGGCAAATTTTCTATCAAATAAGGTTAAATCAGTAAGTAGACTCTGTAGACTCTGGGCTTAGAGGCCGAAGTGTCGGATTCAACCGGTGTAAGGCTGGGGAGATGAATCGTTCTCATCAGAGAAAGCTATGACCTAGGTGAAAATCATCATCATCATACAGCTTTTCGCTGTCCACTGCTGGACATAGATCTCTCCTAATTGCGTCACAATCATTTATTTATTTATTTCGTACATTGAAAACTTACAGCTAAAAATATTGTGTTTATCATCAAAATTACATCTGTAAGCCTTGATGCCATCTAAGATTATAAAGAACAATGGCAAATTCCCATACAACACTTTATTTGAAATCGATTCGAAGCGTCTATGTATGAAAAAATGTTTAAAACAAAGGGGTTCTATTACTTAAACATAATCATCAATAGTTTTTATTTTAGGAGGCCGTAAAAAAAACATATGAACATTGTTTATATTTTAAGGTTATGTTAATAGAAAACAACTTTGTAACTACACAAATGCATTAAATATATTTAGATAAGGGATGGTGATGTGCAAAAAGCATATACCTAGACTGATTCAAGATCAGTGTCTAGACTTGATAAGTACCTAATATTAAAAAATCAAAGTTCCATCACGAAATAGGGATGTAAACTATGTAGGATTTATGTAATCCTTTATCTTTCACAATTTTATTGAGTATTAGAGCCCCACCTCATTATGAGGCCATAGCGACGTCGCCAGCTACCGTACAATTTATATTGATATGTGTTGTACCTAACTCACTTGGCCACGGTTTGGCAGCCTTAGGTAAGTACATTTCAATATAAAGCTCTTAAGATTAGACGTCATGGCAACAAATATGTACAAGTCACTTGCTTTTATAAGGAACTAGCTTTTGCCCGCGTGGGAGTCGAAAATTATCCCACAGGAACACAATACCAGGATAAAAATACATATCCTATTCCAGGTTATGGTCTATCTGTGCGCCTAGTTTCATTCTAATCGGTTCAGTAGTTTTTTGTGCGTAACAAACAGACAAACAAATAAACATTGCATTTATAATATTAGTAAGGATAAGGATATGGGTTTTCTCTTAGTGCGCCACCAACAGGCATGACAAACCTTATCTGAAGGTGACAGCTGCAAATGAAATAAAGGAATGTTTTTGTAATCAAATACTTACTCCATAATTGATAAAAAACAGACAATTTGTATTAGATTGCTTTAAAAGAGACACCAATAGACTTATAAAACTCTTTAGTAATAAAACACTGCAAAAGGATTTATTATTTAATAAATACTAATTAAAGAATGAATGAATGAATGGACCTGACGTGGTTCTATTTTCATTTGGATAATATTTATCATGTTCTGTTGTAGTTCGGTCAGGCTATCTTTTAATATTTTGTCACTTTGCCTTCGTACTAATGAACATCCACACAGAAGGCACACATTTCTATCGCCTAGTGGACACGGTCCAGGTGTTCACCTTCATTAGCATCTTGCTGCAAACTCTGATTTACTCAATCCATAGCGAGTTCCCAACATGCTTCACAAACATAATCATCATCAGTAATCTAAAAATTAAGAAAAGCAATTATTACTACAGGCAAAGAAAATGCATCACACTACATCTAGATAGACTAATGTTACCGAATTTTGTAATATTTTAAACTGCTTTGAAAATTCACTGAAACTTACTTACGCTAAATTGGTAAGTAAGTAAGTATAATAATGTTTAAAAACTTACGATTTGTGGATAAACTCAGTTGCAGAGCAAAGTACAAACTCTTGTGTTCTGATCTAAGATGCGATATCGCCGGAGAGTATTGACGCAAATGTTACAATTCACGCACAATATGCGTGTAGGCCTGCTACTTTGCATCATAACAAACTCTTAAGGCACAATCGAAGTCTGTGAAGAAAAAGCTATAGGTCCAGATGTTTTGAGCGCGGATAGTCCGTAAGAAAGCACAAGTCGTCGTACGGGGCAGCGAATCAAGTCCAGGCGGTAAGCGAGAATCAAAAATAAAGATAATTCAACAAAAAACTGCGAAAACAACAAGAAGACTACCAAACAAGCTTTTCGGAAAGAAAAGAACGTTGACAATGTCACAGACTATAGTCTTCTTGGGCTATGGTTGGTGCCACGAGAAGATAGACTTTTTGCAAACACACATTCAGGGTTTCACAACCTTTGTTTCTAACAGTTGTTTTTGAGATTTTATGCCTTAGTGAACTTTTATGCTTTTTGAACAGTAGTTTTTTTGTTTCAATGCTCAATTATGCTACTAAGTATTCGAATTTATATTTTATTATCTATGACTTCCTGTCGTGACTATTTTTTTTCAAATTTTACAAAAATATACATATTTTATTTTGTGTTTGAGTACCTATTCGAATTTCCCGGAAGTATTTTCATGAATTTGGCGATTTTTTTTAGTTTTCACACGAAAGTAATTCTGTAAATGCAAGACAACAAAAGAGAGCCATGTATGTCAATAATAGAGTACAAACATGGTACTCCATCGTATAGTCAATAGCTAAGCTATCGTAAATATAAAAAAAATACCACTAATGAATAATATTACAGACCACTAGCTAGTACATTACATTAAAATGTCTAGGCATAGAGATTTTACATTGTGTATGAATGAAAACGTCACAATGAACTTAAACAAAATCGATATATAATAGTTTGCCATCTGCAATTCTGCACCCGCTTTTCCGAGATGCCGACCGTAGGACGAGCATTGCGACACCAAAAATATTCTTAACATCCAAAAAATATGTTTTATCCTTTGATAAATGCCTAAGAATGAAAAAAAAATAATGGATTAACGCAAAATGTTGACATTCCAGGCGTCTGACATATTCCAGTACCACAAATACTGTTGGTAGCGCATATATCGATAAAAACCCGATCAATTGACATATTACTTTGCAATGACACATATTTGTGTACCGTTGCGCTCATTGAATTTGACATTATTCTTTTTGACAGATCTGTCGCTAAGTTACTTAGTAGAAATTCTTTGTTTCAAAAAGTCTATATTCTCGTGGCACGGTCTATAGGGATCATAGACAAGGAGTAAGGATACTGACAATGTAGACATTTCACTTAGTGTTGTCATTAATTATCTTTCAATTGCCTACTGATACCTCTAATTAAATGATTTCTCAGATCAAGTTAAAAAAATATATTTATTAATATCATAAAAAAAAAAAACTTTTTTTTATATAATATAATATACATAAAATATTTTTTTAACATTATCGTGAATTGTTTCTAGATGTGGGTTAAAAAGATTACTTACCTATTTTCTATTAAACAAATACAATTGTTTCGTAAATGGTAACTCTGAAAATTACATTAAACAAGCACCGGAAATGAATGTATTCAATAAATTGTTTATCAATTTAGATAATTTAACGTACGCTTTTATAGTTGAAACTAAAAACGTACAAAATACGAAATAATTATACTAATAAGTTTTTCATAAGTTACGTTTATAGACGCTTCTAACACTTCACAGGTATAATCCTGCCATTGTTCTTTGCCACTTATAGCTATAGAGTGCGTATTCAAATGAGCAAAACAGAATTCCCGAAATTCACTCATTCATCATTGTGAGTTGAAAGGAAGACTTAAGTTTCCTACTATGCCACGCTGACCAGACAGATTAATTGGGTTTGATGTCGAGGTTTGCGTCTCTTATAGTAAATAATTTTCGCTTTGTGTGTTTTTCTTTGTCGCCTTTTACTATACCAATGGAATTAAAAGAGGATAGGAGGAGACATGGTTACTAGAGCTGAAAGGCAAGGTCATGCATTTTGATCCCAACTGCAAAATTGTTAACTAGACTATTTCAATCATTCATCTAATCTAAAAATAAAATTGCGTTTCGTCTCCGATTTGGAATAACTATCACCCACGCGGATGGAACTGCTGGCAGAAGCTTTTATAACTATAATAAAATTATTCAGATTATATGTACTCACCTATTGATATATAGAGATTCGTTCGTAAAATGTAGTTCTGAGTGGCTTTCAAATCATTTGGTTAGTCTTGATACTTATTGTCACTTGTTTCCACCACAAGATGTCGCTCGTCTTCATGATGGCCGTTTCTTGAAAAAGTAAAATAAATTATCAATTTCACATAATTTTTGACCAAGTATGCCTAATAATAAGTAATTGTTTAGTGAGGTTTATTACTTACAGCTAGCTGGATTGAAATTAAACTCAAAGAACAGAAGATACATCATCTCTAATTACGGTGCACAAGCGATTCTAACATGATTGTGTGAATACCTAGAACTTCTGCTCAGATTCCTAATGCAATGCAGTTTTACGTAGCGAAGTACATAGAATGCGCTACAAAATAATTTTAATCAATTTCAGCGCCATCTAATAAAAGTTCTATGCACTACCTAAATTCCTTTGAAAATTTAGAACATCTAGAAACGATGATTGTTTCGACAAATTAATTATAAGCCTGGCAACTAGATGGCGCTAAACATACTTTGTGTAAGATGCTATGTAATTTACAAAAGGCACCTTTACTGTTTATTAAAATTAAATAAGCTTGGATTACTGTTGCTAGAGTCGAAGAAGTATAAATCATTTGTATCTTTTATTAATGTTTTGTTATGCTTTTAGGCCGGATTTAATTAAATCCGCCGTTATGGTTTTTGCTGAGCAGTTGGGTTAGAGGCAACAAAAGCCTAAAGTTATTAAAAGGTTATAGTAGATGTTCCGTCTAATGGGATAAAAAGTTGAAATTGCTTGTGTATTAATTACTTATTAATCCTCCTTTTTTTTGGTAGGTATTCTAATATTAGTCAATTTTCCGTGTGGTAGGATTAGTGTGTCACAAGACTAAATTCCGCAAAAATTAACCGACATAAAAATTAAAAACGTTGAATTGTAAAATAAGGTCCATGCCTAACCTTTTAGTGAGCTATATTCAAATCAAGTGCCTTTTATCGGGCTCAGCAAATTTTGTTGATCCAATATTATAATAACGTTAAAAAGTACCGTTCATATTTTACCGTGATTTTACTGCTTATGGTTATGACATCGAATGCCCTACGATAACAAAATTATGCCATTTTTCATCGAAATAATGAGCTTTATTATGAATAATTGATTTCATCAGTGCTATTAAGAGGTTTATAATTCTGTTACGCATCAAGGTGGTTACAGTAAATTCGGGAAACCTTAATTTTTATAACAGTGAATCAAAAAGATCATCCTACATAATCATTTGACGAGTCTTAATCGCCTAAAATTAACGTATTTAACGTTTAAATACCTACGTTTCCCACGTTCCAACCATCTTGTACTGGCAGTACCTTTTTTGACTGTGAAAAGTTGTAAAGGTAGCTATAGAAATATAGGATAATTTTGCCAAATTGGCAAGTTAAAAGAGTGCTTTGAGCTTTTTCTTGTAACCCTACTATATAATTGCCTGTCTTTGTTTTGACTTATGTGACTTTTACTAGGTAACCTCAATGAAATAAAGGACCTTGAAATTGAATTTGCAGTGTCCTAAACTAAACTAAATATTATTATAACCATTTATTTTTCAATTTATCTGTGTAATGTGCCGTACACACATTCTTGGTCAATCTTTTTCATCCAATTCTTTTTTTTTTCAACTCAAACCCAGTTGCATTTCCATTAATAAAATTACTGTTTCTTCAACCAGTTTTTCTACATAACTTCGTCTGCTCGTAAGACCAATATCAGCATGGTGGTCCGCTCGCTAGCAAGTTACAAAGGCTATGATTTATTGTTCCTGTAATGTATCTATCAAATACGATCATTAGTCATTTGTCGTGCCGTTTGGTTTCTGCTTGCAGCCTGTTTTTACATCTGGTGACGTAATTATGTTTTGATTTAATGCATTCGTAGTGTTGTGTATTGACTTGGTTGATTCCATTCGCATATCTTTGTAACTACCTATATTGATCACACATCTGCGATTTTTTACTGTTTAAGCCCAGTTACGTCCTCTGATCTAAAATTGCTGTGTTCTTCATTCACAACAAAATTATTTGAACAATGTTGATAATGCTAGTGTAGTGATAAAATCTAAGACAAGGCAATTAAGACAGTTTCCCTTTAACACTTTATAACTGCTTGTTAAATCTGTATAGTTTGATGTAAGTTAATTTTTTGGCAGATAGTTCTTTATACTGTTACAAGTACAGTTTTAAAAATAGAAAGAAGTTATTTGATACCATATTAAAATGTCAAAAATATTGTAGCAACACCTAGCTGAGATTTGAGTTATGAGTTTTAACGCGGCCATTTATAAGCCCCAAATAGGATAAGTCAAGCTTTAAAGTAAAAATATCTTAAATTACGTCAATATTTCCTTCCTAGTAAGAAGTACCCTTGAGATAAACATTTTCGGAAATTGGGACAATATTGTTTGTATCCAGAATCGAATTACGGTACAATTTTTCTTAAACATTAACGTAACATTATACCGCGAGGGAGGAGAACCAAAGAGAGTCCGCTGTGAACTAAATTGAATTTTAAGTTAACTTTAAATAAAGCCTTAAGGTCAATTGAATTACCTTCCAGGTTTTTTACCCAAAATAGCTGTTCAGAAAAATGTCCTAAAGAAAAAAGTCCTAAAGTTTTATTGTATAACCAAATGATATAACATAGAACCCATTAGTGCTGTCGTTTTAGAATGAGTTTTCTTATTTATAATCCTGTGTACTCATGAGGAAAGAAAGAAAGAAAGAAAGAAAGAAAATCAATTTATTCTGTTTAACATTTTGACATAAAGAAACATAAAAACTTAATAACTAACCTAACCTTAACAGAATCGGTTCCCAACTCAGCATATTGCTGAATAAATGAGTTATGATGAAGAGAAATTAACATTCATCTGAGTAACACAAATGAATAAATAAGATTAAGGCTAGGCGCATACGCTCGGTTTCCTGATTAGGTTTCCTGATCAGGAATTCAGATTCGGAAACCTGAATGCTTCATTCACATACAAAATGTTAAACAAGGCGCACCCGTCCATACTATTTCCGAACGGAAAACAACCCGTCGTTCGTTTCGGAATGCATTCCGTGCGTTCGGGTCGTAAGAACGGAAAAAACCTAATAACGTCACCCCGAACGCAGTGCTTGTCATACATTTCGTATCGTTCACCGCACACAAACGGAAATTGCCATTCGGAAGCGCGCCAAAACCGTAGCACGGATGTACCCAGTAACGACGTTTTCTCTTCTTCTTCATGTCTAGCGCCAGTAAAAGTGCAATAGCAATCAATTCATCGTCGTCGTCCATTTGTGCTTTCACAGAAGAGTCTCTATTCGAACTGACAGCATAAATTCCTAATACAAAAAGAAGGATATTTGCGCTAGGCACACGGAATTTCGAATCTGAATTCCTGATCAGGCAACCTTATCAGAAAACCGAGCGTATGCGCCTAGCCTTAGAATGGACTGTTCGTCTAGTAATTTTTGAACCTGGCCATTGACATTCTAGACAGATCTTTGTGTAACGAACATTGTATAGATCCTTTTTGCCACGATGTATGTTATTGTGGCCAAAGCATCCGACGTTAGCTGCCATAAGATCACAACCACTGAAGAGCTGAACTCCGTGATGTTGAAGCATCCTAGGGCCGGAACCGGAGCATCGGGCAGTAGCGGCACCGCTCGTTCTAGCACATCAAATGCAGGCGCCAATCCGCGTAAATGATTCTGTTTTTAATTCTTTTACTTTATATTTTTGTATACTATTTCTATCTTTCTCGATTCAAGATCTTATTTAGTTACTTTCAACATTTTCTGTTGTTTGCGCAGATTAGTATTGCGTATGTTCATTAATTACTTGTTCTTTACCCACATTGTCTCTTGATATTTATTTTTCTTTTTTTTTTGTTTACAACGCAGCACTGACAGTGACAAGTCTGACAACTGTCAAATTCAAGTGCGTTTGAAAACGTTCAGAATCTTTTATTAATGCATGTAAATCGATGTCGTCCGTTTCGTTTTGTTTTAGCACATTTGTGTAACATTGCTTTATGTGTGTATGTTTATTCGTTTGTGTGAGTTGGTGGGTGGTGCAGAGATGTATTTATTACGCTTTGAAATGTATTTTTTCTTTATGTACATAATATAATTATATATTATAATTATCTACATTATAATATTTTATATATTTGTATAATAGTATATTTTATATTTACCTCATGGAAGTTGATTCTGATGATGACGCTTATTCACCTAACAATGATTTAGCTGTTTTTACGGACAACTCTGATAACAGTAGTTTTTGTTCTACTGAGGGCACATTGGGCGATTGCTTACGACAAACATTTATTGGTCAGCGATCACAATCAGCGCTCAATGTTTGCCACCTCAACGCTCAAAGCATACCCAACCATCACAATGACTTGTTGGAAGCATTCTCCGAGTCTAATGTGCATGCCATCCTGGTTTTGGAGAGCTGGCTTAAACCCGAACTTCTTTCTACGTCGTACTCTCTTCCCGGCTTCATTCTAATTCGGAATGATCGAGTCGGCAGGAGAGGTGGTGGTGTCGCAATTTATCTCTGCAGTGTCATTCCTTATAGAATTCTTGCTTCTTCACCGGCTGCTTCACCTGCAGAATATTTATTCCTGGAGATTGACGTCAGAGGAGCTAAGGCCCTTGTTGGCGTCGTCTACTGTCCACCAGCCTTAGATTATTTCTCCAGTATCGAGCCGATACTGGAATCTTTAGGGTCAGAGTATGAACATATCATTATCATGGGCGACTTCAACACCAACCTTAATTCTCCTCAATCCAGTCGTTCCCGTAAACTCCGTGATGTCGTTGAGTCAGCCAGCCACATCTTGCCTCTACAACCCACTCACCACAACAATGATGAAGAGGATACCTGGCTAGACTTAATCATCACGTCTTCTACAACCCTATCCTCCGCCCACGGCCAACCCCCTGCTCCCGGTATTTCCCGTCATGATCTAACATTCCTATCATACCGCCTCAAACCTCCAAAATCCTCACCTAAAGTTTTGCACAGACGTTGTTTTGGTCGCATGGATGTGAGCAAACTCCGCGAAGATGCGGCTATTATCAACTGGGAACCCATGGAGTCTGCTACCAGAATTGATGACAAGGTACTTTTCTTTAATAATGCAATAGGTAAATTGTATGATGTCCATGCCCCCATAAGGAAAGTGAAATAAAAGCATTTACCAGCACCCTGGATTACAAGAGGTGTGCGTATGGCGATGAGGCGTAGGGACCGGGCTTTTCGAAACTATAAAAAGGACCGCTGCGACGAGAGCTGGAGTCTTTTCAAATCTGCAAGAAATCGGTGCAATCAGATGGTACAAAACGCAAAACGCCAACACATACTTCATAATATTTCATCCTCATCCCCTGCCGATATCTGGAGGTTCCTTGGAACTTTAGGTATCGGCAAACAGCGACGTGTTGACTGCCTTGGGGCGCTTAGCTTGGATGATATCATATTGATATCATCCAAGCTAAGCGCCCCAAGGCATTACATTTCACAACTACCTCGTCACTGAATCACCAAGCTAGGCGCCTCACGATGAACTACTTAGCTGGTTTAACCCAACCTGATGTCGAGTCCTTTCATTTTTCTCCACTTGCATCGAATGAGATCAAAAAGAGAATCCTTTCCATCAAATCCAATGCTGTTGGAAGTGACAACATCAGTCGACGAATGATCACCACTATCCTGGATCAAGTCCTTCCAGCCGTCACTCATATTATAAATTTTTCCCTAGTTTCTGGTACCTTCCCATCCTTGTGGCGTAAAGGTTACGTTATTCCTTTGCCAAAAATCCAAAATCCTTCTCTCCCAACGCATTTTCGTCCCATATCCATCCTTCCTTTCCTATCCAAAGTTCTCGAGTGCTGTGTGCAACAGCAACTGTCCAGGTTTGTTTACATCAAAAACCTTCTAAGTCCTCTCCAGTCTGGCTTCAGGCCTGGACATAGCACTACTACTGCACTCCTTAAAGTGACTGGCGATATTAGGGAGGGCGTGGAAAACACCAAGGTGTGTCACAGTGTTGACTTTGGTTGATTTTTCAAATGCCTTTAATACCGTCAGTCACGATATCCTATTATTCCTCCTCTCCCATCTTAAGGTCTCATCCAATGCTCTGGATTGGTTCTCAAGTTATCTTCGGGGTCGTCAGCAGTCAGTCTGCTTTGATGAGTCATCATCGAACTGGTGTAACTTTCCTTTCGGTTCCTCAAGGCGGTATCATTTCTCGTTTGCTTTTTTCTACGTTTATTAATCTCTTAACTCAAAATCTTCAATGCGATTATCACTTGTATGCCGATGACTTGCAGATTTACTCTCAGGCAACTGTAGAAGATGTTTCACTAGCAATCCATAGGGTTAACAAGGATTTATTTGCCATAAAAAATTGGTCAGACAAGTTTGGCTTGTCTGTAAATCCCAGTAAATGTCAAGCCATTATCATTGGCAGCCAGCGGTCAATACAAAAACTAGATTTTCACAGACGCAGTATGCGTGCCCTCACTACCCTCTATTCTATCCTTATGTCTCCAAATACCCCAAAATACCTTAATTCTTATTTCCAATACTTGAGTTCCAACCACGATCGAAATCTTCGTTCTTTCAATAACCTTCTCCCACTTTGTCCTTCACATAGTTCTGCTTTAATTCACTCGTCCTTTCCCATTCAAGCAATCCTTCTTTGGAATGCCCTTCCTCTAGAAATCAGGATGGCTACTACAAAGGATCGCTTTAAATCCAGAGTGAAAGAGCTGTTGTTGGATAAGTTGGCAGAAGTATCCTAATAATATGTTTATGTATATTGGTATTTAGTGTATGTATATATTTAATATTATTATAATTAGTTATGTATCCTTAGTTTATAATAACTATATATTTTATATTTTGTATAGGTACTTATTTATTAATATGTTCTTGTACTATCAAATGTATGTATTTTAAACTATGTATATAATATGTATTACGTTTATGCTACAAAAGTTCTTCTTCACTCACTTCTACAATACACCTACTTTAATCTCTGCACCACTCTAAGGTAGACTAAGAGTGAATGCCCAAGGCATTAAGTCTGCCTTTATACGCTTCAGTGTATATAAAGTTATTAAATAAAATAAATAAATAAATGTATCGGATCACTTCTCCGTAAATATTTTAAAATAGCTGCTTCTATACTTCATAGCACATATCACAGTACCTCACAAAGCTTCATAAGTCGCCAGTAAACGCCATCATTCCAGGAAATTTTATACGCTACATTCATTGACTCAGCGCTTTCAAATAAGCCAAGCTTAGAATCCTAAGTCTCTTGGGCTATCTATATTTATTCAAACGTCTTAGCCTAACAGAGCGAGCTCCTTAAATTGAACGTTTGCTTATTATAATTTATGTAGCTACCTGCAATAAAATTCGACTTCCTTGGTAGCACATCGGCAAGTGTTAGCGGATCATGGGGTCTTTTAGTCGATTTTCGGGGCAAGCAAAAGTAAGAAGTGGTATTAAATTTTTCTGATAACAATAATTGTCTCATATAGGCTTGGAGTCCAGAAATTGGCTGTGAAGATACGCTAAGCCATCAGGTTTGTACCCAACCTCTATGTTGTCGTGTCTTATATGGGAGAGTGAGGTGATAGACAGTGCATTTACACATGCTATAAAATATGCCACGACTAGTCTTAGTTCTAAAGTGTTTTAAATCTATGTACCTACTGAAGAGATTTTTAGTACACGATAGGTCCAGTAAAATACCCTGACTGACGTGTAATCGAGGGACACGTGTAGTATTTATTTTTTATTTTCTTATGTTTTTTATTTCTCTTATAGACTCACGCATGTATCCCCGAAGGGGTAGGCAGAGGTGTAATATTACACACACATTTCGCCATGAATTTTTCGGTCCTACGTAATAGAGCCTATTGTCGTACCGGGCACATTACCAGACTGCTGCTACAGAGAATTTCTTAACGGAAAAAACCAATAACACTTTGCCCGACCCGGGAATCGAACCCGAGACCTTCCAATCCCACGCGCAGATTTATGCCGCGAGACCAACAAGGCAGTCGTATTATTTATTATTTTGCCCAATATCATCATCTCAAGACTATCCAGGTTGCGATCCAAGCCCATGGCCTTGGAGCCCAAGGTCTGCTAGACATCATTCGAGAGATCATTAAAATTTGTCATCATGTTGTTTACAAGTAAACTTCATAACATACAACAAATAAGTATATCAATACAAGTCGAAACCGATGGCATATATCGTGCGTTATGTTCTCCGTACCATCTGGTCGAAGACATAACCGATTTTAAGGGTTTGTCTTTACAACTACCCTACACGAAATGCACTCGGATATTCGAGGAGGGATATTTCGGCGAAAATATTTTTTCCAGCAGTGAATTTTCTCGTCGGCGTTGAAATGAAATAGAGTTTCTGTGACATTTGCCGAGCTCATCATCATCATTATCAATACAGTACGTTTATTTTGATTAACTTATTTTCTTCTAGGAGTTTGTTATTGTTTAATAATGAGAGAGATAAAGACAGTCGCAAATAAAAAAGAATTGCGGTTACAAAACTGAAGTATTATTTTCTGCCGCAGCCTGTATACAGAACCACGTTTCACAAATTATGTGGTGACAGAAATTACGGTGATTAATAGTTCTACTTTGATCACTGCGTGGATTGATTGCCGATAATAATGATGTAACAATATTACCTACTCATTGTCTTTGATATTTCGACAAGTGTTTCGGACACTAGAAAGATTTGTAATTATATAGAACGGCTTATAACTTTTGTAAGCTTTGTAACATCTATACGTTGTGTCTGAATATCTTTAAAAAATCACGGTCTTAACCTGGTAATTAACTCCAATGATAGCTCCAAATAAGTTTAACGTGTCATAAGAGCACGATGGTAATTGTTTTTTAAATTTTCTCTATAATTTAACAGTAGTTGCTGTCACCTGCATTAACTGAGTGCCTCAAAATTTATAAACCTCTGAGTTGTGAAATATCAAAAACACCTCCATTCCTTCCGTACTGAGTTCCTTCACCGTAAAAATTGCCAATATTTATTGCTCCCTGAATAAATTTAAGCTCCATGATAATAGTTAAGTTAGAATTTGTCTTTCATGTAGATAGTATATAGATTATAGAACTAGCAGGGGTAGTAGGCACGGGAAAAAACAATATAATTTAATCTTTCCTCCATCTATCTATTAATATGTCCGAGAAACGCTCAAATATAATAAATTTGAGACAAATAGGTTTTGTTACCTTCTCAAACCTCGCAAATTGAATATTCTGCCACTTCCCTTCACCTTATAAATTAAATATTCTTTTACAAAAAATATTCAACAATAAAAACACTCAAAACTCGGTCACGATTTTCATCCACAAAAATACCAAGGAAACAATAGAACTTATTGATATGGATATTGGTTCCATCAAGGACTTATACCTACCGCCACCAATTTGGCAAAAATGACGTCTAATCTACCGGACTTAAAAGTGCGCTCTTACTTATTCTCTCTGTCGGAACAATTTCAGAGCCCGCGACGAATAATATTAGGTACCTATATTATTCTTCAAAACTTAAGGCGTCTGATTGGTTCTGTTCAAATATTACTGAGTCAAAATAATGTTAGATTGCTCTGAATGGAATAAGATTGATGGCACTGATGTACATGGTATTGCAGTTGACCGATTCTAGATTAGATTAAGTCCAACTATTGAAATATATTGAACTTATCACTTCAGTAGGCTTTTAATTTAATTACTTGAATTGTTATGAGTGGTTTCTAAACGAAATTGCAAGCCAGATGGTATTGAACAATTAAAGTATTACTAACCGAGTGCATTAATGTTTTTCAGTGATTAAAGTGAGACCAAAGCTCTACGATAGAACATTCGACTTGAGCTTCGATATCAAGAAAATAACGTAAGTAAATGATTAAAGACAGTGTTGGACTTAGGTACTTAGCTAAAGAAAAATGTTGTAATATGGGAATTTTCACATTCGTAAAATGTTGAAAATTTCCTTAAATATGTTAGGGACCTTTCCTCTGAGATATCGATATATGACATTAAAGCTAATCATAAATAAAAAAGTGAATTCAATTAGTACCCATGTCGCATAGTTACATAGCCAATAATAATAGAACGTACTGTAACTCAAACGCCCAAATAAATATTCTACACAATCTCGTCTAAACAAATTAAAAATATAATAATAAATAAAAAACAAACACTAATACAACGTAATCATGTGATGTTCCATCATCCTAGAAACTCGCGCTACTTTTAACAACAAGAACAAATTTATACTTTTATAACAATAAAATTGATTACATTTCAGTCTACGAGGAATAAATCTGATTACACACAATTACCTCCATTGTATACTCAGGACGTTTCACAAAAGAACAACAAATTACAATATTTGAATACATTTCGTTTACGGATAGGTATGCAAACAAATACAAAGCCCGTTGTTGTAATCCGTCCTGTATTCAAGATTTAATATCCGCGATGCTTTTATTTGCGATTCCGTGTGTGTCTCTTTCTTCGTGGCAATGGTTTCATTGGTAAGATCTATGTATATGAGAACCGCATAATACTCGACCACTCTAATTGCGTTCGTTAGTAGTCCCCTAAATCTCAGACGCGGTGTCTCTAAAAAATCGTTCTTGGAAATCAAACTTACAATTATCCAGCGTAGATTTAAATAAGTTTTATTTTAAATTGTCTTTCGGGATTTAAACCACGTACCTTTGTTTGGAGAACCGAGAACCGGCATATAGCTTGTCTGACGAGGAACATTTAGATAAGAAACTTTCACATATAAGCGACGTTCTACACAAGAACGGGTACAGTAGGCGAATCAGACTACCCAGACTTACTAAGAAACACCTGGACTTCAAGGTTGAACGACACCCAGCGTACTTGCCGTACGTCAATGGAGTGACAGATAAGGTTGCCAATATCCTTAAGAAGGTCTCAGTTAAAACTATCTTCACTCCTTTTAAGAAACTGTCGCAATATATAAGATCGCCGAAAGACAGTCTTCCCTTAGAAAAGTCAGGTGTATACAAAATTGACTGCAGCTGTGGGAGTTCCTATATAGGACAGACTAAACGCACCATCTCTTGCCGGATAAAGGAACACATAAGGGCAGTCAAAAATAATGAACCACACAAGTCAGCCATAGCTCAACATCTCTTAGACTCGGGTACCGACCACTGGATTGAGTTACACAATCCTCAGGTGCTTTCGACAGAACGCCACCACATACCCCGAATGGTTAGGGAAGCTATAGAAATAAAAAAGTTCAGAAATTTCAATAGAGAGGCTGGGTTAACCCGTGAAAATAAAAAAGTCAAACCGCGAGCTGACGTAGTGAGTGTAGTACGAGTGTGTCGTGATCGGGTCCAGTGCGATAGTGAAAACAGTGGCAGTGGTGTTGTACGCAAAAAACGAGTAAGAAAGCGGGTAGACCGTTATACTTGCTCGTAACATTCATCCACCCGCAATACCCTCAGTACATCCGTAAACATGGCGCTTGCAACAGTGCCGAAATATCGGTTACTCCAAACAAAGGTACGTGGTATAAATCCCGAAAGACAATTTAAAATAAGTTTAAATGACCACGTAAGTTTAAATTCCTGTATAAATAAGTCTTATTCCGTAAGTGTTTTATTTACCCAAGGATCCTGTAGTTTGCTAAATTGTAATTTTGCAAATCCAACGTTTTTAGTCGCGACGTTAGTACCTCTCTTCGGTTTTCATTTTCATACATGGATTATATTTTTATTTCTTATTATGATTATATTCTTTACTCAATAACCACTGCAAAATGTAAATTAAAATCCTATACGCATTACCAACACATGCATTTCGGGTACCCTGGTTAGTTTTCATGCAGTTATTTGAATGCCAACTTCTTGCGATTGCACCCACACTCTTGCATTTTCTTGACGGCCAGTTAAGAAATGTGTAGCATTAATTTTTCAGCCAAGCTCTATGTTGAGAATTTCACGTTTTGACTTAGATTTCTTCAAAGGTTAAACGAATTTAAACTTATCCGATTTATAATCATTTATTAATTTCACCATTAAAAAGTTACATTTGGGGTTGCATTTATCAGAGGACGCAATTTAATTTTACAGATGAGTAGGGACTAGGGCTAGTGTTAAGCTTGATCCAAATTTGTGGGGTCGTACCTCTTGTCCCTCGGCCGCCGTCTTAGAAAAAGTGCAGGTGCAGATGGTTTTTCTGTATTCTGGTAAACTATTGGCCGGACAAAGAATATGTGTAAAAGTTTTGAGTTCTAAAGCTAGCCGTTATAGAACTCAAAACTTTTACACATATTCTTTTTAAGCACCAGAAATGATAATTTGAGGTTATGAGTAAAACTATCTAAAATAACGTTACTTCTTTAAAGAGCCCTTGAGAATAAACATTTTCGAAAATTGCAACAATATTGTTTGTACCAAGAATCGAATTACGAATCTTACTATTTTTTTAACATAAACTCAACCTTATACCTCGAGAGACGAAGGACCAAGGAGTCCGCTTTGAAATTAATTGAATTTTAAGTGAACTTTAAATAAAGCCATAAGGAAAATTCAATTACCTTCCTGGTTGTTTACTCTACATAGCAGCTGCGCAAATCCTTAAAAAAATCTAAATACTGCCTGTAGTTTTATAATGTAGCCAACCAAAATGTCATAGCACCTGCTTGTACTTATGTTTTGAATCTCGATTAGAATAGGCATTGAAACAATGTAGATAAATTAATTCAGTATCTGAACAATTCGTCTGACTTACACAAATATCCTGCATTAGTCAATCAAGAAAACCACTTTAATTGGACTGTTCGTCTAGTGATTTCTAACCCTAACTACTGAGCCTTAGGTCATGGCTTTGTTGTCAACAAAGCCAAGACCTTAGACAGCTCTTTTTGAAATACATATGGCAGTTGCGAATTTTCAAATCTAAAAAGCGCTCAGTGCGGCATTAAAACTCTATTGTTATTGAATATATCTCTGTTCCATAATATATTTTTGTACATTGAAGTGTTTGTTTCCAAATATAGCTTTATTAAATAATATATTTCAATGCATTGTAGTGTTATACAGTATTGAAGTGGTTAACAATGAATACCTAAGTTATGTCTTATCTAGTCTTTCGTCTTTGTCCGATCCCGAAGAAGATTTTTCTCGTGGTCAAGTTCGCACATGGTGAATTTATTTTCAAGGCACAACGGCGGAGAATTACGTATTACATACAGAGTATCCAAAGAAGCAGTTCACCAAATCTGAAACATTATAGATATGGAACCCATGTTTTAAAGAAATAAATATGTTGATGGTCTGACACAGTTTTTAATTTGTTTGAGGGTTTTTGCTACAGGATCTTATTAACTAAACAAGTCTTGGGTGATTATTAAATATACACAAATTCAGTGTGTAGGTTTGTTTCAAAGAGTTCCCGAGCCCTTGCAAAATTAAGCTCAACATAATAATATATATTAAATTGCCAAACACGCATGTTCTACATCCGTCGAGTTGCAGCTAGCTTCTATGAAATTGATGGATTTCCACTGTAGTAGGCGATTTGCATTGTACTCATGTTAAAATTATTTGCAGAGGGGGTCATCTTTCCGAGCTATACCAGTGCAAGAAAAGGTACTTCTCTATTAAAGTAAAAATAATTGTCTTTATTGTATCTAATTACATTTTAACCACAAAACACATTACAAACGAAATATATATAAATATTTCTTTATTGTATGTAATTTAACCAATATATCTTGAATAGTGTAACCACTATTTAAATCTTATCTCAACTTGTGACTTCCACACAAGTCAAATCACTGGGCTTTTTCATATTTCATTTTATATGTAATACAAATACAACAATGGCAATGGTGTATGTACGCAAGTTATTGAAAATCATCATTCATGAATGGTAGTAACTGCATTATATGGTCAGTCATAATAATTGATGCAACGTTCCTGCTTTTTAGGGTTCCGTACCTTACAAGGTAAAAAAAGGAACCCTTATAAAATCACTTTCTTATCCGCCTGTCTGTCTGTCCGTGTGTCACCACTGATTTACTCAGGAACGGGTGGACCTAGCAAACTGCAATTTATACCAGATACTGAGGTCTATGGTTCCTATTAGGTGTATAAAAATCAGGGTCCTGAGTCAACCCCATAAAAAGATATGGTCAAAATTAGATTTTTGCGAAAATTTGTAAGTACCAAAATTAACCTTAATTTTCAACTTTTTTTAATTTTCGGAATTTTTCCTTTAATTGTGCTGTAAGACCTTGGTTTTAACCAAAATTGACAATTCTAGGTCAACCGTAAGTACCCTATAGGTTTTGGATCGAAAACCTATATGGTAGTTCCTCCAGTAGGTCTTACAGCACAAATAAAGGAAAAATTACAAAAAATAATAGACATAGTAGACTCCATTTAAGATAGTCCACTAAGTTGTATGGGCGCTCATACAGATTTAGAGGACTAGCGTAATTACCCCCCCCGTGGGATCTCCACCTTGTCGTGGTGGAGGGGCTCAGTAACCGCGGCTTTGAGTCCCGCGGTGAAGCTAAGAGGGATCCCTGGAGTGGACGCTCCGCGTGGGCTTGGCAGTGGGCCTGCGCAGGATGCGTCCAACGGTGCGGGTGCGGGGTACAGTTCTGTCTGTCCCGCGCAGTCGGGCGTGGTCGCGGGAGGAGAGGCGTGTCGGTGTTGCGTTGCTGCGCGCCCTATCTCCCGCGACCAAATGGGGGCGCACCATTCGATGCGTCGCGGTGGGGCCGCAGAGGAAGAGGAGATGCGGTGTTGCGTTGCCGTCCTCCCTATCCTCTGCGGCCGCAGGGTGTTTTGGCGGTGGAGCCCAACACCTTCATCCGCCGCGAAGGGGGTTTTGTTCGGGGCCCGCCTGACCATCTGGCGGGCCAATACCCGTCGAGGGGTTGCGACGTATGCTTGGGCGATACCCGACCCTGCGACACACGGGTACATGAGGCCCACGGGTTGGTTTTTAGTCAGTAAGAGTCTGACAGTCCCCTACGCCCATCCCCCGGGGCGGAGGGACTCCATAAGGTTTTTCCAACCCGACACCAAAACAAAAAAAATGGACTAGCGTAATTAGCACCAACCTCAAATAAGTTAAAATGCGTACCCTCGGTACGCGGGTCGACTCGCACTTGCCCGAATTTTTATTCATTTTCTCAGACGTTTCAGCTCAATACGCAAAACTTTTAATTAAAATCGTAATAATGATTCAATACAACTTCAACTTCAATTTTGGTTAAAAATGCCTCCATCGGTGGAATCGATGATTTTGCCAATGTCAAGGTGGAAAAAGAGATCAAATAAATTAATAAAAATACATAATAGACGACTTTTGACCGGTTATAATAGCTATGGTTTCTCTTCGAAGGGCCGAATTACTGAAAAATGGCAACACCAATAATCAATACAACAAATATATAAACATGTCAGTTTTTGGCAACTGTTTTGATAGTCTTGACCACAGATTGTATTATATAATTATGCTTATGTAGAATTTAACCTCCTTGATATATGTTATTATAAAGTTTTGTTCATTGAAAATAATATTAGTATAGCTCTTGCGGCTTCCCTCTGGCCGGCCGACCAAGACAAGCCAGATTCGAGAGACCTGCGGGCACTCTTGGAAATCCACTCCAGCCAGCCATTGATTAGTAGTATTTACTGATATGCACTATGCATATCAAAGATTAATGTGCATGTAACTAAACGGAAATATTCACTTTTTTTGTTCACTTGTCGGCATTAGTTAAAGGATGTGATGCGTCAAATTTGATTGTACAACGTCATTAAATTATTGAACTCATTAGCGATAATCTCCTTTTGAGTAATATAGAGTTAATTTGAAGCTTTCTGCAACTGACTCAAGTTAGAACCGGTGACATAATTTGTACGTTATGTTCTCAGTATCAGTACCATCTGGTCGAAGACATAACCGATTTCAAGAGTTTGTCTGTACGACCACCCTTACACGGAATCCACTCGGATATTTAAGGAGGGATATTTTGGATAAAATATTTTTTCTTCAACTATGAATTTCTCGTCAGCGTTGAAATAAAATAAAGTTTCTATGACATTTGCCGAGCTCATATCAATACAATATGTTTATTTCTATTTACTTATTTTTCCTAGGCGTTTGTTATTGTTCAGTACTGAGAGAGTTATAAGACATTCGCAAATAAAAGAGAATTGCGGTTATAAAACTGAAGTATTATTTTATGCCACAACCTGTATACAGAACCACGTTTCACAAATTATGTGGTGACAGAAATTACAGTGCTTAATTAGTTCTACTTTGAACATCACGTGGATTGATTGCCCATAAAAATGATGCACCTAATATTATTTCTCATGGTTTTTGATGTTCCGATAATTTCTAATCGCTTTGGGACTGCTTATAACTTTTGTATGCTTTGTAATAATTATATGACAGAATATCGTTCAAAAACAAATGATAGATGCAAATAAATATAACTTATTAAAGATTATGTAACGGGTCTAAATCGTGTTAATGAACGAAAAGAAAGATAAAATACCTTTCTATTTTTCCCGACGTTTCGGCATGGGTTACACCAGCCGTGGTCACGGGATGACTGATGTTCGTCAGCGCTGCCTCCGAGAAGTGCGGGTTTTGGAAACTACCCTCACTTGGTCTTCACAATTATTAACATTTATATGTTCGGAACTGTCGGTGCTTCGACACACAACAATAATAAATGTAATGGTATCTACACACTGGCGCGTAATGTCTAAATGTTTAAAAGTAGTTAAATATAACTTGTCATAAGATCACGATGTAGTCGTTTTTTTAATTATATCTAAAATTTTACAGTAGTTGCTGTCACGTACACGAAATCCACTCGGATATTCAAGGAGGGATATTTCGGCGAAAATATTTTTTCCAGCAGTAAATTTTCTCGTCACCGTTGAAATGAAATAGAGTTTCTGTGACATCTGCCGAGCTCATATCAATACAGTATGTTTATTTTACTAACTTATTTTCTTCTAGGAGTTTGTTATTGTTTAATAATGAGAGAGATAAAGACAGTCACAAATAAAAAAGAATTGCGGTTACAAAACTGAAGTATTATTTTCTGCCGCAGCCTGTTTACAGAACCACGTTTCACAAATTATATGGTGACAGAAATTACGGTGATTAATATATAATATATAATAATGATGTAACATTATTACCTACTCATAGTCTTTGATATTTCGACAAGTGCTTCGGACACTAGAAAGATTTGTAATGATATAGAACGGCTTATAACTTTTGTAAGCTTTGTAACATCTATACGTTGTGTCTGAATATCTTTTAAAAATCACGGTCTTAACCTGGGAATTAACTTCAATGATAGCTGCAAATAAGTTTAACTTGTCATAAGAACACGAAAGTAGTTGTATTTTAAATTTTCTCTAAAATTTAACAGTAGTTGCTGTCACCTGCATTAACTAAGTGCCTCAAAATTTATGAATCTCTGAGTTGTGAAATATCAAAAACACCTCCATTCCTTCTGTACTGAGTTCCTTCACCATAAAAAGCGCATTGCCGATATTTATTGCTCCCTGAATAAATTTAAGCTCCATGGTAATAGTTAAGTTAGAACTTATAATATGTATTTTTTTTATTCTTTTAACTATAGATATTATTTCTTATAACTACAGATTATAGAACTAGAAGGAGTAGTAAGCACGGGAAAAAACAATATAATTTAATCTTTCCTCCATCTATTACGTCCGACAAACGCTCAAATATAATAAATTTGAGACAAGTAGTTTTCGTTACTCCTCAAACTTCACAAATTGAATATTCTGCCACTTCCCTTTACTCACGGTAATATAATCTAACGTGCTTCACTTAAAAAATTCAATATTCTTTTACAAAAAAATATTCAACTATAAAAACACCCAAAACTCGGTCACAATTTTTATCCACAAAGATACGAAGAAAACAATAGAACTTTTGGTATGGATATTGGTTCCATCAAGGACTTATACCGCCACCAATTTGGCGAAAATGACGTCTAATCTTCCGGACTTAAACGTGCGCCCTTACTTATTCTCTCCCTTGGAACAATTTCAGAGGCCGCGACGAATAATATTAGGTACCTATATTATTCTTAAAAACTTAAGGCGTCTGATTGGTTCTGTTCAAATATTACTGAGTGAAAATAATTTTAGATTGCTATGAATGGACAAGAGTGATGGCGCTGATGTATTGCAGTTGACCGATTCTAGATTTGATTAGGTCCAACTATTGAAATAAATTGAACTTATCACTTCAGTAGGCTTTTAATTTAATTACTTGAATTGTTATGAGTGGTTTGTAAACGAAATTGCAAGCCAGATGGTATTGAACAATTAAAGTATTTCTTACCGAGTGCATAAATATTTTTAGTGATTAAAGTGAGACCAAAGCTCTACGATAGAATATTCGTCTTGAGCTTCGATATCAAGAAAATAACCTAAGTAAATGATTAAAGACAGTGTTGGACCTAGGTACTTAGCTAAAGAAAAATGTAGTAATATGGAAATTTTCACATTCGTAAAATGTTGAAAATTTCCTTAAATATATTCGGGACCTTTCCTCTGAGATATCGATATATGACATTAAAACTAATCATAAATAAAAAAGTGAATTCAATTAGTACCTATGTCGCATAGTTACATAGCCAATAATAATAGAACGTACTGTAACTCAAACGCCCAAATAAATATTCTAAACAATCTCGCCTAAACAAATTAAAAATATAATGATAACTAAAAAACAAACTCTAATACAAAGTAATCACGAGATGGTCCATGATCCTAAAAACTCGCGCTACTTTAAACAACAAGAGCAAATTTATACTTTTATAACAATAAAATTGATTACATTTTAGTCTGCGGGGAATAAATCTGATTACACACAATTATCTCCATTGTATTCTCAGGATGTTTCACAAAAGAACAATAAATTACAATATTTGAATACATTTCGTTTACGGATAGGTATGTAAACAAATACAAAGCCCATTGTTGTAATCTGTCCTACATGTATTCAAGATTTAATATCCGCGATGCTTTTGTTTGCGATTCCGTGTGTGTCTCTTTCTTCGTGGCAATGGTTTCATTGGTAAGAACTATATGAGACCCGCATAATACTCGACCACTCTAATTGCGTTAGGAATGGCTCACTAAATCTCAGACGCAATGTCTGTGAAAAATCGTTCTTGGAAATCAAACTTAGAATTATCCAGCGTGGATTTTGAAAACTCATTTTCGTGTGTTTTCCCAAGGACCCTATGGAAATTTTTAAGTTTCTAGAAACTACGTTTTCAGCCGTGACGTGAGTGCATCTGTTAGTTTTTCATTTTCATACATCTTCTGTATATTTAAATACAATTTTTGCATTACTGGCTGACTGACAGGCAAGCAACACTCAAAAGTATTAGGCGCAAGAATCTGTAATTTGGCATTGTGCCCTTCGAAGGGATTTCCTAAAATGCCCTTGGGATATAGAAGAAACGGTTAAATTAGAAAAAGAACGCCGGCCTCTAGTAGCCTACTAGATTATATTTAAAGGTGTAGGATTACCAACATATGCTTTTTGGGTAGGTCGATTCAATAGTTCTCAAAGCATCAGTTATTTGAATGCCAACTTCTTACGATTGCAGCCCACGCCCTTGCATTCCTTTATTAATATATGGCATTTATTTTTTGCCTACATTCGATGTTCTTCAAAGGCTTAGATGAACGATTTTAAAGTTTCGAGATTTGTATACATTTATTAGTATTTTCCTCGCGTCTTAGATAGAATTCTCTGATTTCAATTTATTTTAATTTTATTTTTTCGTTTTCTTTACACATTTAGGACATTAGGTATTCATGCCTTTAAATAAGTAAATCATCGCGACTAAGACCCGCTAAATAATATTGTATGAGGGAATAGCTGTCTTTGATTTTCTATATTGGAAACGTAGTCTTATTTGAATATTAGTGTTCTATTAAGCATGTAGTCTTATTTCAAAATTAGCTTTAAACGTTACTGTGTTCTAATGATGATAGAATCAGAAATAAACAATTTGTATAAATATTGTAATCCCACAAAAACACAATTTCTAAAATACGTCGAAAATAAACTCTACAGAGACACTCGAGATTTTAATCTGTAAACATCGTGTAAAAAATCTACGCCCGAAGCGTTTCAGCCATGGTTTCAGCGGTCTCGATGTAGTAGGACTGGTTTCAGACCAGTGTTGAGTTCAGACATTGTGATTGTGTGGGATTTTATGAGGAAAATGTTCAAGTATACTTTTATTTAAACTGTTTCGTGGTACAAAATAGAAATGGTTATGATTATAAGACGTATGGTTTTCGAGACAGATAAGATAAGAGATTATGAGATCGAGATAGAGATTATTTTTCAGAAAGTTTTTCTCCGAAAACTAATTTGTAAAAGCTTAACATTTACAGACCTATCAGAAATACACAAGACTGTATGCTACTGCAGAGGGATTTAGATCGCTTGAGTGAATATTGCAAGCTAAACAAGCTCCAATTGAATATTTCGAAGTGTTGTTGTATCAGCTATACCAAAAATAAAAAAGATATTTAATAGCCGTATGCAATAGATAATAGAACTATATCCAGAGTGTCCCTTATTCGTGATCTCGGCATTCATCTCGACGACAAGCTTCATCTTGATATTCACATAAACAAAATTGTAAGTAACGCTTACCGAATGTTTGGGTTTGTGATGCGATCCGCTAAACAGTTTGTGCGTCCGACAACATACCTATATCTCTACAAAGCCTTGGTTAGATCACAGCTAGAATATGCGGTGCCGGTATGGAGTCCCTACTACAGTAAATACTCAGATTTGATTGGAAAAGTCCAAAATAAGTTCTTAAAATCAATGCATTACCGTTGCTATAATTCTGCGTCATCACATGAAACTCTTCTTAATTTGTATAAAATATTAGATCTTAAGTCTAGGCGTATTCTTTTGGACACAATGTTTTTATTCCATTTATGTAGCAATATATATGATTGTATAGACATTCGTAATAAGATAAGTTATATAGTGCCTAGAACCTAACCTGTCCCACTGCAGGGCAAAGGCCTCCCTACCCTCTTTCCACCTCTCCCTATCGAGAGCTGTTGTTGTCCACTCTGCATTATATAGTTTTAAATCGTTTTAATAATAATAATAAATAATATAGTACCTAGAACCACAATAAGGCGTGGAGTTCGTACACACGACCTATTCGCTGTTTCCACTTCTCGGACTAACGCGTGCTTGCGAGCTCCAATGCGCCGAATTACAAATAACTATAATAAATATTTCCATAATATCGATATATTTGCACTTAGTCCGAGTAAATTTAAGCAAAATATTCTTCTATGTCTTAATAACTCTGATAGTGTTTAATACTGTTGTTACATTTCACCTGATACAGAACTTTCGATATTATTAATGTTAGGAAATTGTAAAATGTTTGTATAATTTGTATTAGTTTATTTTCTTTTTCTTTTTTTGGTTTACATTGTATGTGTTAAGGTTTTAATACATACAATAATATTCTTTTAAGGTTAAAAGTACTTTGATAGTCTTGCATGCTCTTTTTTCTATTTTGTCATTCTGATCACTAGATATATAATAAAATTGTATAACTTACGATGAATATTATAAGTATTTTAAATTGTAATTTGTGGTAAATGTTATTGGTCACACATTTACACAATTTATTTATAGTTTTAATTTCATATAACATATAATGTGTGTATACTGTTTATTTTCCCTAATAAATAAAAAAAAAGCTTTATTTCTTAAGATTTATTTAATTTTACATCATAAAAGTGATTTGCTTATATTTGAAAGCTTGTAGACAATCTACATAATTATATTCTCGACATGTAACTATACGGAGGATTTCCTATCTATGGACTAGGTTTATATTGTGTTACATAAACGCCCTATACTATGGCATGACCGTGGCTGATTATTTTTTAATAAGGGCTGGCACAAGGTATTGGGAGTATCTATAAGAAAGACGGACTAGAAGTCACTGGTCACATTGTTGTTATATTCATTGAACTACTTAATGATTTGAAATATTTGATATATAGTGGGAAAGGAATCAGAGCATTTAGATATAATATAATTAGGCTAAAAACGGCAGTGTCGACGACCAAGGGCAACAAAAATAAATTATACTCCTAAACATTTCATACACGGTACGCTTTTCCATTAATACTTACTTTTGGAATATATCACAAGCTTCCATGCTTGATATCAGTCAATGATCTTTTCTTTTAAAATGACAAGTCTCACAGTTTAATTCTAGAAATTGCGTGTCGTTGGAGACTTCTTCATTTGTCATTTGTGGGACAAAAAGGACACCCAGAGACGGAATAACAATTTGTGGATAACACAAAGTGTTATTCCTCGTGGGGATCGAACCCACAACACTCGCCGCAGTGTTATACGCTGAGGTACTATGCCATACGAGCAGTCAACTGTCTACGGCTATGTCTGGCCAAGAACGCATAATAGATAATTATGCGTTTTTATCGAATTCGATACGATTCACATTTGCGACAAATCGCAGCCTTGCATCCAGCCTTACCCTTGATTACTCACTCAGTTACGCTGTGAGCAGCTGCATTGTAGCTAAACAAAAGCTGAGCCAGTCCGCATCTGTTTCTATTGTGAACACGTCACAATGAGCTGTTAGTGAGTTTGACGATGACATTATCGCAATGAATGCGCTTTCTTTTACGCCACTTTGTTGTTACATCACATAAGTGTCCATGTCCTTTAGCAACCCTTATTTCATGAGACAGTTATGTCTAATTTTAATTAATGTAAACATCAGCAGATTGTGATGTAAATTTGTTAGAGAGGGGCCTGGAGATTTGTCATACAGGTTTCGAACCTACTACAGACACCAGATCTTTCACAAAGGTCTCGTTCAACAGAAGTATTGACATGAAAATTTTATTGTATCTATATACAGGATGTAAAAAGACCCTTAACGAAAACTAAAATCCCATGTTGTACCAATCAGTACGAACCTTTTTTACTTCGGCACCATACCTGGGAAATTACTGGTTCAGGAGATATTGAGGCTCAAAGTTAGTATGGAATTTTTCTAATTAGGTACAAAATCGATGCTTTTACCCCGCCAGTATGTTCTTTAGATGCCCTGTAACTCTATGGATAAGTAGGTATTTCGAGCATTGCACGCGCGCGCTTTTAATTGCGGATAAAAAAATGTGAAAACTCAAAAAAAAATCGTTTCCTAGGTATTATTTTTGGTTAGTATGACTTGGCATGATGTCCACAACGAGTAGACTTCGGCTTGGTGATGGGTCTTGTGACACCCTGTATATATATATATATATATATATATATATATATATATATATATATATATATATATATATATATATATATATATATATATATATATATATATATATATATATATATATATATATATATATATATATATATATCGGATTGGTCATCAGAACGGGACGTGAATTGAATTGACTACGAAACGGAAGTGCGAAGATGGCGCGCTTCGACAGAGTCTAGTATGACGTTCGCTACAGTTGAAGAGGGGGGATGACGGCTGACGTTCAACGGAGCAACGACAACTATCACTTCTCTTAGAGACTCCGGGCGGACAACAAGTACCTAGAAATTGTCACTCGTTTCGTGTTCAGTAATACAAAATAGTTATAGTCAGTTTTGTTAAATTTGATTTGGTGTGAACTTATAACAAACTGTGATGTGAAGTGTTGATACCGGCCAATTATCAAGTAACCCGCCGACATCAGAAGTGGCATCATGGACCAGGGCGACCACAAGGCGCGAGCGAGGGCGACTGCTAACACTGCTATGTTGGTGAATCAGCTGAGCTGTCAACTGCAACCGTGGTAAGCGTATTTTATCTAGTTTTTTTTATTGGTAATGCCGATTTTATTTAGTGACGGTAGTTGCGAAATATTACGCGTTTAACCTTGAAAATGTCGAAATCGTTGTGGTGATATCGCCATCACATCGTGCAGAGTGTTGAATTTCGATTCCTACACGAGACACTGAGTTGTGGAACCGTTTGACTTTTACGGTGTCGTGGTTCCCACGGCATGATCTCATGTATAATCTTCTTTTTAATAGCTTAAAGAAGAAAAACAAAAAAAATGCGAGAAGTAACGATTTAATTGCGACCTTTGCCGTATTTTAAGTTAGCGTATGGTTGTCTGACTACCACAGTGACCTAGCTATAGCGTAGATAGCGAACGGTGGTTTCGAGTTTGATACGCCACTTAAAAAGAAAGCGATTATTTTTATTTCTTCATGCGAGGGTGGCTCGCACTCACGAACCTTGTGATCATATTATGCTTGCAAATAGATTAATATTGTCTCGGTCTTACTTTATGGACTGTAATAGTAACGAGAGTGAGCGTACAGGCCGACTTGCATTATTCCAAGCAAGTGCGTATGAGGGAAACGTGCTAGTTGTTGTTCTAGTGCAGTTGTAATGTTGGTTTTAGAACCAACAACCAGCTTTGGTTGGTTTTCTGCTAAATGTAGAATAATAGCTCCGGTCTAGACTGTCCTTCGCAGGGCAGCTTGTAGCTTTTATTTCTTAAATACACGTGTGAACTGCAGTGCTGTCTAGATGTGCTGTCTAGTGCGGTTGGTTGGTTAGTATAACCTGACCATAGTCAAAAGATATTACTAGCGCCATTATTTTATCGACTCGTGGTGTTCATAATACGTAACGGTTTTCGTTTAAACGTGATCAGAGCCTAAGTGAAAAGTGACAATGTTACTCGTTGTAATTCTGAGTTGTACAGATGATCTCGGTGTTGCAATTACGCCTGCTTTTTGGTGTGCATAAATTTTTAACATGGCACATTAAAATGTTTCTTACTCTGATTATTAGATGGCACCACTAGTAAAATTAAATTCAAATTTAAGATTTTACTCGTGAAAGTTACCTACTGTCTGTTTTTTTAAATTTATGTGATACGCTGGGAATTTTTATCAAGTGCCCCGAGTTCTCTGGCCAATTTCAAATTATGCTTAGGACGTTTAGGAGTGATAGTGTTTCTAGTAGAAGCTGTTAAACTCGATTATCAGACGTAGAAGAAAATGATTGAGTTATCATCACGATAATCAGTTTCAGAGATTTTAATTTTCATTGTAGGTAGAACTAGGTTAGTGATCGTTAGTGATGATTGTATGCTTAACTTTATTCTCATTAAATGGGTACTTTGTTAGTCGTTGTTTTCATAATTTTGTGGTACCCACGTTACCGTCAGTGTAGATTTGCATAAACTGGATAAGTTTAGCCATGCGTTGCCGTTGGTTGGACCGGTAAAGTGCCCTTCTGGTTAGTCTAGTTTATCCTTGAGCTTTTGTGTTAGTCATAGTTAACAAGACAGCCGTTAGTGCATTGTCATAGTATCACAAACGTTGTCCATCGTCTTGAACGCGAAATGTCCGTTGCTGTATCGCTAATGATTAGTTTAGGATAAGCTTCGTATTTAGACTATCCATGACAAAATTATAACGCTATAAAGACTGGTTGGATACTTGGTAGTAAACTTAACATTTAGAGTATCAGTCTAGTAAGATTTTCTTATAGTCTATGTGATAAGGAAAACCAAAGCAACTTGTTCAACAAAGCTACTTTAAGATTACTGTGTTAAACTCTCGAAAAGATTATCCGGGTGGTGTTAAGTAACCGGATGGAGGTTGCATAGCGTGATGTTGAAGACCCGATGGATGTCAGAGTATGAGCAATGCAATATTTTAATGAGTTTCCTATTATTTCAACAAGTATGCGTGTTGTTCAACATGTCAGCTTCGAGAGAAAGAGTTAGTTGTGATTTTCATTAAAACCTGTAATGAATTTGATCAGAGTACCTTTTATTGCCTACCGACTTATGAGTTGTGCCAGTAATGGCCGAACGACTTGGATTGCTGTTCGAGAATTTACTCTTAATCCTAGAGCGAAGTACAGTAAAGTGTGGTCGTTGATCGCAATCACGGATACCCTGCTACTCAAGTAGCTCTCATTTGAATTTTGATCGCTAAAATTATCTACCACTGGTTTCTGTGTCGTATGACAAGAGCGTGTTGCGAGAATCTGAAAGTACTCATAGACTGTCGATTGGTTATCTCAGAACTGTAGTCGTTGCCTCTATGTAGCCAAAGGATCAGTTTGTTCGAAAGTAGCTTATCAGTTCTCGCCATGTTCGCATATTTGGTTTTAGTTTTTGTCAGTGGTCAAATCCAGTTTTGACATAGCTCATTGGGAGTATGTACGGGAGTTATGTTCTGAGCAGTTGTGAAGTATAAATGAATTTGATAATCGCTTAAAACTGACGAAGTGTGGACGTTGAGTTAGTCTGAAAGAACGGATACTCTATTTAGTGGGTATACAATGAGACGAATCTTTGAAATACTAATGGTAGATTTATTTCCTTTTTGGGTAATCCTGGTGGCTAGCGCGGCCTGACGGCTGGCGCGGCCTGGTAGCTTGTGCGGCCTGACGGCCGGCGCGGCATGGTGGCTGGCGCGGCATGGTGGTTGGCGCGGCCTGGTGGCCGGCGCGGCTTGTTTGCCGGCGCGATTAGGTGGCGAGTGTGGCTTGGTGGCCAGCATAGCCTGTGTGGCGCGCAGCCCGTGTGTGGCGCGGGGCCTGTGTGAGGCCTATATGTGGCATTGAGGAACCAGGTAACTGGTATAGCTAAAGCATATCTGGCCGAAACTGGCAATGAAAGTAAAGGTACCTAGTTTATTAAAGGAGTTTGGTTAGAAGATGGTGTGCTTAAATGTTTTGGTTAACTTGGTTTGAAATATCTTAAAATATAAAAGCCCATTTGAGGTCACAGAAGATCTTTACGATGATCGTTATAATCGCAAAGCCCTTAATTCTAAACGTAACTATAAGTACGCACTCGACAGGTTGAGAAAAATGTCTGAAGGTCAAATTACAACTGACGAAATTGAGGTACAATAAAGTAGTTCTGATATTGAAGAAAGTGTTTAAGTTTACATGATGATCGGATCGGACCGTACCAGAGGCTGACGTGTAGCCGTAGTTCGGTAGAAATCGGCGTCTACTAACTTAGTAGTCCGTGAGTAGGCGGTATTGTAGTGAACTCTGGCGGAGGTCGGGTTGAGTCCTGGAGAGACTCGGCGTTCCCGTGTGGGTCAAAGTCAAAGTCAAAATCACATCTAGGCCACAAAGTGATGCTTATGGACGTCAAAATTTAAGTTAATTACTTAATGATTCTACATTTACATTTACTGCCACGTTCGCAATAAAACTCATGGCCACTCTTTTCATACAAATATAATGGTGGTACATTTTATTGGGGTTCGCAGAAAGTAGAGTAACTGGAGGTTATTTGGCTATGCATAGCCATGATCACATGTAGAGCTTTAATGTTATGGTTTACTTGATTTGAAATAATATCTTGAGAGATACAGCTATAGTGAAATGTCAGTTTTACTTTGAGTTTCCTGATTATTTGTTTTATACTGAAACTTTGTGCCAGAGGATCAGAGCATAACTGACAATTTTGAAGAGAACAAATTGTGAACCTTAGTACTGACGAGATAGTATAAAACTGGGCTTACATGTTGATTGGTTGTGTGGTTCAATATCAGAGGTCCATTTGTAGCCGTAAATCAGTACAAATCGGATTCAATACAACTGTGAAGGGAGTTGTCCGTGAGTACACGGTAGGCAGACGACTCTGATGTTTGATTGGTTGTGCGATTCAATATCAGAGGTTGATTTGTAGCCGTAAATCAGTACGAATCGGATTCAATACAACTGTGAAGGCAGTTGTACGTGAGTACACGGTAGGCAGACAACGCTGGTGTTGGATTGGTTGAGTGATTCAATGTCAGAGTTTGATTTGTAGCCGCAAATCAGTACAGATCGGATTCAATACAACTGTGAAGGCAGTTGTCCGTGAGTATGCGGTAGGCAGACAACTCTGGTGTTGGGGTTTTGTGGAAACCATAAAGTCCAGGAGGGCGATCCTTGTGAGGATGCACAGATAAATGGGTTTCGTAGGAAACCATAAAGTCCAGGAGGGACTTGGCGATCCATGTGAGAATGCTCAGATAAATGGGTAGCAACGAAGTGACTGGTTTAAGTCCTGGTATAGTCACTGGAGGTTACTGAATGTTGGCAACCGAGTGGCTGGTTGAGTGCCTGGTTTGGTAACTGGAGGTTACTGAATGGTTATGAATCACATGTAGAGCTTTAGTTATTTGATTTGATTATGATGTGAGTCTATAGTAATTGATTGTCAGTGATGCTCTGAATCCAGCTCCTATAATAGTTAGGAATGTAGGAGGTAATTTTGTAAAAGAAATTTGATTGGAATCCTAACACTGTTTTGATTCAACCCTTACCTGGGTTAAGTCAGGAGTGGCCGAGCAATGTGATACTGTGCGTGTAAAATTTTGTTACAGATTAACACAGGGACGTGTGTCTTGTAGGATGGCCGTATCGGATTGGTCATCAGAACTAAACGTGAATTGACTACGAAACGGAAGTGCGAAGATGGCGCGCTTCGACAGAGTCTAGTATGACGTTCGCAGCTGCTTTGTAGTTCGCTACAGTTGAAGAGGGGGGATGAGTGTTGACGTTCAACGGAGCAACGACAACTATCACTTCTCTTGGAGACTCCGGGCGGACAACAAGTACCTAGAAACTGTCACTCATTTCGTGTTCAGTAATACAAAATAGTTATAATCAGTTTTGTTAAATTTGATTTGGTGTGAACTTATAACAAACTGTGATGTGAAGTGTTGATACCGGGCAAGAATCAAGTACCCCGCCGACATATTTGTACCTTTTTGAAAGAAAAATAAATAAATTATTATTATTATTAGTGCGTAGTAACTAATAATTAAATATGTGTGTGGCGACTAAATATGCAAATCGAATAAATAACAACATTTAACAACTTGTAAATTTCAATATATTTAAAGTTGAAATGATGTTATGAACCACTGGCGATAGACTAACAAAAATTACGTTAAAAAACGACTTCAAAAAGTCCTCTAAACCTATTTAACTCAAAACAAATAAGTAAACAAAAATTTAATTACCTATTATATTATAAAACGCTTTTATTCATATATTTATTGATATGTTTGAATAGTTAGGGCAGAAAGGTTTACATTGAAATAAAATGTGCGGGCTTAGCTGCGCGCATCCTCTAGTATGCTCGAGGGCATAGGGTTATCGCAGCATTTCATTTATATGTCATCATAGAAATAAATTGCTATTTTGCATTGAACTATATTCTTACGACTATTATGTTACTATCTGTATCATTTGATATTTTTGTGGTATACTAAAGTATAAAATTATAATTATAATCATCATCGCACAACGAAATCATGTAAAAGTAATTATACAGTACAGTTCATCAAAATTTACCCAAAACAATCTCGTAATCTAGATTCGGTAATTCGGAAAATAACAAATAAAAATAATTAATACTGAATAAGAATTTCTACTCTGTGAAGTAGGCCTTAATCATGGTCTTGTGTTAAGAGGTATAATGCCATTCATGATTCACCAGCATTTTAAAAAGACGATAAAAACCTCTTTAACCCAAACTGAGAGAACAAAGTTTCCACAGGAGAAGATGATTTAACTTGACAGCCGGCCATTCCTTTGGTTTCCACCTCATAAAGATAAAAAGAGAATAAAAATAAATTAATCATAGACCCGTAAAATTTTGCAGCTGCAAGTTTAATTTATATACTTCCTGCGACCCCGTTGGTGCATCGTCATCGAAACCTTTGCGGGTCATAACGAACTTTACAACTATGTGTGTAGAACTTGTATAGACTGTTTGTCTCTCCAGTTTTGGCGGATAATATTGCTTACCGTTTTGGATGATGATTTCACTGCAACGAATTGTAGTTGTTTTAGGTAAATAAGTCCAAATGGTGGACATTCACTCAATTATAAATGGCCATCTGGGGACATAGACAAGAGGCTGTTGAAATTCGGCTTTCATTTAGATCCAATCACTGCTTCTCCATGTGAACTTTAACCTAGTCGATTATCACACTTTTCTGCGCATTATTCTCAAGTGGGCGGATGAGACACCGGCGAGGTGATCTCACTCGCTGTCCGACTCCTTATTGTTGTCTCACATGCGAAGCTACCTGGGTTTACTGCATGAGAAAGAAACAGATCTCTCATCTGCGAGGACCCCTTGACCTTGAGGGCTGGTTGAGAGAGGCTGTGAGATCCCCTAAAGGCAATCAGGCTTTAAGGAAACCAGGGTGGTATTCTTTTAATGACTCACTGCGAAGGACGAGGTCACGGGGACTACGTTAGTTTTACACATTCGGGACCTTGTCTAGGTTGACCCGTCTTACACGGTGCGCCTAACGCGCACAGCACGAATAATGCCACTTTAATTCCATCTTCTATCTTGAGAAATTGGTACACCGTGCATGGGTGCATCGTGCTCCTGCTTACAATTTCAGCGCTAGAATATTTTATTCAAAAATTATAATAGAAAATATTTATTTCTACACATTGTCTAGTCATAAATCGAAGCGACCGTACCCGTAGGCCAAAGTAACATATGCTAACTTGAACTTTTTCGCATAAGGCGTTGTTTTCTTGGAAACACCGACAGTAGCGTCTGCTCAGAATATATGGCCAAAGTTACCCGTTATTTGAAAGTTCGTAAGTACTTTCGTACTTGGTATGATATG